>CP092869.1:12271032-12294100 GCA_030710605.1 Cordylochernes scorpioides
AACATCTGGCAACCTCTCTATCTAGCGATATAACACAAAATAACATTCGTAACAAATAAATTTACTGGCAATGTGTTTCTTTTCAATAATATCATCAAATATTATCTCTACAGACCTTACTGCAATGATATAAGTTATTGAATGAGTGGCAATGTGTTTCTTTTCAATAATATCATCAAATATTATCTCTACAGACCTTACTGCAATGATATAAGTTATTGAATGAGTCGCAACGTGTTTCCTTTCAATAATATCATCAAATATTATCTCTACAGACCTTACTGCAATGATATAAGTTATTGAATGAGTGGCAATGTGTTTCTTTTCAATAATATCATCAAATATTATCTCTATAGACTTTACTGCAATGTGATATAAGTTATTGAATGAGTGGCAATGTGTTTCTTTTCAATAATATCATCAAATATTATCTCTACAGCCCTTGCTGCAATGATATAAGTTATTGAATGAGTGGCAATGTGTTTCTTTTCAATAATATCATCAAATATGATCTCTACAGACCTTACTGCAATGATATAAGTTATTGAATGAGTGGCAATGTGTTTCTTTTCAATAATATCATCAAATATTATCTCTACAGCCCTTGCTGCAATGATATAAGTTATTGAATGAGTGGCAATGTGTTTCTTTTCAATAATATCATCAAATATGATCTCTACAGACCTTACTGCAATGATATAAGTTATTGAATGAGTGGCAATGTGTTTCTTTCCAATAATATCATCAAATATTATCTCTACAGCCCTTACTGCAATGATATAAGTTATTGAATGAGTGGCAATGTGTTTCTTTCCAATAATATCATCAAATATTATCTCTACAGCCCTTACTGCAATGATATAAGTTATTGAATGAGTGGCAATGTGTTTCTTTTCAATAATATCATCAAATATTATCTCTACAGACCTCACTGCAATGATATAAGTTATTGAATGAGTGGCAATGTGTTTCTATCCAATAATATCATCAAATATTATCTCTACAGACCTCACTGCAATGATATAAGTTATTGAATGAGTGGCAATGTGTTTCTTTCCAATAATATCATCAAATATTATCTCTACAGCCCTTACTGCAATGATATAAGTTATTGAATGAGTGGCAATGTGTTTCTTTCCAATAATATCATCAAATATTATCTCTACAGACCTTACTGCAATGATATAAGTTATTGAATGAGTGGCAATGTGTTTCTTTCCAATAATATCATCAAATATTATCTCTACAGACCTTACTGCAATGATATAAGTTATTGAATGAGTGGCAATGTGTTTCTTTCCAATAATATCATCAAATATTATCTCTACAGACCTTACTGCAATGATATAAGTTATTGAATGAGTGGCAATGTGTTTCTTTCCAATAATATCATCAAATATTATCTCTACAGACCTTACTGCAATGATATAAGTTATTGAATGAGTGGCGATGTGTTTATTTTCAATAATATCATCAAATATTATCTCTACAGACCTTATTGCAATGATATAAGTTATTGAATGAGAGGGCTTTGCTTATCAGTAGTGAACCCTCTCTGCGGTTTCGCCAAATTAATCTCTAGATCGCTCTATTATTGCTGCCTTCCATAGAAAATGCAAGGTGTATCCCAAACCTATCCAATACAAGTCATTGCAGTAAGGTCTATAGAAATAATATTTTATGATATTATTGAAAAGAAACACATTGCTACTCATTCAATAACTTATATCATTGCAGTAAGGTCTGTAGAGATAATATTTGATGATATTATTGAAAAGAAACACATTGCTACTCATTCAATAACTTATATCATTGCAGTAAGGTCTATAGAGATAATATTTGATGATATAATTGAAAAGAAACACATTGCCACTCATTCAATAACTTATTGCAGTAATGTCTGTAGGGATAATATTCTATGATAATATTGAAAAGAAACACATCGCCAGTAAATTTATTTGTTACCAATTATATCGATAGATGGCAAATAAATTTATAAATTTAATAAGTGAAAACTAGTTATAAAAGGTACATACCAACGCTAAAGCTTAAGTACTCACCTACCCGCTGAAGGAAACGGCTAAAATGGCTGATGGCAGGCCTTATATATATCTCTCCGTCTTCCGGCACAGAAATCAAAACCTTCCTCTAGCTTCCTGCACGCCTACAGGAAACCTTATTGGAGAGCAAGCTAAATGAAACTGCGGTAAATTAATTTGATAAACAGTTAAACCTGTCTATATCGCCCACTCTAAATAGCGCCTTCCTCTCTATAGCGCCCGATTTTAAACATTATAATGTTAACATTTTACATTAAAAGTGACCTGTCTATAGCACCCCCTCTCTATAGCCCCCTATTTTGGTGAGTACCAAGAGGGGGCGCTATAGACAGGTTTAACTGTAAATCGACATAAATTCCTTCGCAATTAATAGAAAAATAAAATCAACAAGGATGAGTATATCTTATATTCAATGTTTACTTTTCAAGCTTTCGGGTATTATCGACCCTTACGATCCTGTAGAAGGGTCGTTTATACTTGAAATCTTGAAAAGTAAACATTAAATATAAGATACTTATCCTTGTTGAGTAAAATTAATCATTCCTCCAGGTAAAAGTGTCTTTTCAAAACATTTTTATTCTATAGCTTTCGGGCAGCTAGCTTTCTACAGGAGAAAACCTGGTATACTAAAATGTTTTGAAATGATACTTTTCCCTGGAGGCATGATTAATTTTTACTTAATATTGGTACAAGGGATCATTTTATGGAGAGAGAGAATACTCATCCTTGGTGATTTTATTTTCTTTTTCTAACTTGATATATGTGAAAAATGTGACATTGTACTGGCATAAGGTGCATAAAGTATTAAAAAAGGCATCTCCTTATCATGCAACTGAAAGATGCTGATGGATTGCGCCATCTATCGGAATAAATATCAACTATTCTGGTTGATTTTTAATTATTCCAGAATTGGCTAAATACGTGGTTAGTTTTTCTTGATTAATCAAGAATGGGTATTCGGCCAATTCTGGAATAATTAAAAATCAACGAGAATAGTTTATATTTATTCCGATAGATGGCGAAAGCCATAAGCAACTTTCAGTTGCAGGATAAGGAGATGTCTTTTTTCAAAACTTGATATATGTTCTGTCAAATTATTTTGACAAATATAATCAGTTTTAAGCTTCTCAGTTGTAAGGAGGGAAGAATGTTGTTTATTTGTTAAGTGAACTGATCTCCCACGTCATTGGACAAATGTGGCCATGTTTGTATATAAGGGGGGACCATAGGTATGTCTTTCCCAGGAGTGAGTTGTCTGGAGAATTCGTTCTCTGTGTTTAGTGAAATCCTGACATACCTGTGTAACCCCGGTCTGTTCTCTATCAACGCTACAATAAAAGATAAGTACTGTTTTTATATATAACAAATCGTGAGTTATTATTTACGCCTTTTTTTTTGTTATACTTGTATGTACGCTTTTCTGTGTGTTAAGTTACTTTCACTTTAGACCCTAGTAAATTTCCCTTTGTGTGTTAACCCGTAAAAGTTAACTTTTGTCAGTTTTTATTTTACATGTCAAAAAGGTAAACAGGACTGTGCACAGAAAGATAAATGAGTAACCTCAAAATGAAGTTGACAATACAAGATATGTAGAAAAGACATTTGAAAATTATCCCGCAAATGCTTCTTTTGAACGAAAAATCGAAATTTATTTTAAGGAGAAATAACGATTATTTCTAACCTTAGGGATGAAGTATGAAAGGATGAATTGTGAAGAGTAATGATAAACGGAAAATAAAAGTGTCCAGGGATCCGTTTATCATTACCCTTCACAATTCATCCTTTCATTCTTTCCCTTCCACAGGGCGTACATACCCAAGCCTTTGCTGACGATATCGAGTTGGTTATCACAGGACATCCTGACACTCTTCCGTCCACCGCACAGACATCCCTCGATCTCCTCAACACTTGGTGCCTTGATCACAAACTTAAACTCTCTCCAAGCAAATCCTCCATTCTTCCAATTTTTCACCACAACCCTTCCCTCCATATCAATTTCATTCTGATCCCTTGCCTTGAAGAAATGACAATCCTCGGGGTCAAATTTGACTCTCGCCTCTCCTTTTCCTCCCACCTTAACCATATCTGCTCTAAAATTTCTAACCTCTTTCCTCGACTACACACCTGCGCAAACGCATACTATGGACTGGGTTTCAAGGCCCGCCGGTTAATGTACACCGCAGTTTTCGAACCTACCCTTACATACGCGGCAGCCATTTGAAGTGAGGCCGCTAAATCTAGGGCTGGTAGGAGCCTACTTCGATCAACACAGAGAAAATTTTGCGTCAACACCATCCACGGCTTCCGCACGACACCAACCCTTACCTCTGTAACGACTACACTTTGCTTCAACGCATGCGCGGGCGTCAACACTTCACTACGCATGCGCGTGGGACGTCATCAGAGACGCTGGGATTTAGCGGTAAACATGTAGGCTTACTCCAACGGTCGTTACTCCAACCGTTGTTTCTTTTCTCTCTATAATTTCTTGCTTTAAATAAATTAATTTTAATTATAATTTTATCAGCAGCCTTTCCACAAGCCTGTACAACACAGCACATCAACAACCATCCTACACCTCCATTGCACTGATGAGGATGCTCCCCCTGGATCTAAAAATATTCCTACTTCCTGCCACCTTCTCTCCACCAAGCCCTCTACCTTTCAAACTTGAGCACCGTCCCCGTCCCTACACCTATCCTCCACCTCAATCCCTACCTCGAATCTGCCATTCCCACCTGCCTCCTGATAATCCTGACGTCAAATACTTTACTGATGGTTCCAAGACATCCACAGGCGTAGGCGCCGGGATATTCAGGACTTCTTCTCTTTCCCTTGTTCCCCCCTTTGAAGCATCCATCCCTCTCTCAGACCATTGTTCAGTCCTACAAGCGGAGAGTTTCGCTCTTCTCTCAGCCTTGAAAGACATTTTTTCTCTTCCACCACATCTCTCCGTGGCATTCTTCTTGGACTGCCTCTCACTTCTTCTATCTTTGCCCGACTTACATTGTCGTCATCCCCTAATCCACAGATGCCAAAATACCCTTTACAAACTTCTTGATTCACGTAGAGTCACACTCCACTGGGTCAAAGGTCATTCAGGAAACTTTGGTAACTGCCGTGCGGACGCCCTTGCGAGATCTGCCTCTGCGAACACCGCCTTTCCCGCTCAATACAAACTAGCCTCACGCCGCACCCTTTTTGACCATCTTAGCAAATCCTTCTGGGACACATGGGAGGAGGAATTCATCACCGCCAACCCTACAATCTACAAGAACCTGGGTATCTCTCCTCGTTCTTTATCTTCATCCCACAAACACATCATACCTGATTGTGCAATAACCACAGGTCTCGTCACGGGACACACATGAATAGGGTCCTTTGACAATACCAAAAATATACGTGCCCCAACATGCAACCACTGTTTCTCCTTCCCAGAAACAATTTCACATATCTTCTTCGTATGTCCCAATCTTGATCCTGAACGATCACCACTGTATACAGCCTGCCTCAGGACCATTGGGTACATACCTCTAACCTTGAAGGACCTTTTTTGGAAGGACAAACTTTTGAAATTAATTCTAAGATTTGCACATGTCAGCGGTAGATTTGTCCCTTCTAATATAACAGCTTCGACCTAAACCTAACTTAGATCATTTTGCTTTGTCCACTGCAACCGCATATGTTCCTCCATCAAATCACTTTCTCCCTTTTAACATAATGATGCCTTCCCTAACTGTATATAGTCTCCTTTGCTATCCCCTCCATTTTCAGCTCTTGGAAAATAAAAATAAAAAATAAAATAAAATAAGGGGAAAATAAATAAATAAAAAATCCTGAAATAAAATAAATTGAAAAAAAAAAACTCTAAAGGCAATATGGTCATAATTTTAACCATAATTATAAAAAAACGAAAAAAAAAAACAATGTTAAATAAATAAATAAAAATTAATAAGTAAATAAATAAAATAATAAAATCCCCACATCATTTCCCTGGCTGCCCATGAACTTGTAACTGTATTATAACACTAATGTTCCCTTCCAATTTATACTTTCATAACCTTTCTTTAACTATCTGCTCACTACAGTATCTATAACCTGTACATATCCGGGACTTGACTTGCTCTCCTTACCAGACCCACCACTGAACCTTCTTAAGATGAGCCCGGAAAAGTCCCCCGATTGACTTGAGCGGGCGATGTAAGTGTAACCCGTCCACATTTTGGGGCGGATGTTGTTGTTGTCATACTTCATCTCTATAGTTAGAAATAATCGTTATTTCTCCTTAAAATAAATTTCGATTTTTCGTTCAAAAGAAACATTTGCGAAATAATTTTCAAATGTCGTTTCTACAATCATAAGCCTTATTATATTGTATTATAAAGTATATGATATGGATGCTCTCCATTTCAACAGAGTTGGAAATCAAAGGAAAAACAGGAATCGACGGTGTTTACCTTCACTCCAGTGGCTCCACCAGACAGATGTTTAGATCCGCGGGGTTAGCTTATATCGTCTTGCCTCAACCGTTACTTCAGAGCATTATAAACTTTAATAAAAACAACAAGGACTCCAGGGCCAAGTTTCTTTAACTATTTTTATTCCTCTAGCTTTAGGATCAACATACCCTTCAACAGGAAATCTAGAAGTATGACTTCTATCTAACTATATACGCCTAATATTAGGCATATATAGTTACCTGGAAGTCATACTTCTAGTTCTAATGTTGAAGGGTATTTTAGCCATAAATCTAGAGTTCGATATTCGGTTGACGAATTCGCTATTATCGGAAAGACCACTGGGCGACGTATACCTGGACACCCGCCGACACCTTTCGTGGACCAACTAAAGTACACACACACAAGTCCTGTTAGAAATGAATCTAAAAAGAAATAAGAAGCAAGGAAAGAAACCGAATCCTCTCTCAGAAAAGAGAAAAAGAAGAAAGGAAAAGAATATCTATGTACAAAAGACTAAATATATCGTTTTTTGTGCATAGAACACAGTGAAGAAGTAGACTATTGAGTAAATGGTTGCATCTTGTGAAGAAAAAATATTTCCACACAGTTCAGTTACTTTGTTAGGTCTTTTTTCCTCCTTGCAGTCTTGAAAAAATTAAAGAACTTTAAAATAGCTGACCCATTATCCATATCATGTCTGAAAGAAAGGAATACAGCGAAAAGTGTGGATGAGTAGCTCTACTGCAAAAAGTTTCTCTTTCTATGGTCAGAGACGTACATTCAAATATATAGTGTTCCAGTTCGGATATTTCATTCCTTTGGCAAAATGGACAAAATGGATCAATTAAAGGAACTCACTGGCTTAACGGTCGCCGAGATAATACATCGAGCTCAAGACAGAGAGCGTCGCATCGCGTTTGCGATGTAATACGAGGTGTTTTCAAAAAGTATCGCGACTTTTGAATTTTCGCGGGTTACGTATATTCGAATTTCGATCTTTTTGTGGCTTTATGTTGGTACTCATGTCTCTCACTTATGCCGACAAGCTCGGCCATTTTGAATGTTCACTTAATTGTTGACAGCTGCTTTGCTTGCAGGTGTTTTGGATCGTCTTCGATTTTTACCTATTAAAAAAAATGGATCAAAGAACCTGTATCAAATTTTGTGTGAAAAACGAAATTAAGTGCGCGGATGCATTCCGAATGTTGACTGTGGCATACGGAGAAGCTACCTTGGACCGAAGCAACGTTTATCGGTGGTAAAAAATGTTCTCAGAAGGCCGAGAAGATGTGAACGACGAAGAGCGTGCCGGACGCCCGAGAACTTCAACAACAGACGAAAAAATTAATGAAGTGGAGAAAATGATAGTGGCCAATCGTCGAATCACCGTTAG
This sequence comes from Cordylochernes scorpioides, assembly GCA_030710605.1. Taxonomy (NCBI): domain Eukaryota; kingdom Metazoa; phylum Arthropoda; class Arachnida; order Pseudoscorpiones; family Chernetidae; genus Cordylochernes; species Cordylochernes scorpioides. The sequence goes on from CP092869.1 coordinate 12,278,946, forward strand.
AGAAGTTGCTGAGGACCTAAACATATCGATTGGCTCGTGCCATTCGATTTTTATCAATGATTTGGGCATGAGACGGGTCGCCGCGAAATTCGTTCCAAAATTGCTCAATTGCGACCAAAAACAGCATCGCATGAACATTGCTAATGAGATGTTGGACTCTGTCCGCGACGACCCAAATTTGCTCCAGAGGGTCATAACTGGTGACGAAGCGTGGGTTTATGGTTATGACGTGGAAACCAAAGCTCAATCATCTCAATGGAAGCTGCCGCACGAACCAAGACCGAAAAAAGCGCGCCAAGTTCGGTCGAATGTGAAAGTTTTGCTGACAGTTTTCTTCGATTGCAGGGGCGTGGTGCATCATGAGTTCTTGCCACAGGGTAGAACGGTCAATAAGGAATATTATCTGCAAGTTATGCGCAATTTGCGCGAAGCAATCCGCCAGAAACGCCCGGATTTGTGGAAGAACAAAAATTGGCTTTTGCACCACGATAACGCCCCTGCTCACACATCGTTGCTTGTGCGCGACTTTTCGGCCAAAAATAACACACTAATGATGCCGCAGCCACCGTATTCCCCAGAACTGGCCCCCTGTGACTTTTTCTAGTTCCCTAAACTGAAGAGGCCCATGAAAGGACGACGTTACGCTACGCTTGACGAGATAAAGACGGCATCGAAGGAGGAGCTGAAAAAGATTTTTTTTTTAAATGATTTTTTGAAGTGCCTCGAAGATTGGAAAAACCGTTGGCACAAGTGTATAATATCTCATTGGGATTACTTTGAAGGGGACAAAATAGGTATTTATGAATAAATAAATAATTTTGAAAAAACACAAAAGTCGCGATACTTTTTTAACACACCTCGTACGTACAGTGGGCCACAACGTTCGATCGCGAATAAAAGGATTTATTATCGAGAGGTCGACAAACCGACTTTCTCTAAAAAAATCTTGACCGAACCTAACGTAACTAGAGCCTAACTTAACCTAACCTAAATCATCAAATGTAAACAAGATAATTGAAGACACCATGTAGCTAACTCATGTACGAGGCATGTTCAAAAGGTATCGCGACTTCTGTGTTTTTCAAAAATTATTTATTTATTCATGAATTCCTATTTTGTCCCCTTTAAAGTAATCCTCATGAGATATTATACACTTGTGCCAACGGTTTTTCCAATCTTCGAAGCACTTCAAAAAATCATTTTTAAAAATCTTTTTCAGCTCCTCCTTCGATGCCGTCTTTATCTCGTCAAGCGTAACGTAACGTCGTCCTTTCATGGGCCTCTTCAGTTTAGGGAACAAGAAAAAGTCACAGGGGGCCATTTCTGGGGAATACGGTGGCTGCGGCATCATTAGTGTGTTAATTTTGGCCAAAAACTCGCGCACAAGCAACGATGTATGAGCAGGGGCGTTATCGTGGTGCAAAAGTCAATTTTTGTCCTTCCACAAATCCGGGCGTTTCTGGCGGATTGCTTCGCGCAAATTGCGCACAACTTGCAGGTAATATTCCTTATTGACCGTTCTACCCTGTGGCAAGAACTCATGATGCACCACGCCCCTGCAATCGAAGAAAACTGTCAGCAAAACTTTCACATTCGACCGAACTTGGCGCGCTTTTTTCGGTCTTGGTTCATGCGGCAGCTTCCATTGAGATGATTGAGCTTTGGTTTCCACGTCATAACCATGAACCCACGCTTCGTCACCAGTTATGACCCTCTGGAGTAAATCCAACATCTCATTAGCAATGTTCATGCGATGCTGTTTTTGGTCGCAATTGAGCAATTTTGGTACGAATTTCGCGGCGACCCGTCTCATGCCCAAATCATTGATGAAAATCGAATGGCACGAGCCAATCGATATGTTTAGGTCCTCAGTAACTTCTCTAACGGTGATTCGACGATTGGGCAATATCATTTTCTCCACTTCATTAATTTTTTCGTCTGTTGTTGAAGTTCTCGGGCGTCCGGCACGCTCTTCGTCGTTCACATCTTCTCGGCCTTCTGAGAACATTTTGTACCACCGATAAACGTTTATTCGGTCCAAGGTAGCTTCTCCGTATGCCACAGTTAACATTCGGAATGCATCCGCGCACTTAATTTCGTTTTTCACACAAAATTTGATACAGGTTCTTTGATCCATTTTTTTAAAAGGTAAAAATCGAAGACGATCCAAAACACCTGCAAGCAAAGCAGCTGTTAGCAATTAAGTGAACATTCAAAATGGCCGAGCTTGTCGGCATAAGTGAGAGACATGAGTACCAACATAAAGCCACAAAAAGATCGAAATTCGAATATACGTAAGCCGCGAAAATTCAAAAGTCGCGAAACTTTTTGAACACACCTCTTATAACACGATAGCAAAAAAATGGGAACGGGTTTGGATACTTTCTGTCTCGTTTTTATCATTATTATTATCCATAATACACTTGACACAGGTCATGATAATCATTCATCACAAGGTAATAAGACCAAATCCAAATAAATAAATAGTGTGTAACGTTTTGGTAACAACGCTGTTATTGAAACGTCAAATACTATTTATTTATTTGGATATGGTCTCATTACCCTGTGTCGCGTTCAGCGGCGCAGCGCCCAGGCTCTATTTTGCCCAGACGCCCGAAGTCTCTTATTCTGGTCCCGGGGAGGAAAAAATCCGTGGAATCTCAAAGGTAGAGAAGAGCGATTCCCAAGAAGTCAAATCGGCGGAAGTGTCTAAGGCAGGTATCAACCAAGGCGTAGACCTCTCGAGAGCGGGCCGAGAAACCACACGACTCTAACCAGTCAACTACTTTATTTTTTGTCACGAATATATATACATATAAATATTTACATATGGCAAATATGTTTCTTATAATGGATTAAATTTACATATATTTAAAAAATATATAAATCTATAAGAAAAATAACATTCTTTTCCCAACATACTCCCACCTTGAGTTTTTCTACAGAAACTCAACCAATAGTTGGGAAACGACCGTTCATTCCAGTTCTTTAGGATTGGGCTATCTTCGTAGGGTCTTTACTGGCTTCTCCTCGGGAGCCTCCCCGGCGTGGTTCCGACTGTATACTCCTCAAGGTACTCCCCAGATCGGCGAATATCTCTAAATTGTAGAGCCGTTGAACCGGCCTAATCTGGACGCCCTTGCTGGTTCTCAACTTGGCGACCCTCACAGGTCCATCTCGGCCAGGGTAGACCTCCACAACTCTCGCCAAAGGCCAATTGACTCGCTTAGCATTATCTTGTCCAATCAACACCAGATCTCCCACCTTGATAGGTCTTGTCTTCGAGCGTCTTCTAGTCTCTTGCCTTAAGAATCCAAAATACTCCGTCCGGAATCTCTTCCGCAGATCTTCTCTTAATAAATTCATCAGAGTTTGAAGTCCCACATGCCCCCAAGTTTCATGCTTCCATCTAATGAGTAAATATACCAAGTCATGATCAGAAGGCAACAATAAAGGCATTCGAAAACTTTCCAGATCTTGTCTCCTACTTATTTTAGTTTTGACCCTCAACAAATTCAAAGAATCGCAGCATAACTTGAAATCCTTCAACCTCTTGTCCTCTGGTCCAGTGAAGGATTCCCGTTGGATAACTCTCACCAGCATCAGTTCCGCCCTTTTAATTTTATTCACAGTAAGATCACCTTTCACTCGCTGACCTATTGTTCCTCTCGCATTTGTTAAAAACCGGTTCATCCAGGCAGTTACTCTCAATATCTTGTAGTAGTTTGAAAAGCGATAGTAGTACTGATCTTTTTCCCTTTCAATACATGTTGATGTTAAAACAATCTTTCTCTTTTCCGAGTTCACAATATCTGGGTCAGGGTATATTTCCCTATGGGGCCAATCTCTTCTTGGTCTTCTCAACCAACTCGGGCCCTCCCACCACTTCGATCTCTCCAGAGAATCGGCTAAGCACCCCCGTGATGGTAAATCCGCTGGATTCAAACATCCTGGTACATGATACCAATCCTCTGTCTCACTGAGAGATCGGATCTCCATAACTCGATTCATTACAAAAGTCGCCCAGTTATCTTTCCCTTGATCCAATGGAGTGCATTCATGGAGTCTGTCCAATAAAATCGCTCCATGTCTTCAAATTTTAGGTCCCTCACAACGTTGTTCACCAAGCGGGCCCCAACCAAGCATGCCAACAGCTCCAAACGAGGAATGGTAGTCCCCTTCAAAGGAGCCACTCTCGACCGAGCCTGTACTAGTTGACACGTTACTTCCTGTTCGCTCTCGATGCGTAAAAAATACAAGTGGCGTAGGAGGCCTTAGACGCATCACAAAAGACATGAAGAGTAGTTCCAATCCGGTGTTCTTCTCTATAGCAAAGCCATCTCGGTATGGCAATAGATTTCAGAGACTCCAATTTGGCCAGCCACCTCAAAAACTCGCAAGACAAGTTTTCAGGCAGAGGCTCATCCCACGACAATTTTAACAGCCACGTTTCCTGTAGGATAAGTCTCGGAACGAGGGTCACTGGACAAGTGAAGCCCACCGGATCGAAAATACGGCTTGCCAAGGAGAGTACCTTTCTTTTGTTTATTGGCCCCTGTATTTCCAAATTCTCCAAAAAACAAGCCAAAGTGTCCTTTTCTTGATTCCATGTCATGCCCAACAACCTTCCTCTATCAGACCTAGGACCATCACACATTATACTGGTAACATTGCTTGTCCAATCACGCAAGTTGAAATGAGCAGAAGCCAACAATCTCTGTGCTTCGTCCACAAATTTTTCCATATCTGTGACTTTTGAGAAACTAGCCACACAGTTATCGATGTATAAAGACTCCCTCAATAATTCAGCTGTTTCTTGCCAGTGTTCAGGAGCCTTGTTCAAGTGGTGAAACAGCGTGGCAAGCAGGAGATAAGGACTCGTCGTGATTCCGAAGACAACTCTCGCATGACGTAAAACCATCACATTTCCCTCTTTGTCATACCAGAGGAATCTTAGATAATCTCTGTCTTCCTCCCTAATCCCAATTTGGAGGAAGGCCTTCTCTATGTCCGAGGAGACTCCTATCTCGCTCTTCCTAAATTTATTCAAAATTCTTGGGATCGTTTCTATCATATTCGGACCTCTTTCTAGACAATCATTCAGTGAAAGTTTTCCCTTCTTCTTCGCCGAAGCATCAAAAACTGGTCTTACTTTGGTGGTTGGACTATTCTCTTTAAAAACTGGTCGATGTGACAAATAGTGCACGCCTTCACGTTTATTGTCTATAACCCTTTCTATTATTTGATTCCTTAGCCACTTTTCGAGAATATCTTCATATTCTGCCAAATTTCCGGTATTCACAAGATGTTTCCTCACGTTTGCTAATCGTTTTTCGGCAACATCTCTATTGTCCGTGAGTAGTTCTCTTTCGCGAATCCAAGGAAGGGCAACCTGGTAACGCCCCTCACAATCCTGTGAAATAGTACGTGCAAAATATTCTTCCGTTTCTTTTTGTATCGAGTCGTCTTGACGAGCATCTGAAATACCAATAGCCTCTAATCTCCATAAATTCTCCAAATCGCTAGTCAACAGTGAAGTTGTGCAAAGTCCACTAACGCTAGTTTCTTCTTCTGTGGCCGGAATCTTGCCCATTAAAGTCCAGCCCAACCTCGTTTGCACCGCCACAAGCCCAGAAGAAAGTCTTCTATGCTCTCCGGTTAGTAATTTTCCAGCAATATCTGCTCCTATAAGAATCTCAAGAGGTCCCCTGTGTAGATCAGTTAATTCTATGTCATGAGCACTAAGATCTTGCATCCATTTACCCTGATGGACCCTGGGCACGCTGTCGCAGATAACATCTTGGCTCAGTGCTTCAAAATTACAGCCATAAGATCCGTCTAAATTGCTCAACCTGATATCATAAACTCCATGTTCGTACAACTCTGTGTTCGATCCACCAAACAAAGAGTGGCGAAGAGACTCTTTTTTGGAACATTCATATCCCATTTCTTCCGCCGTGTCCTGGAGTACATAGGACCTCTGAGATCCCGTATCAATCAAAATTCGTCCCATTCTTTCTTTACACTTTCCTCTGATAGTCACTCTCAGTGTGGGCAACAACACCACAGGCGTCGTCAGATTGGTCAAAGTCTCATCCCTCATCATCCCTCGGGCTGGAGTAGCATTCTGGTTCTTCCTGGGGCACATAATCCTTGAATGTCTCAATTCCCCACAGCTGGTGCAACTTGTCTTAACTTTGCAGAATTTGCTCAAATGACCATATTTCAGGCATCTGAAACAAGCCCCTTTCTTCTTTAATTTTCCCAATTTATCTTCCAATGTCAAATTTTCCGCGAATTCGCACTTTGTACTTTCATGATCTCTTTTACAAAAGGCGCAATTCTTCCTCTTATTCACTGCTTCAGAGGCATTCAAAAAACCAGCAGCCGTGGGCAGGGGATTCCTCTCATTTCTTCGATACTTCACGATAGAGCTTTGTGACTGAGGGTGCTCATTTGATGGTTGGCCGGCTGTTATTTCGTCCTGCGTACCGAACGTGCTTTCTAATGCAATCAATTGTCTCTCCAAAAATTCAATCAAATCTCCAAGAGAAAAAGCTCCTGTGAATTCCCGGTGTAATTCAAGCTTTAAGTCTGATGGCAATAGCTTGAGGAGTAAAGGGCACAATAAGTTACCGTAGCTTTCAACGACAACACCCAATGACTCCAAACTTCTAATCTGCACCAGGATTCTGCCGTACAATTCTCTGAAAGCCCTCACGTCCTTTGTCACTCTAAGTGGTTTCAAGGCCAAGAGGTTGTTCATATGCACGTCGATCAACCTTTCCCCTTTTCCGAAGCGTTTCTTCAACAATTCAACGGCCTTATCGTAATTTTCCTCAGATAGGCAAAATCCTTCCACAGTTTGGGCCGCCGTTCCACCCAAGTAGGCTTTAAGATAGTTAAATTTATCTATCTTGGTCAAGTGTTCATTCCTATTGATTGATGAATCGAAGGCATTCCAAAAATTTAACCACTGGCTAATTTCCCCGTAGAATCTTTCCATTGTCAATTTGGGTAACTTAACCATCCCAGTTAGAGTCGGTCGACCGATTTCTCCTGGATATTCCTTCTTCGTGGCAGTTGCAGTTTCCCTCTGCATTCCTTCCGCTACCACCAGACTTCTTTTCTTTAACAAATATTTCCACGCCACGGCCTTTTCCCGGTATTCCTCTACCATCTTTAGATCTTTCTCTAGATCTTTGATGTCAATCAGCTTACCGATTTCTTCGTCTACCCGCCTCAGTTCTTCGTAGACATCCGAAAGCTGCCCCAGCAGTTCCTCGTGGTCACACTCCTTGTGCACGTCATATTCCTCTATTCTTTTCCCGTACTTGGATAAAGACGTGCGGAGTATGGTTCTCTTCTTCTTGAGTCTCTCTAGCGCTTCTTCTCTCTCCATCTTCTGATCCAAAAGGGTTCCAAATATAGGCACGGCTTTCTCCTCGCGTCCCGGCTGGGATGCCAAATGTCGCGTTCAGCGGCACAGCGCCCAGGCTCTATTTTGCCCAGACGCCCGAAGTCTCTTATTCTGGTCCCGGGGAGGAAAAAATCCGTGGAATCTCAAAGGTAGAGAAGAGCGATTCCCAAGAAGTCAAATCGGCGGAAGTGTCTAAGGCAGGTATCAACCAAGGCGTAGACCTCTCGAGAGCGGGCCGAGAAACCACACGACTCTAACCAGTCAACTACTTTATTTTTTGTCACGAATATATATACATATAAATACTTGATGAGGAAAGAGTTTCTTTATTACACAAAATTAGTTCACAAGCTTTCGGGCACAATCACCCTTCTACTGGTGTAAAACGAGACAAAATTATTAGTGGCATTCAGCTATATACATATATACAAAAAGTAAGAAAATAAGACAGATATGTAAAATTGTGCCAGAGAAAATTAACATAATATTGGAGGATCATTCATAAAATTAAGCAAAGCAAGTAAATAAACGTATAATACATTCAATACTTGGCTATTACAGAAACTAAGTATGAACAACGACTGTTAAACGAAATAAAACAAAATAAAATAGAAATAAAATAAAATAAAATAAAATAAACCAAAATTGCCATTGACGTGTAAAAGTATAAGTAAGTTAATGAAAACTAGATCTTTCAGGTAGGAGGTTCCAGTACTAAATTATCATATATTTCAGGAAGGTCTATTGCTCTATTGATGCTTTTAAATTTTTTGGTGAGTATAGCTTCCAGGACCAATCGCTGGTGTTTGTTCTTAATCTCATGATAATGGGCCGAGGGGTTATAGATATTGAATGTGTGGCCTTGGTCGAAAAAGTATGGTTTTCCATACCAGGCTACTGCGGAAGACCACCGTCGAGTCTTGAACCTCTCCAGTACTGAACTTTCAGAAGCAGAGATCTCCTTGCTATCTAAGGGCTTGAATTATCGCAATGAAGCCAAACCTGATGTCCCTAGGATCATCAGCGGTGTAGAGGCTTCTATTAAGGACCTTAGTCACCAGGCGAAAAATGATATTAGAAGCCGTATCTCATCCGTACTCATGAATCCCACAACCCAAAATCCTCAGGCCCGCATGGAGAGAACCATTATGAAAAGGTTGAAAGATCGGAGTGACATCATAATCTGCAACTCTGATAAAGGATCACAGACAGTCGTTATGGATATCTCAACGTATAGATCCAAAATGATGGACGTCCTTACAGATGAATCTACTTTTATTCCCATAGATGAGGATGCCAAGCTTCGCACCTATCAGGATTTCAGGAAAGCTCTATTAGAACAAAAAAGACTCTCCCAGATTAACTCAGAAGAATTCAAATTATTCACATCACGCCTTACCACAGACGCCTACATATATGGATTACCTAAGATACACAAACCTAATGTCCCAATGCGCCCTATCGTAGCCTGTCACAGATCACCGTCAGCCCCATTAGCCAGGTATTTATCTAATTTTTTCTCCCCGTTAATAAAACAATATAATCATAAATTCACGGTACACAACACACCTAATTTCATTGAGGAGTTATGGAAAATTTCCCCTGGTCCAAACACCATAATGTGCTCTTATGATGTAGTTTCATTGTTTTTAAGCTTACCCCACTCAGTTATTAGAGAAAGCATAGTTGCCTTCCTGACAGAAATACAGACCGATGCATCCACCATACAAACAATAGTATGCCTGGCAGATATTTGTCTAAATATGAGTGTATTTAAATTTGAGTCGCAAGCATACAGACAGATACGGGGTTCCCCAATGGGGAGTTCGTTTTCAACAGTTGCAGCAGAATTGGTGATGATCATGGTTGACAAATCAATCAATGAAAAACATAGAACAGATATCGTGTTATGGCGCAGATATGTAGATGATATCTTTTGTGTCTGTGATCAGAGTTCATACGAAACTATATTAGCATCCCTTAACAGTTACAATGAGGATATGTCGTTTACCATAGAAATAGCTCAAGGGGGTGTAATACCATTCCTTGATGTTCTAATAATTCAAACTCCAAACTCTTACCACACTACCGTATATTACTAAAAAGATTTCCTCCCCAACTACACGCATTACACTTCCTGTTGTCCCAATTCCCAAAAAATCAGTATTATAAAAACTTTATCTAAGCGTATACACACCCATTGTTCCCTTCCATCTTTCCAGGCAATAGAGAAACAGAACATAATCAAGAATCTCAACTCTGCAGGCTATCCGACATCCTTTGTTTGCAAACATTTTTATGTTTTCTCAGGAATAAGAAATACTGCTCAATACCGGTCCACCTGTTTTATTCCATACTCTTACAAATCGGCGGCCATAGCACGAATTCTGAATAGATATGGGGTAAACTCATATTTCTCCAACACACTCAGTCTGGCAACCAAACTAAAACAGACAATAGCAAGAAGTAGTGTAACCATTGATTCCCTTAATTATCACAATGCCATTTACTCCATATCATGTGAGCAGTGTGATGCCAAGTATGTCGGAGAGACTGGGAGAATGGTGAAGACCAGAATGGTGGAGCATGATAGATCGGTAAAAAGGAAAGATCCCCGCTCTCTAGTTTACCAACACATACGGGACACAGGCCACACATTCAATATCTATAACCCCTCGGCCCATTATCATGAGATTAAGAACAAACACCAGCGATTGGTCCTGGAAGCTATACTCACCAAAAAATTTAAAAGCATCAATAGAGCAATAGACCTTCCTGAAATATATGATAATTTAGTACTGGAACCTCCTACCTGAAAGATCTAGTTTTCATTAACTTACTTATACTTTTACACGTCAATGGCAATTTTGGTTTATTTTATTTTATTTTATTTCTATTTTATTTTGTTTTATTTCGTTTAACAGTCGTTGTTCATACTTAGTTTCTGTAATAGCCAAGTATTGAATGTATTATACGTTTATTTACTTGCTTTGCTTAATTTTATGAATGATCCTCCAATATTATGTTAATTTTCTCTGGCACAATTTTACATATCTGTCTTATTTTCTTACTTTTTGTATATATGTATATAGCTGAATGCCACTAATAATTTTGTCTCGTTTTACACCAGTAGAAGGGTGATTGTGCCCGAAAGCTTGTGAACTAATTTTGTGTAATAAAGAAACTCTTTCCTCATCAAGTATTTCGTTCTTAAAGTTTAGTGAAGGAATTATTATTTCAATACATATAAATATTTACATATGGCAAATATGTTTCTTATAATGGATTAAATTTACATATATTTAAAAATATATAAATCTATAAGAAAAATAACATTCTTTTCCCAACACCCTGTGTATATTACAAGAACTGCAATAACTGTTACAACGCCCAACTCACTCCGGACCATATATACTCGGCCATCCTTGCAGCCCTCTATATGGCAGACATCAATTCAGAAGAGGACATCCATACAGTACCTCAGTTAGTCGGGATTGTGATCAGGGTGCACGGACCGATCTGATCTGCTCCATGGACAAGACACCACCCAACTTGTGTATATAATCTATAATCCAAATTGTGACTTATCATTATGGGTAGTTAGCGACTGTTTTTATTGTAAGTGCATCACATGTCTACGCATGTAGAAGGCAGTTAGACTTTTGTACTTACAAATATGTCATAACCCCGTTTGGTTACTTGCACTTTACTGATGGGGGGGTTTGACCTTAGCAAGAATCGAAGACCATTGAAGCAATTTTTCTTTCAGAAAAAGTTTCCAATGCGGGATTCGATTCTGGGTCATGGCTGTTATATCACTCCTTTGTCAACCCTCTATATAAACAGTCTTGTAGATATGTCCTGTCGTCAGATAGGATTTGATGGTTCAGCGATAAAATATCTTTCTTACTTCTCTAACTTGTTGTGTGACAATGAAATAAATGGTTGTGTTGAAACGTATTGTTGTCCCTAGTACACATGATGGTGGTGTCTTGTCGGTGGAGCAGATCAGATCGGTCCGTGCACCCTGATCACAATACCGGCTAACTGAGGTGGTGGTGTCTTGTCCATGGAGCAGATCGGTCCGTGCACCCTGATCACAATACCGGCTAACTGAGATGGTGGTGTCTTGTCCATGGAGCAGATCAGATCGGTCCATGCACCCTGATCACAATACCAGCCAACTGAGGTGGTGGTGTCTTGTCCATGGAGCAGACTTGGATATACTATGCTTGACAGTCCAGAACAAAACCCAGGTTTTCATAAAGTACATTTCTACTTTAGATAATATAAAATAATGATTTTTTTGTTTTGAAAATCTCAAATTTAAACAGACTAATTGAAAAAATAAATATATATATATACGAGGGCCATCCAATAAATAAGTTTCCCTATTTTTTAACAAATAAACCACATTATTTACAATTATGCAGTTATTTTATTTTCATTATACAACTCATAGACTACTTCTCTAAATAATCACCATTTATTTCCAAACATTTTTGGTACCTTTGTAGCAATTTTTTGATACCACTGTTGTACCAAGCCGTGTCCTGTTTTCGTAGCCAGTGGTTCTCCTCCGCCTGCACTTCGTCATCATTCGCAAAGTGCTAGCCTCCAAGGTGCCACTTGAGTGCTGGAAAAAGATGGAAGTCGCTTGGGGCAAGTTCCGGAGAATAAGGTGGATGTGTGAAAATTTCCCATTTGAAGTTTTCCATAGCCATAACTTTGCCTGCAGAATTTTGACCTTCGCCTTTTTTGGTGCACTTTCCTCAGGCTTCTTCCACACCATGCTTTGTCGTTTTGTTTCTGGAGTTGAATGATGCATTCAGCTTTCATTTCCAGTGACAATACGGGAAAACAGTTGATCTCCATCTTTTTGATGCATTTCCAGGAAAGCTAGGGCTGCCTCCATCCGTTGTTCCTTGAGATTTTCCAAGAGCAAACGTGGGACCCATCTCTTGCGCAGACTTTGCGAAAATTCAAAATATCTGACATGATTGTTCCAATCGAAGAGCGTCCAATTTCGATTCCAGGAGGCAGTCGAATCATTATTTCGTCAATGGTGACGCGGCGATCTGCTTCCACCACATTCCGAACAGCAGCAACGACTGCATTGTCCGTAGCAGAAACGGGCCTGCAGCTTCGCTCGTCATCATGCACGTTTTGCCGTCCTTCTAAGAACCATGAACGCTATCGGCGAACCATTTGGATGCTCATACATTCTTCACCATACACTGACACTAAATTGCGATGAATATTGACCACAGTTTCATTTTTCGCCGTGAAAAAAACGAATTACAGAACGGAGTTCGCAAGTGGACACGTTCACCAGTGGTAGCTCCATGGAAACTGAAGCGCTACGGACTTGCGCGTACGAGTAGCGTGATTTTGAAGGTCACCAGCTTCCAACGCATCCTAGTGACCATTTCTTCCATACTAACTAATTTTCACAACGTTTCGTTTGCAGAAAAAAAATAGGGAAACTTATTTATTGGATGGCCCTCGTATATACATTATCATTATGATTAATCATTATAATGATTACCTGCGATATAAGAAGTTTTCGCCTCCCACACACCACACACGTCACCAACCGGCCAGAATTTCATCTTTGTATTGTAAAATGGATGACAAGCTATCCAAGAAGCCAATATTCCAGAGTAAAGTTGAAGAAAGATGGGTGAACTCCAGCTGCTCCAACTACCATATGTGATAGATACAGGCTCCAAAAAAAGCATTCCAATGTGAGGGTACAAGAAGAGTCTTGTTACATCTGTGACAAGTAGAAGACGTGGCGTGTTGTCTCCCAGCATGTAGATGATCCTACAAGACAGTGCTAGAGAAACTTGCCTGACCTAGACGTGAGCCGGACGTAGACAAGGAGGATCCTTCTAATGGCAGATATTGTAGACAAGTCCCTCTATCTAGTTCCCCATTCCATTAACACATCCTGGCAATAAAGTACACCTATCCCCCCGATTTACACGGTAGATACGTTCCTGAGAAAAACGTGTAAATCGGAGGATAGGTGTACACAGAAATAAAAATAAAATGCATTGACAGGTTAAAATATATAGTCAGCACATAAGCTCGGGATTCCTCGTGAGATGTGTACACAGCGCAAGTGTTCAATCACAGTAGCATTTAGTATAGTGCGATAAAAACAAAAAAAAAACTTATTTGGAAAACCGTGTAAAATCGAAAACGTGTAAAACAAGTACCGTGTAAATCGGGGGATAGATGTATATCAAATTAAGCTATATCCACAACAAACCTATATTAAACTTTGTGCACAAACAACGTTCGCTGAAAAAACATCTTAACAATAATGATAAAAGTGATGATGCAAATAACAAAAATTTTTCAATTATTTTGTATAAATATTATTAAGAGATTGTACATAGAGTATTAGCCCGTTAAAGAGTAGTATATTTTGCTCGAAAGCTTTCAAATTTAAAATTAAAAGAAACTTTTTACCTGATTTTTATTTTTCCTCTTTCAAATAATTTCTGGTAACTATTGCTCATATAAAAATGATAAAAGTAGAGAGATTCTATTGGCGGTTCAATGTTTACGTGGTACAGTGATAATCATGGTGGGTAGAAGTAGGCGACTGCTTTTACTGTAAGTGCACCTCATGTCTACATATCTGAAAAGCAGTTCGACTTTGCACTTACAAATAAATATGCCAGAGCCCCGTTGCTTGGTTACTTGCACTCGCTGGTGGGATTGGACTTTTGCCAGAATCGGGGGCCATTGGAGCATTTTTTTTTTTTTTTATCAGAAAAAAGTGCCCAATGCGGGAATCGAAACCGGGTCGTAGCAGTCGAAAACCAACAGTTTATACCAGCCTTCCACCGACACACCGCGGTTCAATGTAAATATGTTCTCCTGTAGAGGAGCTTTCTTTCCCGAAAGCTAGAGATATTTATAAATAAATGATTTGTAAAAAAGGAGGCCTGATGTTTGTATTTTAATTAGAGAGATTCCTGCTATACGAATTGATCTCATATGACAGCTAACTTTTGTCCTTTTTGAATATTTGTCTTAATGGTTTTATTATCAACTTAGTCTTCTCTTCTTTCTTATCTCCATTCAATCATATTAGGGTGTCAATCCTGTAAAGTCATGATTGGGTGAAGTAGAAAGCGTCTGCCTTTGTTATTAAGACTGGGAGCACTACTCAGTGGCAGGATGACTTAGCTCCAAAAGAAATGGCTGCCTCTGACATGAGGAACAAACGCCATGTGCAACCGCTCCTAACATGGAGTACAAACGCTGATCATCCTGTATCCCTGGATTAGGAGCCCTTACAGGGTACTATCAGCCGGGCAAGCTGAGCCCAGGTTTTTTAGCGAGCTTGTTACTGCTCCCCCTCCTCCTTTTTCATTCGGGCTTGGGACCGGCAAAGGCGGAGTTTTTTTTTTATCATAATTTTAGCAGTATCATTATCATTATTTGTCTCAGACGAACAGAAAGACTGAAGTGTTTAGTTATTATTTAACAGGATAGTTACATAATATATCATTTTTTAAAGCATTTCCATTTATAATATAAATATATCTAATGTATCCATAGTAACTATAAGCACAATATATACTTACAATATATATATAGGCATATTTCTATATCATATTTTTATAATAATCACATGAAATAAACTTTCATTTATAATATACTAGACGAATGACCCGGGCAACGCCCGGGTTTTACCCGATTAAATGTTTTTATT
>CP092869.1:12294200-12314081 GCA_030710605.1 Cordylochernes scorpioides
ATATATAGTTTTAATAATTGATTTATATATTTTTTAAAATAGCCTATCGTCACCCCCGTTATTTTTTACCTATGTATGGAAATTTTGGTTTGAATTAGTGAACTACTGCGAACTTGTATACCGGACATACCAACAGACCAACAAACATACAAACATTCATTTTTATATATATAGATAACACACAAATGTATGTAAAATAGAATAATACACATAAATATGTATAAATAAATATATATGTCGTGAACCCGGGTAAGACAACAAGTGAGTTGGAAGCAGTCGGGGTTGAGTGGCAAGGCGTGCAGAGTGGGAAGTCCGAACCGGACAGTAAGGACAAAGTTTGGGATCAAAAGACGCTCTCCTAGTACGTCTCAAGTGGCACCAGGACCAGGGGAAAGTTGAGGATTAACTGAGGGAAGCTCGGTGTCCTGCATGAAGCCGCGGAGGCAGAGAGGAGCCAAAACGGTAGTCACGAGGGCCGCCGTGAGATGATAAGGGACCTAGACTGAGCTGGCCTCCCCGAAAATATCCACTGTAACCTAACTAGCTGTCAACATCCGGACCAACGCCCCTTCTTTGTCCCTCTCTGGATCCCCCAGGTGTCCAGTGGCAAGCTGGTGTCACTTTGAGACGACTAGAAAAAACGTCATACTTTATTACTTACATATCACATTGTTTAAATTACGATAGAATGTGCCCCCAGTGATAAAGGTTTAATTAGGGGAGTGAAATAAAATGGAGCGAAAAGCTAGCAACCCTATTAAATGAGAAAAAATTTGGGGCACAAATTAGTTACTAGAATAAAAACAAAGATAAAAGGGAGTAGGGGTGACACACTCATATAATATTATAAAACTACAAAAAATATATATATAAGGAGTACATAGGAAGGATAAATTTAAAGTAAACATACACAATAGCGAAGGTAAATATTTGGGAAAGTTAGGTATACTATTTACAGTTTTTTGTTACTTAAGGTGCCATGAGTATTTACAACATAGTTTCAGGGATGTAATACAGGAACGAGGAGAAGTAGAGATGATAAAAGTAATATAAAATATAAAAGAAAATTGACTTAAGCAATAAGTTAGGCAGTGACGCAGTGAAGGGTAAAGGAAGAGGGTCTGAATTGGTTTCTGCAAAGGAAATCTCAGGAGTCCTGCCCTGAAATACGAGCTTAGAAGCGAAGTATTGTTTTCAGGATTCAGCAATCTCAAGATGCCCTGTAAGTAGCATTAGATCAGATGGGCAAAAGGCGTGAAGATCGAAGGAGAGGTAGGTAATGAGAGAATATGGGAAAGAAAAGCTGGCTGAGAGAGGTTAAAAAGAGATGGAGGCTCAAGAGCTGCGCTGCTGTCGGTGATTGAGCTCGACCAGATAAAAAATAAAAGTAAAAGAAAAATGAAAAATGAGTGGGCGCATCATGCTGATGATGGCGATGGGTCGAGCGTGAGAAAAAAATATATATCTCGCTGGTTACCCAAGCTCTCCGTGTGGAGTTAACATGGGGAGGAAGAATGTACCAGGTCAATGAATCATAAAAAAAATTGACGAGCAGGAGTCTCAGGAACCGTTGAAGAGTTTTGAGGATGGAGGTAGATTGTGAAAACAGGGTTCGACTGTTGCCATTAATTGATTGAACCCGGGTTTGAGGAAAAAAGAATGAAATGAAGAATGCTGGGACGGTGACCCGGGTGTAAATAAAAAAAAATAATAAGCCATGGATTTTCCTGAACACACCATCAGGATGGGATGGCGAGGAAGGAGTAGTCCACTGGGGCAAATCAATAACAAAAAAAAAAGTCGGCTAACACCAACTCTGCGATGGACGAGGGGTGGTTAGAACGAAGACATAGAAGTCCTAAGGAAAAGGATCAAGAGACGAGAGAAGTATGGAAGGCAGAGTTGGAAGGATCAAGATATGAGAAGGGACAGTTGGCAGAAAGGCGTCACTGTTAAAACAAAATTTTTAAAGTTGAATTATCTTAAACGTAAGCTATGAAAAATTAAAACAAATTATGTCAAAGAATATAAGGTATCAGATGATGTTTATATAGGTTGGCTAATGGTTTTAGCTGTTTAGGGATGGAAGGAAAAGAAGTATCATAATGTAAAAGAAATATTTAAAAATATCTGGATTGATTCTACAATATAAAATGGCACACATCAAGGATTGTAACAATATAAATGAATAATTTTTAAAAATATAGTAAGTATTTAGGTTAGTGTGTTTCCCACGTGATGCAATGCTTATAAACGCAAATTAGACGATGTTTGGAAAAGTCAAAAGTGGTAAATAAATTGAAATGCCATTATGGTTTGTTTCTTATTTTTTCATAATTATAATTTCAGAGACGTCTCACATGGTGAGAGAGAAAAAGGAAAACTAACTTATCAAAAGTAGTAAAATGTTACAAGTAAACTTATAATGGATATCTGAAGGTTTAGAGTGACGCAGTGGTAAAAAGAGAGGAAGTCTGAGTTGATTTTTGCAATGGCGTTCGGCAATGCAATACGTGCCTGTGTAAGTGAGATATTGTTTTCATTGACCGAACTCCCAAGACGTTCCATAATCAAAATTAGATCAGACAGGGGAGGTAGGTAAGTTGAAAGTGGAGGAATGGGAAAGGTGGAGTCAAGAGTTGCTCTGTTGCCAATGATGAATCAGCTCGGATGAAAATTGAAAAAAAATAATAATAATAAAATGGTAAAAATGATGGTTGTAATGATGATCCGAGCGTTGAGAAAAAAAAAACTCGAACTGGTCGCCTGAGCTCACTGTTGGGAAGTGTACCGCGAGGAAGGTTGAGCCAGCTGGTTGAATCAAAATTTAAAAAAATAATAAAATAAAGTTTGTTTGGCGAGCAGGAGACTCTTGGCTGCGGGAAATATGGAAGTTAAGGAAGGTAATGGATACTGTTGCCATTGATGATTGAACAACCCGACATTGTTGAATGTAATGAATGATGTTGTCGGGTGATGGATAAAAAAAAAGAATCTTTCGGTTTCCTGAACTCGTTATCGGGAATTGTATACCGAGGAAGGATGGTCCAATAGATGAATTAATTTTTAAAATGTTTAGCAACAGGAACCCTATGGGAGACTATGAGGTTGGGAGGAAATTGGTTAAGGAGGTGTAAATAAGTGGTATAGGATGGGAAGATAGGATTGGGAGAGAGAGAGATAGAGAGAGGCGTCAATGTGAAATAAAAATAATAATCTAATAAAAACAATTATATCAGAAATAAGACGATCTTAAGGTTTTTAAAATATATATAAATGATATTAAAAAACTCTAATTATGTTCAAAAATTCGAAGTTGTAAAGTTTTAGAATCTATATATGATGACAGATGAAAAAATAGTCAAATAGTAGTATTCCAAATGATTGCTGATGGTTGAATATTCTAAGATATAATGACCAATGACAATAATATCTATATAATTGTTCCTGTTCGTTTAAAAAAAAATAAAGGGTGATCGATTGAAAGGAAAAACAATGGGGGAAATAAATGCACACTTACACAGTATAATAAAAGGTTTTATTAAAAATTAAAAAAGGGCCAAAAAAATTATACCCATATATAAAGAATTATGGATAAAAAACAAGAAAAAAGGTTAAGCAAAATTATACTTATATATAAAGAATTATGCATAAAAAACAAGAAAACAAGGTTAAGCAAAAAAAAAGTAAAATTAACTAATCTTAGGGAAGGGAGATAAAATTAAGTGGCAGGGGGGTGTCGAGCTTTGTGTTCACACAGTACCTCGGGTGGCAGCACCGTCGCTCGCTTGGCTTGGCTTCCTCTTGTCGCGGCTCGTGCAATGTCCAAGGCGTCCTTTCCGTCCTCAAGTTGCCGCTTGAGGGATACTCCAAGGCGTCCTTTCCGTCCACGAGACTCTGCTTGTGGGATATTTCTTGACGTCTTTCCGTCCACAAGACGCTGCTTGTAGGATATTTCTCAGGCGCGTCTGCTCCGCCTGGTCCGCTGCTTCTAACTAAGAAAAAAAAGATGCCGCCACATGGCGCGCCGTCCCGGGGCTCGCAGAACAACCAAACAAATTCCAGGCCTCCACTTGACTCTGCCTCCCCGGGCATCGACCGACCTTTGTCCTGATCGGTCCCAGCTGGGAGTTTCCCCCGACCATGTAGATGCCTTGACCCTTTCTTTCAACTTCTCCCCTCGTCTCCCTTCACCTAAGTCTTTCATTCTATGTACAAAAGTAGGGATCGGCAAAATAGTTTCAACATTCTCCCACAAATTTTGCTCTGAAAGAAGTCAAAATTAAGTATAAGACAAAAGAGCATATAAATACACTGTCGCATACCGCGAGATATTTGCATAGTATTGTTTTGTTTTATATATTTTTACATTATGTTTCTTATGAAAGGTTGTTATATTTGCATGTCCGCGAGAAGCGCGATGTATATATATAGCTAGGAAAAGTAATAAAGTCAGAGTTTTCTTTAGTATGAAATCGTCTCGTGTTAATTCTTGTCGTAGAACACGACAAATGGCGCAGCCGACAGGATCCGCAAGACCTTCCCTGGAAAGCCTCTTAAGGGAGATGGCTGATCAACAAAGCTTAATGATGAGCATTCTTTGTGGAAATAGGAGAGAAGAATATCTCAGTGAAGAGGATTACTATGAGAGAAAGGAATATCTTAAATATTCAATTGTTGAAGATGAAGAAGAAGAGAAAGAAGAAGCAAATATTGAGTCTCTAAAAAGTCTTGAAAAGTCTGAAGAAAATGGAGAAAGCCTCTTAAGGGCGATCGTGAAGCAACAAAGCGTTATGATGGATATTCTTGGAATAGAAGAAGATGATTCTGACGATGAGCCTAAAGGCGACGGTGTAAAGGATTCTGAAGATTTCGACGAACAGAATGAAATGGTAGATGAAGAAGAAGATGATTCTGAAGATGAGCCTAAGGGTGACGGTGTAAAGGATTCTGAAGATTTCGATGAACAGAATGAAATGGTAGATGAAGAAGACTTCGATGAACAGAATGAAATGGTAGATGAAGAAGAAGATGATTCTGAAGATGAGCCTAAGGGCGACGGTGTAAAGGATTCTGAAGATTTCGATGAACAGAATGAAATGGTAGATGAAGAAGACTTCGATGAACAGAATGAAATGGTAGATGAAGAAGAAGATGATTCTGAAGATGAGCCTAAGGGCGACGGTGTGAAGGATTCTGAGACTGCAATTAAAGGTTGTGAATCGGTGAAAAATACAGAAGAACTTTTGGTTAATGGCCTTGATGTTCCTACCACCCAAGCTGGGGAAATTGATAGAGATACAGAGAATACGGAAGAAAGTGAAAAAGCCGAAGTTGAGAGAAAATCCGTTGAAGCAGATGAAAGTGAAAAGGCTGAAGTTGAAAGAAATTATGTTGAGGTTGAAGAAAGTGAAAAAGCTCAAGTTGATAAAAAGTCAGTTATAGAAACTGAAAGTGCAGAGTCTCTTACGAAAGAGGATGTTATTGCTGATATTGATGCAGATAATGCAGGACTCTGTGATCTTGATGATGCCACTTTCACTCAAGTTGGGGAAAGTCAAAAGTCTCAAGTTGATAAAAAGTCAGTTATAGAAACTGAAAGTGCAGACGATACCTCTAAACCTTCAGACGATGCCTCTGAGCCTGCAGACGATACCTCTAAGCCTGCAGACGATAACTCTAAGCCTTCAGACGATGCCTCTAAGCCTTCAGACGATGCCTCTAAGCCTTCAGACGATACCTCTAAGCCTGCAGACGATAACTCTAAGCCTTCAGACGAAAAGTCTGCAATTGACGATTCTCAACTTACTAAGGAGTCTGGTACTGGCAAAAAAGAACTTACTAAGGAGTCTGGTACTGGCGAAAAAGAACCTACTAAGGAGTCTGGTACTGGCAAAAAAGAACCAAAGCCTGGTACCGGCGAAGAAGCTTTGAGAGAGCTACCTTGTTACGATACTCTATTGGAAACTCTCAAGAAAGGAATCTATTCGTTTCAAACAAGCGGTGAAAAAAGAAATATGAAATTAGGAATAGGTGATTTCAATAAAGGCAATCACGCAAGACGTCGTTTGTTAATATTAAAGAAGTTAACACGCTGCCAAAAAGTTTGGATTTATGCTAAAGAATTCAGCCAGATGCAAAAAAGCATGCTTGATAAATATGACATTGATGATTTACGAAATGAATTGGCCATCTACAATTCCTTAAGAACCCTAAAAAATGGTCAGGTCAATTTATGTTATCCATATTCCTTTATGCTTGTTAAAGATACTGAAAAGACGTTTAGGCTTCTCATAAATATCTTTGAAAAAGGAAAACCATGGCCTTACTATTGTGAAGGAGAACGAAAAAATTATTTTGTTTTCCTAATGGAATATGGAGGAATAACTCTCGAAACGGCTATCAAATCGAGACTTTCATATGAAAACTTATTAGTATTATTTCGCCAGATTTGTATAATTTTTGCAATTGGTGAAGAGGAAATTGAACTTTTACATGATGATCTTCATATTAACAATGTTCTAGTTGCAGAAACAGAAGAGAAACTAATCAAATATGAAGTAGCTTCAAAAAAGATTAAAATCCCAACTCTTGGATATATTGCTAAAGTAATCGATTTTGGGAATGCCAGGTGTATTAAGGATATAGATTATAGACAAAGGATGATTAGTGAATATGGAAAGAGACCATGTCCAGCTGAGTATTCAGGAGGGAGTCTATTTATGCTGAGTGGACTCTATTTTGAAATGATAAATACTAGTTTGGAACTTCGTGCAGCACTACCTGAACTGCCAAGATTAACTACATCTCTACAACTGTATGAGGGTTTAATTCAAATCTTAAAAGATTTGGCAATTCTTGAATTCCTGAATGGTTTTCGTGAAAAGTTAGGTCTTCCTGAAGTTATTGGTCCATCTCAATTTGAATCCATGCTTAGAAATCAGATTCTTGAGGGGCCTTTAAGCAAACTTCTAATATGCCTAGCAAAATTTATTGACAATACAGATAACAACTGTTATACGGCTTCTGAAATAATGCGAAGACATTTGGAGACAGTTAATACTCCCATTAACGAAAAGTTAACATTGTTAAGTATCTTTGAATTTGATCTTAAAGATAAGATAATCATTTTTACAGCACTTATTGAAGTAATGATGCAGAAACATCATGATAGACTTTGTAAATCTGTTAAGAAATCAAGAGATAAGAAAACTAAAGAAGATTTTAGGGTTTATAATCTGTTGAAAACGCCTATTATTCATACAGCTGGTTACTATCGTTATCATCTTCCAGGTCTATTTGTTCGATGTGATGTGGAGAACGGAGAAAGTGCTGAATGGAAGTACTATCGACATGATCAAATCTATCCTGAATACTCGGCTCTTTATGCCAGAAAAGTTGGTAGGCCTAAAAAGATTATTGGGAAAAGAGAAAAGTTGGAAGACCTAGAAAGGTCATTGAACCACCAGGAGTCTCATCACGGGAGTGATGAGAGGTCATGGGGGGGGAGTCTGTCGCATGAAGCGCGATGTATATATATAGCTAGGAAAAGTAATAAAGTCAGAGTTTTCTTTAGTATGAAATCGTCTCGTGTTAATTCTTGTCGTAGAACACGACATACACAATACACACAAGAGTAGATATGCCTATTACATTACATAAAATACACATAAAAGAATACACATATTACACTTTTTTTTTTCCATACAGGTACTTTCACTAGTCCTTCGAGTCATACCTTGCAGGCTTTTCTGATTACCCTACCATATCTATTTCTAGAGTCCCTGGATTCAATATTGGGCCTATTTCCTAAAAATGCATCAGATTGGGGTTCGGCACTTGAATTGTCCATTTGAATCGTCTTAACATTCGAGGATATTTCAAGAGGGTGCAAGCGCCGTAGAGCCCCGATCAAGGCCCCTGTGGATGTTCCAACATGGGCCACTCTCACTATTCCATCTTTACCTGGTATGAGATTTACTATTCGCCCTTTAGGCCAAAACATTCTTTTAAGATTTTCTTGCCCAATCAGTACAACGTCTCCTACTTTCAACTGTCTTCTATCAATATTTTCGGATTTCCGAATCAGCGCGCCTAAATATTCCTCTAAGAATCTCTGCTTCAATTCTCTCTTCAGTTGACCTAACTCTCTGTATCTAGTGTGCAACATTTCTGGCTTTAAATTTTCAAATTCAGGAAAGCTAGACTCTGGACCATTTTGCAAAAACCCATTAGGAGTCAACGGTTTTAGATCATTGTCGTCCTCAGAGACACAAGTGAGGGGTATATTATTAATGATAGATTCGATTTCACAAAGGGCAGTCTGCAGTTGTACAAACTTCAGCCCCCCGTGACCCAGCATCCCTATCAACATTTCCCCTATTGTCCTAACCATTCTTTCCCAAAATCCTCCCCACCAAGGAGCAGAAGGAGGGATAAAAATCCATTGTATCCTTTTAATTGAGGTTTCCCTTTCAATTCTAGTCCAATCCAATCTCTTGAATATTCTATTAAGTTTTGCGAAATTGGTGCCATTGTCGCCATATATCCCCTCGGGGCGCCCTCTCCGACAAATAAACCTATGGAGGGCCATCATGAAGACTCCTGTCTCCAAACTCTTCACCAACTCCAGATGAATAGCGCGATAGACGGCGCAAGTAAAGGCGGCTACCCACACTTTCCCACCTTCCTTCAAATGAAGAGGGCCTAATAAATCAACTCCTGTAATTTGGAAGGGTTTGCCCAGTCCAATTCTGTTTTCTGGCAAAGCTGCCATTGGTCTTTGCAGAGACTTTTCTTTAAGTCTCTTGCAAGCAATGCACTTACTGATAATTTTCTTTATCGTTTTCCTTCCCCTGATTATCCAAAATTTCTCTCTCAGCTTTGATAAAATGAATTGCACCCCAACATGTCCATTCTTCAGGTGCACTTCCCATATAAGTTGCTCTACGAAGGGATGGTCGCCTGGTAGAATGATAGGAGTTTTAAATTCTTCTGGGACCTGTCCATGTAAAAGTTTGCTTTCTACACACCAAAGTCCGTCAGTGTTTTTTAATATTTTAAAACGCTTGGTTGCATTCGATTTCTCCATGGAGACCTCCTGAATCATTCGGATAAGCTTTTTTTCTGCCAAGTCTAATTCTGAAACTTTCAAAGGTCCTGTTTCAGTTGACTGTCTTTCAAGTTTCCCTAAAAATCTTAAAACATAGGACATTACCCTGATGTTGAGAGAGTAATTAGACCTCCTTGTCAGCATCCAGTCTCCATAATCGATGTTCAAATTAATGTTGGTTTTCATAATGTTTTCTTCAACCTTTATTTCTTTGGATTTATCGAGAACTCCGAATTGGGCTAGAATTCTTTAGGTTTTTTCAACCATTCGGGGCCCTCCCACCATCTGCTTTGCACAAACTGGCTTGGAGGGCAACCTCGAGACAGAAGATCGGCCGGGTTCAACTGACTAGGAACGAACCTCCAATCGTTCAAATTGGTAGTGGCCTGTATTTCTCTGACTCGGTTTCTCACGAAAACTCTCCACTCAATTTCTCTCTTTATCCAACTTAGCGCGGTAGTAGAGTCAGACCAAAGAGTTGTTTCACATTTTCTCTTCAAGGCAGCTTGGATTGCATTGGCTAGTCTAGCTCCTAGTACCATGGCCATTAATTCCAAGCGAGGGATCGTAATACTCTTAATAGGAGCTAATCTGACTTTGCTCCAAATCAAAGTTAGAGTATTTTCTCGTCCCGTTTCGCTCCTTAAATAGGCTACAGCTCCATAGCCTATTTGACTAGCGTCACAAAAGATATGAACTTCTGTAGGGAAAATGAGATCATTCCACATATATCTCGGTATCTTTATTAACTCTATGAATTTTATTTGATCCAACCAGGTTCGAAATTCCTGGGCCATACTTTCGGGTAGAGGTGTATCCCAACCTAGTTTCAGCCCCCATGATCGCTGCAGTAACAACTTTGGTGGCAAGAATACTGGAGCGCAAAATCCAAGTGGATCAAATATCCGCTGAACCATGGACAGTACCAACCTTTTCGTTAATTTGGGTTGAAGACTCAAATTGTCAGGGAGTTCGCATTTTAATGAATCTTCCATTTTATTCCAAACAACACCCAATATTTTTGTACAAGTCCCCTTTTCAGGGTTTTCCTCCAGAGAATATTCCCACTCTCGTAAGTCCATTTTAGCCCTGTCCATAATTTCAATTGCGGCCTTTTGAAATTCCTGCACTTCCTGCTTTGTTTCCAGCGAGGTAATACAATTGTCCATGTAGAAGGATTGAGCTAAATCTTTGCCCATTGAACAAGTGGGCCTCTTATTGATTGAAGATGGTATTCTATTACGGCGTTCAGCACAAAAGGACTACAGTTTAAGCCAAATACAAGTCTCTTATGCCTGTAAGCTATTAGTTCTCTATCGCTCTCCTTTTCCCACCAAAGGAATCTAAGGTAGTTCCGTTCAGATTCTTCAATCGCCACCATCTGGAATGCTTTTCTTATATCTGCCGTGACTCCAAATTTATTTTCCCGAAATCTTATCATCATTTCAGGGATTCTTTCCAATAAATTCGGTCCCTTTTCTAAACATTGATTCAAAGATAGTCCATTATGGCCTAGACAAGAAGCATCGAAAACTGGACTATGGGCGTCGTTTTAGATTCCATCTTGTACACAGGGCGGTGAGGTAAATAGTAGCCTCTTCTCTCGAGAGGATTTTCCTCGACTCTTTCAATGAGTCCTTCAGTCAGCCAGTCTCTAAATATCTGACTATATTCGGTCAACTTATTCTGTGAGGTCATTTTCTTAGTGCTTATATCTAACCTTTTTATCGCTATGTCAAGATTGCTGGGGATTGACTCCTTTTCTACCTTCCAAGGTAGACCTACAGAATATCTCTAATCACTTTGTCTTTGAATTTTTGTTATAAACTTTTCTTTAATTTCCTGGTATCTGGTCTCTTTGGAGCAAGTTTCAACAGGATCCCTAATGCCTAGTACTTCTAGATCCCACAAATCCTTTAAATCGCATCGCGTTGTTAGCAGATTCAAAGTCTGCTGCACATTGTCATTGCTATCAATAATTGGCGAATTGCCCATTAGTGTCCAACCTAATTTCGTTTCCACCGCAGTTAAATCTGCTTCAACTTGAACTATTTTTCCTGTCAAAATCATACCTAGATAGTTAGCACCAATCAATATGTCAATCTCTTGTCCTTTAAAATTGTCCTGAGACAATATTATGCCCTTAATCTTCAATTTTTCTAACCAGTCTCCTTTTGGCAAAGGTGGTATGGCGTCGCAAATTTTACGTTGATCCAGCGCCTCAATATGGATCACATCTCTTTTATTACCTAAATTCTCCAATTCTAACATAAATTTACCGTGCTTTTCTTCGCCAATCTTATTACCTCCAAAAAGACTTTTAGCTATAGTTATTTCGCCTTTTCTTTCTATTCCTATACTCCAGACTAACGACTGTTTGATATATGAAAACTGACTTCCACTGTCGAGGAGAATTCTAACCCTTCTAGAGGCATTTGGGCCTCTTAACAGTGCTACCGTGGTCATCAGCAAGACCTGACCTGTGCAGGCTTGACTAGAAAGCGATGCAATGGGTTCAGGTGCATTTTCCTTTAGATTTTCTCTTCCTGGTTTCGTTAACCGGTTAGAAGAATTTCCTTCACATAAAACTTCCAAGTGGTTACTCCCACAGTTTTTGCACTCCAATTGTTCTCGGCACTGACTCTGTATGTGTCCCTTTCTTAAGCATTTGAAACATAGATGGGCACTACGTATTTTATCATTTCTCTCTCCCGGAGACATTTTCATTAT
Source organism: Cordylochernes scorpioides (assembly GCA_030710605.1). NCBI lineage: Eukaryota > Metazoa > Arthropoda > Arachnida > Pseudoscorpiones > Chernetidae > Cordylochernes > Cordylochernes scorpioides. The sequence continues at coordinate 12,306,043 of CP092869.1, forward strand.
GGAGCGGCATTGATGACTCGCATGATTTGTTCTTTCACAAAAGAAGCATTTTATATTAGTTCGCCCTCCAAACAGACTAGACACAGTGGCGGGTCTGAAATTGTTCCTTGTTCTGGTCCCATCATTGTAAGACCTTTTATAGGGTTCCTCCTGCTTAAAGCCTTTTTCCACAAATTTCAGCCGTTGAGCACTCCTTACTTCGGCTTTTAGAAAGTCCAATAATAACCTTAGCCTTTCTTGAGCTCCTCCAACCCCTTTATCTGACTCTTCCCGTTTTGCTAACTCCAGACCATAACCCGAAGAAGGATGCCTGTGCCATATTTTCAAAATATCCGAAGGTAATGAAGACTCGATAAGAGGGTATAAAAAAATACCCGACAACTGGGGATCAATGCCCAATGTCTCTAACGACCGGAGGTGACTGCTCAGTTCGTCGTACAGACTGCTTAAATTTCTATTTTCTTTCTTTACATTAGATATAACCGAATTCAATAGACGTCTGACATATAGTTCTGTCAGTATATTCGGGTCACCGAATCGCTCCTATAGGGCTTGTACTGCCAAAGCATAGTTGGCGCCTGTAACGGGATAGCTTGCTACAACACGATAGGCTTCTGAATTTGGTACAATTGCTTGACGCAAATATAAAAACCGGTCGCCATCGGATAAATTCTTATTTTCGTGAATTTTCGAAAACTGCGCCCACCAAGGCAACCAACCTTCCAGAGAGCCATCATAGGTTTTTAGGGCTAACTCTGGTAATTTCACATTGATTGTTTCTTCTTTATCGGGATTCCGTAATACACTGACTTTCTGTTGAATATCAAACTTTTCCTCTTCATATTTATTGCATTCTTGCCATTCCCTATCAATACTTTCCTCTGTAATCCCTTCTTTCACTACCAATAAAGCCTGATATTTTTCGTTTAGATCTACAAGTTTCGTGTAATAAGACTCTAGTCTATTAAACTTAGAATAAATATCATTCCTATCAATTTGAGACTTTTCAAATTCCCCATTTATTTCATTAATAATTCTAGTGAAAGTACCTCTTATGGCTTTTCTGCGCTTTTTAATTGCATCCATTTTCTCCATATCTCCTTTAAATCGATCACGTCTGGCTCACCAAAATGTTCCTGTTCGTTTAAAAAAAAATAAAGGGTGATCGATTGAAAGGAAAAACAATGGGGGAAATAAATACACACTTACACAGTATAATAAAAGGTTTTATTTAAAAATTAAAAAGGGCCAAAAACCATTATACCCATATATAAAGAATTATGGATAAAAAACAAGAAAAAAGGTTAAGCAAAATTATACTTATATATAAAGAATTATGCATAAAAAACAAGAAACAAGGTTAAGCAAAAAAAAAAGTAAAATTAACTAATCTTAGGGAAGGGAGATAAAATTAAGTGGCAGGGGGGTGTCGAGCTTTGTGTTCACACAGTACCTCGGGTGGCAGCACCGTCGCTCGCTTGGCTTGGCTTCCTCTTGTCGCGGCTCGTGCGATGTCCAAGGCGTCCTTTCCGTCCTCAAGTTGCCGCTTGAGGGATACTCCAAGGCGTCCTTTCCGTCCACGAGACTCTGCTTGTGGGATATTTCTTGACGTCTTTCCGTCCACAAGACGCTGCTTGTAGGATACTTCTCAGACGTCTTTCCGTCCACAAGACGCTGCTTGTAGGATATTTCTCAGGCGCGTCTGCTCCGCCTGGTCCGCTGCTTCTAACTAAGAAAAAAAAAGATGACGCCACATGGCGCGCCGTCCCGGGGCTCGCAGAACAACCAAACAAATTCCAGGCCTCCACTTGACTCTGCCTCCCCGGGCATCGACCGACCTTTGTCCTGATCGGTCCCAGCTGGGAGTTTCCCCCGACCATGTAGATGCCTTGACCCTTTCTTTCAACTTTTCCCCTCGTCTCCCTTCACCTAAGTCTTTCATTCTATGTACAAAAGTAGGGATCGGCAAAATAGTTTCAACAATAATAATGTTAGCTTGGATGGTTTATAATGGCTGCGTGTGTTGGGGTATAGAAAATACATATGGCATACAAATATAAAGGGTAAATATAAAAAAGGTGATAGCTTGATGGATGGCATTGACGAAGATGTTTTGTTCTGGTAATAGGATCGGGAGGCAGAGTTGAGCTCATTGAAGAGCGAAAGGAGCTCACCTTTGAGGAGCTCGTGGAGCCTCGCAGAAACGTACCCGATGTCGTCCTGCACAGCTTACAGTTGCCGGAAAAAGTTTTCCGCCGGATAAGTCCCGTCGTAAGGTGCCATAGGCGGGCATAGGCACGTGGCGCTGTCACTTCGTGGAGGGTCTCGGTGAGTCGGTCTATCAAGGTGTCCACGCTGGGCCGGATAAAAGTGACGGGCGCCTCAGAAACGTCCATGTAGCGTTCCACGTCTTCGTCCATAGTCCTTTGTCCACTGTCCGCCATCATAATCCTGTCGACTTGTACGGGTCTACTGTCATAAACCCGGGTAAGACAACAAGTGAGTTGGAAGCAGTCGGGGTTGAGTGGCAAGTCGTGCAGAGTGGGAAGTCCGCCGGGACAGTAAGAACAAAGTTTGGGATCAAAATACGCTCTCCTAGTACGTCTCACGTGGCACCAGGACCAGGGGAAAGTTGAGGATTAACTGAGGAAAGCTCGGTGTCCTGCATGAAGCCGCGGAGGCAGAGAGGAGCCAAAACGGCAGACACGAGGGCCGCCGTGAGATGATAATGGACCTAGACTGAGCGGGCCTCTCCGAAAATATCCACTGTAATCTAACTAACTGTCAACATCCGGACCAACGTCCCTTCTTTGTCCCTCTCTGGATCCCCCGGGTGTCTAGTGGCAAGCTGGTGTCACTTTGAGACGACTAGAAAAGACGTCATACTTTATTACATACATATCACATCGTTTAAATTACGATATATATATTATAAAATATTTCTATAATATAATATATTTATAATATATGATATAAATACACATAAAAATATATAATTTATAAAGAGTGTTAAATGGTTAAATATTATAAATAGTTACCAAAGTTGTCAATAGATGGCGGGACAATCTCAGCCTTCGCTCAAAATTGGTTTTCTACGATATTTTGTAAATATATCTTTTAGTTCCTATTAGATCGAGACCTCGAAATGATATTTAATTAAATTATTAATTAAAATAAGTAACAATAATTAATTAAGAAATAGTAAGAAGCATGATTAAATATTATTTTGAATTTATAAACAAAAGATACACTTATTGGTTTTCCAAAATCAGTCTATAAACCTTTATTTTAACACTATTATTAAAATATTCTGTCCCAGACTATTTGATAGCATTTCCATTTTGAAACATTCGGAATCATTAAGGATATGTACGGAGAGATTTCACGGCTGATGAGCCAAATCTCCGTCATTTTTCCGTTCTAACTTTTACAATACCCAGTTTACAACGAACCATGGGAATTTTAAGGGATTTTTAGCAACAATTGGAGCGGTTAAGAACTCTAGCTATCATTGTGGCAAGGAAATCCAGGACTCGAGACACATACTGCTGGAATGTCCACTCTTCTTTACCGCTTGACAACAGACAGTAAATAATGTTGTAGATCTATATCAATTTGTAAATACTAGAGATAATTATCATAGGTTTAACTATTTTGGTAAATATATTTATGATTATCTTTCTAACCTGGAAGGATCAGGTTCCTAATATATCTTATTGTTTGTAAAACGACATTTGAAAATTATCCCGCATGTGTTTCTTTTCAACGAAAAATCAAAATTTATCCCAAGGAAAATTTTTCGTTGAAAAGAAACACATGCGGGATAATTTTCAAATGTCGTTTTACAATCACAAGCCGCATTATATTATATTATTGTTTCTCTTTTTATTTATTTATTTTATATAAAATGTCTATAACTGTTTCTGTTTAAAAAATGTAAATCGACGTAATTATCCCTAGCCGAGATATCGCGTTTTGTGTGTTGAAATAAAATTAATAGAACTGTAATATTTCTATCGATACAGTAAGGTATGTGGTAGCAGTGTTATGATAGGAAATGTGAAATATTATTAAGTTTATTCGATAGAGGGTACTTGATCATTTAACTCCTTCCTCATTGCCTTCATCTTTGTTCTCTTCATACGTGTGTAAAACGGTTCTGGTTCAAAATCCCGACAGCCTAAAATCCCGATAAACAAAATCCAGACAGGATCTGAATCCCGAAAATTTTATTTTATATTAACAAAAATGTGTGGTTTATATAATATTGCCACGTGGAAAAATAGGGAAGACAAATTTCAGGAGGAGACAACAATTTATTTCAGGCAAGGACAAACTATGAATGGTAAACAAAAGATAAGCCACGAGGGAAATTTACAGAGTAGCAAAATATAAACATAAAAATGACCACTCTGTTGATAAAAATAATAATAATTGATTGATACTTTGTTACAATATATAAGAAAAAGTCGGTAGGCAAGTAGGTAACACCCTCGATTCCCGACAGCCATGAACCGGATTGAATCCACGTTAACATTTCAATATGTGAATAACCTTCACATATAACGATCATTGTTGTAAATATCATAAACTAGGTTGTTCTTTTTGAGTGGTACCTAATAAAGTGATTTTGGAACAAGGCGCAACAAGATATAATATATATATGATAATATGAATTTTTTAACTTTCAATATCTCAAAGGAATAACAGCTATGGTATATGCTAATAGAGAAATCCGATATAAAGAATGTTTACAAAATTGCATATTTCCCTAAGTTCGATAAGTCAATATTGTAGTGAATATATCACACACAGAGAGCGCGCTTATGCATTAGATTAATTTCTCTTGTATTTTTATATATTTTAGTCATTTTAGCTTTAATAATTATGGTGAAGGTATCTTGTCTACATGGAAAGGGTAGGTGTCATTGCCCCGTTTGTCAGCCACATTTCAGAGTTCTCTGTTCACGGTTACCGTAGCGGCTCACGACACCGTACTACAGGGCAGTCCCTTACTTGTGCTGCTTAAGATTGAAAGCTTGCTAGAACTGAAACGTTCAATTAAATGATACAGATATGCCTTTGTTGTGGTGATATCTTGTCCATTCTCCATGGAATGGGAGGGTACCATTGCCCCGTTTGTCAGCACATTTCAGAGTTCCCTGTTCACGGTTACCGTAGCGGCTCACGACACCTTACTACAGGGCAGTCCCCTTACTTGTGCTGCTTAAGATTGAAAGCTTGCTAGTACTGAAACGTTCAGCAAAATGATACAGATATGCCTTTGTTGTTGTGGTGGTGTCTTGTCCACATGGAAAAGGGAGGTGCCATTGCCCCGTTAGTCAGCCATATTTCAGAGTTCACTGTTCACGGTTACCGTAGCGGCTCACGACACCGTACTACAGGGCAGTCCCTTACTTGTGTTGCTTCTCCCCACGTATAGAAGAACTTCTAGGCAGGAAGTATTATGGTTGTTGTTGTTGTCGTGTCCAATGAAGAGCCTCAGATAAGTTTGCTTGTAAGAAATTTAAACTATTTTTGACCCAGTATGATTCTTTTAGAAATAGAATAATTTTCTACTGTCCTTACTGCAATGATAAAATATTAGGAGGGCAGTAAAAGGCAGTAGAAGATTTTTTTTCGGAAGGATAATACTGTCAAAAATAGTTTAAATTTCTTAAACCAGATAGCACGCTAATCCATTATATTAATTTCTCTTATATTCGTACATATTTTAGTTATTTTAGCTTTAATAATTATTTGAGTCAAAAGCCGATCCATCAATTAAGTTTGTAGGATGGTTGTTGATTCTTCATTCGAGTCGTCCGGCTCACCAATTTTTGTAGGATTGTGGTTGCGTGATGTGTTGGTGTGGCTTGTGGAAAGGCCGCTGATAAAATTATAATTAAAATTAATTTATTTAAAGCCAGAAATATAAAAATAGAAAGAAGCAACGGTTGAAGTAACGGCCGTTGGAGCAAGCCTAGATGTTTACCGCGTGAGTGCCAAATCAAGTGTCGGAAGACGCCAGTCGCTAGAAAGTTCCGGATAACGCCCGCGCATGCGTAGTGAGGTGTTCTCCCAACACGTGCTTGCCGAGGCATAGTGGGGCCGCCATTTTTCTGCCCGTATGTGTTTTGAAGCTTTGTCCCAGTTCGCTGAAGCAAAGTGCGGTCGCCACAAGTTTATATAAAAGGGCATACCTAGATTGTTTCTTATTTTTATTTCCTTACATTTTGTTTCAAAAACATTATATAGCCAAATGGACATGGCATCTGCCCGGTAAGTGGAACATTGTGGGTTCGTTTCCCATCCCTGGACACTTTTATTTTTCAGTTCATCATTACTCTTCATAATTCACCCTTTCATACCTCATCCAAAAAGGTTAGAAATAGTCAATATTTCACCTTGAAATAAAATTTTGATTTTTCATTGAAAAGAAACTCATGCGGTGTAACTCCAAGTGTCGTTTTGCAATCACAGGCCGCAGTGTATTATATTGTATTATATAAAATATACTGCATTACTAATTTCACAAAAGTCTTTAATTTTCATAATATTTTAATTTTATTATTATTATTATTATTATTAAATTGTTTAATGTATTATTATCAATAATTATTTTTGACCAATGACAAAGTTGTTTTCATATGATCTACAAGAATTTGTAAATTTAGTTTACTGTGCAATAAATTGATAAAGAGGAAGCAATCTCTTGGAATATTTTGAGATTTTTTTTTCTTTACAGATCCAGGTACGTCCCTTTTATATCAATTTAATAATTAATAATTATGGTGAAGGTGTCTTGTCCACATGGAAGGGGATGCCATTGCACCGTTAGTCAGTCACATTTCAGAGTTCCCTGTTCACGGTTACCGTAGCAGCTCACGACACCGTACTACAGGGCAGTCCCTTACTTGTGCTGATTCTCCCCACGTAGAGGAGGACTTCTAGGCAGGAAATATTATGGTTGTTGTTGTTGTCGTGTCCAATGAAGAGCCTCAGATGTCTACATGCATCTCTATCACAGCAATTTCCACTATCTTGGGTGTATAAAGCTGCTGCTCTGAGTCTTTGTCAATTTTCTGCAAGGCTGCGGTCATTTCTGGACATGAGAATATGTGAGTAGGTGTTAGTTCCACACCAGGACAATTGTTGCATGTCTTATAGGTTCTTGTACCATCTGGATGTATTGTCATTCCTTTTTAGTGTTTTGTTCTAAGTCTTGTTATAGTTTTTGTCATTTTTCTCACAGAGTTTATTTCGCATATTTGATCTTTTCTTATTTTTTGTTTAATTATCTTGTAAGTATTATGGTGATCTATTCATAAAAAGGCGCTTCATCATTCAATTTTGGACAACAGTGTAGTTTGTGAAAGACATAAATCATTAGCTAGGAAACTCTCTAACTACGAACCGATCAAAGTTTGATGGGAAATATCAAGCACTTTGTCTTCTATCTCCCTTGGGTGACATTGAGGAAATGTCCTAGACCATAGTCGTCTGTCTAACCGCAGGTCGATTCTGTCAAATATTGACCTATCGTCTGCCAAAGAAGTATACCTCTTATGATACATTAGCGCGCCATCTGTTATCAAAATTCGAAACTATTATAGACGCGTATGATTCTTTTTAAAAATTAAACAATTTCTACTTCTCATACTACAATGAAAAATTAATGAGAGGGCTTGGCTTATCAGCAGTGAACCCTCCCAGCGGTTTAGACAGTTTAATCTACAATCCTTTTATACTAATACTAATGCTAGACTCTTGGAATGGTAGATTTGGTAGATTAAACTGGCAAATGCTGGGAGGGTTCACCACTGATGAGCTAGGCCTTCCCATTAATTTTTCATTGCAGTAAGGGCAGTAGAGAATTTTTCAATTTTTAAAAAGAATCATACGCTGGGGCCCGTTGGCATGCTTACCTTGTTCTCCCCTGGGCTCAATACTATTGGACCCGTCTCCCCCTGATCTCTGCGGATCACCACCCTGCCCCCCTCCTCTACATCCCGGCTCTCCTGGCCTCACCCGGCGAT
>CP092869.1:12314181-12408286 GCA_030710605.1 Cordylochernes scorpioides
CTAACGAACATTTGTTAAAACAATTCTCTATAAACTTATAAAAAAAGAATAGATATATTTTGATAATTTGAAACTCGTAAATTTGAATCTCTCGATAAAGTGATAATTTTTTCCCGTCCCTGTGTGCCGTGTCATCCTGAATTTTGTCTTTCCTAATTTTCAACATTACAAAATCATCGTTTTATATAGTGAACATTTTTTCCCCCCTTGAAAAATACGCGATAAGTTGATTTTGATAATTTGAAACTCGTAAATTTGAATCTCTCGATAAAGTGATCATTTTTTCCCGGTCCCTGTGTGCCGTGTCATCCTGAATATTGTCGTTCCTAATTTTCTACGTTACAAAATCATCGTTTTATCTAGCGGATGTACCGCTTCGCCCGAGGTTTTACCCAAGTAAAGGTTTGTCTAACGAACATTTGTTTAAACAATTCTCTATAAACTTATAAAAAAAAAGATATATTTTGATAATTTGAAACTCGTAAATTTGAATCGCTCGATAAAGTGAACATTTTTCCCGGTCCCTGTGTGCCGTGTCATCCTGAATTTTGTCGTTCCTAATTTTCTACATTACAAAATCATTGTTTTATCTAGTGAACATTTTTTCCCGGTCCCTTGAAAAATACTCGATAAGTTGAATAAAATCAATATTAATTGGTTCCCTCGGTAATTGGAAGTTAAAGGAATAGTATCTTCGCCTTGAATTGTATCATTATTCTTGTCTCAAATAAAATGCCGTGTCATCCTGAAATAATCTTACTTTTGATAAATAATCTTTAGGATAATAAACTTGGTAAAAAAACTTATAGATAAAAAACTTGTTATCATCGTCGCAATGGTGGCGCTGCTTGAGAGTTAAATCTACAAATCTGCAAATAACTCTAAGGATATTCAAGATATTCAAGAAATTATTTTTCAAAAACCTTCTCAGGGATATACCTAATAATATCCCTTTGAAACTTGTAAATTTGAATCTGTCGATAAAGTGATCATTTTTTCCGGTCCCTGTGTGCCGTGTCATCCTGAATTTTGTCGTTCCTAATTTTCTTCATTACAAAATCATCGTTTTATCTAGTGAACATTTTTCCCGGTCCCTTGAAAAATACTCGATAAGTTGAATAAAATCATGGTCGTTTATGGAAGATGGACGAAGTTCCCAGAGTTCACCCGCGAGGTTTTTTTCTTGTCTACTTGGCACAGCTGTGTCAACAACTCTGCCCCCGCGCGCCAGGACCTCTTGATCCCTCTCATTGGTCGGTGGGAACTTGGACTGTCCATCCGGCCGGCGACCGGACGATTACATTCTCTCGACGGGGGGGGCAGACCTAAGCCTATCTCCGTCGCAAGGTGGCGCTGCTTGCGAGTTAAAGCCACAAATCTGCAAATAATTCTAAGGATATTCAAGATATTCAAGAAATTGTTTATCGAAAACCTTTCCGGAGATATACCTAATAATATCCCAAAATTTCACGGCGATTGGATGTATGGTTTTTGAATCTATAGAGAACACACACACTCACTCGGGCGTGCGGCCACGCTTTTGCGAGCTCCGCCGTTTTCGCCTCTGGAGTGCGTATGGATGTCGATTAATATGCCGAATTCGGTACCGAAAGGTAGCCCAGGCTCTGCCTGAAAGGCCCAGCATCCTGTCTCAACGAGGTGAGGAGATATCCCTGAAAAACGGAATTGAGAACAAATATAAGGAAAATTCTTCTGAATTTCAAAAATATGCAAATCCGCCGGAAGGCGCTAAGCATGTAAATCTGGCCGCCGCGCGTGGTGACGTCACGGCGCCGAAGACTGCTGCTACGACCAGCGCAACTCCAGCTAGCCCGGCCTCGCTCAACTGGGCCGACAGCGAGATGGCGGAGGTGGACGCCAACGACGGCTACACAGTCGTGAAGGGCAAGAAGAGGCGCCGCGGCTCTACATCACCTGAGCACGCTGCAAGGCAGCCCAACAAGCCTGGAGAGCAGCGCAGCTCCCAGCAGCGGAAGCGGCCAACAGGGCCGAGAGCAGTGCCGCCTCAGGAGATCAAGGCGACACGCGCCAACATCGCTGCCGCCAAAGCGAGGCAGGCCACAACCAACCACGAGAACTACGTCTTCGTGGAGCTGTGCCCAGACATCCCGGACTACCTCTACCTCAAGGCAATGAGCACGCTACTCGGGGGCCAAGAGGCATCACGCAGTTCAATAGAATGAACGGACACTACATCGTGGGCCTCGAGAGCAAGGACCTTGTGAACCGTCTGGTCGCGGACGGCCTGGAGATCGAGGGAACGTCCCTCAGGTCTTCCCCTTCCACAAGAGGGCGGAGTGCATAGTCGTGGCCAACCTGCCCGGCTTTGTGACAGCACCATCGTGACCGCCCTGGGCCAATTTGGGAGGGTCACCTCCATCGCCCCCATCCTGGTCAAAATGGGGAGTTCACCTTCACCGACGGCCGCCGGGAGGCGTTCATCCTGCTCCGCGAGGGCGTAAGGCTGGAGACGCTGCCCACCCGACTGACCATCCAGTCCAAGGGAGACACCCTGTCGGCCTTCCTCTCTTTTGGAATCAAGTGTTCCAAATGCGGTAAACAGGGCCACCGCAGAGCCAACTGCCCAGCGCTCGCCAGGCAAGGGAACAGCAGCCCCAGGCAAGCAACGTCTCCCACCGACGCTAGGCCCCCCCTCTCCTCCTCAGCGGCCAAGGAAGCCGGCACCTGCGCCCGCAACACCGGCGTCCCCTGTCCAACCGGCGAAGACTTCAACCGAGGCTCAGGCGATCCCCTCGGCACACCAGCCTGCCGAACAGATGGATCTCACCCACCCCGCCCCTGCTTCCCTGGCTGCCCCGCGGCCCCCCGAGCCTCGCATCTCTACGCTCGACCACGAGATGTCGGTGGAGAAGCTGACCTCACCTCCCTCCACGCCTGCCCGGGGAGAATCCGCACTCAAACAGCTGCTGAAGCACATCGAGGAGACCCCCACCCTTTCCATCGACTGGGAGAAGCTGCCCGGCCTTAACTGCAAGGACGCACAGCAGCTCCTCACCTCTGAAACCACCATGAAGAGGCTAGCGCCCACACTGACAGAGGCACAGGTCGCCACCCTCGACGAGTTGCACGAAACCTTCAGGGCCTCGTGCCCAGACTCCAACTCCACCATCCGCAAGACCCTCCAGAAGACCAGGAGGGTGCTGCGTGACCTACAGCGCAAATGAACCACCGCGTCGCCACCATCAACGCGCGTGGGCTCGCCACTCGGGGGAAGAGCCTTGCCCTTTGTCATTTCCTCAGGCAACATCACGTGGACATCGCGTTTGTCCAGGAGACAAACGCATTTCATCTGGGCAGCGGCCAAGACCTCTGCCTCGGCCACAACGCTGTTGTATTGGCCCATCCCGTAGCCATCTCGGGATCCGGACTCGCCTGCGTCTTCGGGCCAGGCGTAGCCGTGATACAGCAGCGCGTCCTGTGGCCGGGCCACATCGCCTTGGCAACCATAGATGTCCACGGCGAGGATATGACGGCCATCGCCGTTCATCTGGCGCATGAACCCCGGGAGAGAAACCGGCAACTGGAGCTCCTGGCGGCGACAGCGGCACAGGAGGAGGAGGGGCCTGCTGGATCATCGGCGATTTTAACATCAGGGATCGGGGCCCCTCATCATCATCATCGTCGGATGTCCTCGCCGCTCTTCTGGACCTGGCCGCGCTGGTCGACGTGGCCACCCAGTTCGACGCCGCCCACCTGCCCACCAGAGTCGCCAGGCACGGCGACCAAGTCGAATCCAGCCGCCTGGACCGGATCCTCGTCCCTGATGGAGTCCTGGATCGCGTGTCCATCTACGCGACCAGCCACTACCACCTCTCGGACCACCGCCTCGTGCGGCTCCAGGTGGGCCCGCCTACCACCGCCGTCTCCTCCCCCACCCAGCCTCGCTTGGCCGCGATGCTCCGCTCGGGCCTTGCTCTCGAACATCTGGCTGGCTACATCCGGAGTTGGAGGAAGACACAGCGCACGATGACGACGACGGGACCTTTTGGGATAGGCGGACCATCGCTGCCGGACCTGGCGCGCGCCATCCGCCTCCGACGCCCGGTCAGCGTCATCAGGGACGAGCAGTAAACATCATCGAGGGCCCCGAGCTTCGGCGGAGGGCGTTCGCGACCTTCCAGCCCCGCTTCGCCCGTCCCACCAGCGATCCAGCAGCGGGAGCCGCCTTCATCGCCAGCAGCGCGCTCACCACCACCACCCGCGAGCTGAGCGAGGAGGACCCTCTCCACCGGCCAGACATCAGCCCCAGCGAGATCGCCCACGCCATCGAGCACCTCCCTCGCGGAAAGGCCCCCGGCTGGGACGGCTTGCCGTGCGAGCTCCTCGTTGCCTTCAGCGAGGACTTCTTCGCGAAAGCTCTGGCCCGGGTGTTCGCGGCATCACGGCTCCGCGGTGCCCTGCCTCCGTCGACGCGGCGCAGCTCCATCTGCCTCGTGCCCAAGGCCCGCGGAGGTCGCGGCCTTGACGGCTACAAGCCCGTCGCGCTGCCCTCGGCCGACTACAAGGTCCTGGCCGCCATCCTTCACCGGCGCCTAAAGCCCCACCTGCGGACCCTTGTGCCGGAATGCCAGACTTACGCCGTCCCCGGGAGGTCCCCGTCATGGAATATCGCCATAGTGACGGACGCCGTCGAGGAGGCCACCGCCCTGGTCTCGCCGCTGGCCGTCATGGGGGTAGACCCGGAGTCCGCCTTTGACTCACTAGACCGCGGCTTCTTGGAGTCCCTGCTAACGTCCCTCCGCCTCCCGCCGGCCTTCAGGGCCTGGATTAACATCCTCTACGCCGGGGCGGACGCCACCATCCGGGCCGGAGGCTTCTACACCACCCCCTTCCCCCTCCTCAACGGCCTAAGACAGGGTTGCGCCGTGAGTGCCGCACTCTTCAGCATCGCCACGGGGCCGCTGCTACGTCGCCTGGAGTTGACCCTCGGCGTGGGCAATGTCATCGCCTACGCCGACGACATCGTCCTCCTATTCCATCGCGATGGAGACTTCGAACGGGTGGCGACCGTCTTCGAAGAGTACAGGCAGGCCTCCGGGGTTGGCGTGAACATCCGGAAGAGCGCTGGCCTCTGGTGCGGCGCCTGGCGCAACCGCGGCGACTCCTCTCTCGGCGCCTCCTGGTCGACCACCTCCATCAGGGTCCTCAGGCTCGACATCGCCCCCAGGAGCACCGTCGCCCACCGGGAGCAGCATCTCCTGGAGACTGCCTGCCGCAGATGGACGCCCTTCACCCGCGGCCGCTCCCTCGTCGGGCGAACAAGAGCGGCGAACACGCTGGTGGGCTCTGTCATCCAGCACCACCTGCAAGGCTACCTACCATCACCCCCGACCATCGCCAAGCTGCAGGCCCGACTGGCGAGATTCGTCTGGGGACAGGACCACACGGCGTGGCTTCCCGCCGATGTCATGGCGAGGCCAGTTGCCATCGGAGGCCTCGGCCTCCTCGACCTCGCGACCCAGCTCCAGCTCGCCTGCCTCAAGGGGGTGCAGGTCGCGCTCCGCGGGGGCAGAAATGCCTTCAGCTGGCTGGTAGAATGCGGTGAGGCCTGGATCCACCCTCCACCAGACGGCACCCGTCTCCAGCCCCGCCGTCTCCGGCTGCTGAAGCTGTGGGAGGAGGCCTCCAACATCCTGGGCCTCAACCACCGGGCGCTCCCCACGGCTCAGCTGCTGGACCTCCCCATCATCGGCGGCTGCCGGTTCCTCCGCTCTCCCGACCTCCTGGCCCCCGCCCGCTGGCGCGGAGCCCGAGTCCGGGGCCTCATCGTGGAGGAACATCTCATCGCCCGCCCAACGCGCTCGGCCCTGGCTGACGCCGCGACCCTGGGCGCCTTCTGTCGGAGGCTGACCTCCGAGAACGCCGTGGGCTTCGGGGCGGAGTCCACGCCTTCATCTAGCTCCCTAGCTGCGGCCGTGGTGCTGAGAGGGACGGCTACGCCTTTCCTCAACGGCCTCACGACCCGACGGGCCTTGGATCGCCCGCGCCTCACTGCCACGCCCATCTCAAGGTTTACCTCGAGATGGTCGCCCACCATCGGTCCACCACGATCGAGGATCGACTGGGCCTCGCTGCGGCGCTGCGCCTTTTCGGGCCACGAGGCCGACGCGGCCCTCAAGTTGGCCTTCCACGCCCTGCCCCATCCGGCCCATCCTGCCTCGGTCGTCCCCTCCTGTCCTGCCTGCGGGTTCATCGACCGCTCCCTCAGCCACCGTTACTGGTGCTGTCCCTCCATCAGGGCTCTCATTAGAGAGGCCTTTAACATCATAGGGCGGCCCCCTGACTTTCAGGCTTGGATCTTCGGCGGGTCCGGCCTTGAGGACGACGCCCTTTCCATCCTGGCGTCGGCAAAGTTGCGAATTTATCGCTACTTTGTCCAGGTTGGGCTCGGAGAAGCGGTGGAGGACCCGCTCATCGCCTGGTCCAGGACCCTCCAGCGTCGAGGTTTCCTTCCATCATCTCCCATTATCATCATGTAATATATATGTTTTCATATATGTATATATTTTCTTTCTTTCTTTCTTGCATTATGTAATATATTTCGCTCTCTCTTTTTTGATTGAAATTGTGTAAAATTGTCTAGAAGACAATAAATAATTTTTAATTGTTAATTGTCACACACACACAGACATTCATTTTTATATATACTAGACGAATGACCCGGGCAACGCCCGTGTTTTACCCGAATGAATGATTTTTATTCAATACTATTTGTTACAATTATAAATTGGAGCCGTGGATGTCACTCTTGTGAAACGTCCCGCTCCAAACTTTACATGTACATTAGGTCCGCTAGAGGCGCGAGCGAATTGACTTTTTGTAAATATATACATAATTATAAAGATAGAAGCTTCTATAGAAGATAATGATCATAATGACGATGCGCGCGATCTGTGACAGCGATGAGGAATTAAGGAAAGACGGTCGTGACTATATATTAATAATAAAATAATAATAATAATATAATTATTATTATTATTATTATAAAGCTATACAAACAGTTTTACCGCATAAGTTTCTTTTTTATTTATGAAAAATAATTTTTAATTTCAAAGAGAAATATTTAATATTTCTAACTTTGGAT
The DNA here is from genome assembly GCA_030710605.1 of Cordylochernes scorpioides. Lineage (NCBI taxonomy): Eukaryota > Metazoa > Arthropoda > Arachnida > Pseudoscorpiones > Chernetidae > Cordylochernes > Cordylochernes scorpioides. Next base: position 12,321,308 of record CP092869.1, read on the forward strand.
GACGTATGAAAAGGTTGAATACATGAAGAGTGATGGTCTATATATGAAGGGATGACGTATGGAAGGGTGAAAAATATGAAGAGTAATGGCGAACGGAAAAATAAAAGTGTCCAGGAGCGGGAATCGAACCCACAACCTTCTGCTTACCGGGCAGGTGCCATGTCCACTAGGCTATCCTGGACGTATTTCTCCGTTCGTAACTAATATTTAAACTGACTAATCTATATTAATAAAATGCAAATTTCATAAGGTACATCACTTTAAACTTTCGTTACAATGCATCAATTTCAACCAAATTTTCAACATTTATGTAAAACGAGATGGAGCAGGTTTTGCTTAACATCAAAATATTTTTCCTAACTTTAAAATACATAACTTTGCTGTTATCGATAAAATACAAAAAAATTCAACAGAGTAAAAGTATTTATACTTTCAAAAGTGTTTACTTTCCGCTACTTGCTAACTGCTCTAATTTGAAATATTTGGTAGGTTTTATTTATTTATATATTTTCATTTTTAGATATAACTGATCTAATTCGTCGTTTAAAATAACTTCTCTTGAAATATTTGGTATTTTTATTTATTTATTTTATTTTCATTTTTAGATATAACTGATCTAATTCGCCGTTTAAAATAACTGCTCTAATTCGAAATATTTGGTATGTTTTATTTGTGTTCACTCTATTTCTATTTATTTGAAGTATTATAATTTCCATGTTTCAAAAACCTATTTCAAAAAGGTTGTTAGAAATATGTAAGGCCTGAAATAGCTTTACATGCGAACATTATGATGCCAAGCGTAGCTTAATAACTGCTCTTGAAATATTTTGTATGTTTTATTTATTTATTATATATTATAATATAAAAAAAAGATATGATTTTCTGTTTGATATTGGATCATCTTGATTTTGGTTATCTTGAGGATTAAGCTATGGTGGTGCAGTCGTGGTTAAAATCTTGTAAGTAAAATAATGAAAATAGTTTTGATTAGATATTGTTTTAATTGTAAACCCATGGAATATATATAAAACAATTTGATAAAAGTAATGCCTGTCTTAAGGCGTATAAATAAATAAAACAAAAGATTATTTACATAATTACAAAAACTTTGGATCGGCCAACGGGGAACAACAACAATGTTTTTTATAGTAGAAGCGTGACCTCTGGCGGTCGATTAAAACAGAGTATTTATATCAATGAAATTATAACTTTAAATAAAACAACATTTTAACATATAACATTATTAAATAAAATATTTCAATATAACATTTCATTTTTAGATTTAACTGATCTAATTCGCCGTTTAAAATAACTGCTCTAATTCGAAATATTTGGTATTTATTTATTGAAGTCCTTTTTTAAATTTTCTTATGGAGTTTTTTAATTATTGCTTTTATCTTTTAAATACAGTTTATTTATTATATTTTCTACATATATGGGTTGTATCTAAAAAATAGGTTATTTATATTTTTAAATAAGCGAGGGATTTCTTTAACAGATTCATTTATTTGTCTTTTTGAGGTCCTTTTTCAAAATTTTATTTAAGATATTTTAATTTATTTGATTAAGTATTTTATATTTAGATTATTTATAGTTTTTTTTTAACATATAGGGGTTGTATTTTGTATTTTAGAAAATTATTTCTATTTTTTTCCTCAAAAAAGCATGATTTTTCATTGCCGTGTCCTGCGGTTGGTCTATTTTTGAGGCTTTTTAATGATAACTGGTTTTGTACATTAATTTTTTAGCTTTTTAATATTATGCTTTTAGTTTTTTTATAATCTTTTTACCATATCTGGAAGGTTATTTTGAAGAAAAAGCATGCTTTTTTCTTATTTCTTATTTTTCTTATTTCTATTTTTTTCCTCAAAAAAGCATGCTTTTTCATTGCCGTGTCCTGCGGTTGGTCTATTTTTGAGGCTTTTTAATGATAACTGGTTTTGTACATTAATTTTTTAGCTTTTTAATATTATGCTTTTAGTTTTTTTATAATCTTTTTAACATATCTGGAAGGTTATTTTGAAGAAAAAGCATGCTTTTTTCTTATTTCTTATTTCTTATTTCTTATTTTTCTTATTTCTATTTTTTTCCTCAAAAAAGCATGCTTTTTCATTGCCGTGTCCTGCGGTTGGTCTATTTTTGAGGCTTTTCAATGATAAATGGTTTTGTACATTAATTTTTTAGCTTTTTTTTTTTTTAATATTATGCTTTTAGTTTTTTATAATCTTTTTAACATATCTGGAAGGTTATTTTGAAGAAAAAGCATGCTTTTTTCTTATTTCTTATTTTTCTTATTTCTATTTTTTTCCTCAAAAAAGCATGCTTTTTCATTGCCGTGTCCTGCGGTTGGTCTATTTTTGAGGCTTTTTAATGATAAATGGTTTTGTACATTTTTTTTAGCTTTAATATTATGCTTTTAGTTTTTTATAATCTTTTTAACATATCTGGAAGGTTATTTTGAAGAAAAAATTTAGGAATTTTGATTTTTACCTCAAAAAGACAGGTTTTTTTATGCTTTGTTTATAAATTGCTGGTTTTTAAGCTTTTGTTATTAATCTCAATATTTTTTTTTCAGAATATGCCTCGCCGCAGCCGACCTTTAATTGGTAGGAATACGGCTGCTTCCAGGAGATATAGGAATGCTATAGCTATTGAGACACCACTTCAAAGTGAGACGCGTCGTGCGCTTCGCCGTCTTAGGTATTCTGAAGCCCGCGTCGCAGCTGCAAAAACTATGCAAGTTCCTGTTCAGCGTATTCAGCTTTGGACTCATAAGCCGTTTTCAGGTTTGCAGTATAATACCCATATTGATTATAAAGCTGATTCATCTGTCGATATAGGCCAAATGTCTCGGGTATGCCAGTTTTGCTCTGCTTTGAGATTTAGAGATGAACCCTTTGGCCTCTGTTTGTAAACAAGGTAGAGTTTCTCTACTTGCTATTGAGTCCCCTCCAGAACCTATTTTCTCTTTGCTCTCTGGCCTACATCCTCTATCGAAGTCCTTCTTGCTGCATATCCGTAGATATAACTATTTCCAAATGACATCTTTTGGTGCTAGACAAGTTGTAACTGTAAATATGCATATTTTGTGTGGTATTACAAAAGTTTTCAATAAATATCTTTTTTAAATATTTTCTCTTCAAAGCCCATCATACACCACACATGCTACATTTTTCACATGTTTCAATGTGTAGGGTTTTCAACCTTCATGGTAAGGTATTCTTACTTAAGAAGTATACTGTGTTAGAAAAATATTATGGTTTTTAATTATTGGTTATTTTATTGTGTTTATTTTACATACATGTGTTTATATTACATAGTATGTGTTATTTTTTGATAATTGATTGGAAATATTAGTTTTAGCGCAACTTGCTTCATACCGTAATGTTATATCTGTGTTGGCTTGCTGAACAATACTGGCCAACATGAATTTACCTATGTTTACCCCAAATTACCATTTAGCATAAGTATACATCTTGCACCTAATAAGAGACCTAAACAATGTGTAAGGTTTAACAAAGAGTGGTCTAACATACACATTGTTTCGGTTTCAGTGAACAAAGAGGTCAGTAAATTTTATTAGAAAAAAAAAAAACTATTCCATGTAATGTAATAGAACAAAATACGACCACTACGACCCGGGTTCGATCCCCGCATTGGACACTTTTTTCTGTTTAAAAAAAAAATGCTCCAATGGCCCCCCCGATTCTTGCAAAAGTCCAACCCCACCAGCGAGTGCAAGTAACCAAACGGGACTCTGGCACATTTGTAAGTGCAAAGTCGAACTGCTTTCACATGTGTAGACATGTGGTGCGCTTACAGTAAAAAGCAGTCGCTAACTACCCACCATGCTTATCATGGCCTGTACCCACGTGTACTAGGGAATAAGCAAAAAAAATAATAATAAAAAAATAATGAGGATTAAAGATTTTGATTTGTGTTGAAAATTTTGCATGCATTTCTCTATTTCTGTTCTTATCTTGCAAAGCTAATGGATTGTTTAGGTTGCTTATTTTTGACGTCGCCAATTTGTTTAGTGATAAAGTGGTATAGCGTTCTTTTTCAGAGCATCACCCTACAAAAAAATTACCTGACCTTTCCTAATATTCAGATAGATTGATTATATCAATAGTTTCATCAAATTGTTTCGGTTTCAGTGAACAAAGAGGAGCCTTATTTACGTATTTACATTTGAAAAAATGTTATTTATTTTATTGAGTTATAACATATAGTTTTCTGCCATCTACAAGTCAAAAATGTAAAATATGTTTTACTGCTATTATGTTTTAAGATATGGGACATAACTGACCCTGAAGGTCTGTCGGTGACTGTGAGACCGTTCGGTGGCTGGAGGCGGTGGTGGCTGAGGGCCCTGCTGTCGGTGGAGTGGGCGGCGAGACTTGCGGCGCGTGTCCCCGTTGGCGAAGGAAGGGTGGGGCTTCCTCGTGGACTGCCTGCAACAACAACGAGGATGTTACTACAACACCTCGCTGGAATCTGGATTCATTTACCTGCTACAGGATGGAACTACACAGCAAATGTGACGTCCTTTACGTCTCACAGAAGATATCGGAGGAGAGAAACCAAAGAAAACTGAGGAAGGGGGAACTAAGGAGAAGTCTACGTACAGAAGACCTAATATACACAGAGACTCGCAGAAGGGATTTCAAGAGAGTACACCACGTATATAAGCTAACAAGTATGTATATATGTACAGTAGTTTACATACACCCCATTCTGCGGTATAATATTATTGCCTTCATCTCTATACAAATATAGACTTCGTTACTCTTAGCTCCTCTTCCTCAGTTTTCATTGGCAGGTTTCTCTCCTCGATAGATTGGAATCTTCTGGGCGTCATTGTCTAGGTAGTCCCCAGTGGCTAAATACACTCATGGTACAAAACTTAAGAAAGTTGTACCTCTTATCATGTATATCGGAACAAATAACTCTGAAAATATTACAATGATCTTTATTGAAGACATACAAGATAACCATTTCAAATAAAGATGCCTGCAACTTGCTATATATGTTAGGAAGTTGCAGGCATCTTTATTTGAATGGCTCAGATAACACAAATAGAGTGAGAGAAAAAAAAAAACCTAGGATGTGACACAATAATAGTGATGATTTTACGATTGAAAACGGTCTCTAAGGTCATCTCTCTCATATAAAACTGCCACGATTAAGTAAAGGCGATGTTACAGGACAGACAGGAGGTACCTGATCTTGTAGTTTCTCAAGGAGGGGCTGGGTGTCGTCGTCCCCTTCCCCATCCTCCAACTTCAGCACGGCCTGGGTCACACGGCAGTGTTAGGCTGTGGTAGTTAGGGCTGCAGTGTCTACACTTGATATATGGGACTACGCCTAGCTGCCCCGTGGAGAGATTGAGGAAAAAATATATATTTGCACTTTGTGGAATAAAACTAAGAGTAAAGAATACCAATTCCAACACCTACAAAAAGAAGTGTGTGGGCAATGTATGGAGAACAACAGGGTATCCCAAACAATATGTATAATGAGAATTACAGATAGTTTTGATGCATCTATCCCTCCAACCAATCAGAAGAAGAGAGAGACAGATAATTCCAACCAATGAGAATTACAGACAGACCTTTCCAACCAATGAGAAGGATAGAGAGCTACGAGGCATCTATCCCTCCAACCAATCAGAAGGAGGACGTTGTAATAAAGTTGTTTCAATCTCTCCTCCTCTACATCATCATAGAAGAGAACAAGCCATCAGGATAGTGACGCCCGGTCCAGATTGGTCAATTCAGAAAACCCCACAAGATGATTCAGGGTTTCCGTTCTCATCGGTAGAGTTAAGAGGATAGAATTTTCTTTACATGGCAGTTTAGGAAGATGAAATTGTGTTGTATATTGAAAGTCGAGGGTTTAAAAAAAAGGGAAAATAATGTCAGGGAGAATTTGTATGCGATCTTCCCCCATTATAGAGCTGAAGGAGCTGGTTGCCGTCATTTATTCTATTGGTGTAAACACGACATGGTTTCAATTCAGAGCCGGTTAGACTTGGTTTTTTTTGATAGAGCGATTGTTTATGACTTGAACGGAGACCAAAAATATAGAGCTCAAACCATTTGGAGTTGAGAGTAAAAAAACGACCAAAATTATACACGTTTCTTTATTAACTGTAATATTCTTGGAGAGAAGTACTCCGGCAATATTGAGATCGTAGCTCAGCCTGCTAAATTGGCTTATTTTTTAGAAAGATCTATAGGTTCGAATCCGGGAGTAAGACAGTAAATATAAATATATTTATAATGTTCTCTTATAGCTCGTTATAAGTTTACGACAGTTCGTTGAACGTCCTAGTCTTGACGGAATACACTAAGGGGAAAATAGGGGGAAAAGAAGTTACGTCCAGAAGGAAAGAACTGGTGGAATGCTATAAAAATTTGTTGCATCAGTCAGTCTCCTACATCGACCAAATCATCAAAACACAAAAAAAAAATGTGCCCAACTTCAACTTTTTTCTAGACGTTTGTGTTCATTTCAAAATTTAATAATTCATTGTACGTTACCCAAAAAAAAAGTTCATTTAAACCAAATTCCATGTTTTTTTTTGTTTTTTTTTTCTATCAATTCCTTCTGACTGTAACACATTCTATTGTCAACGAGTGTATCGCAACTAAAATACGAGTGTTTGAATATGTAGAGTGTGTAAAAATGCTTGACACGAAGAGCCACCACCACCATATTACAATAGGGCAACACGATACCATCGCGATAACAGCTGGGAGGAGGAGGGACGATCAATCAATGGAGAGATAGGTTGGTCTGACCGCCGGCCAGCCGGCCAGCGTACTGTCTAGGTAGCCAGCCATATTGGTTGACAAGATATTCACAACGTTCTTTAACTGTTGCATCGGTCAAATATCTAAGGGTTTTTTTTTATATTTTCAGCAAGTAAAAAATATATGAATACTATAAAAATTCTATAAAGAGAGAAATATAAATAAAAAAGCTGTGTGTGTGTGTATCCAAAAAATTACAGAGCTGGTAGGATAAATTCCTACTGCACACTTTTTTTTTTAACGTAATTCGAATGAATGGTTAAAAACAAAATTTAAATGACTTTGAGGTGTTTTACAGGTAGGAAAAGAAAAAAAAAGTGAATCATTTAAAAAATATAATAATAAATTGTTAGAGAAATTAGACAAATATACTACCACATAGGACTAGAAATCCGTAGCTTTTTGTTTTAGCGCTATTTTTAGATATTAATACTAAAAGATTGTGGTAGTACAGTGTCTATTGTAAACCACTGCTATGTACAGTGGTCGGTCCCCTCTCTCCATTCTGTCCAGCCTGATGTATTATATGATTGGGTGATATCAAGTCAGTTATTAGGAGTGTCCTCTTCTCAGTTGTTGTTTCTTATTGCCACAATATATAGGTCCAGACCATTAGTGGGTGAAGTTTTGATACGGTTTCCTGGATTGTACCAAATAACACTTGGAGGATCGGATACAATCACAAGGAGATATTTGGTTACACTTGACTGTTACTTCTTCCAGGCACTGCACCAGAGCTTCTCAAACCTTTTGGCCCTTAGGTCGTTAACATCTGTTCAAAAACTTCGCGGACACACCGATTATTTTTAAAACAACAACAAACTTTACTAGAAAGAACTACAACCACAAGTTAATTGTAACACAAACACACTAAAAAAAAGAGGCATTTAAGTAAAAAAAAAGTACAAAATTATAATAATATTATTATATATATTCTTAATAAGGTTTTTTTTTTCAATGCAAGAAGAGGTGAAAATCTCCGAGGACAGCAATCTCTGATCTAAGACATGATGCGGTTGACAAGATAATTCTGACCGCCCTTCATCAAACACCTCGCGGCTTTCTCGCCCAAACCTTCCGTATTGACCCATTTGATGAGCGATCACTCATGTAATGACTTGTTTTGATCTAATACCTTAGATAGCCAGCCTCACATGGGGGATTTCTACAGTAATAATACATAGCAATCCATACACACTGCCATCAACAAGCTATAGATCAAATTGTCATGTTTACATTGTACTCCATTAACGCCGTGTGGACACACCGGAATAACATTAATGAAAAAAAAATGGAACACAAGCAAAACAACTTAAAATAGTACAGTAAAACATTCTACAATCGACCCAGCTGGCGAACCTCCCAGACAGGCCGCTATATTACAAAAAAAAAAAGACTTCACCTCTAATGAAAGACCATCTAAGAATATAAAGAGCATATGTGTTAGTTGGAAGATTCTCGCTCGTGGAGGAGTCTGCTGTATCGTGGTATTGTCGTGGATCTCCCCCGTGGGTACGCGCCGTGTAGATGGATCCCCCACAGGAACGGAAGATATCGACCTTGTGCGACCCAGATGGAGCACGGGCCAACTTGGTCGCTGACCCACCGTCCAAAATAACACGGGGAGTGCGCCAAACATTCCCTCGGCGATGCCACCACCACCTCAGGACTGCCTACGGACAATGGACCATATTCAAATCTCTACCGCGTCAATGACCCGAAGCCCAACAACAACAGGAGGAACAATGGATCTTCTTTTTGTGGAACTTTGAATCGAAGCCTGTGTGCTCGCTTCCTTGTCAATCACCCCCTTCTCCGCCAACACGGATATCAAATACCTTGCCAAAATACCGAGCGACAGGATTCTAGTAATCATTAAGTACAGTAACACCTCCCATGAACATCCATCCTTTGTAAAAAACAAAATCAAATTTAAAAAAAAAAAAGACTTGATCCAACTTCTAGGTGATCTAGGAGACCACCTCCAGGAGAGTCCAAGGTTATCCGTGTTTTTAGACTAAGGTATTTTTTTATATGGAAGTTTCAACTCTAATTACGTATAAATATATACTTATATATATATTATATATATGTTATATTAAAATATTATATTTAAAATTATATATTTCATAGTTTCAAATACTCTGCTTAAATCGACCGCCAGAGGTCGCGCTTTCCCTATAAATACTCATTGTTTGTCTTCCCCGTTGGCCGACCCAAAACATTTGTACATTATGTAAATAATCTTTTGTTTTCCTTATTCTTCTCGCCTTAAGCCAGGCATTACTTTAATCAAATTATGTTCTTATATATCACTTTATCTCAAATAAATCAATATCTGATCAAAACCATTTTTAGTATTTTCTTTCAAGATTTTAACCACGACTGCACCACCATAGCATAATCATCAAGATGATCCAAAACTACAGAAATCTTATCTTTTTTTTTTTTTAAATATAATATATATATGTCACATTCTGCTTATAAATTATTAGTAGATGTAAATTTTTACGCCGTTAGGAATTATGTAAATATTTGTAACGATAAAAAAGGCGCGTGATTGAAATAAAGTTAGTCAGACGGTTGATTCTCTCTTTCTTTACGCAAAACAATATCCTCTGCATATTGGCGTGTTACATATATATATATAAAATATGGAGATATATATATTGACTCTCGATCTATCGCCTCTGGCTCAAAAAAAAATATATATATATAACTGGCGACATCAAAGACTTTCCACTTACTTAATCACTTATATGTTCACGTTCATGGACAAAACTTAAGTAAGTGGAAAGTCTTTGATGTCGCCAGTCATCTTTTTTTTTTTTTTTTGAGCCAGAGGCGATAGATCGAGAGTCAATATATATATATCTCCATATTTTATTATTTAAAAACAAACTTATGCAAATATTAGATTTAAAAGAGAAAATGTATCTCTCCAATATTTCGAGAGGCAGCTTATGTATAGCGAGAGTAGCTGTAGTTTAAATCATAAACAACCTCGATAGAGAGAGCCGAGATGTTCCTCGAAATATTGGGAAAATCTATTCACCGTTTCTCTCCGCAAACTAACGGATTCAGGTTTAGATGGCGCCTATTTCCATCTTTACATAGAATATAGATGTAAAATTTGCCGGGAGGAAATTAATCCATAGAAGCATAGGACGCCTCCCGTCAAATACATAGAGATTCCCAGCATAAAAAAAAAAAAAATCTCCTCAACATAATGTGACGCCATTTCCAAGACGTACATTCTTGCAGAACGCCAACAGAGTGTATGTATAGGGCACAAGTACGTAGTTGCCCAGACCTGCACCAAAATATTCAGCCTCTCATTAAAAGGACGCCGGGCGTGTAGACGTAGTTCCCAAGAGTGCTAAATTGACTTACGGGGTCAGTGGAACTAGCTTCCTCGTTGTGACAATTTATAAACACCACCCGAGACCGGAACATTTATTTTAAATGTGTTTAACTTTCTTTTTTAAAACTACAATAAGATCCGATGAGAGAGATATCGCCTCCCCCCTCCCCTTTCCCTCTTGAAAAAAATCTGCAATATTCCCGGTCTCTTCTAAATGTTGGTCGTTTATCGGAGGTTGAATTAGACATCAGGACGCAACGATTAGTTGATATGTTTATTCCATGTTGATGCCTTTTTGGTCTTTATAATTTATTCACCTCTGATCCCAGTACAATTTCACTTTTGTGGTATTGTTTTCATACAGCTCTTAAAAAAAAAAAAAAAAAATTACAAGAATGGTCGCTCAGAGAGGTTTTACTGTCTAAATGAATATTTTTCTAAAAAAAAAAAAAAAAAGGACAGTTAAAGAAAACGGTTAGAGTAGTAAATACTGAGAGGGAGAACTGAGATATATATTCAGGAAAGAAACGAGGGACTAAGGCGGCGGAGTGTCGCGATATTCCTTGTGGCACACCAATCAACTATCCAGGTAGGTAACACCACAACGTCACCACCAGTGGCACTTTGTAAGCTACCACAGCTCGATCGTGTGTATTCTTGGCGTATCTTTAAAAAAAGAGTTAGGAGAATGGGGAAGTTATGTCGCACGAAGACGGAGGAGACATTGGCGACACATTCCACCAAAATGTCCTGCTGCTGGAGTCAGGTGACAGCTCCGGTTCTCCCCTCCTCCCACGCTCGATTGGCTGGCTGGCTCGTCTTTCTGCCTCGTTAGTGAGGCTTTCCGAGATGTCCTCGGAAACTCTCGAGTTACCATCTATATGTGTAGATAAGTGGCGTACGTACTGTATAGGCAGTTGCAAACCCCTCCTACAGACTGTGTACTTGGGTAACAACAGAATAGGTAACTATGCAATTACTAGCGGAAATATGTAGATAGGATCTTATTTAACATTAAAGACTATATGTAGCTATGCAACTGATAGTTGTAAAATTTAAATGGGATCTTATATAGGAAAACAAAAGAATAAGTAGCTATGCAATTACTGGCAGAAATATGCAGATAGGATCCTATAAAAGACGGCAATCAAAGGAAGTACGGTGACAAAATCCTGCCAGACGCCCATAGCAGATTGTGAACCTCCTCCCATTACGAAACGCCATAGCTACCTAACGCCACGTAGAGCAAGCACTAAAATGTCACCATACACTACTTATGTCTCTGTACACGCTCCCTGTGTAGACGTTCTCTTCGTCAATACCAGTGTTTAAAGTAGCTACTTCTCTAACTAAACCTCGACACATGCTATATACTTGGTACAAAGATAAATTTGCCATGTTTTAAAACAAAGCTAAGTTCAATTACAATACAAAAAATGGAGGATCTCCACGCCAACATTCGGGGGATCCTATACGATTCATTAAAACCTTCCCTGAGCGACCCCTTTGTAAAATTAGAGAAAAAATAACTTGATCTAATATAATTCCAACAATAAACTACCTCCGGGAGAGTCCAGGGATATTTTAGTTGGTCTCCCATGGGAGATTTTCATTTCCATAAATCGTTTGGAAATTCGAAATAATCTTGATCTGATCAACCTGAAATTCAAGACTATCTCTAGGAGAAATTAAGGAGTTTTTAAAAAATCTATCTTATATATCGGATATATTTTCTATAGACTTATTGCTTTATAAAAAATACTATGTGCTTTTATCCCAAAAAATGAATGGGGAGATAATGTAAAAAAAAAAAGAGGTATTTTTTTTTTAAAATCAATCTCTATATCTCTTTTAAAAATAACCAAAAAAATCATTATATTATAAATATACTTAATCAATAAGGAATCAAGGGTTTCGTTTCTTATTTCTTTTAAGAAAATAAACCAAACCCTTGATTCCCTTTTGATTAAATCAAAGTGTAAAATCAGGGGAAAATCTTTATTATAAATATAGTAAAAATAACAGATATATAAAAGCGTTCACAAACATCACCGCACACGGATAACGATGAAAGATGAAAGTTAAAAAAAAAAATGACAACACAACAACAACAAAAAAGAAGTTTGGTCATAACAACGGTTTATTAAAAAAAAAAAGGATGAAACAAAAAACTTTTTTCTTTCAACTTTTCACAAAATAGAGTAAAAGAAAAATTGAAGGGAAGGAAGAAAGGAGAGTACATAGACCTAACCATCACAAAATAACATGAGGGAACGCCTTCGTAATCGAAAAGTTTTTAAATGATATGAACAACAATGAACGCCACCCTCGAGATGCACCAAGATTCTCACCTTTGGTCGGCGCCGAAGAAAAAAAAAAAGAGGAAACCGCACAGAAAGAAAGAAAGAAAACAACGAGGTGAACAAAAGGGATCCGAGGGACACAAGATTAGAAAAGAAATAAAAAAAAGAGAAGGGGGGGCACAATTAATACCGTGGGCCAGAGTAACGTGGCCATAATTTGAACGGCGGTGGCGGGAGTAATGAGAAAGGAGTTTGGTATTGTGCGCTGGACATGTTCTTCAACACTGGCACATTTATTGTTCCGTGCTGCACGTGAGCGAATCACATGGGAGTTTTTTTTTTTCTCCCTCTCTCTCTCCTCTATACTTCCTATAACTCACCGTTTGAGGTCGGCCAAGGAAGGCTTGGCATCGATAATCACAATTGGAATGGTCTGGAATAGGTGAGGAGAATTGAGAACCGAGTACAATGACGTTCCTCTTGAGGTTTCTCCACTTCCTATAACTCACTATTTTGGAGGAGAAGCCGACTAAAGGAAGAGTTAGCATCGATAATCTCAATTGGAATGATCTGGAAGATGTGAGGAAAATTGAGAACAGAGTACAATTGAGGTGTTTCTCTACTTAGTAAGTCATATTTTGGAGGAAGAGGTCGACCAAAAAGAAAGAATTGACATGGATAATCTCATTAGAAATGGTCTGGAAGATAGGAAGAGGTGAAGAGATTTGAGCACAGAGAACAGAGTATAATTGAGGTGTTTCTCTACTTCCTAAAACTTTTGGAGGAGAGGCCGACCAAAGAAAGGATTGACAAAGAAAAGATAATCTCAATGGCCTGAAATTGGAAGGGATCAAGAGGGGTGAAGGGAATTGTTCCCAACAGGGTGGAATATGAGAATTCATGACGGTTCCCTACTTCCAAATTTGACGATGTCGACTAAGGAATATAAACAATTAGTCTTCTAGAAGCGGTCGGTCGTTTATTATAATTTAGATCAGATCAAAGCAAGTCCGTTGTTTTTTTTTTAAACCAAAGAGAGGGTGGTGTCGTTATGTGAAATGGTCGCTCATAAGAGATTTAAACCTTTTCAGTTTAAATATATAATACATTTACACATTTCTCTCTGTGACAATATCCTTTTTCTCCCCCTTGGGGTTGTCTTCTCTTATTTCAAGAACAATGAATGCCACCAGCCAGCAGACAACCTCTATTTTCAAGATAACCGAGGGAAAGTTGAGCTAGGATTGCCAAGGCCTGATAATTAATGGCTCGCTTAGAGCAAAAAAAAAAAAAAGAGTACTAATTAAAAAGAGGCCAAAACTACCGCATACTGACCAGAAGGTTGACAAGGAAGACTTAGAGACTACGGATAATCATCAACCTTGAAGCTTTTATAAAACCTGGCTGAAAGGAGGAGAACGAGAGAGAAAAATGGAACAAGAGCTGTGGGGAGGAAGATGAACTCTTTTGACACATGTAGCCGACACAAGAAGGGGGCCTTCAGACTATTAAATGAACAACTATAATCTGACAAAGAAATAAGTCTGGAGAAGATCTAAAGGGGCCTTCTGAATGAGAAGGAATGATAAGGTAAATGGAAGTTTGTGCAGGGGGTACATGTACTTTAAGGATCATTAGGGATTATCTATTGTCCACACAGGAGAGATACAACTTCTTGAAGAATGAAGGGAAGGAGGTAGACCAAGGATGGATTGGTGCGTTTGATAATCTAATAGAATTGCTTAGAAAAGGGAGAAATGGAGTTCCATCGTGGCTTACGTCAGTATGGCTGCACTACGTGATGATTATGATGATGATGTATTGCAGAATTTTAAAAATCCTTTTGGCCGCGGAGACACGCGGTGCGCCTACCCAACCCATCGTTGATATCCCGCTGTATTCCTCTTGGGATGATCAAAAAGACAAGGAACACGTACATAAAGTCGCAAAACAACTTGTTGACATTAGCAAAATAAACACTTCAAACCATGGTAAGCAAAACCCCAGTCACTCAACACCTATATTTACGATAGACCTCCTATGTCTATCAAATCTGGATCTACATTCATTTGTCGACTCCCAAGAGTTCTTGGCTATCTTCAGCTCACAATGTCCACAACAATGGTAGCGACACCAATGTAACACCACTTCACTGACATATACAGTGTGGCAAATAATTTTTAAGAATGGGTTTGTAAAATAAAAAAGAAACAAGCTAATTCAATTTATACTATTTTTTTATTCAAAATAATCCCCTCCGGATTCAATACATATGTTACAACGATTTAATAAGGAATTAAATGCCTCTTGCAGGCCACTTTGAGGAATTGCCTCCAAAGTGCTCGTCGCAGCTGTCTGGATGGTCAGGATATCATAAAAAAAAGCAACCTTTTAACTTCAATTTTATTTTTGGGAATAAATAAAAGTCACATTGTGCTAAATCAGGCGAGTACGGAGGATGATTCAACACACAGACGTTATTTTTGGCCAAAAAGCGACGAACAGTGAGTGATGAGTGACTCGGTGCATTATCATGCAGCAAACACCAACTGTCTTCATCGCGATATTCTGCACGAATGCGACGATTTCTAGCAATCAAACGTTTCAAAACGTTTAAATAATACTCTCCAGTAATGGTTTGTCCAGCGGGAACAAATTCTTTGTGGATAATACCTCTACTATCGAAAAAGGTAATCAGCATTGTTTTGATTTTTGATGGCACTTTTCGCGTTTTTTTGGCTTGTGGAGAGTTTTTTGACTTCTATTCGGCACTTTGGCGCTTTGTCTTTGGGTCATACTGAAAACACCATGTTTCATCACCCGTAAGAATTGATTTCAGGAAGTTTGAATTATTTTCATAGGCAGAAATGATGTCCCTGCAATGTGCAATTCACACTGATTTCTGCTCGCCCGTTAAAGTGTGTGGAACAAATTTAGTACAGACTTTAGTTTTACCTAAATCTTCATGCAGAATGGTTCGAATCGTTTCTTTGTTGATGTGTAAAACCTCTGCCATCATTGTTTTCAACAAATTCTCGCACTTTTTCTATACTTTCTGGTGTCTTTGAAGAACTTGGTCGTCCAGTATGCTTATCATCTTCTAGCGTATTTCTTCCATCCGAAAAACGTTTGTGCCAAATGAAAACATTTGATTTACTCAAACATAACGTACCATAAACTTGATTCATCAAAATATATGTTTCCGATGCACTTCTACCAAGTTTTGCATTAAATTTAATGACCGCTCTCTGTTCCATCTCAGAATTCCGACGAACAAAAATTTTTACTTTTCAAAAATCGCCTGTATGTTTTTAAAGAGTTAACCAAAATGGCTGAAACAAAGCCACGCGCTAGATAAGGCTTCGAATATATATACGCATGCGCAATTTCATAACTGGCTCTGCTATTGGCCTTTATCTAGCGCGAGTCTTAAAAATTATTTGCCGCACTGTATATGGTAGAAATAGAAACGCAGAGAGAGAAACAGAGAGGAATCAGGATTAAAAAGTTTTTAAAAGCAGTTGATGAATGAGAATGATGAAAGAAATGGCTGTTAAATTATGTGCAGAAATTAAAAAAGTGATACTAATTAGTAAAAAAAAAAGTATAGATACATAAATATAAAATTAAATTTTATAACTTTTATCAGAACACAAATAAAAATAATAACAAAAGAGAAATGCCTGGAATCCTCTCTTTCTTTATCCCAGTAAGGACGCCTACGGAAGCCAACAGAAGGAAGCACACAGTTCATCATTCCCCCACTTGCGACTTCAAATTCATCTGGAAACATGCCTCTCTGTGCATCAACTTCTTTAAAGTCTTGGTTTGAATATCGGCCATGTTTTCCTAGGTGTTAACAAACTGGAAAACGATATCACCAGAGTTTATCTTATCTCTTGTGTAGTGGAACTGAACTGAGATGTGCTTGGAACGATTATTCTCAATGTTATTCTTAGAAAAGTATATACTGATCGATTGTTACAGTAGATTGTGAGTGGTTTGGCAAAGTGCGAGATAAATCCAAGATCAGACAGGGTTTGACCGAGCCAGATGGCCTCTTTAGCACTGTGACATAATGCTATATACTCCGATTCCATGGTAGACAACGAAACACATTGCTGCTTTTTAGATCGCCAATTGATGACATTCCCATCAATAACTGCAACCATTCCAGAGTAGGATCTTCGATCATCTGTGTCACTTCTATAATCGGCGTCTGTGAACATTGCGACTTTATTGTTGTTTCCTTTGACATAGGAGAGTTCTAAGCCAATAGTACCCGATAGATATCTCAAAATATGTTTTGCAGCTTCCCAATGCTTCTTTCCTGGGTTTGCCACAAAATTGGAAAGGTTTAGAAGTAGCAAAAGAGATATCTGGTCTAGTGCAATTGGACAAATACAACAATGTACCAATAAGCTCTTTGTATGGTATATTAGACATTTGGTCTATTTCAGCTTGTGTATGGGGACAATCTATTTTAGAAAGTATGATAGCTGGGTCTAAAGGCGTACATACTTTGCGAACTTCGAACATATTATATCTTTCAAGTAAAGTTTGTATGTAATGTCTTTGATTAAGAGACAAACTCTCTTTGCCGTAATTTATATCGACACCTAAAAAGAATGTAATGGGCCCCAGACTTTTAATTTGAAACTCTTGTATAATTTTATCCTCGATTTCGTCAAGTGTATTCTGGTCAACAGCAAATATCGCTAAGTCGCCTACAAAAATTTCTATGATTGCCCTATCGTCAAGCACAAAAATGCAATTGCACGATGGAATTTTAGAAAAGCCCACTTTTTCAAGAAATTGACTCAGCGTAGTATTCCAACAAAAAGCTGCTTGTTTAAGCCCATAGATAGGTTTTAAAAGTCTAAGAACTTTATCTTTAAAATCCTGAAGCTTTATTCCTGGTGGCAAAGCCATGTACAATTCTTTATTAAGTGCCCCATATAAATATGCATTATTTATGTCTAAATGCCTATTTACCCAGCCAGCATTTTGGGTCAAAACTAAAAGCATTCGGATTATACCGAAATTGGCAACAGGGGCATATGTTTGATTAAAGTCAATATCGGGTGTCTGGCTGTAACCTTTGGCTACGAGCTTAGCTTTAAATTTACTAACCTTCCATTTAGAATCTCCTTTTATTTTAAAAACCCAACGATTACGGATTACTTTCTTATTTTAGGTAAATTAGTGACAACCCATGTTTGTCTTTCTTCAAAACAATTTAACTCTTCTTGCATCGCATTTTTCCAAAGATCCGATTCGGGTGACCAAACAGCTTCTTCAAAAGTTTGAGGTTCAGACACCTCGCATAAATTTAGTTCAACATTTGCAAGATTCAGTGTTTTTCTTTCAATTTCTCGACTACGGAGGCTCAAAGTATTATCAGAACTACCCCCACTATATCTCTAACTTCTGAAGTCGACGGAATTTCTAGTTGACTGTCGTAACCTGGTTGAAGATCAGGATCACGTGGCGGGAGAACTTTGCCCCGTTCCGGCAACCATACGAAACTGTTTTTAGCCTCGCTACCCTCCGTTACGTCATCCTTAAACTGGTTTAAACCGACTTTATTTTCGTCCAATCTAGCATGTTTAGTTATGAACACTTGTTTAGAATCATTATCCCAGAGTCTATAATCTTTGGATTGTGTTGAATATCCGACTAAGATACATCTTTTAGCTCGACGGTAGAATTTCTTTCGTTTTGCTTTGGAATATGAGCATAAGCTAGAGCTCCAAATATTTTAAAATGACGTACGATCACTTTTCTTGAAAGCCAAATTTCCTCTGGAACTTTGTTATCAAGAGCGCTACAAAGGCTTCTATTTTCAATATATACGGCACAATTAGCGATTTCAGCCCAGAATTTTTGTGGCAAACAGCGTTGTGCATTGACGCCCTAGCCAAGTCAAGTAACGAACGATTTAAACGCTCCGAGACGCCATTTTGCTGAGGGCTGTAAGAATTCGCTAATTCGTGTTTTTATTCCAAGGCTCTCAAGTTTTTGTTCAAATTTTTTATTACAATATTCTAACCTGTTATCTGTCCGCAATCGTTTAATCTTATGACCTGTTTCTCTTTCGGCTCTAGCCCTAAAGATGCCAAAGTAATCAATAACTTGATCTTTATGCTTTAAGAAATAAACAATAACCCTACGGGAAAAATCGTCTGTAAATGTTAGAAAATAGCGTGACCCAGCAAAAGAATCAACTGGAAATGGTCCACACAGATCGCTATGTACTAACTCTAACAAATATTTAGTTTTTATTTTATATGGAGAGCTTTTATGTGGCGACATTGTTGACTTTTTCATACAGCAATCATCGCATATTGACATTTCTCCTTTGGAAATTTCAAGATCATTAACAACGCTATTTTTAGCTAACTTGTTTAAAGTGTCTGCATAAAGCGTTTATGCCAAAGTTCTAGTGTAGACGGACTTGAACTAGCTAAGTGCGCATTTTGTAAGATAGGCTTACCTCTAACGATGTACAATCTGTTTAGGTTCCTTGGCACACATATCACTCTGTTGTCACTGAACACCCTTGCCTTGTGGTTACAAATCTTGATGTGCTTGCCATTATCCTCTGTTTGCGACACAGAAAGCAAATTTCTTCTTGCTTGGGGCAAAAAAAGTACGTCGTTCAAGGTGACATCTTGCGTTCCAGTATCTAGGTACATCTTCAAGTGGATATTTCCAACTCCCTCTACTTGTAGGTTGCCGCTCGCAGTCTGGATGGGCTCACACGTAATAGGCTGGAAACTTGTAAACCATTGTCGGTTCTTACAGACGTTATGTGTTACGCCGCTGTCCAAGATGAATTCATCTTCCGAAGAGACTACATTGAAGGCCATTAGCATATTCTCCGACGGAGATTCAAAAGAGTCTTTCTTCCTGCTGTAGCTTTTATCCGCCTTGTAGTCTCGGTTGATGGACGACCTGCAATCCTTGGCGATATGGCCGATTTTCGAACATCGGTAGCACTTGACTCCTTGTTTTCTGGAAGTCTTCCTAGTGTCGTCCTTTGAAAATTGAGTGCTTCGCCGAGACCTAAACTTGCTCCTTCTCGGGCAGATCTTTTTTCATACTCTGTGAGTAGAGTATTTCTAACCTTGTTCGATGTGAAGTCAGAGTCCTCGACATTTCTGAACGACATCACCAGGGTATCGAAGCTGTCAGGTATCCCTGATAGCATGCTGTATGCTATATCTTGATCGTCGACTTCCGCACCTGCCACTTTTAAATGGTCCATGCAAATTTTCGATCTATTCAAATAGTCTAACATTGACTCACCAGTTTGAAGCTTGATGTTCACAAACTGCTTCTTTAACTGTAGTATCCTCGAACGAGATTTTGGCTCAAAAACCTGTTCCAGATTTTTCCACGCATCATGTGGCGATGTACAGTCGATGATGTGGATTTGGTGTTCTGTATTTATCGACAACGCGATAACAGCCAAAGCTCTATCCTTTTGAGCTTTTAGTTGAGCATCTTGGGTATCTTCATCTTTAATCATCACATCCCACAAGCCCTTCTCAATTAGTAGCATCTTGATGTTGTACTTCCATGAGCGGTAATTTTGGCCGTTCAATTTTTCAACCACCGCCGTTATTGCACTAATGGCCGCCATGGTGACGCAGCAACTTCTCGACGAGGGCAAGCGGAGCTAGTTTCGCTGAAGGAATTTTGCTCACGAGGATATGCAGAACTTGAACCACAGAGCTAGGGAACCACGCTCTGCTACCACTTGTTGGATCGGTGGTTCAATCAGATGCAGAATAGATTGAAATATATAAGTTTTAATATATCACGACATAGCAAGCAGCCAGAACAAGGGATAAACAGGAAGTGAAGGGAAAGGTGCAGCGCCTCTAGTGGTAATGGTTGGAAGCTCCTCAATTGCACGTCGTCCCGTGACGTAGGCGCGCTGGAAGCAACTGTGTATTTGAAGGAAGCACACAGTTCAGCATTTTTGATCCTACCTTGTATATTTATACAAATATAGGACATAAGAATTCATTAAGAATTTACATATATGAAAATGATTATGTGTGATAATGAATGAATAGATATGAAAATTCGAAATTATTATATACAGACCCTCCTAATAATTTTTCCATTGCAGTAAGGACAGTTGATATTGTTTAATTTTTAAGAGAATCATACGCGTCTATAATAGTTTCGAATTTTCATAACAGATGGCGCCCTAATGCATCATAAAAAAAGGTATAGATATGTTTCAAAGTGGTATCTCATGGGAAAACCGTACTGTATATATAAAATTAGTTAAATAAGTGTAGAGTATTTGCATGCTTGTATATTTGTAGAAATGTAAATATTATTTTTGCATACTCAATTGTTTCTTTAGGAATATGTAAATATATAGCGGCAGTCATTCAGTAGGATATTGTAGGGTATTTCTAATATTTCCTAAGTCCGTGGTGGTCTAATAGAAACAATCTTGTCAACATCTGGCAACCTCTCTATCTAGCGATATAACACAAAATAACATTCGTAACAAATAAATTTACTGGCAATGAGTTTCTTTTCAATAATATCATCAAATATTATCTCTACAAACCTTACTGCAATGATATCAATGATATAAGTTATTGAATGAGTGGCAATGTGTTTCTTTTCAATAATATCATCAAATATTATCTCTACAGACCTTACTGCAATGATATAAGTTATTGAATGAGTGGCAATGTGTTTCTTTTCAATAATATCATCAAATATGATCTCTACAGACCTTACTGCAATGATATAAGTTATTGAATGAGTGGCAATGTGTTTCTTTTCAATAATATCATCAAATATTATCTCTACAGACCTTACTGCAATGATATAAGTTATTGAATGAGTCGCAACGTGTTTCCTTTCAATAATATCATCAAATATTATCTCTACAGACCTTACTGCAATGATATAAGTTATTGAATGAGTGGCAATGTGTTTCTTTTCAATAATATCATCAAATATTATCTCTACAGACCTTACTGCAATGATATAAGTTATTGAATGAGTCGCAACGTGTTTCCTTTCAATAATATCATCAAATATTATCTCTACAGACCTTACTGCAATGATATAAGTTATTGAATGAGTGGCAATGTGTTTCTTTTCAATAATATCATCAAATATTATCTCTATAGACTTTACTGCAATGTGATATAAGTTATTGAATGAGTGGCAATGTGTTTCTTTTCAATAATATCATCAAATATTATCTCTACAGCCCTTGCTGCAATGATATAAGTTATTGAATGAGTGGCAATGTGTTTCTTTTCAATAATATCATCAAATATGATCTCTACAGACCTTACTGCAATGATATAAGTTATTGAATGAGTGGCAATGTGTTTCTTTTCAATAATATCATCAAATATTATCTCTACAGCCCTTGCTGCAATGATATAAGTTATTGAATGAGTGGCAATGTGTTTCTTTTCAATAATATCATCAAATATGATCTCTACAGACCTTACTGCAATGATATAAGTTATTGAATGAGTGGCAATGTGTTTCTTTCCAATAATATCATCAAATATTATCTCTACAGCCCTTACTGCAATGATATAAGTTATTGAATGAGTGGCAATGTGTTTCTTTCCAATAATATCATTAAATATTATCTCTACAGTCCTTACTGCAATGATATAAGTTATTGAATGAGTGGCAATGTGTTTCTTTTCAATAATATCATCAAATATTATCTCTACAGACCTCACTGCAATGATATAAGTTATTGAATGAGTGGCAATGTGTTTCTTTCCAATAATATCATCAAATATTATCTCTACAGCCCTTACTGCAATGATATAAGTTATTGAATGAGTGGCAATGTGTTTCTTTCCAATAATATCATCAAATATTATCTCTACAGACCTTACTGCAATGATATAAGTTATTGAATGAGTGGCAATGTGTTTCTTTCCAATAATATCATCAAATATTATCTCTACAGACCTTACTGCAATGATATAAGTTATTGAATGAGTGGCAATGTGTTTCTTTCCAATAATATCATCAAATATTATCTCTACAGACCTTACTGCAATGATATAAGTTATTGAATGAGTGGCAATGTGTTTCTTTCCAATAATATCATCAAATATTATCTCTACAGACCTTACTGCAATGATATAAGTTATTGAATGAGTGGCGATGTGTTTATTTTCAATAATATCATCAAATATTATCTCTACAGACCTTATTGCAATGATATAAGTTATTGAATGAGAGGGCTTTGCTTATCAGTAGTGAACCCTCTCTGCGGTTTCGCCAAATTAATCTCTAGATCGCTCTATTATTGCTGCCTTCCATAGAAAATGCAAGGTGTATCCCAAACCTATCCAATACAAGTCATTGCAGTAAGGTCTATAGAAATAATATTTTATGATATTATTGAAAAGAAACACATTGCTACTCATTCAATAACTTATATCATTGCAGTAAGGTCTGTAGAGATAATATTTGATGATATTATTGAAAAGAAACACATTGCTACTCATTCAATAACTTATATCATTGCAGTAAGGTCTATAGAGATAATATTTGATGATATAATTGAAAAGAAACACATTGCCACTCATTCAATAACTTATTGCAGTAATGTCTGTAGGGATAATATTCTATGATAATATTGAAAAGAAACACATCGCCAGTAAATTTATTTGTTACCAATTATATCGATAGATGGCAAATAAACTTATAAATTTAATAAGTGAAAACTAGTTATAAAAGGTACATACCAACGCTAAAGCTTAAGTACTCACCTACCCGCTGAAGGAAACGGCTAAAATGGCTGATGGCAGGCCTTATATATATCTCTCCGTCTTCCGGCACAGAAATCAAAACCTTCCTCTAGCTTCCTGCAAGCCTACAGGAAACCTTATTTGACAGCAAGCTAAATGAAACTGCGGTAAATTAATTTGATAAACAGTTAAACCTGTCTATATCGCCCACTCTAAATAGCGCCTTCCTCTCTATAGCGCCCGATTTTAAACATTAAAATGTTAACATTTTACATTAAAAGTGACCTGTCTATAGCACCCCCTCTCTATAGCCCCCTATTTTGGTGAGTCCCAAGAGGGGGCGCTATAGACAGGTTTAACTGTAAATCGACATAAAATCCTTCGCAATTAATAGAAAAATAAAATCAACAAGGATGAGTATATCTTATATTTAATGTTTATTTTTCAAGTTTTCGGGTATTATCGACCCTTACGATCCTGTAGAAGGGTCGTTTATACTCGAAAGCTTGAAAAGTAAACATTAAATATAAGATACTCATCCTTGTTGAGTAAAATTAATCATTCCTCCAGGTAAAAGTGTATTTTAAAAACATTTTTATTCTCTAGCTTTCGGGCAGCTAGCTTTCTACAGGAGAAAACCTGGTATACCAAAATGTTTTGAAAAGATACTTTTCCCTGGAGGAATGATTAATTTTTACTCAATTTTGATACAAGGGATTATTTTATGGAATACTCATCCTTGGTGATTTTATTTTCTAACTTGATATATGTGAAAAAATGGGACATTGTACTAGGATAAGGTGCATAAAGTATTAAAAAAGGCATCTCCTTATCATGCAACTGAAAGTTGCTGATGGATTGCGCCATCTATCGGAATAAATATCAACTATTCTGGTTGATTTTTAATTATTCCAGAATTGGCTAAATCCGTGGTTAGCTTTTCTTGATTAATCAAGAATGGGTATTCGGCCAATTCTGGGATAATTAAAAATCAACGAGAATAGATTATATTTATTCCGATAGATGGCGAAAGCCATAAACAACTTTCAGTTGCACGATAAGGAGATGCCTTTTTTCATAACTTGATATATGTTCTGTCAAATTATTTTGACAAATATAATCAGTTTTAAGCTTCTCAGATGTAAGGAGGGAAGAATGTTGTTTATTTGTTAAGTGAACTGATCTCCCACGTCATTGGACAAATGTGGCCATGTTTGTATATAAGGAGGGACCATAGGTATGTCTTTCCCAGGAGTGAATTTGTGTGGAGACGTCGTTCTCTGTGTTTGGTGAACTCCTCACATACCTGTGTAACCCCGGTCTGTTCCCTATCAACGCTGCAATAAAAGATAAGTACTGTTTTTATATATAAAAAATCGTGAGTTATTATTTACGCCTTTTTTTTTTTGTTATAATTGTGTGTACGCTTTTTTGTGTGTTAAGTTACTTTCACTTTAGACCCTAGTAAATTTCACTTTGTGTGTTAACCCGTAAAAGTTAACTTTTGTCAGTTTTTATTTTACATGTCAAAAAGGTAAGCAGGACTGTGAAGAGAAAGATAAATGAGTAACCTCAAAATGAAGTTGACAATACAAGATATGTAGAAAAGACATTTGAAAATTATCCCGCAAATGCTTCTTTTGAAGGAAAAATCTAAATTTATTTTAAGGAGAAATAACGATTATTTCTAACCTTAGGGGTGAAGTATGAAAGGATGAATTGTGAAGAGTAATGATGAACGGAAAAATAAAGTGGCCAGGGATCCGTTTATCATTACTCTTCACAATTCATTCTTTCCCTTCCACAGGGCATACATATCCAAGCCTTTGCTGACTATATCCAGTTGGCTATCACAGGACATCCTGTCACGCTTCCGTCCACCGCACAGACATCCCTCGATCTCATCAACACTTGGTGCCTTGATCACAAACTTAAACTCTCTCCAAGCAAATCCTCCATCCTCCCCATTTTTTGCCACAACCCTTCCCTCCATATCAATTTCATCCCGATCCCTTGCCTTGAAGAAATGGCAGTCCTCGGGGTCAAATTTGACTCTCGCCTCTCCTTTCCTCCCACCTTAACCATATCTGCTCTAAAATTTCTAACCTCTTTCCTCGACTACACTCCTGCACGAACGCATACTATGGACTGGGTTTCAAGGCCCGCCGGTTAATGTACACCGCAGTTTTCGAACCTACCCTTACATACGCGGCAGCCATTTGGGGTGAGGCCGCTAAATCTAGGGCTGGTAGAAGCCTACCTCGATCAACACAGAGGAAATTTTGCGTCAACACAATCCGCGGCTTCCGCACGACACCAACCCTTACCTCCATTGCACTGATGAGGACGCTCCCCCTGGATCTAAAAATACTTTCTGCCACCTTCTCTCCACCAAGATCTATACCTTTCAAAATTGAGCGCCGTCCCCGTCCCTACACCTATCCTCCACCTCAATCCCTACCTCGAATCTGCCATTCCCACCTGCCTCCTGATAATCCTGACGTCACATACTTTACTGATGGTTCCAAGACATCCACAGGCGTAGGCGCCGGGATATTCAGGACTTCTTCTCTTTCCCTTGTTCCACCCTTTGAAGCATCCATCCCTCTCTCAAACCATTGTTCAGTCCTACAAGCGGAGAGTTTCGCACTTCTCTCAGCCTTGAAAGACATTTTTCTCTTCCACCACATCTCTCCGTGGCATTCTTCTTGGGCTGCCTCTCACTTCTTCTATCTTTGCCCGACTTACATTGTGGTCATCCCTTATTCCACAGATGCCAAAATACCCTTTACAAACTTCTTGATTCACGTAGAGTCACACTCCACTGGGTCAAAGGTCATTCAGGAAACTTTGGTAACTGCCGTGCGGACGCCCATGCGAGATCTGCCTCTGCGAACACCGCCTTTCCCGCTCAATACAAACTAGCCTCACGCCGCACCCTTTTCAACCATCTTAGCAAATCCTTCTGGGACACATGGGAGGAGGAATTCATCACCGCCAACCCTACAATCTACAAGAACCTGGGTATCTCTCCTCGTTCTTTATCTTCATCCCACAAACACATCATACCTGAATGTGCAATAAACATAAGTCTCGTTATTGGACACACATGGATAGGGTCCTTTGACAAAACCAAAAATATATGTGCCCCAACATGCAACCACTGTTTCTCCTCCCCAGAAACAATTTCACATATTTTCTTTGTATGTCCCAATCTTTATCCTGAACGATCACCACTGTATACAGCCTGCCTCAGGACCATTGGGTACATACCTCTAACTTTGAAGGACCTTTTTTGGAAGAACAAACTTTGGAAATTAATTCTAAGATTCGCACATGTCAGCGGTAGAGATTTGTCCCTTCTAATATAACAGCTTCGACCTAAACCTAACTTAGATCATTTTGCTTTGTCCACTGCAACCGCATATGTTCCTCCATCAAATCACTTTCTCCCTTTTAACATAATGATGCCTTCCCTAACTGTATATAGTCTCCTTTGCTATCCCCTCCATTTTCAGCTCTTGGAAAATAAAAATAAAAAATAAAATAAAATAAGGGGAAAATAAATAAATAAAAAATCCTGAAATAAAATAAATTGAAAAAAAAAAACTCTGAAGGCAATATGGTCATAATTTTAACCATAATTATAAAAAAACGAAAAAAAAAACAATGATAAATAAATAAATAAAAATTAATAAGTAAATAAATAAAATAATTAAATCCCCACATCATTTCCCTGGCTGCCCATGAACTTGCAACTGTGCTATAACTCTAATGTACCCTCTCCAATTTATACTTTCATAACCTTTCTTTAACTATCTGCTCACTACAGTATCTATAACCTGTAAATAGCCGGGACTTGACTTGCTCTCCTTACCAGACCCACCACTGAACCTTTTTTAGATGAGCCCGGAAAAGTCCCCAGATTGACTTGAGCGGGCGATGTAAGTGTAACCCGTCCACATTTTGGGGCGGATGTTGTTGCTGTCATACTTCATCTCTATAGTTAGAAATAATCGTTATTTCTCCTTAAAATAAATTTCGATTTTTCGTTCAAAAGAAACATTTGCGAAATAATTTTCAAATGTCGTTTCTACAATCATAAGCCTTATTATATTGTATTATAAAGTATATGATATGTGGATGCTCCATTTCAACAGAGTTGGGAAGCAAAGGAAAAACACCTGTCTAAACAGGAATCGACTGTGTTTACTTTCACTGCAGTGGCTCCACCAGGCAGATGTTTAGATCCGCGGGGTTAGCTTATATCGTCTTGCCTCAACCGTTACTTCAAAGCATTATCAACTTTAATTAAAACAACAAGGACCCCAGGGCCAAGTTTCTTTAACTATTTTTATTTCTCTAGCTTTAGGATCAACATACCCTTCAACAGGAAATCTAGAAGTATGACTTCTATCTAACTATATACAGCCTAATATTAGGTGTATATAGTTAGCTGGAAGTCATACTTCTAGTTCTCCTGTGGAAGGGTATTTTAGCCATAAATCTAGAGTTCGATATTCGGTCGACGAATTCGCTATTATCGGAAAGACCTCTGGGCGACGTATACCTGGACACCCGCCGACACGCTTCGTGGACCAATTAAAGGAAACACACACAAGTTCTGTTAAAAATGAATCTAAAAAGAAATAAGAAGCAAGGGAAGAAACCGAATCTTCGCTCAGAAAAGAGAAAAAGAAGAAAAGGAAAGAATATCTATGTACAAAAGTTTAGACTATATACGTATATCGTTTTTTCGTGCATAGAACACAGTGAAGAAGTAGATTATTGAGTAAATGGTTGCATCTTGTGAAGAAAAAAATATTTCCACACAGTTCAGTTACTTTGTTAGGTCTTTTTTCCTCCTTGCAGTCTTGAAAAAATTAAAGAACTTTAAAATAGCTGACCCATTATCCATCAAGTCTGAAAGAAAGGAATACAGCGAAAAGTGTGGATGAGCAGCTCTACTGCAAAAAGTTTCTCTTTCCATAGTCAGAGACGTACATTCAAATATATAGTGTTCCAGTTCGGATATTGTATTCTTTGGCAAAATGGACAAAATGGATCAATTAAAGGAACTCACCGGCTTAACGGTCGCCGAGATGGTACATCGAGCTCAAGACAGAGAGCGTCACATCGTGTTTGGGATGTAATACGTACAGTGGGCCACAACGTTCGATCACGAATAAAAGGATTTATTATCGAGAGGTCGACAAACCGGCTTTCTCAAAACATATCTTGACCGAACCTAACGTAACTAGAGCCTAACTTAACCTAACCTAAATCATCAAATGTGAACAAGATAAACGAAGACACCATGTAGCTAACTCATTTATAACACGATAGCAAAAAGATGGGTTTGAAGACTTTCTGTCTCGTTTTTTATCCTTATTATTATCCATAATACACTTGACACAGGTCATGATAATCATTCATCACAAGGTAATAAGACCAAATCCAAATAAATAAATAGTCTGTGACGTTTTGGTAACAACGCTGTTATTGAAACGTCACATACTATTTATTTATTTGGATATGGTCTCATTACCTTGTGTATATTACAAGAACTGCAATAACTGTTACAACGCCTAACTCACTCCGGACCATATATACTCGGCCATCCTTGCAGCCCTCTATATGGCAGACATCAATTCAGAAGAGGACATCCATACAGTACCTCAGTTAGTCGGGATTGTGATCAGGGTGCACGGACCGATCTGATCTGCTCCATGGACAAGACACCACCCAACTTGTGTATATAATCTATAATCCAAATTGTGCCTTATCATTATGGGTAGTTAGCGACTGTTTTTATTGTAAGTGCATCACATGTCTACGCATGTAGAAAGCAGTTAGACTTTTGTACTTACAAATATGTCATAACCCCGTTTGGTTACTTGCACTTTACTGATGGGGGGTTTGACTTTAGCAAGAATCGAGGACCATTGAAGCAATTTTTCTTTCAGAAAAAGTTTCCAATGCGGTATTCGAACCTGGGTCATGGCTGTTGGAAGTTTATATCACTCCTTTGTCAACCCTCTATATAAACAGTCTTGTAGATATCTCCTGTCGTCAGATAGGATTTGATGGTTTAGCGATAAAATATCTTTCTTACTTCTCTAACTTGTTGTGTGACAATGAAATAAATGGTTGTGTTGAAACGTATTGTTGTCCCGAGTACACATGATGGTGGTGTCTTGTCGGTGGAGCAGATCAGATCGTTCCGTGCACCCTGATCACAATACCGGCCAGCTGAGGTGTCTTGTCCATGGAGCAGATCAGATCGGCCCATGCACCCTGATCACAATACCGGCCAACTGAGGTACCTTTCCATGGAGCAGATCAGATCGGTCCGTCCACCCTGATCACAATACCGGCCAACTGAGGTGGTGGTGGTGTCTTGTCCATGGAGCAGATCAGATCGGTCCATGCACCCTGATCACAATACCGGCCAACTGAGGTGTCTTGTCCATGGAGCAGATCGGTCTGTGCACCCTGATCACAATACCGGCTAACTGAGGTGGTGGTGTCTTGTCCATGGAGCAGATGGGTCCGTGCACCCTGATCACAATACCGGCTAACTGAGGTAGTGGTGTCTTTTCTATGGAGCAGATCAGATCGGTCCATGCACCCTGATCACAATACCGGCCAACTGAGGTGGTGGTGGTGTATTGTCCATGGAGCAGACTTGGATATACTATACTTGACAGTCCAGAACAAAACCCAGGTTTTCATAAAGTACATTTCTACTTTAGATAATATAAAATAATGATTTTTTCTAATCTCAAATTTAAACAGACTAATTGAAAAAATATATATATATATACATTATCATTATGATTAATCATTATAATGATTACCTGCGATTTAGAGGTTTTCGCCCCCCACACACCACACACGTCACCAACCGGCCCGAATTTCATCTTTGTATTGTAAAATGGCTAACAAGCTATCCAAGAAGCCAATATTCCAGAGTAAAGTTGAGGAAAGATGGGTGGACCCCAGCTGCTCCAACTACCATACTAGTATGTGATAGATACAGACGCCAAAAAAAAAAAAGCATTCCAATGTGAGGGTACAAGAGGAGTCTGGTTACATTTGTGACAAGTAGAAGACTTGGCGTGTTGACTCCCAGTATGTAGATGATCCTACAAGACGGTGCTAGAGAAACTTGCCTGACCTAGACGTGAGCCGGCCGTAGACAAGGAGGATTCTTCTAATGGCAGATATTGTAGACAAGTTCATCTATCTAGTTCCCCATTCCATTAACACGTCCTGGCAATAAAGTATATCAAATTAAGCTATATCCACAACAAACCTACATTAAACTTTGTACACAAACAACAATCGCTGAAAAAAAACATCTTAACAATAATGAAAAAATTGATAATACCAATAACAATTTTTTTCAATTATTTTGTATTAAAAGATTGTACATAGAGTATTAGCCCGTTAAAGAGTAGTATATTTTTCTCGAAAGCTTGAAAATTCAAAATTAAAACTTTTTACCTGATTTTTATTTTTTCTATTTCAAATAATTTCTGGGTGACTATTGCTCACATAAAAATGATAAAAGTAGATAGATTATATTGGCGGTTTAATTTTTTTTCCTTATCCCTAGTACACGTGGTACAGTGATAATCATGGTGGGTAGAAGTAGACTACTGCTTTTACTGTAAGTGCACCACATGTCTACACTACACACGTGAAAAGCAGTTCGACTTTGCACTTACAAATAAATATTCCAGAGCCTCGTTGCTTGGTTACTTGCACTCGCTGGTGGGGTTGGACTTTTGGAAGAATAGGGGGCCATTGGAGCATTTTTTTTTTTTTTTAATTCGAAAAAAGTGCTCAATGCGGGAATCGAACCCGGGTCGTAGCGGTCGAAAACCAACGGTTTATACCAGCCTTCCACCGACCCCCCGCGGTTTAATGTAAAATATTTTCTCTTGTAGAAGATCTTTCTTTCCCGAAAGCTAGAGATATTTATAAATAAATGATTTTGTAAAAAAAAAAGAAAATTTTCCATGGAGACCTAAGTATTTTAATATTGATTCAAGGGAGTTTTATTAGAATGGAGGTCCACGCTGATCCTGTATTCAAATAACTGTAAACATCCGAAGCATTTGATTTGATTATAACTCTTACTCTATTGGCGGTTCAATGTAAATATTGTAACGTGGAAGACAAGGCCAAGATACCAGAGTAAAGTTGGGGAAAGAGGGGTGGACTCCAGCTTCCATGTGGCAGGCGCCAAAAACAGCATTCCTGTGTGGGGGAGGACAGAGTCTGGTTACATCTGCGGCAGGGAGATGACGTGGCGACTTGCCGCCGGGCGCCTGGATGATCCTGTAAAGCGGTGCCAGGAGAGAATGACATCGGAGCGGCCTACAAAGCGGTGTAAGTCCAGGCTGGACTTGAATAGTGTGGAGCGGGAAGCTTCACAAGAGTGACATCCACGGCGCCAAGGATACTTCTGACGGGGAGGTTGAAGGCAAGTCCCACTGTTGTATTCCTTCTGTTAAGTGAGATACAATAAAGCGCTAACTTTATCTGCAATCCCTTCGAACCCACATGTGTATCTTTGTGGCATCCTGAGTAGACAAAGTACAGCGTCTGGGTACTTCGTAACAATATGTTCTCCTGTAGAAGGGCTTTCTTGCCCGAAAGCTCTAAATATTTATAAATAAATGATTCTTATAAAAAAAGAGGTCCTGATGTTTGTATTTTAATAAGAGAGATATCTGCTATACGAATGGATCTCAAATGACAGCTAACCTTTGTCCTTTTTGAATATTTACCTCAATGGTTTTATTATCATCTTCTCTTCTTTCTTATCTCCATTCAATCATATTAGGGTGTCAAGCCTGTAAAGTCATAATTGGGTGAAGTAGAATGCGTATGCCTTTGTCATTAAGACTGGGAGCACTACTCAGTGGCAGGACAACTTAGCTCCAAAAGAAATGGCCGCCTCTGACATGAGGAACAGACGCCATGTGCAACCGCTCCTAACATGGAGTACAAACGCTGCTCATCCTGTATCCCTGGATTAGGAGCCCTTACAGGGACTATCAGCTGGGCCAGCTGAGCCTAGGTTTTTTACTGAGCTTGTTACTGCTCCCCCTCCTCCTTTTTCATTCGGGCTTGAGACCGGCAAAGGCGGAGTTTTTTTTTTTAAATCATAATTTCAGTATTATCATTATGTGTCAGACGAACGGAAAGACTGAAGTGTTAAGTTATTATTTAACAGGATAGTTACATAATATATCTTTTTTTTTTAAGCACTTCCATTCATAATATAAATATATCTAATGTATCCATAGTAACTATAAGCACAATATTTTGTTACACAGACTTTGACTTTAATCATCATAGATGCTGACGTCACTACTATGACGTAACTAACTTCCAACTTCTACCTTCAACCTTGCTGTTGTTTACCGCTAACTTGTTTTAACAATATATGTAATGGAACAAGTCGTTCCTTAAATAAATATATATTTGTTTTTATCAGAAGGGATGTCCTCGTAACTACAACATACGTGAGTACAAACAAAACAACTAGAAATCTTCATAAAGAATAACCTATTTTGCTAAGCCTATATCAATTTGGTAGCTGAGCGTTGTTTGGGCGCGCGAATTGGACTAACCGCCAATTGATCCATTTAAATCATAAAGAAATTAAATAATTGGACTAACCGCCAATTTAGAAAAGAAAAAGTTGAATAAAAAATGGATACCTATAACTTAGCAAAAATAGAACAGTTAACAGAAAACAACTACACCACGTGGTCCATGAAAATGGAAGCAATTCTAGATTCAAAAGATCTCTTCGAGGACGTAATTGTTAATGACGAGCCAGACTTTACAAAAGATAAACTAGAATATGATATTTGGAAGAAAAAGAATCGGGAAGCATACAGCCTAATAATATTGTCACTTTCGGATGACTTAACAATCATCTTTCGAGGCGATAAAAGAGCCAAAAGAATTTGGTACGACATAAAGAAAAGGTTTGAAGGATCTCTAGAAAATAAAAGGATAGACCTAATGTTGGATCTAGCCAGACTAAAATTGAACCCAAATGAAAATGTCAACATGTATATTGTACGAGCACAGAAACTGGCACAAGAGATCACCCAGCTAGGAAAGACTGTAACAGAAAGAGAACTTGTACGATACATTGTTGAAGGACTCACACCTAACTTTGACACGATCGCAGCAGCACTGTCAATAAACAGAGAAATCTCCTTACCAGACTTGAGACAAACTCTACTGGATTTCGAGAAGAAAAGACAGGACAGAAGCAAAAATCATGAAAATGCTTTCAGATCATCAGGCAACCAATTCAAAGAAAAGTCATGCTACATTTGCAAAAGAAAAGGACATTTCAAGAAAGACTGTTGGTTCAACCCTAACAACAAAGGAAATCAAAAGAATACAACAAACAAAAATAACATGGCCAGTACAAGGAACTACCATAAAGGACCAAAACAAAACAAAGACACAGCCAGGTCAGCAATCCAAGAACGAACGGAGGAACCATCCCAACGAAGAGACTCCACTTCAGAATACGCACTACATGCAAGCACAAGGGAGGAACGCCCGACAACTCAGGACGTGTGGATAATTGATTCTGCGTGCACAAGCCACATGACTTCCCATGGTGATTGGATCGAGCACAAGACGGAGGAGAGAAGAAGCATACAAGTGGCAGAAGAAGGGAGGCACATCGAATCTACCTCATCGGGATTAATCCAAGCTACTGTACAAGGTAAGGACAAACTTAACAACGCTGTAACCCTGCATAATGTCCTCCACGTACCACACCTGAAAGGAAATCTAATGTCCATTCCAAGCGTAGTAAGAAGAGGGCACTCTGTTCTTTTGAACTCTGAAGGAGCATACATATACTCTTCTGATGACAAGCTAATAGGAACAGGCAACTTTGATGGTAACATGTACACATTGAACCTATCACGTTTATCTGAAGCAACTCATGTCCCAAACGAACATTGCTTGATTTCAAAGGACAATTCTAGGACTGCATGGCACAGAAGGTTAGGACATCCTAGTAACAACAAACTAGACCTGATTTTGAAGAACAATCTTCTAAAAGGCTTGAACTCTATAAATGGTACCCTTGATCAATGTGATGCTTGCTCATTGGGAAAAATGACCAAAGTACCCTATGTTCACACAGATAGCAATCAGGAAAGCTACCCCTTTGAAGCCATTTATGTCGATCTCTGTGGTCCAATGAGAATAAACTCCTTGGGCGGAAGTAAATATTTCTTGACCATCGTAGATGGATTCTCTAGGAGAATATTTGTAGAATTTCTCAAAGATAAACTCTCAGCAGCAGAAGTTTTGAAGAAGTTTATTGTAAAGAGAGAAAACGAGCTAAACTCAAAACTAAAACGACTTAGAACAGATAACGGAACAGAATTTATCAATAAAAACCTTGAAACCTTCATAGAATCCAAAGGAATTAAACATGAACTAACTACACCGTACACCCCAAGAAGCAATGGGAGAGTTGAAAGAGCTAACAGAACACTATTAGACAAAGGCCGAACACTTCTGGCAGACTCCCAATTACCCCTACACTTCTGGGCAGAAGCTGTGAATACAGCTGCATATCTGTACAATCTAACTCCCACAACTAATGACCCAGACACTACCCCTATGGAAAAATGGAAAGGTAAAAAGCCATCCGTCTCTCACATCATGAGATTTGGTTGTGAAGTCTTCTATAAACTCGAGAATAATCAAAGACACAAACTAGAAGCTAAATCTAAGAGAGGAATATTTGTAGGCTATTCAAGATGCAGAAGAGCTTATCGAGTATTTGATATCACAGCGAGAGTCATTCTCGAAACCGCAGACATTCACTTCAGAGAGAACAAAAATGTCATCTTGGAAGAAAAACAAAGTGATAATAATACGGACACTGACACATATTTCTTCATTCAGGAGGATGAACAACTGAACAATCATGTTCTATCAGATGTTGATATTGAAGAGCCAGCACCAGATACCATGGTCAACAGACAGACAGAGTCAAGTGAATCAGACAGACCACAAAGAACTCGAACAATACCTAAAAGATTCGATGACTACGTTCTGGCTACTACGAATGAAACCATTCCGAAAGACTATGAAGAAGCCATCACATGCGAAGACAAGAAACATTGGGAGAACGCAATGCTTGAGGAAATACAGAACATGTACTCGCATCAAGTATGGGAACTGGTACCTAGACCTGTAAACGCTAAAGTTGTCAAAAGTAAATGGGTGTTCAAAATATCTAAAGACCAAGAAAACAAAACTTACAAAGCTAGACTTGTTGCAATGGGATACAACCAAATCCCAGGAAGAGATTACAACGAAAGTTTCAGCCCTGTAATTAAAAATGCCACCCTCAGGACTATTTTGTCAATGGCAGCAACAAAAGATTCAGTCATTAAACTATTTGATGTAAAAGCAGCCTATCTAAATGGAAACATTGAAAATACAATATTCATGGAACAACCTGCTGGATTTGTCCAAGACAGAAACAAAGTTTGCAAACTCAACAAAAGTATTTACGGTCTACCTCAATCCGGAAGATCGTGGTATGAGAAATTCAGTCAAGTACTTCATGACTGTGGACTGGAAAAACTTAAATCTGATCCTTGCCTATTTAAATGGAAGAATGAAGACAAATACTTCTATGTAGGGATATATGTTGATGACTTTATCACTGTCTCAGATTCTGAAGATACCTCAAACAGATTCATCAATAAACTGAGACATCATCTGGAAATAAAGGATGTAACATGTAAAGGCATGTTTTTGGGAATCAAGATCATACAAGACAAGGAGGGAATTTCGCTACAGCAAAGCCACTATGTACAACAAATATTGCAGAAATATGGAATGGAAAATTGTAAGGAAGTTCCAACACCAGGTTCCAAAGAAATCAATTTGGATAATCATATTGAAGATGACAATTGTGATCAGCACACTTACCAAGAAGCCCTTGGAATGCTAATGTTTCTAGCTGTTAACACCAGACCCGACATCACTTACATCACTAGCAAACTTTCACAGTACTCCAAACAACCAAAACAGATGCACTGGACAGCAATCAAAAGAGTTATGAGATACCTACGAGGAACAATTGACCTAGGAGTGAAATTTGAAAGAGGGAAGACTGGAATCCTGAAGTCCTACGCCGATGCCAGCTGGTCGACCACTCATGATGGAAAATCCTACGGCGGATATGTATTGAAGCTCGGCGAAGCAACTATAGACTGGAAAAGTAGTAAACAACCACTCGTCGCCCTCTCCACAATGGAAGCGGAAATGATAGCTGCTTGTGAAAGCTGCTGTCAGATCAAATGGATAATAAACCTGTTACGAGAGCTGGAAGAATGGAATTTCATGGAAAAACCAACTGCGATCTATACAGACAGTCAGTCATTGATCAACTGGATCTCCAGCCCTAAACAAAGCAGTCGCTGTAGACATATCAACAGAAAGTACCACTTCTTAAGAGACTGTTTTGAATCCAGAGACATCTGCCTTCTGTACAAGCCATCTCAGGACCTGGAGGCGGATATCTTCACAAAGGACCTATCCCGAGACCAGATGAAGAAACACCTGGAGAGCCTCAGCATCGTGGGAATAAAGTCAAAGTAAGGAGGGAATTGTTACACAGACTTTGACTTTAATCATCATAGATGCTGACGTCACTACTATGACGTAACTAACTTCCAACTTCTACCTTCAACCTTGCTGTTGTTTACCGCTAACTTGTTTTAACAATATATGTAATGGAACAAGTCGTTCCTTAAATAAATATATATTTGTTTTTATCAGAAGGGATGTCCTCGTAACTACAACATACGTGAGTACAAACAAAACAACTAGAAATCTTCATAAAGAATAACCTATTTTGCTAAGCCTATATCATATTTACTTACAATATATATATAGGCATATCTCTATATCATATTTTTATAATAATCACATGAAATAAACTTTAATTTATAATATAAAATACAATAAATATATGTAAAATAGAATAATACATATAAATATGTATAAATACATATATATATTATAAAATATATTTATAATATAATATATTTATAATATATGCTATAAATACACATAAAAAATATATAATTTATAACGAGTGTTAAATGGTTAAATATTATAAATAGTTACCAAAGTTGTCAATAGATGGCGGGACAATCTCAGCCTTCGCTCAAACTTGGTTTTCTACGATATTTAGTAAATGTATCTTTTAGTTCCTATTATATCGAGACCTCTCGAAATGATATTTAATTAAATTATTAATTAGAATAAGTAACAATAATTAATTAAGAAATAGTAAGAAGCATGATTAAATATTATTTTGAATTTATAAACAAAAGATACACTTATTGGTTTTCCAAAATCAGTCTATAAACCTTTATTTTATCACTATTATTAAAATACTAGACGAATGGCCCGGGCAACGCCCGGGTTTTACCCGAGTGCGAATATATTTTTAAAACGTTGCCTTGGGTGGTCGCTATAGAAAGGGTGGTCTGTATAGACAGGTGTATGTATCACACAGCCGATAACAGGTTTGTCTAGAGTGGCCGCTATAGACAGGGTGGTCTGTATAGACAGGTGTATGTATCACACAGCCGATAACAGGGTTGTCTAGAGTGGCCGCTATAGACAGGGTGGTCTGTATAGACAGGTGTATGTATCACAGCCGATAACAGGGTTGTCTAGAGTGGCCGCTATAGACAGGGTGGTCTGTATAGACAGGTGTATGTATCACACTGCTGATAACAGGGTTGCCTAAGGTGACCGCTATAGACAGGGTGGTCTGTATAGACAGGTGAATGTAACACACTAATGATAACAGGGTTGCCTAAGGTGACCGCTATAGACAGGGTGGTCTGTATAGACAGGTGGATGTATCACACAGCTGATAACAGGGTTGTCTAGAGTGGCCGCTATAGACAGGTGTATGTATCACACAGCTGAAAACAGGGTTTTCTAGAATGGCCGCTATATACAGGGTGGTCTGTATAGACAGGTGGATGTAACACACTGCTGATTACAGGGTTGCCTAAAGTGTCCGCTATAGACAGGGTGGTCTGTATAGACAGGTGAATGTAACACACTAATGATAACAGGGTTGCCTAAGGTGACCGCTATAGGCAGGGTGGTCTGTATAGACAGGTGGATGTATCACACAGCTGATAACAGGGTTGTCTAGAGTGGCCGCTATAGACAGGTGTATGTATCACACAGCTGATAACAGGGTTTTCTAGAATGGCCGCTATATACAGGGTGGTCTGTATAGACAGGTGGATGTAACACACTGCTGATTACAGGGTTGCCTAAAGTGTCCGCTATAGACAGGGTGGTCTGTATAGACAGGTGGATGTAACACACTGCTGATAACAGGGTTGTCTAGAATGGCCGCTATAGACAGGTGTATGTATCACACAGCTGATAACAGGGTTGTCTAGAGGGGGGCAGGGAGGACACGTGTTCGCCGGCGGCAGCCAATGGGCGCGCATTCTATCCGTGAGCTTCAGAATAAGGCAATTATATAAGTAGATTCTGTTCCAGACTATTTGATAGCATTTCCATTTTGAAACATTCCTAATCATTAAGGATATGTACGGAGAGATTTCACGGCTGATGAGCCAAATCTCCGTCATTTTTTCGTTCTAACTTTTACAATACCCAGTTTACAACGAACCATGGAAATTTTAAGGGATTTTTAGCAACAATTGGAGCGGTTGAGGGCTCTAGCTATCATTGTGACAAGGAAATCCAGGACTCGAGACACCTACTGTTGGAATGTCCACTCTTCTTTATCGCTTGACAACAGACAATGAATAATGTTGTAGATCTATATCAATTTGTAAATAGCAGAGATAATTATAATAGATTTAACTATTTTTGTAGATATATTTATGATTATCTTTCTAACCTGAAACGATCAGGTTCCTAATATATCTTATTGTTTGTAAAACGACATTTGAAAATTATCCTGCATGTGTTTCTTTTCAACGAAAAATCAAAATTTATCCCAAGGAAAATTTTTCGTTGAAAAGAAACACATGCGGGATAATTTTCAAATGTCGTTTTACAATCACAAGCCGCATTATATTGTATTATTGTTTCTCTTTTATTTATTTATTTTATATAAAATGTCTATAACTGTTTCTGTTTAAAAAATGTAAATCGACGCAATTATCCCTAGCCGGGATATCGCGTTTTGTGTGTTGAAATAAGATTAATAGAACTGTAATTTTTCTATCATTACAGTAAGGTATGTGGTATCAGTGTTATGATAGGAAATGTATAATAAGTTTATTCGATAGAGGGTACTTGATCATTTAACTCCTTCCTCATTGCCTTTATCTTTGTTCTCTCCATACGTGTGTAAAACGGTTCTGGTTCAAAATCCCGACAGCCCAAAATCCCAATAAACAAAATCCAGACAGGATCTGAATCCCGAAAATTTTATTTTATATTAACAAAAATGTGTGGTTTATATAATATTGCCACGTGGAAAATTAGGGAAGACAAATTTCAGGTTGAGACAACAATACAGTCGCTATACAGTCTGGTATATTCATCAGTCCATTACAGCTTATAAAGATCAAGATGGCTGGCCCCAACTTGTTTATCCAATGAAATATACCAACCTCATTACATAGCTGTTAGAACTTGAGGTTCTAGTTAAATAACTGGAGGAGGACCTACCAGGCGGAATTAAGTCCCACGTGGCCGAGTGGCTAGGATATCTGGCTTTCACCCAGAAGGCCCGGGTTCGATTCCGAGGAGGCTCTTGGTTGTCCTCTCGAACAGGGATTTGGGGTGGAACCCGCATGATGCCGTACTTGTTGTTGCTGGAACACCCATGTCAGTGTTGGGGAGGACAGCCATGTCAGTGTTGGGGAGGACAGACATGTCAGTGTTGAGGAGGACAGATGGGGAGGACAGACATGTCAGTGTTGGGGAGTACAGCCATGTCAGTGTTGGGGAGGACAGCCATGTCAGTGTTGGGGAGGACAGCCATGTCAGTGTTGGGGAGTACAGCCATGTCAGTGTTGGGGAGGACAGCAATGTCAGTGTTGGGGAGGACAGCCATGTCAGTGTTGGGAAGTACAGCCATGTCAGTGTTGGGGAGTGCAGCCATGTCAGTGTTGGGGAGGACAGCCATGTCAGTGTTAGGAAGTACAGCCATGTCAGTGTTGGGGAGGACAGCCATGTCAGTGTTGGGGAAGACAGCCATGTCAGTGTTGGGGAGTACAGACATGTCAGTGTTGGGGAGTACAGCCATGTCAGTGTTGGGGAGGACAGACATGTCTGTGTTGGGGAGGACAGACATGTCTGTGTTGGGGAGTATACCCATGTCAGTGTTGGGGAGGACAGCCATGTCAGTGTTAGGGAGTACAAGCATGTCAGTGTTGGGGAGGACAGCCATGTCAGTGTTGGGGAGTACACCCATGTCAGTGTTGGGGAGGACAGACATGTCAGTGTTGGGGAGGACAGACATGTCAGTGTTGGGGAGGACAGACATGTCAGTGTTGGGGAGTACACCCATGTCAGTGTTGGGGAGGACAGACATGTCAGTGTTGGGGAGGACAGACATGTCAGTGTTGGGGAGTGCAGCCATGTCAGTGTTGGGGAGGACAGCCATGTCAGTGTTGGGAAGTACAGCCATGTCAGTGTTGGGGAGTACAGCCATGTCAGTGTTGGGGAGGACAGCCATGTCAGTGTTGGGGAGGACAGCCATGTCAGTGTTGGGGAGGACAGCCATGTCAGTGTTGGGGAGTACAGCCATGTCAGTGTTGGGGAGTACAGCCATGTCAGTGTTGGTGAGTACAGCCATGTCAGTGTTGGGGAGGACAGACATGTCTGTGTTGGGGAGTAAAGCCATGTCAGTGTTGGGGAGGACAGCCATGTCAGTGTTAGGGAGTACAAGCATGTCAGTGTTGGGGAGGACAGCCATGTCAGTGTTGGGGAGGACGGACATGTCAGTGTTGGGGAGTACACCCATGTCAGTGTTGGGGAGGACAGACATGTCAGTGTTGGGGAGGACAGACATGTCAGTGTTGGGGAGTACACCCATGTCAGTGTTGGGGAGGACAGACATGTCAGTGTTGGGGAGGACAGACATGTCAGTGTTGGGGAGTACACCCATGTCAGTGTTGGGGAGTACACCCATGTCAGTGTTGGGGAGTACACCCATGTCAGTGTTGGGGAGTATAGCCATGTCAGTGTTGGGGAGTACACCCATGTCAGTGTTGGGGAGGACAGCTATGTCAGTGTTGGGGAGGACAGACATGTCAGTGTTGGGGAGTACACCCATGTCAGTGTTGGGGAGGACAGACATGTCAGTGTTGGGGAGGACAGACATGTCAGTGTTGGGGAGGACAGCCATGTCAGTGTTAGGGAGTACAGCCATGTCAGTGTTGGGGAGTACAGCCATGTCAGTGTTGGGGAGTACAGCCATGTCAGTGTTGGGGAGTATAGCCATGTCAGTGTTGGGGAGTACAGCCATGTCAATGTTGGGGAGTACTCACAGAGTGCAGCATGGCAGTTATGCCCTCCAACACCAAACTACGACCCAGGGCCCAAACTTGCAGCAGTAGCCTCCAGCACTCCGCCTGCACCCTCTCCAAGGTGCTCTCAATCTGGGGCTCCTTGCGCACCAGCTCAGGGTGCACCAGGCGACGGTACAGCAGGGTGGAGCCCTGGGTGTAGGAGGAGCTCATCCAGACCACTGCAGACAGTTTGGCCTCATAGTAGAGGGGCAGCCTGCTCACACCATTCAACATTGGCAGCAGACTCTACAGCATAACTCTGCATAAGCATTCTACTACACCCAGTTCTCAAGCTTTACAAGCTATATATTAAATCGTGTTTAAAAAAAAACAATGACCAAATCATAACCTTTGTTTACATCGTGCGTCATCGTGACATCATAGGTCAGAACTGGCCAAAATCTACGGTGTCACCCGTGCTATCAAATGTCATTATAAATATCTTGGAATTTTCATTTTACAGGGCAAATAGTGACAATCAGACGAAATTTTGAAAAACTCACTGTGCGGTACACTTTTGATTGGTACACTATGATGTAGGTTCGTTTGGATAAAAATGGTCTCAAGCAAAGGTGATAATATTTAAAGAGGATCAACTTTATATTGGGGTGGTT
The DNA here is from genome assembly GCA_030710605.1 of Cordylochernes scorpioides. Lineage (NCBI taxonomy): Eukaryota > Metazoa > Arthropoda > Arachnida > Pseudoscorpiones > Chernetidae > Cordylochernes > Cordylochernes scorpioides. Next base: position 12,363,802 of record CP092869.1, read on the forward strand.
CGTTTGATATTGAAAAAATGATTCAATTAATCATCCGTGGTATTTTAATTTATTAAGGATAAATATAGATATTAATATTATGTTACAAATTAAATTTTTAGTAAAAAAGAAGTTGGAAAATGTTCGATTCAAACGGATGGATGGGAGAGCACATCGGCCCGTGATGGCCGTCAGTTTTCGAACGTCTCTGCCGCCGCCGCGCATGCGCGCCGACTTGGCTTCACCACCAACGCCGCGCACCGCCGGTAGTCCACGTTAGGCCCAGCGCAAATTACCTTTCACTAACACTCACTATACAAAAAAATATATTTGGTAATTTCATGTTATTTTTCATCTATGTTTTCATTTTATTTAAAATTTCACTTTATTATAATCAATTCATTGTTATAACAATTGTTAAAAAAATATGGACTTTATACTTGGTGCTAAAATTTATAATTTTTATAACAAAGTTAACACTAATATGATGAGGTGCAACTATAAATTTTTTTTTTTTAAATGAATGTTGTTGTTAATTCAATTTTTTAAAATTCACTTAATAAAGTCAATTTCTATTATATATATAATTGGTTTCCCCTTTATTTTCTAAGAGGTCAATTTTATTCTTTAAAAACATCGAAGCTATGTGTATAAATATAACCAAAAAAAAAAACGATCATAAATTTTGTTTAAAAATGGATTGATATTTTTTAGAGTATAAATATTATTTAGAGTTAAGAACATTAATAAATGAAAATTTGCTCATCCCTATTTCTCTGTGTGTTGAAAAGATTTTTTTAAAACGTACTTTCTTTTTAGGTTTATACGAATTCTTTTCTACAACTATTTTATAAATCTAAATATGCATATTAAAAATTTCATAGCCTTAACTACTTTTCTTTTAAAGCAAATTTTGGTTAAATACGCAATTCGAATTAGTGCGAAATAAAACTACACAAATTAGTTAAGTGTCAAATGACTTTTTCTTTTTAAATTTTCTAAATAGATCTTCAATTAAAAATACTTACATCATAAGATCGTAGAAAATTACAGGAAACATCCTGGCTTCAAATTTTATTAGTTCATTTATATATTAATAAAACTTCGCAATAACTGTACGAAAGTAACTCACGAGCCTTTTGTTATTCTATTCTATTGCTTGGTTGAGTGCACGTGATGAGTTTGGTTTTAATGTTTGAAACTTTTTTTCCCCTCTAACGGTAGTCAATTGAATTGGTCAAATTTGAATTTTATTTTACATTTTTAATTTTTCAAAATATACAAAAAATATATATAAATTTGGCCCTATATATTAAGAATATTTTTTTTAATAATGAAGTGATATATTATTTATTTGATTAACCCAGGCTCTTGGAGTGTTCAGTTTATTTATGTCAATATTGTAACATATAATTTATTTATCACCTAAATATTAATTGTTGATTCAGAAACATCTAGAATTCTTCTTTGCATTTGTAAATTAATGTGATAATCGTTTTTCTGATTTTGATCTCGAAATTCATAACACTCTACTAAATATGAATTATTGTCAATAGTTTCATGCGCAATTATCCAGATCGGATATATCGTGTCTTATTTGCAACTGGTAATAAACTCATAAATTATTTATTGATAAGTTTCACTTGTCCAATTAATTACTTTACATTATTATAAAGAGGAGATGTTTTTAAAGAAAGTTTATGGAAAATATTTTAACATTTTTTAATAACGCAAAGTGAGAGAACTGAGGATGAATATTAACATATCGAACATTTTGAAAGTTTATATATATATATATATGCAGAATATAAAATTATGTATTTGGCGTTTGCACACCGGGAACCTGGATACCTATATATATAATAGGGGATTTATTTGTCATAGTTTAATATATATTCCTCCACACACACAGGAATTAATAAAGAAAAATATCAAAAAGACTTTGAGAAAAATACCTTCGTCAACTGTATTCGCTGCCTACTCGCGGTACGCTGGCGACGTTCTATTGGTTGCCACGGAATCCATAGTATCCATAGTAACTATAAGCACAATATTTACTTATAATATATATATAGGCATATCTCTATATCATATTTTTATAATAATCACATGAAATAAACTTTAATTTATAATATAAAATACAATAAATATATGTAAAATAGAATAATACATATAAATATGTATAAATACATATATATATTATAAAATATATTTATAATATAATATATTTATAATATATGCTATAAATACACATAAAAAATATATAATTTATAACGAGTGTTAAATGGTTAAATATTATAAATAGTTACCAAAGTTGTCAATAGATGGCGGGACAATCTCAGCCTTCGCTCAAACTTGGTTTTCTACGATATTTAGTAAATGTATCTTTTAGTTCCTATTATATCGAGACCTCTCGAAATGATATTTAATTAAATTATTAATTAGAATAAGTAACAATAATTAATTAAGAAATAGTAAGAAGCATGATTAAATATTATTTTGAATTTATAAACAAAAGATACACTTATTGGTTTTCCAAAATCAGTCTATAAACCTTTATTTTAGCACTATTATTAAAATACTAGACGAATGGCCCGGGCAACGCCCGGGTTTTACCCGAGTGCGAATATATTTTTAAAACGTTGCCTTGGGTGGTCGCTATAGAAAGGGTGGTCTGTATAGACAGGTGTATGTATCACACAGCCGATAACAGGTTTGTCTAGAGTGGCCGCTATAGACAGGGTGGTCTGTATAGACAGGTGTATGTATCACACAGCCGATAACAGGGTTGTCTAGAGTGGCCGCTATAGACAGGGTGGTCTGTATAGACAGGTGTATGTATCACAGCCGATAACAGGGTTGTCTAGAGTGGCCGCTATAGACAGGGTGGTCTGTATAGACAGGTGTATGTATCACACTGCTGATAACAGGGTTGCCTAAGGTGACCGCTATAGACAGGGTGGTCTGTATAGACAGGTGAATGTAACACACTAATGATAACAGGGTTGCCTAAGGTGACCGCTATAGACAGGGTGGTCTGTATAGACAGGTGGATGTATCACACAGCTGATAACAGGGTTGTCTAGAGTGGCCGCTATAGACAGGTGTATGTATCACACAGCTGAAAACAGGGTTTTCTAGAATGGCCGCTATATACAGGGTGGTCTGTATAGACAGGTGGATGTAACACACTGCTGATTACAGGGTTGCCTAAAGTGTCCGCTATAGACAGGGTGGTCTGTATAGACAGGTGAATGTAACACACTAATGATAACAGGGTTGCCTAAGGTGACCGCTATAGGCAGGGTGGTCTGTATAGACAGGTGGATGTATCACACAGCTGATAACAGGGTTGTCTAGAGTGGCCGCTATAGACAGGTGTATGTATCACACAGCTGATAACAGGGTTTTCTAGAATGGCCGCTATATACAGGGTGGTCTGTATAGACAGGTGGATGTAACACACTGCTGATTACAGGGTTGCCTAAAGTGTCCGCTATAGACAGGGTGGTCTGTATAGACAGGTGGATGTAACACACTGCTGATAACAGGGTTGTCTAGAATGGCCGCTATAGACAGGTGTATGTATCACACAGCTGATAACAGGGTTGTCTAGAGGGGGGCAGGGAGGACACGTGTTCGCCGGCGGCAGCCAATGGGCGCGCATTCTATCCGTGAGCTTCAGAATAAGGCAATTATATAAGTAGATTCTGTTCCAGACTATTTGATAGCATTTCCATTTTGAAACATTCCTAATCATTAAGGATATGTACGGAGAGATTTCACGGCTGATGAGCCAAATCTCCGTCATTTTTTCGTTCTAACTTTTACAATACCCAGTTTACAACGAACCATGGAAATTTTAAGGGATTTTTAGCAACAATTGGAGCGGTTGAGGACTCTAGCTATCATTGTAACAAGGAAATCCAGGACTCGAGACACCTACTGCTGGAATGTTCACTCTTCTTTACCGCTAGACAACAGACAGTAAACAATGTTGTAGATCTATATCAATTTGTAAATAGCAGAGAGAATTATCATAGATTTAACTATTTTGGTAAATATATTTGTGATTATCTTTCTAACCTGAAAGGTTCAGGTTCCTAATATTTATTATTGTTTCTCTTTTTATATATATAAGATGGCTTTTCTTGATTTATCAAGAAATTGGGTTGGCCAAATATCACGGAGCAAGCTAAATAAACGTTTAGTTTATTTTTGCTCCACTAGATGGCGCTCTGCCATCTAAAAAGCACATGTGCTCGTGATCAGGAAATGCCTTCTTTATTTTTAATATATATATATATAATGTCTATAACTGCTTCTGTTTAAAAAATGTAAATCGACGCAATTATCCCTAGCCGGGATATCGCGTTTTGTGTGTTGAAATAAAATTAATAGAACTGTAATATTTCTATCAAATCAGTAAGGTATGTGGTATCAGTGTTATGATAGGAAATGTGAAATATTATTAAGTTTATTCGATAGAGGGTACTTGATCATTTAACTCCTTCCTCATTGCCTTTATCTTTGTTCTCTTCATACGTGTGTAAAACGGTTCTGGTTCAAAATCCCGACAGCCCAAAATACCAATAAACAAAATCCAGACAGGATCTAAATCCCGAAAATTTTATTTTATATTAACAAAAATGTGTGGTTTATATAATATTGCCACGTGGAAAATTAGGGAAGACCAACTTCAGGTTGAGACAACAATTTATTTCAGGCAAGGACAAACTATGAATGGTAAACAAAAGACAAGCCACGAGGAATATTTACAGAGTAGCAAAATATGAACATAAAAATGACCACTCTGTTGATAAAAATAATAAAAATTAATTAATACTTTGTTACAATATATAAGAAAAAAGTCGGTAGACAAGTAGGTAACACCCTTTATTCCCGACAGCCATGAACCGGGATTAAATCCCACGTTAACATTTCAATATGTGAATAACCTTCATATATTATTCATTGTTTCAAATAACATAAACTAGGTTGTTCTTGTTGAGTGGTACCTAATAAAGTGATTTTGGAACAAGGCAACAAGATATAATATATAAATGATAATATGATTTTTTTAACTTTCAATATCTCAAAGGAATAACAGTTATGGTATATGCTAATATAGAAATACTATATAAAGAATGTTTACAAAATTGCATATTTCCTCAAGTTCGATAAGTCAAAATTGTAGTGAATATATCACACACAGATAGCGCGCTAATGCATTACATTAATTTCTCTTTTATTTTTATATATTTTAGTCATTTTAGCTTTAATAATTATGATGGTGGTGGTGTCTTGTCCACATAGAAAGGGAGAGTGCCATTGCACCGTTAGTCAGCCACATTTCAGAGTTCCCTGTTCACGGTTACCGTAGCGGCTCACGACACCGTACTACAGGGCAGTCCCTTACTTGTGCTGCTTCTCCCCACGTATAGAAGGACTTCTAGGCAGGAAGTATTATGGTTGTTGTTGTTGTCGTGTCCAATGAAGAGCCTCAGATAAGTTTGCTTGTAAGAAATTTAAACTATTTTGACCCGTATGATTCTTTTAGAAATAAAATAATTTTCTACTGTCCTTACTGCAATGATAAAATATTAGGAGGACAATAAAGGCAGTAGAAGATTTTTTTATTTCGGAAAGAATCATACTATCAAAAAGAGTTTAATTGTCTTATAACAGATAGCGTGCTAATCCATTATATTAATTTCTCTTATATTTGTATATATTTTAGTTATTTTAGCTTTAATAATTATTTGAGTCAAAAGGCGATCCATCAATTAAGTTTGTAGGATGGTTGTTGATTCTTCATTCGAGTCGTCCGGCTCACCAATTTTTGTAGGATTGTGGTTCCGTGATGTGTTGGTGTGGCTTGTGGAAAGGCCGCTGATAAAATTATAATCAAAATTAATTTATTTAAAGCCAGAAATATAAAAATAGAAAAGAAACAACGGTTGAAGTAACGGCCGTTGGAGCAAGCCTAGATGTTTACCGCGTGAGTGCCAGATCAAGTGTCGGAAGACGCCAGTCGCTAGAAAGTTCCGGATAACGCCCGTGCATGCGTAGTGAGGTGTTCTCCCAACACGTGCTTGCCGAGGCATAGTGGGGCCGCCATTTTTCTGCCCGTATGTGTTTTGAAGCTTTGTCCCAGTTCGCTGAAGCAAAGTGCAGTCGCCACAAGTTAATATAAAAGGGCATACCTGGATTGTTTCTTATTTTTATTTCCTTACATTTTGTTTCAAAAACATTATATAGCCTAGTGGACATGGCATCTGCCCGGTAAGTGGAACATTGTGAGTTTGATTCCCATCCCTGGACACTTTTATTTTTCCGTTCATCATTACTCTTCATAATTCACCCTTTCATACCTCATCCAAAAAGGTTAGAAATAGTCAATATTTCACCTTGAAATAAAATTTTGATTTTCATTGAAAAGAAACTCATGCGGTGTAACTTCAAGTGTCGTTTTGCAATCACAGGCCGCAGTGTATTATATTGTATTATATAAAATACTGCATTACTAATTTCACAAAAGCCTTTAATTTTCATATTATTTTTATTTCATTATTATTATTAGAAATTGTTTAATGTATGCGGTGCGATGTAACTTCAAGTGTCGTTTTGCAATCACAGGCCGCAGTGTATTATATTGTATTATATAAAATACTGCATTACTAATTTCACAAAAGCCTTTAATTTTCATAATATTTTTATTTTATTATTATTATTATTATTAAATTGTTTAATGTATTATTATCAATAATTATTTTTGACCAATGACAAAGTTGTTTCCATATGATCTACAAGAATTTGTAAATTAAGTTTACTGTGCAATAAATTGATAAAAAGGAAGCAATCTCTTGAAATATTTTGAGAATTGTTTGTCTTTACAGATCCAGGTACGTCCCTTTTATATAAATTTAATAATTATGATGGTGGTGGTGTCTTGTTCACATGGAAAGGGAGGGTGTCATTGCCCCGTTAGTCAGCCACATTTCAGAGTTCCCTGTTCACGGTTACCATAGCGGCTCACGACACCGTACTACAGGGCAGTCCCTTACTTATTCTGCTTCTCCCCACGTAGAGGAGGACTTCTAGGCAGGAAATAATATGGTTGTTGTTGTTGTCGTGTCCAATGAAAAGCCTCAGATGTCTCCATGCATCTCTATCACAGCAATTTCCACTATCTTGGGTGTATAAAGCTGCTGCTCTGAGTCTATGTCAATTTTCTGCAAGGCTGCGGCCATTTCTGGGCATGAGAATATGTGGGTAGGTGTTCGTTACACACCAGAGCAATTTTTGCATGTCCTATAGGTTTTTGTGCCATCTGGATGTGTTGTCATTCCTTTATAGTGTTTCATTCTGAGTCTTGTTATAATTTTTGTCATTTTTCTCTCAGAGTTTATTTCGCATATTTGATCTTTTCTTATTTTTTGTTTAATTATCTTGTAAGTATTATAATGATCTATTCATAAAAAGGCGCTTCATCATTCAATTTTGGACAACAGTGTAGTTTGTGAAAGACATAAATCATTAGCTAGGAAACTCTCTAACTACGAACCGATCAAAGTTTGATGGGAAATATCAACCACTTTGTCTTCTATCTCCCTTGGGTGACATTGAGGAAATGTCCTAGACCATAGTCGTCTGTCTAACCGCTGATCGATGCTGTCATATATTGACCTATCGTCTGCCAAAGAATTATACCTCTTATGTTACATTAGCGCGCCATCTGTTATCAAAATTCGAAACTATTATAGACGCGTATGATTCTTTTTAAAAATTAAACAATTTCTACTGCCCATACTGCAATGAAAAATTAACGGGAGGGCTTGGCTTATCAGTGGTGAACCCTCCCAGCGGTTTAGACAGTTTAATCTACCATCCTTTTATGTTAATACTGATGCTAAACTCTTGGAATGGTAGATTTGGTTTATTAAACTGGCGAAACTGCTGGGAGGGTACACCACTGATGAGCTAGGCCATCCCATTAATTTTTAATTGCAGTAAGGGCAGTAGAGATTTTTTTAATTTTTAAAAAGAATCATACATTGGCCCGTTGGCATACTTACCTTGTTCTCCACGGTCACCCTTGGGCTCAATACTATTGGACCCGTCTCCCCCTGATCTCCGCGGATCACCACCCTGCCCCCCTCCTCTACATCCCGGCTCTCCTGGCCTCACCCGGCGATGATCCCCTGGCCACCCATCCCCAGGCACCTCCAACAGTGTAATGTATACAGCATTTTATATATTTTCCGTTTTTGGGGCTCAAAAAGCATCCATTCTGATTAGTAGCCCCGTAAGCAAATATAGTTCCATTTCTCGTTGGCCAGCTCAAATCTTTTTGTTGTTGCTTATTCCTCAAGTCGTTTAAATGATCTTCATTAGGGGGGAAGGAAAGAGGGGTGCTGTTGGTCTGAAGACCTGGACGTACCACTCAGTGTGACCTTGGTCTCCTGACATGGAGCCGCTCCTATGGAGAACAGACAATTGATACATTAGCCGGGTACAGGATGGCCCTACCAGGAGTTAAACTCCCGACGTCCTGTGCTACCTGTTTACACCCTCCCTCCACTTTGAGGCTGTAGGATAGGATTTTGGGAGGGGAAAATCTTTTTGTAAATATGTAATCTTTTATTTTCTTCTTTCGCCTCAAATCAGGTATTTCATTCTTAATTATATTCATCAGACAAATTAAAGTAAATTGTGATTCTTTATTATATTTTTACCAAGACACTGCAATATGAAGGAGTTATTAGTTAATGAAGGAGTTTTTAATTAATGATTTTATTTAATCATACAAACATTACAATTGTAACATAATAGAAAGAAAAAATAATGGGAAATACAGCAATCAAAATATATATGTGCTATCGAACAACTACAACAACATCAGAGTGGTCAAAAATCAATAAAAATGTCATCAATGATAATAAGCTTGGAAATTAAATCCAACACAGTATCATAAAATACCTATACTGCAAATCAGTACCATTAAGTACTCAAGTACTCAAAAGAACCAGCAATTACTCTCTTATCTCAACAAAATAAGTTATCAAAACACACACAAAGCCTTTATTGAGACTCTCTGGTCTCATACAGATTCTACATTATATGAGAGAAGGGGTATTATATAAGTAAAAAATAAATAAATTCAAGAAAGATCCAGTTAATTAGACATGTCTTTGATTTTCAAGGCCTTCATGTAAAATGTATATACATTTAATGTGAATGAATCTGACAGATTGAATATTAGATAATATAATGAGGGGCGTGTCTGAGCAATTCCCGGGAGAAGCAAGTCTCTTTCTAAATCAAGGAACGAACATTCCAACATGTAGTGTTCTGCCTTGGTTATGCTTTTACATAGTGTACAATATATATATCTTCGGATTTTAAATATGTTATCATATCATGTATGTAACATCGTAAAGATAGAGGCTGCCTGGCCGGCATTCATAGTTATTCAAATTAAAGATACTTCGGACAGTAAATATTTACTGTAACATGTTATCATAACATGTATAAACACAGCGCTAATAAGACGGATAGTCTAAGTTTTACTAACTTCATATCACTCTAGCCAGTAGAAAGACGCCATGTAGAAATTAAGAAAAAGGCATCTCCTTATCGTGCAACTGAAAGTTGCTGATGGCTTGCACCATCTATCGGAATAAATATCAACTATTCTCGTTGATTTTTAATTATTCCAGAATTGGCCAAATACCCATTCTTGATATTTATTCCGATAGATGGTGCAAGCCATTAGCAACTTTCAGTTGCACGATAAGGAGATGCCTTTTTCTTAATTTATGCACCTTATCCCAGTACAATATCACATTTGTACTATTTTTTCACGTAATGTAGAAAGTTTGCATATTTACTACCAAAATAAATATATCCGCTTCACCAAACAACCCACTGTATTTTCAAAGAAATACCGGATGATTGTTCTTCATACAAAAAAAAGCACATTTCAATTGGTCTTTTTTTTTACTTACATTTTTTTTTGCGCTAGCAACGATTTTTTTCCTTTACCCTGAAATAAAAAAGACAGAAAGGGGTCGATTTATCTCAATGACTTAAATAGACAAGAAGGCCGTAGAGTTTTTTTAGAAGCCTGAAAGTATCGAATTTTCAGAGGTGTTTTGATGTCTGGAAAAAAATATGGAATAAGTGTATAATAGTGAGACGAAAATTTTAGGGACTTTAAACACAATTTTATTATACATCTTAAAAGCTCATGTGCTCATGGTCAGGATATGCCTTCTTTGGTGGACGAGTGGATAACACCCTCGATTCCCGACAGTCATGAACCGGGATCTAATCCCGCGTTAACATTTTGTTTAATATGTGAATAAACCTTCATATATTATTCATTGTTGCAATTATCATAAACTAGGTTGCTCTTTTTGAGCGTTACCTTATAAAGTGATTTTGGAACCGAATTGCCTTCTTTGATTTTAATAACAACACTTGACCTTTTTTATTTTATTTTTTAAAAATTATGTTTCATACATACAGTAGAACCTCCATTTAGCGGACACCGCGCTAGAACAACCTTTCTACAAATGACAGTTTTCATTTGCAAAATTACTATATTTACTATTTAGCAATTCACCGGTAAGAGGAAATTTCTCCCTAAAGGCCACTTTGACTTTGCAATTAGGTGCTGTCCTTTACAGGGAGGTTCTGCATTCTTATAAATTGTTGATTACTTTATATAATATTATTTCTGCGTTTTGCAGTCGAAAATTCACTCAAGACATTATTCTATTTGATAAATGAAATGTGGAACGACAACGAAGAGCGTGTGAAGCATGAGATAATGCTGTCAAAGTAGAGCTGTTAGCATAAACCAGTTTGGTTAAAATGTGAGATGCATTGTCAGTCTCCACCAGATAACTTCACCAAAGAAACCCAAGGTTGCCATTCCTATGAATAAAGTGTAGATAGCGAACACTCCCTTCAGGTCTTCCAGTTTCATTATCCCATCCCCAGTAGACATGTAGAGACGGCTGTTACAGGTATCCCAGTCGTGGTTCAGACGTCTGAACCATGTCGTGATTTGACCGGTGTCTCTGATCATCCTGGCCCTGCAACAGACATGACAAGTTCCCCATACAATGGAAAAGAGCACAGCAGTTGACTAACGAGTTCTGGATCAAATGGACTAGGGATTACATTACCAAGCTCATGACAAGAAGCAAATGGCATCACCAGACGGAGCCGATAAGGACTGGAGATCTAGTTTTTCTCATAGATGAGCTACATCCCAGGAACATATGGAAGCGCGGTTGCGTCTCCGATGTACACTTTGGACCTGACGGCCAAGTACGCGTCGCTACGATCACTACCAAGCAGAACGGGAAAGCGGTGATCTACAAGCGACCAGTGACAAAGATCTGCCCCCTTGGATTAAGAATGGAACTTGGTGAAAGAAGAGGCAGATTCATGAAGACCAGCTCCATAAATCGGGGACCGGAATTCAGTGGCTTACAAATGGAACACTTGTCTTTATGAAAAATCGTTAAGAGATTTTGAACAAATTTATCCGGGATCGTTTAAAATGCTGATAATTTTTATTAACAGTTTGATAGGTTACAAGAGAAATATCTAAGTCTCTGAGAGCTTTCTCTGAAAAATATCCTATAGGTTTTCTTTGATCGCTTTCTGAATCATTAGCTAGTGTCATCTCAACATTGAACTGAGAGATCCTGTCCTTGTCTGGAGGAAGACTCTCTCAAGATGGAAGAGCCTCACTTCCTGAGAACAGCTTTTTACATTTAATCACCAAATTGTAATTAATTTTTGTAACAATTAACTAAGGGTATCATTAAAAAATTTTGAATTGTCCATATACATAGAAGATAGAAAAATACCTAACGAAGAATCTTTATTATGATCTTTATAAAAAGTAAAAAAAGGTGAGCATTATCCTGTGGCACAAATTATATTATTAATTAATTAACATTTATATACACGCATATATATATATTTAAAAATAAAGAAGGCATCTCCTGACCACGAGCACATGTGCATTTTAGATGGCAGGGCGCCATCTAGTGGAGCAAAAATAAACTAAACGTTTATTTAGCTTGCTCCGTGATATTTGGCCAACCGCCAACAGCGCGAAACGCGTTCGTGGATGGCTTTTCTTGATTTATCAAGAAATTGGGTTGGCCAAATATCACGGAGCAAGCTAAATAAACGTTCAGTTTATTTTTGCTCCACTAGATGGCTCTCTGCCATCTAAAAAGCACATGTGCTCGTGGTCAGGAGATGCCTTCTTTATTTTTAATATCAACACCTGACCCACTTATCTTTTTTTTTTTCTATTGTTTTTTTCATATATATATTTGTTCTGAAAATTGAGCAATCCATACTTAAATCATTAGATAATAAAAAGGCATATATTGGATTTAATAAAAGATTTATTTGTCAATATTTCGGCTAGCTGAACGCCAACCTTTATCGAGGCATTACATTTTTGTATAAGCAAACTCATCGCCGCATAGTTGTAGGCTTTTTTTTTTTCTATTGTTTTTTCACATGTTAAGCGTATTCACGCAAGTATGGCCTTAAATACCCATTTCATGGTTTCTCAAGAAGCCTCTGGGACCAAAAATATTTTTGGTCGCAGAGGTACAGCCTACCCCACGTTGAGGAGCGCCAACAGCGTGAAACGCCTTCGTGGATGGCTTTTCTTGATTTATCAAGAAATTGGGGGTTGGCCAAATATCAGGGAACAGGCTGAATCAATGTTTAGTTGATTTCTGTTTCACTAGATGGCGCTCTGCCTTCTGAAAAGCACATGTGCTCCTGGTCAGGATTTGTCTTTTTTATTTTTAATATATATATATATCTAAAAAGACAAAGGTCGTCTCTCCCGTAAAAAACCAGACGCCATCTATTGACCGTCGTCGCAAACTAGCGGCCTCGGGTCGGTGACAAAGCCACAACACCAGCTTTGGCAAACTGAAAAGCGTCCACCTAGAGACCATGGTTTCGGGCTAATGGCCCTCGTCAGTCTAGGGCGGACTTTATTCCATGAGATCCACACGGGATCTAATGGAATCTTGACAATCTGCCAAAGAGGTGTTTAGCTGGCAAAGTGGCTAGGCCAAATCTATGGCTAATGGCTAAATATATATATATATATATAGATTACAACAGACACATAACCCTAGTCATAGTAGGAAATGAAAGCATTTAAATACGAATGTTTATTTAATACACACAACAAACTTTTTTATACTGGTCATACTACGATGAAAAAATATTGAAAGGGCTCTTGGTTCATCAGTGGTGAACCCTCTCAGCGATTTCGCTAATTTAATCCACCAGGCCGTTTCTCTTAAAGCTCTAAAACTGTATTGGAAAATTCTGCTTATGTATACTACACTGAAGGATGGAATATAAGTAGAATGATCCAATACAGTATTAGAGCTCTAAGAAGCGGTCTGGTAGATTAAATTGGCGAAACCGCTGTGAAGGTTCACCACTGGTGATCCAAGCCCTCCCAATATATTTTTTCATCACAGTAAGGATAGTAGAAGTTTGTTTTATGTGTGAAAGAAACATTTGTTCTTCAATGCTTTCATTTCCTATATATACCTAGCGCATTATTGCTTTATATTAATTTTTTTTTTTCATCGTGTAAATAATAAAATATATATATATATACATATATATATACACGATAAAAACGGTCTTTATTTAGTCAAAGGCAAGTACAGTCGAGGGGTAGTAACATTCAGGGATAAATTCCAGCCCTAATATTCGCGTAGAATTCTTTGGAGATATCCTCTTGTTCGTCCCACTTCTTCATGATCCATTCGGCCTCTTCTATTTTCTTGTCGTAGATCATCTTCAAGTCACTGTCAGGGTCTTCGAGATTCTTTCTTCTTTCCCGGAGTGTCTCGGCGAAGACTTGTATTTGATGATCCAGTGAATGATTTTTTCTCTTCATCTCTCTTATGGTGTTGATTTGGTCGTCTGAACAGATGATGAATTCGATGATATTTTTGTAGGTATCATTTTCAGTGTCAAGGGATATAATCGATGTCGTGGACTTGTCTGTGATATTTTCTGTCTCTGTCTCCATATCAGTGGACAGCGGTAGGATTGTCTTCATTCCTGGGGGGGTCGACTTCTTCCTTTTTTCTTGTCTTTTTCTTTCTCGTTGATCGAGATTATCATCTTGAGACGCCTTAAAGGGTCTCTTTTTCGACGATGGTGTTTCTACGTTTCCGGTAGACAATTTGGTAAGCTGATTTAGAATTTGCTTCATTTTCCCAATTTTGATGTTAAGGGCTCTCCTCTGGTCACTTTTGAGGTCACTATAGGTCTTGGATTTAATGTCTTCCTGTCTCTCGAGGTAGCTGGAGATCATGAACTCCAGGTCAGGATGTTGTATTAACTGCCGCTGGACCTTAATTGTTCTAGAGATACCAGCCCTCTCGTAGATCGCGGCAATTATTCTCTCAACTTCTGGATTTTCACATTTTTCGCATTCAATCAATTCTCTTTGGAGCTGGGTGGAGTCCATCGAGCCTATAGAGCATATGCTAGATGTTTCATCATCTTGGTATTCATTCTTTGCGGTGATGTTCAATGCGACAGTTTCTCTTGATGGGCCTGGTATACCGGGCAGGACTCTGGGGTTGATTGCTTCTGGGTAAGTTCTTGAGATATTATTTCTGATTTCAGGGTTGAAAGGACATTTGGATTTAATATGTCCATGTCTCTTACATCCCAGGCAGATGGTGTCTTCGCCCACAAAGATCTTAAAGGTCCTCTGCATGTAGTCAATTGGGATGATTGCCGGCATGTCAGTTGATTCTCTTCTCTTCAGCACGACCTCTCTTCTAAGAGATGAAAGGTGTTTAAATAGTGGGTTCTCGGTGGGGAAAGGCAGGGGCCTGATGCTGAGGATCTCTCCGAATGGCGCCATGGCTTTGGTGACCTCTTCATCCGGGATGAAGGCAAGGATTCCCGATAGAATGTATTTCTTTGGGGGGTTGAATAGGGGCGTTGGGTAGATGGTGTTGCCTCTAACTGCAAAGCCGTTGTTAATAAGCAGTAAGGCTTGTTCACCGTTGGCAACCGATACAACGGCCTGGCTGTTCATTTTTCCAACCGAGTGGATGTTTTCATGTCCTATTATTTTGGCTATTGAGGAAAGGTGCTCCTCAGCACTGCACTCTGAGAGGGCGGTGAATTGGATGGTGGAGTTTATGTTTTTACTTCTTTTTTCGTATGTTTCTTTTCGAGATTCTTCAAATTTTTTCCACTCTTGAGGCGAAAATTGTCTTCTTTGGGTATGCAAATTGTCTTGTTGTTTGTTTTTCTTTTGAGATGGTAATTCAGCGATTGATGGCTTTGATGTAAATGAGATTTCTTCATGAGGGTGAGCAACCAATGAGACTACCGCAGCAGATGACGTGTTTGATGACGCAACGACCAACCTGGCCGTTGCCATGGTAATGATGCAAAGCTACGACTTGTAGCTTTGCTAAATTATGAAAAACAGGAAAATATGAAACTTGATGAGATTCTCCGAGAGATGGGTTGAAATGAAGCCTGAAATAAGGCGAACAAGGTGATATGAAATTAGTTAAATAAAAATTGATTTTACGGGATGAAAAAGGCGAAACACGCGGAGCTCGTGCGACGCGTGGCCGCACGGTCAACGTATGTATGTATATATGTGTATGTATGTATATATGTATTTATATTAATTTATGCTTAGTCATAGGGTTTCAATTTTTAACAGTATTTTTATTTATTAATCAACCAAGCGTGATATTAGAGTATTTGCGCCTATTACAGAGGAAACAAACACAACGAAAACAAATCAAAACTTCTTCAAATAAAAGACACTTCGGCCAGTAAAAATAAAAAGATTTACTGGCAGAAATGTATTTTATTTGAAGAACTATGAATGCCGGCCAGGAAGCCTCGATCTTTACGATAAATTAAAACTTAGAATTAAATATTTACAAATTTACATGTATATTAATCTACGAACAAGGCACCTTTATTGACCGATATTGTGATCAGGGTGCGCGGACCGATCTGATCTGCTCCATGGACAAGACACCACCACGAAATATATTGATCGACAGAGTTCATAAAATTTATATAGACAAAGTGGCTGATGTAAGAGAGTTAAATCATTTAGATCAGGGAACAAACGATGTCTCACTTCTGTAAAGTTCGGACAGTCGTAGATAAGGTGAAGAGCAGTTTGTTCAGTTTCTCCGCAGGAACAATTTGGTGTTTCTGAAAGACCTCTTTTATGTAAGTATTTCTGGCCGTGTGATGTGACTAATTGAGTTTCTATAACTAAAGGAGGAGGGGGAGCAGTAACAAGCTCACTACTGGGCTTAGTTGGCCCGGCTGATAGTACCCTTTAAGGGCTCCAGGGATACAGGATGAGCAGTGTTTGTACTCCATGTTAGGAGCAGCTGCACATGGTGTCTGTTCCTCATGTCAGAGGCGGCCATTTCTTTTGGAGATAAGTCGGTCTTACACTGAGAAGTGCTCCCAGTCTTGATGACAAAGGCAGACGCATTCTACTTCACCCAGTTTGGAGATAAGAAAAAAGAAGAAGTAGAGTTTCTATAAAATGTGAATGGAACTGTATAACAATTCCGTTTGGAAAAATAGTGCGAATTGTATAATTAGCAACAGTATTTATAGACACATTGAAAAGATAGATTGAAGTTTCAAATTATTTGACAAACATAAGCAGTTTTATACTTCTCAGTTATACGGGAAGAATGTTGTTTATTTGTTAAGTGAACTGATCTCCCACGTCATTGGGCCAATGTGGCCATGTTTGTGCATAAAAGAGGGCTGAAACGGGATGTGAAGAGTCGTGGAGTGGTGGTTGTGTGGAGACGTTTAAAGCGTTCTCTGTGTGCTTGTCTGGTGATCTCCTCGCATACCTGTGTAACCCCGGTCCACTCTTTATCAACGCTGCAAATAAAAGATAAATACTGTTTTTATTTTATTTAACAAATCGTGAGTTTTTTATTTATTTATCTCCTTTTTGTTGTTAGTGTTGTACTCTTGAGTGTACCTTTACTGTGTTTAAGTTACTCTTACTGTAGGCCCTAGTTTATTGTTTTTTGTATGATAACCCGTAATAGTAACTTTTGTGAGAAGAATCTTTGATAAATACCTATGATTGAGTTGGTCAATTATTTTGCGATCAACTCGCATGTTGATACCTAAGGCGTTGTTAAACACCATAAGATCAAAGTTGGGGAAATAGAAATGTCTTCCAGACTTGAAGACATCACATTGATGGGTCAATATTGCTCTGGTGATTTCTGGTTGAGAGGTGATCACAGCTTTCCCCTCCTACAACACACCATGGCTCTGTAGCGGACACTAGAAATATCACACTGTAAACTTGTAAATAAGTAAATTCATTATTTTCTTATTAATTAAAATACTTTGTCAGTTTTGTTATAATATTCTAAGAAATTTATATTTATATATTATTGCTGACTTTATCATTTATTTAACACTAGCCGAATGACCCGGGCAACGCCCAGGTTTTACCCGATTAAATGTTTTTATTCAAATACTATTCGTTACAATTATAAATTGGCGCCGTGGATGTCACTCTTATGAAACGTCCCGCTCCAAACTTTTTGTCAGAGAAGCGATATTTTTATAAAGAGATGATCTGGCTTTGTGTCTTCTGCTCGAATGAATGTTTTTCTGTTAGAATTTTGTTCCTGCACACTAAAAATGAACTGGCTTCACCCGTGGTCTCAGCTTTTTGGAATTTTTCCCGATATAATTTTGTATCTGATAATCAAACATGATACAGCAATATTGTCATCATCATTTTCTGACTAAAAAAACAACTATTTTTGCCCAGAACCTGTCAATTTTATTTTTTATTGGCTAAAAATCCGATAAATATATTTTCCAGATTTTTCTCTATGTCCTGTCAAAACACGTTTTACATGCACATTAGGTCAGCTGATATTACCTCCCATCTTCATCGCTAGAGGCGCTGCTTGCGAGCGAAAAGGCAAATTTGCAACGCAATTTGCAAATAACTCGAAGAATATTCGGGATAGAGACCTGAAATTTTCACTATAAGTTTTTCCAGATTCTGCTCTAAACTGTTAAAATTTCAGTCAGATTAGTTACGTATTGTGGACGTGTATAGCCGACATAGATACCCACATACATACATACACTGACTTTTATATATATAGGGATTTATATAAAAAAAAAATAGTACAAATGTGATATTGTACTGGGATAAGGTGCATAAGTTATGGAAAAAGGCATCTCCTTATCACGCAAGCCATCAGCAACTTTCAGTTGCAATATAGGAGATGCCTTTTTCCATAAAAATTTATATTTATAATACAATATAATGCGGCTTATGATTGTAAAACGACATTTGAAAACTATCCCGCATGTGTTTCTTTTGAACGAAAAATCGAAATATACTTTTTAAGGAGAAATAACGATTATTTCTAACCTTAGGGATGAAATATGAAAGGATGAATTGTGAAGAGTAATGATAAACGGAAAAATAAAAGTGTCCAGGGATGGGAACATCCCTTTTTTTTTTATTCCTCATTGTTTACTTTATATTATAATGCATTAGCGTGCCATCTGTTATGAAAATTCTAAACTATTATAGACGTGTACGATTCTTTTTAAAAATTAAATAATTTCTACAAGAGTCTGCCATCAGTATCACTATAAAAGTAAGATCGAAAAATTCAATATAACAGCGGTATGTTAGATTAAACTGGCTAAACCGTTGGAAAGGTTCATCACTAATGAGCCAGGCC
This sequence comes from Cordylochernes scorpioides, assembly GCA_030710605.1. Classification (NCBI taxonomy): domain Eukaryota; kingdom Metazoa; phylum Arthropoda; class Arachnida; order Pseudoscorpiones; family Chernetidae; genus Cordylochernes; species Cordylochernes scorpioides. The sequence continues at coordinate 12,382,629 of CP092869.1, forward strand.
CTCCCTTTAATTTTTCCATTGCAGTAAGGGCAGTAGATTTATTTAATTTTTAAAAAGAATCATGCGCGTCTATAATAGTATCGAATTTTCATAGTAAATAGTGTTTTGACACCGATGAAAACAAGTTGATAACTAGATAGATTTTTCGGTTTATCATTTTTAAAATTATTTTTTCTTCATGAAATCAGTTGCCAAGCAATATTCCATAATTTTATCTAAGAGCGACGATTGGGGTTTTGGCTCATAATACAATCAATAACTCCTATCTTTCTGTGACCATAGATGATAAAATAAATCGAATATTTTTCAATCAAATTTTTATTGAATATTCTGGAGTTCAAATCTTCTTTAGACTGTTTAATCCTTTTCATTTCCGATCAATGAAGTTAAGCAATGTCGGTCAGTACTTGGGAGGGTGACCACCTGGGAACACCGGGTGATGTAGGCTGTTACCTTTTGGGCTCAAAAATCATCCATTCTGTGGTTAGCAGCCCTGTAAATAAAGATATTTCCATTCTTTTCAAGATATAAGTCAATAAATACAATTCATTAGCGCGCCATTTGTCTTTATAAATTGAAGACGCAAATTTTTCTTCTTTGTTAATAAAAACTCGTTTCATCAATTGTTCTTTCAGTAACAGAAACAATATTGGAATGTAATTGTGCTGTCCTATAAGCTTATGTCCATAGTTTTCTTGAAAACCATTTCTGAGATTCCATCCTTCAGTGCTGCGTATATAAGCAGAATCGTCTAATACAGTATTAGAGCTCTGAGAAGCGGACTGATTAAATTGGCGAAACCGTTGGGAGGGTTCACCACTGATGATCCAAGCCCTCCCAATATATTTTTTCATCGCAGTAAGGGCAGTAGAAATTTGTTTTATGTATAAAAAAACCATTCGTGCTTTTAAATCCTTTCATTTTATATGTATAGATGGCGCGTTATTGTTTTGTGTTAATATTGGAAGGGCCTAGCCAAACTTCCCAGGTAGTCACCCTCCCAAGTACTGACCGAGCCCGAAATTGCTTAACTTCGGTGATCGGAAATAAAGGATTAAATAGCCTAAACGAAGATTTGAATGCGATAATATTTCACCACTGATGAGCCAGGCCCCACCCAATATTTACATCGAAGTAGGAACAGTGGAAAGTGGTTTACTTTAAAATAGAACGAAATTGGTACACGCGTGTTCACGTGTTTTAATGAAAACATAAACATCCTCGATAAAGATAGGCGAGTTGCCCCTCGAAATTTTGGAAGAATAAAAAATCTTTATAGATCCAATACAGTAGAACTTGGATAAGAATCTTGGATATCTTCTATAAATAGAATTTCCGTTTTTAATTCGAATTTTTGCATAATTCGATTTTTTTTTTTTTGTCCCTTGGGCTTCGACTGTATATGCATATTTTCTAAATAAATTAAAAATAAATATCGCGTTAAATAGCTTCAATTCCTATATATAGAAATCATTGTTTACTAACTCGTTATGCTTTAATTTCTGAAACGAGATAACTTGGGGATATACAAAGGCTCAAATATCAGAGCTATAAAAATTTCATTTCCGAATACATCCTTTGAAAATTGAGAAAAGATTCGAGTGGTGAAGTGAAGAGAGGGAGCTATTTCTTGATGATAAAAATTAAGATTGAAAGCTTTCTAGTACTGAAACGTTTAGCAAAATGATACAGATATGCCTTTGTTGTTGTGGTGATGTCTTGTCCACATGGAAAAGGATGGTGCCCCGTTAGTCAGCCACATTTCAAGGTTCCTTGTTCACGGTTACCGTAGCAGCTCGGGGTTCACGACACCGTAATTCGCCCTACAAGGCAGTCTCTTACTTGTGCTGCTTAAGATTAATAGCTTGCTAGTACTGAAACGTTCAGCTAAATGATACAGATATGCCTTTGTTGTTGTGGTGATGTCTTATCCACATGGAAAAGGGAGGTGCCATTGCCCCGTTAGTCAGCCACATTTCAGAGTTCCCTGTTCACGGTTACCGTAGCGGCTCACGACACCGTACTACAGGGCAGTCCCTTACTTGTGCTGCTTCTCCCCACGTAGAGGAGGAATTCTTAGAAGGAATAAGTATTGTCAAAAGGTATCATTGTTATAATGTGAGTCATTGTTGGATACTGTCTATATACCAATGGTTCGAATTTTTACATAATAATCTCTTTATTAATCTTTAATATGAATATCCAACAACAAAAGCCATTTCTTAAGACATTTCGTTTTACATATACTCCCTGAATTCCAATGTGTAAAGAAACATTTGAGTCTTAATGTCTTCATTCGTTATACAGGGTGCGGTAGATAAGTAATGAGACTGGCCGCCGCGCGGCGCCCCACAGTGCGTTCTCCACCTGCAGGTCACGTGGTGGGGGATCTGAGCTAACAATAGAACCGGTTTGCAGTCGCGTCGTAGCTCTGGCGCAGTGAGGGTCGAGCTTCGCGTATTACGTTGTTTGTGTGCCCGTGACACTTGTGAAAACGCTGAAGATGGGTCGCGTTCCTCGTGACCTCCTATTTGACCCGAATTGGAGTTGAAGTTCTGCCACAGCCACCATACAGCCCTGACATGAGTCCTCCTGATTTCTTCCTATTTCCGAAGGTAAAAAGATGCCTGAAGGGTCATCGTTTCGACGATATCCCGAACATCCAACGTGCTGTCACGAAGGCACTAACTGGGATAACTCCAACGGAGTACAGTGGGGCCTATGAAGCTTGGAAAACGCGCTGGCAACGTTGTGTCGACGCCCAAGGCGAGTTCTTTGAAGAATATTAACGTTTTGTACAAATCGGATCAATAAAATTGTTTTTATAGACTGAGTCTCATTACTTATCTACCGCACCCTCTATATAGATGGCGCGTTATTGCTTTGTATTAACAGATCTTAAAGAGACAAAGGGCGCCTCTCCCGTCAAAACTAGACGCCATCTATTGACCGTCGCCGCAACTAGCGGCCTCGGGTCGGTGACAAAGCCACAACACCAGCTTTGGCAAACTGAAAAGCGTCCACCTAGAGACCATGGTTTCGGGCTAATGGATGGCATCTAGTTTTGACCTCTATTTTGACGGGAGAGGCGACCTTTGTCTCTTTAGATCATTATCCTCCCGGCAAAAAAATTCCCATCTATAACAGATCTTGTCCAAATGAACAAGTTTTTGTTCAATCAATGTTGAAGATACCTACTTGAACTCTTTTGATTTTTTCCAAGGAGAAAATTTCTTTGACTGGAACAATTCCCTTTGAAGTCTCAATCTTTTTCCAGAGTAGCTGTCCACTCAACGTCTCTCCCTGTAACATAGCATGTCAGATGCTGGGCCTAGGGATGATTAGAGTAATTTTGGATATACGCTAAATATTTAATGAGCAAAATTTAAGTGATTTCAATGAGCCAAAAATATATGGAATTGATGGATTAATACCTGTTTGAATATATTTAAAAAATCTTCATATAAATATGTATTCATTCTTGTCTTTACAATTTAAAGAAATCAACAAGCAATTCCGGGTAAGGTTTCTATAACTACTTCATTTATTTATCTGGTGGTCGGTGGAAGGATGGTCTAAACCGTTGGTTTTCGACCACTACGATCCTGTTTCGATTCCAGCATTGAGTACTTTTTTCTAATTAAAAAAAATGCTCTAATGGCCCCCGATTCTTGCAAAAGTCCAACCCCACCAGCGAGTGCAAGTAATTAAACGGGGTTCTGGCAAATTTGTAAGTGCAAAGTCGAACTGCTTTTCACATGTGTAGATATGTGGTGTACTTATAGTAAAATCAGTCACCTACTTCTATCCACCATGATTATTATGGCCTGTACCACGTGTACTAGGGATAAGCAAAAAAAGATATTTTTCTAGCCCTCTGGCCAACATGTCCTTCAACAGGAGAACTAGGTGTTTATAATTGGCTGGAGTGATACTTCTAGGTCTCCTGTTAAAGGGTATATTGGCCTCCGAAAGCCAGAGTAATAAAAAATAGTTAAAGAAACTTTGCCCTGTATTATTGTCTTCATAAAATGTATTCTCAATCGATTTTAGTTATGCAAGTTTGTGTGTGTAAATATGATGGATTAAACATAAAATTAAACGCCGTATTTTATTAATAGCTCAATATGTAATATATATGCAAATTTTCTTCCAAATCGTTCCGTATTTTACAAATTTTTTATTGTTGTTCCTTAACTCCCGCACATTAATGTATTTTTTTTATTAAAAATGCATATTATGAGGCATAGCGCGCCATCTGTTATGGATATTCGAAACTATTATAGACGTGTATGATTCTTTTGAAAATTAAACAATTTCCACTGTCCTTACTGCAATGGAAAAATTAAAGGGAGGGCCTGGCTCATCAGTGGTGAACCCTCCCAGTGGTTTCGCCATTTTAAAAAGGCATATATTGGATTTTAAAAAATCATTTATTTTACCAATATTTCAGTTGGCTGAACGCCTTTATCAAGGTGTTACAACATATTTAATGTGTGTCAACAACAAACTCAGCGCCACATAACGTCAATAGAATTAAGTTTTAAAATATTTTTGCTTATATTCAATAGAGATAAAAAATTTGATATATATATAAATATAATTCCTAATAATATATATTATAATACCTTGATAAAGGTTGGCGTTCAGCCAACTGAAATGTTGGTAAAATAAATGATATTTTGATCTAATATATGCCTTTTTAATTAAATATTTATTTATGTATTGCTCTATTTTCATAATAAATGTAATTGTTTTCATTTGATGTCAATGTAGATGTGGTTAGTGGAGTTACCCGGATCGAGAGGTCAATGTAGATGTGGTTAGTGGAGTTACCCGGATAGCTGAAGCAACAGTAGACCCCTGAGGGATAAACACCTCCAGTCCTGGGTGCAGCGCCACCTGTAGACGTGACGTGAACACGACAGGCGGCTGTCGTGCTGTCAACATGGCCTTCATATTGCCAGTAAAGCCGGTAGTAAGGACAATGGTGACCAACATCCAAGCTGCGGTCAGTATCCTGCCAGACAGACGTGATGGTAGGCTAGGGGCAGCTGTAAGGACACAACTTCCACATCTCACTGTATATAGACAATTTAAACAGTTTTTATTGATTCTTCTTATCAATTTTTACAAAGGTGGAAAAAATATATAATAAAATAGTAAATAAAGGGTATATATAATGTAGGGGAATATATATATAGTTGTGTATGTGTACAAATTTCTTCAGCGAGGAAGGTTTCCCCACCTTTAGAGAGTCCTCCACCAGTCAAGGTCTTCTTGTACACTCCCTAGTTCCGCGCCGAGGAAGTACCTATAGATGTGGGTCTTGGGAGACGTCAGGATGGTGTCATCGTCTAGGCCATGCCCGAAGACCCAGCCCTGCAGGTCAGAGGGCCGCCCGATGATGGTAAATGCCTCCCGGATGAGAGGTCTGATGTAGCGGCAGAATGTATATAGATCAACTCATAGTCAAAATATTTTCCTACAGAGAAACTGAACAAACTGCTTTTCACCTTATTTGTGACTGTCCGAACTTTACAGAAGTGAGACATCGATTGTTCCTGATCTAAATGATTTAACTCTCTTATACCAGCCACTTTATCTATATATATTTTATGAACTCTGTCGATTAATACATGTAAATTTGTAAATATTTAATTCTAAGTTTTAATTTGTTTGTTGTTTTGTTTGTTTCCTCTGTAATAGGCCCATATATTTCAATATCGCATCTGGTTGATTAATAAATAATAAAAAAACTCATATTGAATATTTCAAAGCTGTATAGAAACTTCAGCGCGGTTCTGGTTAAGAGGTTAACATAACATGTATATTCATAAATAATATATAAATTACTTGTCATTAGAATTAAGATAGTTTTTTTTTTATTCCAGAATATTTAGGTGCAAGAGGCCATTCATTGTTGTTGGAGATATCGATTTTGCTCTTCATTGGAAAAAGGGTGCCGTTGCCACGTTAGTCACCTTGGAAACGAACCAGAATTTGGTCAAATATTCCAAGGGTCCAGGGGGGACCGCAGGGAGGTGTGGTCGGACTTCTCCCCCCTCCATTAGAGTTAAGATAGTTTTTTTTTATTCCAGGATATTTAGGTGCAAGAGGCCATTCATTCTAGTTCAAATATAGTTGGTTTCCAGTTGGTCTCGAGGACCACGCCATCACGCTCTCCTCAGCGACGAAGTACGCAATCTACGTATTATTTGTAGAACACGAAATACGTGGTGTCGCTGGAGACGCACTGGTGATTCTCCACCAAACTCTGCAGCGCTGGCATAGACGCCATATTCATTGTCATAGTGGTATATATATAATTATATTTTCTCAATAACGCAGACTATGCACTTTTGCATGTATTGACAAGATGTCAATAAAATTATTTTAATTGTCAAATTGTCTAGTTCAATTATTAAAATGGAATTTCGATATAAATCTATTAAGAAATATGATTTTCCATTGTTCTCAGGATATTTTACTGAAAGAGTCTCTTTCCCTAATTATTTCAAAATACTCCAAGGATGTATAGAAACGTGAAGTAGTTATGGTAAAAATGTTAAAATAGAATTTGAAGCTAATTTTCTCTTGAAAGATGTATGGATTGTTTTTAATATTAAGTAGTTCGAAACTACAAGGGTGGATCAATAAATAAGGTGAATTATCTTATTTCTTAAAAATTAAAAAAGCAAAAATAATTTAAACCACAGAATATTCTATATACAGTTACGAGCGTCGTGCGTTCTTAATCAATTCTTCAGTTTTCATCTCTGTCACCGTTTGCTTTTTTTTTTTTTTTGGAATGGCGTTCTCCTATTGGTTGGCTACGATAACGCCACCTTTGCCCCCCCCCCCCCCCACTCGCTTTTTGGTTTTTGTAACTATTGTGTTGGAGCGGGTCGCACCTTAAATAAATGCATATATTAATTAAACTAAATGGAATCCTCTCTTTCTTTCTCCCACTAAGAGACGCCTACGGAAGCCAACAGTACATAGACAGATAAAGCACATAGGCTATAGTTATTAACTAATATATGCATTTATATAAGGCGCCAATTTATAATTGTAACAAATAGTATTTGAATAAAAACATTCAATCGGGGGTAAAACACGGGCGTTGCCCGGGTCATTCGGCTAGTTAAAATATAACATCGAGAGACTATTTAAGGTGTTCTGTTCTTTTTTCCCACGCGCGGCGCGAGACTTATAAATAAACTAAAATGGAAGCTCCCTTGAAGGATTGCACCACGCTTGAACAACGTGCAGTTATTCGTTTCTTGAATGCAGAAGGTATTCAAACATCTCAAATATGCCAAAGAATGAACAATATATATGGTGAGTCTTGTTTATCTAAAAAAAAAACATTTATAAATGGGTTAACGAGTTCAAAAATGGACGAATTACATGTACCGATATTGAGCGACCTGGACGACCAAGTGTTACAGCGACGCCAAGCACGATAAATGCGGTTGAAAACTAAATTTGGAGGATAGAAAAATATCCATTTTTACCATAGCCGACAATTTGAATTTGAAACAACAGCGACCTTTATTGTGACATTCTTGTAAATAAGCTAAAGCCAGGTATAAGAAACAAAAGAAGAGGAAAGCTTAGTAAAGGTGTTCTCTTCCTTCATGATAATGCAAGGCCGCATACATCATGTAAAATTGTATCTACAATCATTAAATTAGGTTTTGAAGTTTTAGAACATCCTGCATATAGTTCAGACCTAGCCCCCTCTGACTATTTCCTCTTTGGACTACTAAAGAAGGAGTTAAAGGGAAAGCGATTTGACTCGGATGAAGATGTCCAGAAAGTGGTGCAAGATTTTTTCACACGCTTCCTAAGAGTGCCTATAAAGAGGGTATTTACAAGTTGCCAGAACGATGGAGACGATGTATATAGAAAGCCAAGGTGATTATTTTGAATAAATCAAGTTCTAATTTTTAATATCGTTCTTTTTTTTTAATTATATTTCACCTTATTTATTGATCCCACCTTGTATTATAGATCCGTGTGGTTCTTTTAAAAAATTAAACAATTTTCTACTGCCCTTACTGCAATGTGAAATTAATGGGAGGGCCGGGCTCATTAATGGTGAACCTCCCCGTTTTTTTTTTCTTTATTAAGACATTTTAGTCTTATACGGATTCTCCAAGCACGGAAATGTAGGGTACATGCAAGAACAACAGTAATAACAACAACAAAAGTCCCTGTTATGACCCTTTGGTCTTATACAACTTCTCCAAGTAGAAGAGGGTATATACAATAGTTACAACAATCAGCAATGATATTTACAATGTGTCAAGGGGGAGAGAAGCAAGAAAGGGCTTGCTGGGGAAGATATACATAAATCAACGACCGAAGACAAATGAAAACATAGTTTTATAAACATCCCGTCAAATGAAAAATAGATAGGAGGGCCTGGCTCCTTAGTGGTGAACCCTCCCAGTTTAGCTAGTTCGAATTCTCTTGAATGATGGCGCGTCAATGTATCATATTATGCAACATTATGATCCCAGATAAAAGAGCCATATAGTTCAACAATTCTTGATGCTACTTACATTCACTAAAGAGGAATCCAAAGAAGATCCAGAAGTGACTGTGGACGCGTCGCGTCCAACTTTGGACATCTTTTTCCAACAACTGGTCGAAGATTCCAGCTAGAGCCGTGAGTATCATCAGAGAGAAGAACAATATCATCCATGTCTGGACAACATTCATCTACATACATCTATATTCTACATACAACTTCAGATCAGTCAAAGTGTATCAGAAACATTCTTGTCATAGATGTTAATATCACCATATACTCTCATGTATGGGGCTGAAAGACGAACGAGAAGTGCTCCTCAGTGAAATAGGCCTTGAGGGACTCTCTTTGGAGCTCCTGTTGAATGAGGTGGTGAGAAACAGAGCTGGAGCGTTTGCGTTGTTCAAATTTTGGAAGACGGCTGAAGAGAAGGGGAAGCTATATACATAATCTAATTGATGTAAATAATTATATGTAAATAATCTTTGTCAGGATTAGAATGACGAATCCTGTATGGGACTTTGATTCCAGTAAAAGGCTTGTTGTTGCTGTTGTATATAGTCACAGTGTAGAAAATACTATACTATACCTACTACATATAGGTTTCTCTCTGTATTCTTAGTTCTCTTCAATTACTCTGTAAACTGGCGAATCCTATATAGGACGAGAGGTCCTCAATAAAGGCTTTTGTTGTTGTTGTAACAGATGTTAATATACTGTGTATGAATTAAACAAGGCAACAGGTTTCTGGAGAGTTTTTTTTTTTTTCATTTTTATTGTAATCTCAAATTTTCGTGCATTAATACCCTTCTACAGGAGTACAAAAATGAATGTTTGTATCTAACGGCGTTTTATTATTAATGTTTGAATTTTATATGTTAAGTTTGTAATTGTTATTATTTTTTATTCATAGAAGCATTTTTCTGGCAGTCATATTCACATATGAACGGAAGAATACGTCCAGGGTAGCCTAGTGGACATGGCATCTGCCCGGTAAGTGGAACATTGTGGGTTCGATTCCCATCCCTGGACACTTTTATTTTTCCGTTCATCATTACTCTTCATAATTCACCCTTTCATACCTCATCCAAAAAGGTTAGAAATAGTCGATATTTCACCTTGAAATAAATTTTGATTTTTCGTTGAAAAGAAACTCATGCGGTGTAACTTCAAGTGTTGTTGTACAATCACAGGCCGCAGTGTATTATATTATATTCAATTTTTATCAACATCATCATTATTATTATTATTTTATTAGTTAGTTATCAAATCATTTCTTAATCGTAGTTTCTTTTTTGTTGTGTTCCTTTTCAAGCAATAAAATATATATACTAAGGTGTAATATTCAATTCAAGCATATGGAACCAACATCGATTCTTTTTTAAAACAAAGCAAAATCAAAAGCTTATACAACTTTCACTTTTTCATACAATTGATATTAAAATGGATATATATATATATAGAATATCATTCATATATATAAAGACAATGGTCGTCTCTCCCGTCAAAATAGACGTCAAAACTAGACACCATCCATTGACCATCGCCGCAAACAAGCGGCCTCGTGTCGGTGACAAAGCTACAAGACCAGCTATGGCAAACTTAAAAGCATCCACCTAGAGACCATGGTTTCGGGCTAATGGCCCTCGTCAGTCTAGGGCGGACTTTGGCGTCTAGTTTTGACGTCTATTTTGACGGGAGAGGCGACCATTGTCTTTTTAGATAAATATCCTCCCGGCAAAATATTTCCATATATATATGGGAAGGTTTATTTCCTGGTACTGAGAGAGAGATTAGGTTTCTGTTTATTTTTAAAGTATGTATATATTATATAATCTAAAAACTCAAATATTTCTATATTTTAAAAAAATATATTTTTTATTTTATTCATTGATCATTTTACTTTTGTTATCATCGTTTTTAGAAAGACTTTCAGTTTTGTTGTATAGTTTTGTTGTAAATATGCGTAGTTAATATATCCTTTTAAATCACTAATATTAGGCGAAACTGACCGGACGTGTGTCGCTAGGCTCCGATAGTTCCGGTAAATATTGTTTTAAATTTTAAGTTTACCTATTGTATAATTTATAAAAGTTATATAAATTGTTTAATTTAAAAATATTTTAACCTTTTAAATTGGCAATCACTGTTCAAAAGTTTAGGAGATTTCCCTTTTTTTGTTTTTGTTTTATTGTCATTTTTGAAATACTTTTCCATTGTTGTTTTCGCACAAATATGCAAAAATAGAATATGGAAATAATTATTCAAACTTTAAATGATAAGTTGGATGAAATTTATAACTATTTTGACAAAAAAGTTCAACAAAATCAAAAAAATCTAACTAAAAATGATATTACATTTTTGTCAACTATGGTTAGGCAAACCAAGGATGGTATTTCAACTTTAAAAGAAATAAATAACCAAGATATATTGGAACTAATGAAAACAACAATTACTGATGTTATGGATCAAAAACTGAAAGGGATCCAAGATGAACTAGTTAAAACAACTCCAACATATGCTCAAGTAGCTCGTACAGAAACATCACAAGATTACATTAAAAAAAAAAAAAAAATTTACATAAGGAGTTCACAATAGTGGCAACACCTATAAATGTGGAAGATAATACAAAAATGTATCAAACTATATCAAGCAAAGTTAAAAAGCTTAGGGACGAAGGAAAAAAAATAAAGATTAACAAAATTATAAATGCTAGGAAATCTGTAATAATAAAGACCCCTACAGAATCAGACGTGGAATCTCTAAATGATGAGTTAGGCAGGGCAGAGGAACTCGCTAATATTAGCAAAATTTATATCCCCAAACCAAGAGATCCTACAGTAGTAGTTAAGAATGTTAATAAACTTACAGAAACCTCTAATTTTACTAAAACAATCTGTAGTATGAACCCTGAATTAAACGAAATGGAAAATGATATCCATGTTCTGTTTAGCATGAAATCGAACACGCCCCACCACAACATAGTTCTTAGGGTTTCTCCAAAGGTTTACCAGATCCTTAAAAATATGAATAATAAATTATATACAGACTTTGAACGCTGTTTTGTGGAAGATAAGATTCTGGTAAAACAATGTCAGAGATGCCTTCAATTTAATCCCAACCATAAATTGGCCGATTGTACTAATGTCGAGATATGTAAACTATGCGGCGCGCAAGGAATTCATGACTGTTCAAAAATTTGCAATTGTTATAACTGTATAAAACATCCTAAATTTAGAAACTCGCCGAATCATAGAGCTAATTCCTCGGATTGTCCTTTATACAAAATACAGATAGATAGAATTATCCAACAAACGAGTTATCATCCAACCGACAATTAGGAAAATTTCGCAGCTGAGATTATTGTTTATTTAGTTTGAATATCATGCAGGGAAAAGGAATTAAATGTTTACAACAAAATGTAAGAAAAAGTATCTTGGCACTGAATGAGCTTCAAGCTTCTATAAAAGACAACCCACCAGATATCATCCTAATACAGGAACCTTATCTGATTGATAGAGATGTAATTTTCGATTTAGAATCTCAAATAGTGCATTCAACAACAGATGAACAAATATACACTGCAACGATCTTTATGAATAAGTGTTTAAAATACAATAAAATCAATAAATTCACAAACTCCTTTTGTACAACCACCTCTATAAATTCAGCGGAATCAAATATTGTTATTGCAAACTTTTATATTCATCCACATAGATTTAATGACACTCATCAAAAATTTATCAAGGAGCTTCTTGATACCTACAATCAACAACCTATTATACTATGTGGCGACTTCAATTCTAGACACCCAGTCTGGTTTGATCCGACGACTAATTCCAATGGTTTCAAATTCTACTCCATCATAGATGAACATAGCCTATTTATCCATAATCTAAAGATACCCACCTGTCGAAATTCAAGCATTATAGATCTTACGATTTCAAACAAAAAATCAATAAGTTTTGTACAAAACTGGAAGACGACTATTTTGACGAGCATTTCAGATCACGTTGCAATAACCTTTGACATTTATCATAATTTTAACAGGCAAAGGACAGTTCAAAACTCAACATGGAAATTTATAGAGAAAGATGCTGATTGGAAAACATTTACCGAAAAAATTTCAATACAAGATGTAGATAACATTATCACCAAGATAAACCACGCGTCAACCATCGAAGATATTGACAACATTGTAAAGACTCTAACACAAATAATTAGAGAGGCAGCTTATCTGTCCCTAAATGTCAAGACAAGAAGCGGAAATCATAAAACAAATACATACTGGTGGGATGGGAAGTTGGAGAAATTGAAAAACGATTTGCACTATATTAGAAATTTGTATCATCGGCATGGAGCGATCTATGAAAAGACCTATAAATCAATGAGAAATAAATATTTAAATAAAATTAAAAAGGCAAAAAGAGCGAGATGGAGAAATTTTATAGAAGAAAGTCATTCAACTAACGCATTTGGTAATGCTTATAGGATTTACAAGTCATTGAGATCAAAAAATAGAAATTTAGGATTACCTCTAATTGATAATTTACCAGATCATTTAAAGATCGACAAAATAAAAAGTTTAATGAACGATCTATTTCCGGACGATATTGTAGGTTTGGATAAAGATGATCATATTTTGATTAGAAATTATACTCCTAAATATAAAAATAAAAGTAGTGTTCATATCGAATCTAAGGAAATAGAGGAAACAATTTTAAAAACTAATATTAAAAAAGCACCGGGCCCTGATTACATTAGTAACAATATGATCAGACAAGCTAAAATAAAAATAATCCCAATTCTGCATCAATTATTCAATAAATGCATAGAAATGGGACACTATCCGGATGAATGGAAAAAATCATTCTTAAAAATAATTCCAAAACCAGGCAAAACGAGTTATGAAGTAAATAAAAGTTATAGACCTATATCATTGACATCTAATCTCGCTAAAACATTTGAGAATATAATAAAAGATAAATTAAGTAACTATTATTTAGAAAATAATCTAATGAGCTCAAGGCAGCATGGCTTTATGAAATCTAGATCAACTATTACTGGAATGGAAAAAAATATAGAAACTATATTGAAACATAGACAAAAAGAATTGACTTCCTTGATAGCTATAGATATAGCTGGTGCATTCGACAATGCATGGTGGCCTGCGATTATAAAACGAATGGATAATGACAACGTTCCCTCAGATTTAATACGGATCATAAAATCTTATTTGAATAAAGAAAGGGAGGTGAAATTTACATACGAATCAGAAACTTTTTATAAGAAAATAACTAAAGGATGTCCACAGGGTGGACCTTTATCACCACTTCTGTGGAATATTTTGCTAAATGATTTGTTGATAAATTTCGAATCAATTAATGCAGATATTATATGTTATGCAGACGATGCTACAATAATTTGCTGGAATAAGACTATTGAAGGACTAAAAACCGCAAGTGAACACACCTTAAATTATGTGATCCAATGGTGTAATAGAAATAAATTAACGATCAGTACAGAGAAAACTAATTTGCTATACCTGCACAACAGAGAAAAAATACCTATCGAGGTTAATAACAATATAATCAGGCCGGTCAAGCAAGTAAAAATTCTGGGAATGAAATTTTCAAATCACAAATGGAAAAATAAAGTTAACTTTACTCCACATGTAAATGATATTCTGTGTAAGGCAGGGCGTATGAAAAATTTATTATGTTCACTAAGCGGCAACGTATGGGGTTTAGATACACAAAAGAGGTTAACTTTATATAAAACTATAATAAGGCCTGTACTTACATACGGATCAGAAATTTGGCTTAAATATTTAAACAATCGTTCTAAACAAAAACTGAATTCCATGCAGTACCAGATCATTTTATGGGCAGTTAGAGCTTATAAAACCACATCATCTAACTGTGTGCATAGTTTGGCAAAAATTCCACTCCTAATAGACTATATAGAATCTAGAATAATCAAATATGATCTAACTCATCTGTCCACTGAAGATATAATTACTTATGAACCCCATGCTCCAAGTATAGTCAAATCATTCTTACACGCAAAAATGAAGGAAAATTTTGACAATACTAATGAAATTTTCAGAAGCTTTTTCGTGTCTGGAATCCCAAGATTTTTCCGTCCAAATTTTTATAATATCCAATTCATTACAGATCATGGTAATTTTGGGAAATTTTTGGCAACTATCGGCGCGGTGAAGGAACCAGGATGCTTCTGCGGAGGTGAAATTCAGGACTCGAAACATCTACTTATGAATTGCCCAATTTTCCGGGTTTATAGAGAAGACAAATTTGGTCGTATTGGACGGCTTGATGAATTTGTAGACAATAAGGAGAGGTGCAAAAGTTTTGATCAATTTTGCAAATTTATTTACAACTTTCTTTTAAATTGGAAAAGGGAGAGGGAAAATTAGAAGGAAAAGAATTGCGATGCTTGCTTTGTGTGTTTTGCTTTGTTGTTTGCTTTTCTCTTCGGACAAATTTCTTTGTTAATTATGTAAAATAGTGAATTGAACAGGATTGTATATAGCCGATTTGTTGTGATGTAGAGAGAGGTCTCGACGCAAATATCCCTGAGTTTGGGATATCGCGTTTCATGATGTTAATAAAATAAAATAATATAGGATTAACTTTATAAATTCTATATAATGTGAAACTAACTAATGTGTAATAATTCCTCAAGTAATTGAAAATAAAAGCTACTTGACGGTAAATAATTATCTTTTTCTTATCACGACTGCACCAACCCTTTATCTTATCGATCCTTTGTCTTATCAACCCTTTATCTAACAACAACAACAAATTATTCATAACATATATATATGTATAACCTGTCTCTCTCTTTCTCTTAATGAAGACCTTGTATATATTTTTATATATATTTATATTTATCAATTGTTTTTTTTTATATTTGTATCTGTTTATTTGTATATTTGTAGTTATATATTCTTATTTATTCTGTATTTAACCTTATATAATCGTATATGGAGATTGTAATAAATCAGTTTCAATCTCAATTTCTCTATCTCAGTACCAGGAAATAAACCTTTATATACGTATAAACTTTTGTATTTGGGTATTTTTCGAGATATTTCTTGAGACCAGAATAAATAGATAAGTACTATGGTAAATCTTGATAGTTTAAAGTATTGTCATACACCAACTCTTTGTACATATTTCAATTGTGTTGATATTTTTTCTCTCTTTTTATCTAACTAAATTGCATAATAATTATTGTACATATTACAAATGATCTCTTTCTTTTCTTTCTATGTTTAGTCTATCTCTAAAGTGTAAGTGTCCCTAGTGAAACATGGCGCTCTAAGTCAAATAAATAAATAAAAGTATTGCCATACTATGATGCATTAACGCGCCATCTGTTATGAAAATTCGAAACTATTATAGACGTGTATGATTCTTTTAATAATTAAACAATTTCTACTGCCCTTACCCCCTTGAGGGTTCACCACTGATAAGCCAGGCCCTCTCATTAATTTTTCCATCGCAGTAAGGGTAGTAGAAATTGTTTAATTATTAAAAAAAATCATACGCATCTTTTCGAAATGCCATACTCTTTACGGCCTAAAATTATTATAAATATATAGATGGAAATTTTGCCGGGAGGATATTGATATAAAAAGACAAAGATGGCGTCTAGTTTTGACGTCTATTTTGACGGGAGAGGCGACCTTTGTCTCTTTATATATATATATATATATATATATATATATATATATAGAAAAATGTAAAGGCATACATGTATGACAGCGAAAGTGTCCCTAGGGAGATATAGCCTTTAAATTGAAATAAATGGAAATTAACCTATACATAGCATTCAAGTTATAAACTAAAGACAGAAAACCAGGAGACTGTGCAGACTAAACTGACTGTAAACACGGACCTGCCAGTCGAAAGTGAGGATCATCTTGAAGACAGAAGTCCTTGTTCCTGAGTCTGCGGACGCCAGGAAACGAATGCTGCTGAAGTGAAATGGACTACTGAAGATGACGTAGCCATGACGTTCTAGGGAGTCCGAGATTGGAAGAAGAACCACATCTGCTTCCTGTTGACCACAATAGGATGGAAAGATACCACCAAGTATACCATGACATCGAAGAATCCCAATATTGGTAGTAATGTTTAAGGTAACTACACTATAAATAACTGCATACGCCACAGAAAATTATTTGAAAAAGAAAAATCAACAATATTAAGGTAAAGGGTTTCTTTTAATTTTGATTTTCGCAAGCTTTCGAGCAAAATTTCTGCTCCTCAACGGGCATATACTTGCCAATAACACATTTTCAATCATTTCTGTACGAAGTTCATCTTGATATTGTATATAGAAGTATATGCCCGTTGAAGAACAGAAATTTTGCTCGAAAACTTGCGAAAATCAAAATTAAAAGAAACCCTTTACCTTAATATTGTTTATTCTTTCTTTTTCGAATAATTTCTAGGTAACTGTTACTCACAGAAAATTATTCACTAACCAATCTTCCACTGCCAGCTAAGAGATTCATTGCTCAAATAAGAATACATCTTGTTTTCTACCGGGAAAATCACATAAAAAATATAAAGAAAGAGGACATAGTTTGTTCACTTTGCCAAAGGAATAAAATATCCGAACTGGAACACTATATATTTGAGTCTCTCACTATGGAAAGAGAAACTTTTTGCGGTAGAGCTGCTCATCCACACTTTTCACTGTATTCCTTTTTTTCAGACTTGATGGAAAATGGGTTCGCTATTTTAAAGTTCTTTAATTTTTTTCAAGACTGCAAGGAGGAAAAAAGACCTAACAAAGTAACTGAACTGTGTGGAAATATTTTTTTCTTCACAAGATGAAACCATTTACTCGATAGTCTACTTCTTCACTGTGTTCTATGCACGATGTATATAGTCTTTTGTACATCGATTTTCCTTTTCTTCTTTTTCTCTTTTCTGAGCTAGGATTCAGTTTCTTCCTCTGCTTCTCATTTCTTTTTAGATTCATTTCTAGCAGGAGAATCGTCGGTATAAGACGGAATGTCTTAATAAAGGCTTGTGTGTGTGTTTGGGGTGACTATAGCATATTTCTTGACCTTGTATCATTTATATCAATATTCAGTCCATGAGTCTCCATGATGAAGAGCTGTTGTTGATTGGCTATCTACATGGAGATGACAGCCAGACTTTGTCCCAACACACACTGTTTACAGTGTTCTGTTCTTATCTTTGTCACCTTTATTTTGGAAACTTTTGTCTACATGTGTGTATAGTAAACCTTGCATTTGTTGAACAACATAGATTGTAACATTTTGTTAATTTAGTTTTATCTAGTAGGGGGTCGGTGGAAGGATAATCTAAACTGTTGGTTTTCGACCGCTACGACCATGGATTGAAACCCGAATTGGGCACTTTTTTCTAATTAAATGCTCCAATGGCCCTTGATTCTTGAAAAAGTCCAACCCCATCAGTGAGTACAAGTAACCAAAAAGGGCCCTGTCAGATTTATAAGTGCAAAATCGAACTGCTTTTCACATGTGTAGATATGTGGTGCACTTACAGTAAAAACAGTCGCTAACTACCCAACATGATTATCATGGCCTGTATACCACGTGTACTAGGGATAAAAATAATTTTAAAAAGTCGAACTGCTTTTCACATGTGTAGATATGTGGGGCACTTACAGTGAAAACAGTCGCTAACTACCCAACATGATTATCATGGCCTGTATACCACGTGTACTAGGGATAAAAATAATTTTAAAAAGTCGAACTGCTTTTCACATGTGTAGATATGTGGGGCACTTACAGTGAAAGAAGCAGTCGCCAACTTCAACCATGATTATCATGGCCGGTATACCACGTGTACTAGGGATAAAAATAATTTTTAAAAGTCGAACTACTTTTCACATGTGTCGATATGTGGTAAATTTACAGTAAAAAATCAGTCGCCAACTTCAACCATGATTATCATGGCCTGTATACCACGTGTACTAAGGATAATAATAATAATAAAAGTTTTACTGCTTATATCATCATATTTATGTTGCTTGTTTTTTCTTATATTTGTCACGCTTTTTGGTAACTTTTGTCTACATATGGGTATAGTAGAGCTTAGATTTGTTGTACCATCTGAATTGTAACATTTTGTCAATGTAGTTTTAATCTATTTCAGCAACTCCATCCATCCAAACACTAATAAATGTTGTTGTTGTTTATCCTTCAAGTCGTTTAAACAATCTCCATTAGGTTCCATTGTCTCAGCTTTTCTATTATAGTCCTGGGGTTTTCACAGAGGTCTTTTTTGGAGGATTTGATACAATTCAATAGATGTTCAGGACTGGCTGGTTGGGAATCATATTTGGGACATTTCGGGAATATTTCTATTTTTCCATTAAATTTGAGCATTCTTAGATGTCCTAATCTTGAAATCGCCGTTTGTTCTTCCCTAGTAAGGGTGTGGAAAGAAGATTCGTTAGGAATGGGGGTGTACCAGGGGTAGTTTAGGGTGGATTTCCAGAGAGAGGTTTGTTTGTGGATGGAAGAAATAATGAATGTTAATGGAGTGTACTCACATCACGGACCAGCTGTCCAATCATCCCGCTGAAGCTGCCATTGGGGAGCTGGATGCCCCACTGGTTGTTGTGAGGGGGGACAATCTGAATGCTGCAGTCATAGTTGGATGTCATACCAGAGCTATATCACATATGTAAACATCATTCACATAACTTTATATCACTTCCTTATTGAATATTTCATCTATGTGTATATATATAAAGCATAGGACGCCTCTCGCGTCAAATTTAACGTCAAAACTAGATGCCATCTATTGACCGTCGCCGCAAACTAGCGACCTCGGGTCGGTAACAAAGCCACAACACCAGCTTTGGCAACCTGAGAAAAGTTAGGCAAAGCTGGTGTTGTGGCTTTGTCACATATGTCTTATATAATATACTAGACGAATGGCCCGGGCAACGCCCGGGTTTTACCCGAGTGCGAATATATTTTAAAAACGTTGTCTTGGGTGGTCGCTATAGACAGGGTGGTCTGTATAGACAGGTGTATGTATCACACAGCTGATAACAGGGTTGTCTAGAGTGGCCGCTATAGACAGGGTGGTCTGTATAGACAGGTGTATGTATCACACTGCTGATAACAGGGTTGCGTAAAGTGACCGCTATAGACAGGGTGGTCTGTATAGACAGGTGGATGTATCACACAGCTGATAACAGGGTTGTCTAGAGTGGCCGCTATAGACAGGTGTATGTATCACACAGCTGATAACAGGGTTGCCTTGAGTGGCCGCTATAGACAGGGTGGTATGTATAGACAGGTGGATGTATCACAGAGCTGATATCAGGGTTGTCTAGAGTGGTCGCTATAGACAGGGTGGTTTGTATAGACAGGTGTATGTATCACACTGCTGATAACAGGGTTGTCTAGAGTGGCCGCTATAGACAGGGACCACTATACAGTGACCGCTATAGTCAGGGTGGTCTGTATAGACAGGTGGATGTAACACACTGCTGATAACAGGGTTGTCTAGAGGGGGGCAGGGAGGACACGTGTTCGCCGGCAGCCAATGGGCGCGCATTCTATCCGTGAGCTTCAGACAGAATAAGGCAATTATATAAGTAGATAAGAGGAAATCTACTTATATAATTGCCTTGTTCTGCCTGTCTGAAGTTCACTGTCTGAAGTTCACGGATAGAATGCGCGCCCATTGGCTGCCGGCGAACACGTGACCTCCCTGCCCCCCTCTAGACAACCCTATTATCAGCTGTGTGATACATACACCTGTCTATAGCGGTCACTTTAGGCAACCCTGTTATCAGCAGTGTGATACATACACCTGTCTATACAGACCACCCTGTCTATAGCGACCACTCTAGACAACCCTGTTATCAGCTGTGTGATACATCCACCTGTCTATACAGACCATCCTGCATATAGCGGCCATTCTAGATAACCCTGTTATCAGCTGTGTGATACATACACCTGTCTATAGCGGCCACTCTAGACAACCCTGTTATCAGCTGTGTGATACATCCACCTGTCTATACAGACCACCCTGTCTATAGCGGTCACTTTAGGCAACCCTGTTATCATCAGTGTGTTACATTCACCTGTCTATACAGACCACCCTGTCTATAGCGACCACTCTAGACAACCCTGTTATCAGCTGTGTGATACATCCACCTGTCTATACAGACCACCCTGTCTATAGCGGCCACTCTAGGCAACCCTGTTATCAGCTGTGTGATACATCCACCTGTCTATACAGACCACCCTGTCTATAGCGGCCACTCTAGGCAACCCTAGGAAGCAAGATGTATACAAGGTGTAGACAAGATGAAGATCTACTTATATAATTGCCTTATTCTGTCTGTGTGAAGTTCACTGTGTGAAGTTCACGGATAGATTTTAGTCAGAATGGATAAAATAAAAAAAGTGTCAAGGGATGGGAATCGAACCCACGACCTTCCGCTTACCGGGCAGATGCCATGACCACTAGGCTATAGGCTCATTATTTCTTTATACCGTTATTATACCGTTATATTATATATAATTAAAACATTTTAAAAACACACAGTTTGGAACGGGAAGTTTCACAAGAGTGACATCCATGGCGCCAATTTATAATTGTAACGAATAGTATTTGAATTAAAACGTTTTTAAAATATATTCGCACTCGGGTAAAACCCGGGCGTTGCCCGGGCCATTCGTCTAGTTGATCTATAAAAGCATAGGGCTTTGTCACCGATCCGAAGTCGCTAGTTTGCGGCGACGATCAATAAATGGCGTTTAGTTTTGACGTTTATTTTGACGGTAGAGGCGCCCTATTCTTATATATATATATCTTTATTCTTATATATAAAAGTCAATGTCTGTTCCGCGATAAACTAAAAAACTACTGAACCAATTGGTACCAAATTTTGCATGTCCCTTTTTTGAATCTGAGGAAATTTTCGGCTACATTATGATTAGTATTTTTGGCTATTTATTTTTTTAATTTGAAGAACTTTTTAACGCAGAGTAAATACGAGGCGAAATAACAATACTAGGCCAATTAAGCGACCAATGATCGTTCTGCTTTTTTTTTTCAAGTTGCTTGCATACTTTTTATTAAATATCTCTTTTTTTAAATCGTTTAAAATGCAGTCGCAGTCATTAGCAAACACATACGTTTGCCTAATTTCCATGTGCTCTTTTATTTTTTACAGAAAAATATTTACATGCCAGTATTTTGGATTATTTTTTTATAAACCTATTTTTTCTTATTCTTACTGAAAAGATGGGCATCGCAGTCAAGATCCATCGCAGTCACTCACTCAACTCAGGCAATTTCAAGGGTTAATGCGCTGGGGCGGGTACCTCGGGGGTTGGGTGGAAAAGCTGCTATCTATTTAAACTATATTGATTTTGAAACAACTAAATGGATTGCAGAAAATAATTAAATCAAATACCGAAACACTAATATAATACAATTTTTGCCATCACACACACTTTTTGCCTGTGTTTATGTGTTACTTCTGCATTGCTATTCTATGGCACTTCTATTATTTATTATTGGTGTACTTTCAGTATGAAGGAAATTTCACTCGGGGGAATTCTCAGGCGAAGCCGGGTCATTCCTCTAGTATATATATGGTAATTTAAACCAACAACCCCATATTGTATATAACTTATAACAAGATTTTCATGTTGTATAATAGAAACACATCTGTGAAAGATTATACGCATGATTGACATGTGTCATTACATCATCATATGTAATGCACTTTGTACAAACTGAGGATAAATAAATAAAACTCTGTAATAGATTAAGAGTTGAGCTAAAGCAAAAGGTCTAAAACGCCTAAAATCGAGATAGATTTAGAAGTCCCAAAACAAGGTCTAAAGATGGAAACTGCCACGGCGCCAGTGTCCAATTTCGCCAGACGATCCACACTCTTCGCATCTGTTGAAATGCAATACTCCCTTACTCGGGAAAGATATATAAAGCCCCCATCTTAACCTATAAATACAGTCACTTGACAGTCACTTCACCATCTGCGTGAGCCCTCGTCAGTTGTACCCCAGGTCCACCTCATCCACCATGTAGACCAGTAAGAACTCTTCTATCTCTCCATCTTTCGCTCCTAGCTCAACTTTTATCTGTTCACGGAACTTTCTTAGTGCAACTGTGTCTTCGTTTTTTGTGTGGCGATTTCCAAGCTTTCCCTTCTGCCTCGACCACGACTGCCTGTACTTTGTGAGAACTGTAAAAGGTCTTCCAAGGTGCAGAGAGATACTGGAAAACTCCTTATCCTGACTGTTCCTCTCGGTCAACACAGTATAGCGAGAGTCGACAGGGACTCACATCATAGTTTAGGTCGACTGGATACTTCGCCACAGTTTTAGTCGACAAGATTCTACAAGAGTCAACCAGACATCATTACAGTTAGCCGACAGGATGACCAAAACGAAGAAGGTAAGAAGACTGTCTATATAGAAGCGAGAAAGAGCGAAGATGGAGGAACAAACCGGCCATTCCAACGAAACGACCAAGCAATCTCTCCCCAACAAGAGATATTTACGGAAGACACGCCATCCCAAGGGACCTCCGAAGACCAGCTAATGGATCGCTAACGCCAGGAGCAAGCTGTCTGACCACCCCAACGACACAGTCGCAATTCCCGCAAGTCATGGAATTCGAGGAGCAGAATGAAGCAAACCCGGTGAGAAGTTCCCTACCTTCGACCTGACATCGTCGAGACAATGATCAAAGCGACAAGCCGCGATCAACGTTGGAGAAATTACAAGCTTTTACAAGTCCTACATGGAGCGCTTTTCACGTCAGCAGGAAAACAACCAGAGACCAAGTTTCCTGACTGAACAATCATCACACAATTGTAAGTTTTTAAAAACCTACCTTAACTTTATCCTCAAGTTCACAACTTGATTCCCCATAAATGTTGTATTTATATTTTCACTTTAAGCATTTTAAAATCAATTTTTTACCTTTTTTGTATCATTTTTTATTCAATTTTTAAAACTCTCCCACCCTCATTTATCAAATTTACTTTAATTTTTAATCAGATTATAAATTTCAAGTTATTACTCTCAATTTTACTTTTAAAAAAATAAATAATAAATTCGCCCATCACGCATTTTTACCAATTTACTAATCTTACATGCCTTTCCAAAATTTACCTAAAATGGTACTATCCAAATCTACAACTTAAAAAAATATCATTATTTTATTTTTAAAAATCTCTCAATTATCATAATTCTAAACTTATTTTTGTTTTTCTTATTAGTTATCTTTATACCAAAACACCCAGTTTTTAATCAAATACTTAAAAATTTTCAAAAATAATTGTCATATTCACCATTTAATATAAACGTCCCAATTCAAACTATTCTCGTCACTCTCACGACGTTGTCCTTTTACAAGAATCATTTTAGCAACCATAATCAACGATAAAAAAATCAAAATTTTAAATATAAATCAACATAGGTGAAACGCATTTTTTAATTTCAGAAATAATTTTGATTTCTCTCCTGAGAGACAATATCTTCAAAATCACAACTAGGAAAAACAACTATCTTTCCCAAAACAAGTTAAAAATAAAAATCCCCTCCACTTCACCGCCAGTAGCTAAATTAGGTCACAACCTTCCAAAACTATTACAATCGTTAAATTCCAACATAGCTACACTCCCTCGAACCTTCCTTTTACATGCATAATTAACCAACCATACATCTCTCTCAACAAACGTTGCAACACCCTCACATCAATTTCTCCAATTGGCAACAATTATTAGTGCGCAATTTTACAAAAAAATCCGAATTTCGAGCCACACAAGCTCCATAATAATTATAAGCTCCATAAGCTCCATAAATTATTATATCTTTTATATATTACATGTTTGATTTTGTCCACTCATACATTTTTTTTACCCGCAATCATATTTCTATCTTTTTATTCACTATATTTTATATTTGTTTAAATATCTTATTATATGACAATGTTTATCATCAACTATCGGGCATCTACAACAATCGTTTTCAACAATTTATTTCTCTAACCACTTCAGTATACTTTTCATCACTATCTTTTCAGCCAAAAACGTCTAAAATCGAGATAGATTTAGAAGTCCCAAAACAAGGTCTAAAGATGGAAACTGCCACGGCGCCAGTGTCCAATTTCGCCAGACGATCCACACTCTTCGCATCTGTTGAAATGCAATACTCCCTTTCTCGGGAAAGATATATAAGGCCCCCATCTTAACCTAAAAATACAGTCACTTGACAGTCACTTCACCATCTGCGTGAGCCCTCGTCGGTTGTACCCCAGGTCCTCCTCATCCACCATGTAGACCAGTACGAACTCTTCTATCTCTCCATCCTTCGCTCCTAGCTCAACTTTTATCTGTTAACGGAACTTTCTTAGTGCAACTGTGTCTTCGTTTTTTGTGTGGACATTCCCAAGCTTTCCACTCTGCCTCGACCACGACTGCCTGTACTTTGTGAGAACTGTAAAAGGTCTTCCAAGGTGCAGATAGGTACTGGAAAACTCCTTATCCTGACTGTTCCTCTCAACACAGTATAGCGAGAATCAACAGGATCTCATCACACACATATATATATATATATATATATATATTTTTTTTTTTTTTCAGCCCTTTTTACAGTTCGATCTATAATCGATACACTTGTTCACAAATTAAGGCAATACACTATAAGTATACTAAGAGTATAAATACACACAGTACCTGATGATCCCCAGCCCAGCAAGTAAGTAGTCCAGTAACGGCCTGTTCACTCCCTCCATGTCATACTCCCCAGTTGGACCAAGGAAGATCCTCGACCAAGGCAGAAGCTGTGAATTAAAACAAAAGTATTAAGATCATAAATCTATGAGTAATAATATGATGTAAGAAATAAAAATATTAATTTTTCATTTTTACCATCCTTACTGCGATGAAAAAATATTGAGAGGGCTTGGCTCATCAGTGGTGAATCCTCCCAGCGGTTTCGCCAGTTCAATCTACTAGACAACTTCCTAGAGCTAAATATGCACTATCTATATTATTGCTATTGTTTCCGCAATCTAGCGGA
>CP092869.1:12408386-12458243 GCA_030710605.1 Cordylochernes scorpioides
GATCCCCATCTCCAGGCCCCTCCAACAGTGTAATGTATACAGCATTTTATATATTTTCCGTTTTTGGGGCTCAAAAATCATCCATTCTGATTAGTAGCCCCGTAAGCAAATATAGTTCCATTTCTCGTTGGCCAGCTCAAATCTTTTTGTTGTTGCTTATTCCTCAAGTCGTTTAAATGATCTTCATTAGGGGAGAAGGAAAGAGGGGTGCTGTTGGTCTGAAGACCTGGAAGTACCACTCAGTGTGACTTTGGTCTCCTGACATGGAGCCGCTCCTATGGAGAACAGACAATTGATACATTAGCCGGGTACAGGGTGGCCCTACCAGGAGTTAAACTCCCGACGTCCTGTGCTACCTATTTACACCCTCCTGCCACGTTGAGGCTGTAGGATAAGATTTTGGGAGGGGAAAATCTTTTTGTAAATATGTAATCTTTTATTTTCTTCTTTCGCCTCAAATCAGGTATTTCATCCTTAATTATATTCATCAGACAAATTAAAGTAAATTGTGATTATTTATTATATTTTTACCAACACACACACACACACACACACACACTGCAATATGAAGGAGTTTTTAGTTAATGAAGGAGTTTTTAAATAATGATTTTATTTAATCATACAAACATTACAATTGTAACATAATAGAAAGAAAAAATAATGGGAAATACAGCAATCAAAATATATATGTGCTATCGAACAACTACAACAACATCAGAGTGGTCAAAAATCAATAAAAATGTCATCAATGATAATAAGCTTGGAAAATAAATCCAACACAATATCATAAAATACCTATACTGCAAAATAATAACATTAAGTACTCAAAAGAACCAGCAATTACTCTCTTATCTCAACAAAATAAGTTATCAAAACACACACAAAGCCTTTATTGAGACTCTCTGGTCTCATACAGATTCTACATTATATGAGAGAAGGGGTATTATATAAGTAAAAAGAAAAGGAAATTCAAGAAAGATCCAGTTAATTAGACATGTCTTTGATTTTCAAGGTCTTCATGTAAAATTTATATACATTTAATGTGAATGAATCTGACAGATTGAATATTAGATAATATAATGAGGGGCGTGTCTGAGCAATTCCCGGGAGAAGCAAGTCTCTTTCTAAATCAAGAAACGAATATTCCAACATGTAATGTTCTAGTTCTGCCTTGGGTATGCTTTTACATAGTGTACAATATATATATTCTGATTTTAAATATGTTATCATAACATGTATGTAACATCTTAAAGATAGAGGCTGCCTGGCCGGCATTCATAGTTATTCAAATTAAAGATACTTCGGACAGTAAATATTTATTGGCCGAAATGTCTTTAATTTGAAGAACTGTGAATGTAACATGTTATGTAACATGCATAAATATAGCGCTAACAAGACGGATAGTCAAATTTTACTAGCTATATATCACTCTAGCCAGTAGAAAGACATCATGTAGAAATTAAGAAAAAGGCATCTCCTTATCATGTAACTGAAAGTTGCTGATGGCTTGCGCCATCTATCGGAATAAATATCAACTATTCTCGTTGATTTTTAATTATTCCAGAATTGGCCAAATACCCATTCTTGATATTTATTCCGCTAGATGGTGCAAGCCATCAGCAACTTTCAGTTGCAAGATAAGGAGATGCCTTTTTCTTAATTTATGCACCTTATCCCAGTACAATATCACATTTGTACTATTTTTTCACGTAATGTAGAAAGTTTGCATATTTACTACCAAAACAAAGATATTCGCTTCAGCAAACAACCCACTGTATTTTCAAAGAAATACCGGATGATTGTTCTTCATACAAAAAAAAAGCACATTTCAATTGGTCTTTTTTTTTACTTACATTTTTTTTTTTGCGCTAGCAACGATTTTTTCCTTTACCCTGAAATAAAAAAGACTGAAAGGGGTCGATTTATCTCAATGACTTAAATAGACAAGAAGGCCGTAGAGTTTTTTTAGAAGCCTGAAAGTATCGAATTTTCAGAGGTGTTTTGATGTCTGAAAAAAAAATATGGAATAAGTGTATAATAGTGAGACGAAAATTTTAGGGACTTTAAACACAATTTTATTATACATCTCTTAAAAGCTCATGTGCTCATGGTCAGGGTATGCCTTCTTTGGTGGACGAGTGGGTGACACCCTCGATTCCCGACAGTCATGAACCGGGATCTAATCCCGCGTTAACATTTTGTTTAATATGTGAATAAACCTTCATATATTAGTCATTGTTGCAATTATCATAAACTAGGTTGCTCTTTTTGAGCATTACCTAATAAAGTGATTTTGGAACCGAATGCCTTCTTTGATTTTAATGCCAACACTTGACCTTTTTTATTTTATTTTATTTTATTATTTTTCATATATACAGTAGAACCTCCATTTAGCGGACACCGCGCTAGAAGACACCCCTCTACAAATGACAGTTTTCATTTGTAAAATTACCATTTTTACTATTTAGCAATTCACCGGTATGAGGACATTTCTCCCTAAAGGCCACTTTGACTTTGCAATTAGGTGTTGTCCTTTACAGGGAGGTTCTACTGTATATATTTTTAATATTCAGCATTCTTATAAATTGTTGATCACTTTATATAATATTATTTCTGCGCTATGCAGTTTAAAATTCACTCAAGACATTATTTTATTTAATAAATGAATTGTGGAACGACAACGAAGAGCGTGTGAGGAGAAGCAGAGATAATGCTGTCAAAGTAGAGCTGTTAGCATGAGGCAGTTTGGTTAAAATGTGAGATGCATTTTCAGTCTCCACCAGATAACTTCACCAAAGAAACCCAAGGTGGCCATTCCTGTGAATAAAGTGTAGATAGCGAACACTCCCTTCAGGTCTTCCAGTTTCATTATCCCATCCCCAGTAGACATGTAGAGACGGCTGTTGCAGGTTTCCCAGTCGTGGTTCAGACGTCTGAGCCATGTCGTGATTTGACCGGTGTCTCTGATCATTCTGGCCCTGCAACAGACATGACAAGTTCCCTATACAATGGAAAAGAGCACAGCAGTTGACTAACGAGTTCTGAATCAAATGGACTAGGGATTACATTACCAATCTCATGACAAGAAGCAAATGGCATCACCAGACGGAGCCGATAAGGAATGGAGATCTAGTTTTTCTCGTAGATGAGCTACATCCCAGGAACATGTGGAAGCGCGGTTTCGTCTCCGATGTACACTTTGGACCTGACGGCCAAGTACGCGTCGCTACGATCACTACCAAGCAGAACGGGAAAGCGGTGATCTACAAGCGACCAGTGACAAAGATCTGCCCCCTTGGATTAAGAATGGAACTTGGCGAAAGGAAAGGCAGATTTATGAAGACCAGCTCCATAATTCGGGGGGCCGGAATTCAGTGGCTTACAAATGGAACGCTTGTCTTTATGAAAATTCGTTAAGAGATTTTGAATAAATTTATCCGGGATCGTTTAAAATGCTGATAATTTTTATTAACAGTTTGATAGGTTACAAGAGAAATATCTAAGTCTCTGACAGCTTTCTCTGATAAATATCCTATAGGTTTTCTTTGATCGCTTTCTGAATCATTAGCTAGTGTCATCTCAACATAGAACTGAGAGATCCTGTCCTTGTCTGGAGGAGGACAAGATGGAGGAGCCTCCCTTCCTGAGAACAGCTTTTTACATTTTATTACCAAATTGTAAATAATATCATTTCACTTTGTTTCTCGTTAATTTTTGTAACAATTAACTAAGGGTATCATTTAAAAATTTTGAATTGTCCATATAGATCAAAACATAGGAGATAGAAAAATAACTGATGAAGAATCTTTATTGTGATCTTTATAAAAAGTAAAAAAGGTTAGGATGCCTTAATGACCAATTTTTTTTTTTTTTTTGGTCGTTGAGGTACAGCTTGCACCACGCTGATGAGGGCCAACAGCCCGAAACGCGTCCGTGGTTAGCTTTTCTTGATTAATCAAGAATGGGTATTTGGCCAACTCTGGAATAATTAAAAATCAACGAGAATAGTTGATATTTATTCCGATAGATGGCGCAAGCCATCAGCAACTTTCAGTTGCACGATAAGGAGATGCCTTTTTCTTAATTTATGCACCTTATCCCAGTACAATGTTACATTTGTACTATTTTTTCATTTATATATATATTTTTAAAAATAAAGAAGGCATCTCCTGACCACGAGCACATGTGCTTTTTAGATGGCAGAGTGCCATCTAGTGAAGCAAAAATAAACTAAACGTTTATTTAGCTTGCTCCGTGATATTTGGCCAACCGCCAACAGCGCGAAACGCGTTCGTGGATGGCTTTTCTTGATTTATCAAGAAATTGGGTTGGTCAAATATCAGGGAGCAAGCTAAATAAACGTTCAGTTTATTTTTGCTCCACTAGATGGCGCTCTGCCATCTAAAAAGCACATGTGCTCGTGGTCAGGAGATGCCTTCTTTATTTTTAATATCAACACCTGACCCACTTATCTTTTTTTTTTCTATTGTTTTTTTCATATATATATTTGTTCTTAAAATAGAGCAATCCATACCTAAATCATTAGATAATAAAAAGGCATATATTGGATTGAATAAAAGATTTATTTGCCAATATTTCGGCTGGCTGAACGCCAACCTTTATCGAGGCATTACATTTTTGTATACACAAACTCAGCCTGCATAGTAGTAGGCTTTTTTCTATTGATTTTCACATGTTAAGCGTATTTACGCACGTTTGGCCTTAAATACCCATTTCTTGGTTTCTCAAGAAGCCTCTGGAACCAAAAATATTTTTGGTCGCAGAGGTACGGCCTACTCCACGTTGACGAGCGCCAACAGCGTGAAACGCCTTCGTGGATGGCTTTTCTTGATTTATCAAGAAATTGGGTTGGCCAAATATCAGGGAACAGGTTACATCAATGCTTTCTGTTCCACCAGTTGGCGCTCTGCCTTCTGAAAAGCACATGTGCTCCTGGTCAGGATATGCCTTTTTTATTTTTAATATATATATTACAACAGACACATAACCCTAGTCATAGTAGGGAATGAAATCATAATGCACGAATGTTTATTTTACACACAAAACAAACTTTTCTACTCTTTTTATTACGATTAAAAAATATATTGGGAGGTTTTGGTTCATCAGTGGTGAACCTTCTCAGCGGTTTTGCTTATTCAATCTACCAGATCGTTTCTCTTAGAGCTCTAAAACTGTATTGGACGATTCTGCCTATATATGCTACACTGAAGGGTGGAATATAAGTAGAATGATCCAATACAGTATTAGAGCTCTAAGAAGCGGTCTGGTAGATTAAATTGGTGAAACCGCTGGGAGGGTTCACCACTGATGAACCAAGCCCTCTCAATATTTTTCATAGCAGTAAGGACAGTAGAAGTTTGTTTTGTGTATTAAATAAACATTCGTTCTTTAATGCTTTTATTTCCTATATGATAGCTCATTATTGCCTCATATTAATTTATGCCTAGTCACAGGGTTTCAATTTTTATAACAGTATTTTTTATTCATTTATTAATCAACCAAGCGTGATATTGGAGTATTTGCGCCTATTACAGAGAAAACAAACACAACAACAAACAAATCAAAACTTCTTCAAATAAAAGACACTTAGTAAAAATAAAAGGATTTACAGGCAGAAGTGTCTTTTATTTGAAGAACTATGAATGCCGGCCAGGAAGCCTCGATCTTTACGATAAATTAAAACTTAGAATTAAATATTTACAAATTTACATGTTAAAATTAATCTACGAACAAGGCACCTTTGTTGGCCGATATTGTGATCAGGGTGCGCGGACCGATCTGATCTGCTCCATGGAAAAAAACACCACCACGAAATATATTGATCGACAGAGTTCATAAAATTTATATAGACAAAGTGGCTGATGTAAGAGAGTTAAATCGTTTAGATCAGGGAACAATCGATGTCTCACTTCTGTAAAGTTGGGACAGTCATAGATAAGGTGAAGAGCAGTTTGTTCAGTTTCTCTGCGGGAACAATTTGGTTTTTCTGATAGATCTCTTTTATGTAGTAAGTAGTGCTGGCGGTGTGATGTGACAAATTGAGTTTCTATAACTAAAGGAGGAGGGGGAGCAGTAACAAGCTCACTAAAAAACCTGGCATCAGCTGGCCCGGCTGATAGTACCCTGTATGGGCTCCTAATCCAGTGATACAGGATGAGAAGCGTTTGTACTCCATGTTAGGAGTGGCTGCACATGGCATCTGTTCCTCATGTCAGAGGCGCCCATTTCTTTTGGAGTTAAGTCGGTCTTCATATGAGTAGTGCTCCCAGTCTTAATGACAAAGGCAGACACATTCTACTTCACCCAGTCATGATGGTTGTCAAACAGACACCATTAATGATTACAACTCGATTCTCTAATATGATTGAGTGGAGATAAGAAAGAAGAAGAAGAATTTCTATAAAATTTGTATGGAACTGTATAACAATTCCGTTTGGAAAAATAGTGCGAATTGTATACAAGTAATTAGCAATAGTATTTATAAACACATTGAAAAGATAGATTGAAGTGTCAAATTATTTAACAAACATAAGAAGTTTTATACTTCTCAGTTATGCGGGAAGAATGTTGTTTATTTGTTAAGTGATCTCCCACGTCATTGGACCAATGTGGCCATGTTTGTACATAAAAGAGGGTTGAAACGGGATGCGAGGAGTCGTGGAGGGTTTTTCGAGTGGATAGGCTTAAAGCATTCTCTGTGTGCTTGTCTGGTGATCTCCTCGCATACCTGTGAAACCACGGCCCGCTCCTTATCAACGCTGCAAATAAAAGATAAGTACTGTTTTTATTTTATTTAACAAATCGTTTTTGTTTTTTTTTTTTACCCCCTTTTTGTTGTTAGTGTTGTACTCTTGAGTGTACCTTTTTCTGTGTATTAAGTTACTCTTACTGTAGACCCTAGTTTATTGCTTTTTATATGATAACCCGTAATAGTAACTTTTGTCAGAAGAATCTTTGATAATTACCTATGATTCAGATGGTCAATTATTTTGCGATCAACTCGCATGTTGATACCTAAGGCGTTGTTAAACACCATCAGATCAAATTTGGGGAAATAGAAATGTCTTCCAGACTTGAAGACATCACATTGTTGGTTTAAGATTGCTCTGGTGATTTCTGGTTGAGAGGAGATCACAGCTTTCCCCTCCTATAACACACCATGGGTCTGTAGCGGACGCTAGAAATATCACACTGTTAACTTGTAAATAGGTAAATTCATGATTTTATAATTAATTAAAATACACCTATCCCCCGATTTACACGCTACTTGTTTTACACGTTTTCGCTTTTACACGGTTTTCCAAATAAGTTTTTTTTTATCGCACTATACTAAATGCTACTGTGATTGAACATATGCGCTGTGTACACATCTCACGAGGAATCCAGAGCTTATGTGCTGACTACATATTTTAACCTGTCAATGCATTTTATTTTTATTTCTGTGTACACCTATCCCCCGATTTACACGTTTTTCTCAGGAACGTATCTACCGTGTAAATCGGGGGATAGGTGTACTTTGTTAGTTTTGTTATAATTACCTAAGCCAGTGATTCTCAACCAATGTGCCGCGGTAATTTTGTGTGCCGCGAAATTCTAAAAATGTGCCGCCGAATTTTAGTCATATGATTATGTTCACGTTTGTATTGGTTTTTCTTTTTTTCTTTTTCATTTTTTTACTTTTTAAAATAACGAAATTAGCAAATTGAATGTTAGAGATGTATATTACTTATATTTTGCATAGAAATATTGATACATAATTTGAATTTTCTTGCATTCAAGTTAGCAAAAGTGTGCCGCGAAATTCTAAAATTGTGCCGCCAAATTTTCAAATCTTTAAAATAATGCCGCAACAAAAAAAGGTTGAGAATCACTGACCTAAGCATTTTATCCTTTATATATTATTGCTGACTTTATCATTTATTTAACATTTATATGAAAATAGTACAAATGTGATATTGTACTGGGATAAGGTGCATAAGTTATGGAAAAAGGCATCTCCTTATCGCGCAAGCCATCAGCAACTTTCAGTTGCAATATAGAAGATGCCTTTTTCCATAAAATTTATATTTATAATACAATATAATGCGGCTTATGATTGTAAAACGACATTTGAAAACTATCCCGCATGTGTTTCTTTTGAACGAAAAATCGAAATATATATTTTTAAGGAGAAATAACGATTATTTCTAACCTTAGGGATGAAGTGTGAAAGGATGAATTGTGAAGAGTAATAATAAACGGAAAAATAAAGTGTTCAGGGATGGGAACATCCCTTTTTTTTTTGTTTTGTTTTTCTTTTATTCCTCATTGTTTACTTTATATTATGATGCATTAACGCACCATCTGTTATCAAAATTCGAAACTATTATAGACGCGTATGATTCTTTTCAAAAATTAAATAATTTCTACAAGAGTCTAGCTTCAGTATCACTATAAAAGGAAGAACGTAAAATTCAATATAACAGGGGTATAGTAGATTAAACTGGGGAAACCGCTGGAAGGTTCATCACTAATGAACCAGGCCCTCCCATTAATTTTTTCATTGCAGTAAGGGCAGTATAAATTGTTTAATTTTTAAAAAGAATCATACGCGTCTATAATAGCGAATTTTCATAGTAAATAGTGTTTTGACACTGTGGAATTGTTACGTGCGTGTTGGTGTGGCTTGGGGAAAGGCCGCTGATTAGATTATAATTATATATATTTTTATAAAATAAACTAATATAAAGCCTCGAAATATATAAAGAGAAAAGAAGTAACGGCCGCTGGAAGCAAGCCTTGTTGTTGAACGACGCGCGTGGCAAGAGTCCCGGATGCCGCCCGCGCATGCGTAGTGAGGTGTTCTCCTAGCTCCCGCTTGCCGAGGCGTAGTGAGGCCGCCACACTACTGCCCGTATGTGTAGTGAAGTTTTTCCCAGTTCGCGCTCGCTGAAGCAAAGTATGGTCGCCACAACACCAATGAAAACAAGTTGATAACTAGATAGATTTTTCGGTTTATCATTTTTAAAATTATTTTTTATTCATGAAATCAATTGCCAAGCAATATTTCACGTTTTTATCTTAGAGTGACGATTGGGGTTTTGGCGCATAATACAATCAATAACTCCTATCTTTCTGTGACCATCGGTGTTAAAATAAATCGAATATTTTTATCAGATTTTTTATTGAATATTCTGGAGTTCAAATCTTCTTTAGACTACTTAATCCTCTTCTTTTCCGATCAATGAAGTTAAGCAATGTCGGTCAGTACTTGGGAGGGTGACCACCTGGGAACACCGGGTGAAGTAGGCTATTACCTTTGGGACTCAAAAATCCTCCATTCTGGTTAGCAGCCCCTAAATAAAGATACTTCCATCCTTCTCAAGATAGAAGTCAATAAATACAATTCATTAACGCCCCATCTGTCTTTATAAATTGAAACTATTTGACACGAAATGTTCTTCTTTGTTAATAAAAGCGCGTTTCAACAATTATTCTTTCAGTAACAGAAACAATATTTGAATGTAATTCTACTGTCCTATAAGCTTATGTCGATAGTTTTCTTGAAAACCATTTCAGAAATTCCACCCTTCACAGTGCTGCGTATATAGCAGAATCGTCCAATACAGTATTAGAGCTGCTTCAAAAGCGGTCTGGTAGATTAAATTGGCGAAACCGCTGGGAGGGTTCATCATTGATGAGCCAAGCCCTCCCAATATATTTTTTCATCGCAGTAAGGACAGTAGAAGTTTGTATTATATATAAAAGAAACATTCGTGTTTTTAAATCCTTTCATTTTATTTGTATATATGGCGCGTTATTGCTTTGTGTTAATATTGGAAGGGCCTAGCCAAACTTCCCAGGTGGTGACCCTCCCAAGTACTGACCGGGCCCGACATTGCTTAACTTCGGTGATCGGAAATAAAGGATTAAATAGCCTAAACGAAGATTTGAATGCGATAATATTTCACCACTGATGAGCCAAGCCCCACCCAATATTTACATCGAAGTAGGAACAGTGGAAAGTGGTTTACTTTAAAATAGAACGAAATTGGTACACGCGTGTTCATGTGTTTTAGTGAAAGCATAAACATCCTCGATAAAGAGAGGCGAGTTGCCCCTCGAAATTTTGGAACAATAAAAAATCTTTATAGATCCAATACAGTAGAACTTGGATAATTCCAACATCTTTAATTAGAATATTTATCTTGGTCCCTAGAATTTCCTATAAATTGAATTTCCGTTTTTAATTCGAAATTTTTGATAATTCGATTTTTTTTTTGTCCCTTGGGCTTCGACTGTATATGCATATTTTCTAAATAAATATAAAATAAATATCGCGTTAAATAGCTTCAATTCCTATATATAGAAATCACTGTTTCCTAAAAACACTATAAAGGAATGACAATACATCCAGATGGTACAAGAACCTATAGGACATGTAACAATTGTCCTGGTGTGGAACTAACACCTACCCACATATTCTTATGTCCAGCAATGGCCACATCCTTGCAGAAAATTGACATAGACCCAGAGCAGCAGCTTTACACACCCAAGATAGTGGACATTGCTTATGCTGTGATAGAAATGTATGGAGACATCTGAGGCTCTTCATTGAATACAACAACAACAACATTGTTTCCTAACTCGTTATGCTTTAATTTATGAAACGAGATAACTTGGGAATATACAAAGGCTCAAATATCAGAGCTATAAAAATTTCATTTCCGAATACATCCTTTGAAAATTGAGAAAAGATTCGAGTGGTGAGGTGAGAGAGGGAGCTATTTCTTGATGATAAAAATTAAGATTGAAAGCTTGCTAGTACTGAAATGTTCAGCAAAATGATACAGATATGCCTTTGTTGTGGTGGTGATGTCTTGTCCCCATGGAAAAGGATGGTGCCCCCGTTAGTCAGCCACATTTCAGAGTTCCCTGTTCACGGTTACCGTAGCGGCTCGGGGCTCACGACACCGTACTACAGGGCAGTCTCTTACTTGTGCTGCTTAAGATTAATAGCTTGCTAGTACTGAAACGTTCAGCTAAATGATACAGATATGCCTTTGTTGTGGTGATCTCTTGTCCACATGGAAAAGGGAGGTGCCATTGCCCCATTAGTCAGCCACATTTCAGAGTTCCCTGTTCAGTGTTACCGTAGCGGCTCACGACACCGTACTACAGGGCAGTCCCTTACTTGTGCTGCTTCTCCTCACGTAGAGGAGGACTTCTGGGAAGGAATAATTATTGTCAAAAGGTATCATTGTTATAATGTGAGTCATTGTTGGATACTGTCTGTACACCAATGGTTCGAATTTACATAATCATCTCTTTATTAATCTTTGATATGAATATCCAACAACAAAAGCCACCTTTTAAGACATTTCGTCTTACATATACTCCCTGAATTCCAATGTGTAAAGAAACATTCGAGTCTTAATGTCTTCATTCGTTATATATAGATGGCGCGTTATTGCTTTGTATTAACAGATCTTAAAGAGACAAAGGTCGCCTCTCCCGTCATAATAGACGTCAAAACTAGACGCCATCTATTGACCGTCGCCGCAACTAGCGGCCTCGGGTCGGTGACAAAGCCACAACACCAGCTTTGGCAAACTAAAAAGCGTTCACCTAGAGACCATGGTTTCGGGATAATGGATGGCGTCTAGTTTTGACGTCTATTTTGACGGGAGAGGCGACCTCGCGGCAAAAAAAAAATTCCATCTATATTTTAGCCATAGATTTGGCCCAACCACTTTTCCAGCTAAGCACCTCTTTGGCAGATTGTCAAGAGTCCATTAGATCCCGTGTAGATCTCATGGAATAAAGTTCGCCCTAGGCTGACGAGGGCCATTAGCCCGAAACCATGGTCTCTAGGTGGACGCTTTTCTGTTTGTCAAAGTTGGTGTTGTGGCTTTGTCACCGACCCGAGGCCGCTAGTTGCGGCGACGGTCAATAGATGGCGTCTAGTTTTTACGGGAGAGGCGACCTTTGTCTCTTTAGATCATTATCCTCCCGGCAAAAAAAAAATCCATCTATAGCAGAGCTTGTCCAAATGAACAAATATTTGTTGAATCAATGTTGAAGATACTTACTTGAACTCTTTTGATTTTTTCCAAGGAGAAAATTTCTTTGACTGGAACAATTCCATTTGAAGTCTCAATCTTTTTCCAGAGTAGCTGTCCACTCAACGTCTCTCCCTGTAACATAGCATGTCAGCTGATGGGCCTAGGGATGATTAGAGTCATTTTGGATATAAGCTAAATATATAATGGGCAAAATTCAAGTGATTTCAATGAGCCAAAAATATATGGAATTGATGGATTAATACTTGTTTGAATGTATTTTAAAAATCTTGATATAAATATGTGACAATATAGTGGTAATGATGTGGTGAGGTGAGAAATAATCACACGATGAGTTGTTAGAGCAATAATCCAGGCAGCCAGCCGAGAGAGAAAGAGGTGGCGAGTGAGACGTTATCTGCTGAACGACTGTTTTTCCCTGTGTACACAAGCGGGGCTAACAAAAGATAAGCGCCAGGTGGTGACGCCCCCCTCAGGAATGTGGCCAAAAAATGGTCGTAAGTTAGTTTTCTTAGCTTTAGCTGCCCATCTCTCTCGTTGGCTGTTGGATTGTTTTATTAATCCTGGAAGAGCATATATTATGACAAATACATATTCATTCTTGTCTTTACAATTTAACAAAATCAACAAACAATTCCGGGTAAGGTTTCTTTAACTACTTCATTTATTTATCTGGAGGTCGGTGGAAGGATGGTTTAAACCGTCGGTTTTCGACCGCTACAACCCGGGTTCGATTCTCGCATTTGACACTTTTTCTAATTAGAAAAAAATGCTCTAATGGCCCCCGATTCTTGCAAAAGTCCAACCCCACCAGCGAGTGCAAGTAACCAAACGGGGCTCTGACACATTGATATAATTATAATACCTTGATAAAGGTTGACGTTCAGCCAACTGAAATATTGGTAAAATAAATGATTTTTTGATCCAATATATGCATTTTTATTTAAAGATTTATTTATGGATTGCTCTAATTTCATAATAAATGTAATTGTTTTCATCTGATGTCAATGTAGGTGTGGTTAGTGAAGTTACCCGAATCGAGAGGTCAATGTGGTGCACTTACAGTAAAAGCAGTCGCCTACTTCTACCCACCATGATTATCATGGCCTGTACCACGTGTACTAGGGATAAGCAAAAATAACTATTTCTATAGCTTTCGGATCAACATGCCCTTTAACAGGAGAAGGTGTTTATAATTGGCTGGAAATGATACTTCTAGTTCTCCTGTTAAAGGGCATATTGGCCTCCGAAAGCCAGAGTAATAAAAAAATAGCTTAAGAAACTTTGCCCTGTATTATTGTCTTCATAAAAATGTTTTCTGAATCGATTTTAGTTATACAAGATTGTGTGTGTAAATATGATGGATTAAACATAAAATTAAGCGCCATATTTTATTAATAGCTCAATATGTAATATATATGCAAATTTTCTTCCAAATCGTTCCGTATTTTACAATTTTTTTATTGTTGTTCCTTAACTCCCGCACATTATAGTATTTTTTTTATTATTAAAAAGGCATATTATGATGCATAGCGCGCCATCTGTTATGAATATTCGAAACTATTATAAAGGCGTAAGATTCTTTTTTAAAATTAAACAATTTCTACTGCCCTTACTGCAATGGAAAAATTAAAGGAACGGCTTGGCTCATCAGTGGTGAACCCTCCCAGCGGTTTCGCCATTTTAAAAAGGCATATATTGGATCGAAAAATCATTTATTTTACCAATATTTCAGTTGGCTTAACGCCTTTATCAAGGTGTTATAACACATTTAATGTGTGTCAACAACAAACTCAGCGCCACATAACGTCAATAGAATTAAGTTTAAAAATATTTTTGCTTATATTCAATGGGGATACAAAATTTGATATATATATAAATACTAGACGAATGACCCGGCTTCGCCCGAGAATTCCCCCGAGTGCAATTTCCTTCATACTGAAAGTACATCAATAATAAATAGTAGAAGTGCCATAGAATAGCAATGCAGAAGTAACACATAAACCACAGACAAAAAGTGTGTGTGATGGCATAAATTGTATTATATTAGTGTTTAGGTATTTGATTTAATATTTTTTTGCAATCCATTTAGTTATTTCAAAATCAATATGGTTTAAATAGATGGCAGCTTTTCCAGCGCATTAACCCTTGAAATTGCCTGAGTTGAGTGAGTGCTGCGATGGATCTTGACTGCGATGCCCATCTTCTCAGTAAGAATAAGAAAATATAGGTTTATAAAAAAATTAATCCAAAATACTGGCATGTAAATATTTTTTGTAAAAAAATAAAAGAACACATGGAAATTAGGCAAACATATGTTTGCTAATGACTGCATTTTAAACGATTTTAAAAAAATACCAGAAAAAAAATTAATAAAAAATACGAAAGCCATTGTTTACATACAGTAACGTTAATTTTGTAAAGTTTTTTTTTTTAATTGCATTGTGTGCACTTACCGTAACTTAGTAATATAAATTTCTCTCTCAATACTTTTGTAAAAAAAAAGTGACACTCGTATAAAAAGATATTTTAAAAAAAGTACGCAAGCAACTTGAAAAGAAATGCAGAACGCTCATTGGTCGCTTAATTGGCCTCGTGTTGTTACTTCGCCTCGTATTTACTCCGCGTAAAAAAAGTTCTTCAAATTAAAAAAAGAAATAGCCAAAAATACTAATCAAAATGTAGCCGAAAATTATCCTCAGGTTTATAAAAAGCGACATGCAAAATTTGGTACCAATTGGCTCAGTAGTTTTTGAGTTTATCGCGAAACAGACAGACATTGACTTTTATATATATAGAGATAATACCTAATAATATATATTATAATATTATAATACCTTGATAAAGGTTGGCGTTCAGCCAACTGAAATGTTGGTAAAATAAATGATTTTTAATCCAATATATGCCTTTTTAATTAAATATTTATTTATGGATTGCTCTATTTTCATAATAAATGTAATTGTTTTCATCTGATGTCATGTAGGTGTGGTTAGGGAAGTTACCCGGATAGCCGAAGCAACAGTAGACCCCTGAGGGATAAACACCTCCAGTTCTGGGTGCAGCGCCACCTGTAGACGTGACGTGAACACGACAGGAGGCTGTCGTGCTGTCAACATGGCCTTCATATTGCCAGTAAAGCCGGTAGTAAGGACAATAGTGACCAGCATCCAAGCTGCTGTCAGTATCCTGCCAGACAGACGTGATGGTTGGCTAGGGGCAGCTGTAAGGACACAACTTCCACATCTCAATGTATATAGACAATTTAAACAATTTTATTAATTCTTCTTATCAATTTTTACAAAGGTGGAAAAAAAATATATAATAAAATAGTAAATAAAGGGTAGATAAAA
Source organism: Cordylochernes scorpioides (assembly GCA_030710605.1). NCBI lineage: Eukaryota > Metazoa > Arthropoda > Arachnida > Pseudoscorpiones > Chernetidae > Cordylochernes > Cordylochernes scorpioides. The sequence goes on from CP092869.1 coordinate 12,423,820, forward strand.
TGTAGGGGAATATATATAGTTGTGTACAAATCTCTTCAGCAAGGAAGACTTCCCCACCTTGAGAGAGTCCTCCTCCAGACAAGGTCTTCTTGAACACTCCTCAGTTCCACACCGAGGAAGTACTTATAGATGTGGGTCTTGGAAGACGTCAGGATGGTGTCATCGTCTAGGCCATGCCCGAAGACCCAGCCCTGTAGGTCTCCCGATTATGGTAAATGCCTCTCGGATGAGAGGCCTGAGGCAGGATGTATATAGATCAACTCATAGTCAAAATATTTTCCTACAGAGAAACTGAACAAACTGCTTTTCGCCATATCTATGACTGCCCCAACTTGGCAGAAATTAGACATCGATTGTTCCCTGATCTAAATCATTTAACTCTCTTACATCAGCCAATTTGTCTATATACATTTTATTAACTGTCGATTAATACATGTAAATCTGTGAATATTTAATTCTAAGTTTTAATTTGTTTATTTCCTCTGTAATAGGCGAAAATATTTCAATATCGCTCCTGTTGATTAATAAATGATAAGAAAAAAATCATCGTTAAATACTTCAAAGCTGTATAGAAGTTCAGCGGTTCTGGTTAAGAGTTTAACATAACCTATTTATTCAGAAATAATATATAAATTACCTGTCATTAAAGTTAAGGTAGGTTTTTGATTCCAGGATATTTAGGTGCAAGAGGTCATTCATTCTAGTTCAAATATAGTTGGTCTCGAGGACCACGCCATCACCATCTCCTCAGCGGTGAAGTACACGATCCACGTATTCTTCGTAGATCACGAAATACGTGGTGTCGCTGGAGACCCGCTGGTGATTCTCCACCAAACTCTGCAGCGCTGGCAGAGGCGCCATGTGCATATATATAATTATATTTTTAAAATAGTACAGACTGTGCACTTTTGTATGTATTTACAAGATGTCAATAAAAAAAAAATTAGTTTAATTTTCAAATTGTCTAGTTCAAATATTCAAATGCTATTTCGATCTAAATCCATTAAGAAATGTACGAGATTTTCTCTTGTTCTCAGTATGTTTAAATTAAAGAGACTCTTTCTCTGATTATTTCAAAATACTCCAAGGATGTATATAAACGTGAAGTAGTTATGGTAAAAATGTTAAAATCACATTTGAAGCTATGTCTCTTGAGAGATATATGGATTGCTTTTTATATTAAGTAGTTCGAAACTATTATAGACGTGTATGATTCTTTTAAAAATTAAACAATTTTCTACTGCCCTTACTGTAATGAAAAATTAATGGGAGGGGCCTGGCTCATTAATGGTGAACCTCCCAGTTTTTCTTTTGCTTTATTAAGACATTTTAGTCTTATACGGATTATCCAAGCACGGAAATGTAGGGTACATGCAAGAATAACAGTAATAACAACAACAAAAGTACCTGTTATGACCCTTTAGTCTTATACAACTTCTCCAAGTAGAAGAAGATAAATACAATAGTTACAATTATTAGCAATGTTATTTGCAATGTGTCAAGGGGGGAGAGAAGTGGGCTTGCTGGGGAAGCTATACATAAATCAATGATCGAAGACAAATGACAACATTCTATATACAGTTACGAGCGTCATGGCCTCTGTCACGGTTTGCCGGCGCCCTCCTATTGGTCGTCTACGATCACGCCACCTTTGCCTCCCCCCCCCCCATCATTTGGTGCCTCCAATGCGCGAGACACTTCTGTCACCGTTTGCCTTTGGTTCAGTGGTAGAATGCTCGCCTGCCACGCGGGCGCCCCGGGTTCGATTCCCGGCCGATGGTTTGGGGCGGGACGTTTCACAAGAGTGACATCTACGGCGCCAATTTATAATTGTAACGAATAGTATTTGAATAAAAGCATTTAATCGGGTAAACCCCGGGCGTTGCCCGGGTCATTCGGCTAGTAGTTTTATAAACATCCCGTCAAATTAAAAATTAATGGGAGGGCCTGGCTCATTAGTGGTGAACCCTCCCAGTTTAGCTAGTTCGAATTCTCATAACTGATGGCGCGTCAATGTATCATTTTAGGTTACATTATAGGGGGGTCGGTGGAAGACTGGTTAAACCGTTTGGTTTTCGACCACTAAGACCCGAGTTCGATTCCCGCATTGGACACTTTTTTTTCTTATTTAAAAAAAAAAATTATCCAATGGCCCCCGATTCTTGCAAAAGTCCAACCCCACCAGCGAGTGCAAGTAACCAAACGGGGCTCTGTCACATTTGTAAGTGCAAAGTCGAACTGCTTTTCACATGTGTAGACATGTAGTGTGCTTACAGTATAGCAGCGTTTGTACTCCATGTTAGTAGCGGCTGTACATGGCGTCTGTTCCTCATGTCAGAAGCGGTCATTTATTTTGGAGCTAAGTCGGCCTGCCACTGAGTAGTGCTCCCAGTCTTAATGACAAAGGCAAACGCATTCTACTTCACCCAGTGTGGAGATAAGAAAGAAGAAGAAGAGAAGGTTACATTATGATCCCAGATAAAAGATTCAGATGAAAGAGCCAGATACTTCAATTCTTGAGACCGATGATATTTACATTCATTAAAGAGGAATCCAAAGAAGATCCAGAAGTGACTGTGGACTCGTCGCGTCCAACTTTGGGCATCTTTTTCCAACAACTGGTCGAAGGATCCAGCTAGAGCCGTGAGTATCATCAGAGAGAAGAACAATATCATCCATGTCTGGACAACATTCACCGACATACATCTATATTCTACATACAACTTCAGATCAGTCAAATTGTATCAGAAACATTATTGTCATAGATGTTAATCTCCTGTGTATGAATTAATTATGTTCATACGACTGCAAAACAATATCACAAACATATTTATGTATCCTTAAAATAATCAGCAATTAATAATTCTATATCTCCTAAATATATCTAAATAATATTCCAAAATCATCAGAACTCTATTTTGTGTGTGTGTGTGTGTAATATATATATATATATATATATATGGTAATTTAAAACAACAACCTCATATTGTGTAGATAACTTATAACAAGATTGTCATGTTGTATATAGAGACACATCTATAAATAATTATGCGCATGATTAATCTATGTCATTGCATCACCTATGTAATGTAATTTGTACAAAGTGGATAAATAAATAAAATCTGTAATAGATTTAATAGTTGAGCTAAAGCAGAGATCGAGCATAGAATTGCCAAAACAACAGAGTCTAAAGATGGGAGTCATAAATCAGGTAGATTCACAGTTCCCACGACAGGCCACCCACACTGTCACATGTGGTGGAATGCAGAGACCCCTCTCACGCCTGGACAGGTAAAGGCGCCCTTTCTCAAAAACGCCCCTGTCACATAAGGTCACCCCGTCTTTAACCTATAAATCATCACCTTACAGGGACTTGACAGTTCAGACAGTTCAGTCAGTTGAGTTTAGTTCACCCTTAGCGTCAGCTCACGTCGGTCGTACCTTATGTCGATCTCAACTATCATGTAGACGAGTAAGAAACTTCTATGTCTCCATCTTTCGCTCCTGGCTCAACTTTTATCTGTTACGGAACTTTCTTAGTGCAACTGTGTCTTCGTTTTTTGTGTGGATATCCCCAGCTTTCCACTCTGCCTCGACCACGACTGCCTGTATTTTGTGAGAACTTTTAAAGGTCTTCCAAGGTGCAGAGAGGTACTGGAAAACTCTACATCCTGACTGTTCCTCTTGGTCAACACAGTACAACAAGAGCTACCAGGACTTCAATTTATTTCAGTAGTCGACATCAACCTCACCACATCACATTTCTAGTCGACAGATCTCTACAAAAGCTACTGGAATTCTCATCTAATATTACATGAGTCGACAGGATCTCATCACAGATAAGTCGACAGCAACTCATCATCACATTTAAGCCGACAGGATGACCAAAACGAAGAATGACACAACGAAGAAGATAAGAAGACTGTTCAGATAGAAGCGAGAAAGTGCAAAGATGGAGGAACAAGCCCGACCATTCCAACGAAACGTCCAAGCAATCTCTCCCCAAGATATTTACGGAAGAAACGCCGCCCCAACGGACTTCCGCATACCCGCTAACCGATCGCCAACGTCGGGAGCAAGCTGACCGCGCCAACGACAGCCCCGAACTTCCCGCAAGACATGGAAACCGAGCAGCGATGTACCCAAACCCTGTGACAAGCTCCACACCTTCGACCTGACATCATCGAGACAATGCTCAAGGCAACAAGCGACAAACAACTTTCCAGAAGTAACAAGCGTCTACAAGCTCTACATGGAGCGTCTTCAACGTCAGCAGGAATACAAGCCAAGACCAAGTTTCCTGACTGAACTTTCACACAATTGTAAGTTTTTAAAAAACCTACCTTAACCTTATCCTCAACTTCACAACTTGATTCAACCTAAATTTTGTATTTATATTTTGACTTTAAGCATTTTAAATTCAATTTTTACCTTTTTTATATCATTTTTATTCAATTTTTAAAACTTTTACACACAACTTTATCAAATTTACTTTAATTTTTATTCAGATTATAAATTTCAAGTTATTACTCTCAATTTTACTTTAAAAAAAATCGTTATTTTTATAGTTAAAAAAAAAACTCTAATTCATCATAATTCTCAACTTATTTTTGTTTTACTTATTAGTTATCTTTATATCAAAAGACCAATATCTTTATCAATTCTTAAAATTTGGTAATGTTCACCATTTTAAGTAAGCGCCCAATTCAAATTATTTGTAACTCTCACGACATTGCCCTTTTATAAGAATCATTTTAATTATCATAATCAACAATTTAAAAAGTATATTCAAATTTTAAATATAAATTAACATAGGTGAAACGCATTTTTTTTTAATTGCAAAAATCGGAAGATACAATATCTTCAAAAACACCACTAGGGAAAACAACTATCTTTCCCAAAACAAGTTAGGAATAAAGATTCACTCCACTTCACCGCCAGTAGCTAATTTAAGTCACAGCCTTCCAAAACGATTACAATCGTTAATATTCGAGGATAAATACACTCCCTCGTCTTTTCCTTTTTACATGCATGATTGGTCATCAACACATTTCTTTCATAAAACCTTACAACACCCTCGCATCACTATCTCAAATTGGCAACAATTATTAGTGCGCGACTCAACACACAAATCCAATTTCGAGCTCCACTTAGCTCTATATCGTCGCCACAATAAAATAATTTCACATTAAGCGTGCCACATCCACTAACAGTCAAATATTCTCTCGATGTGTTTCATACAACAACCACCCATGACTTTATTAAATTTGTTATTCATGGTGAAACAGGTTAGATTTGTACCAAACTAAGACTTCACGTGACACCTTTTCATTCACATTTCTCACTTCGTGTCACAGTGTCACGCCACAAAACTTTTTCACTTTTCAGGCCAAAGACGCCCTTCACGCCTGTGACACCACAATTCACCCCAAAGCGTGTCTACGTCGAAAGTCGCACTTTCACCACACATCTAAACCTGACATCACCTAATAACATTTTTTCTAAGTCTGAACTAAATTCGAAACACAACAACTACGAACACCGAGAAAATCATATCTTTCAATTATAACAGTAAATTGCCAACTCAACAAAAGAGAGAAAGTCAGTTTCGAGTAAATCTCAAACATCCCCCATGATTGACCACCCACGGCGATACCGTGAAAAACAGGGAAGTGGACGCCCTTTTTGACGCCACTCCCTTGGTCACTACTATCTTTTGAGAATATCTTTGGACATGCCCTCTCTTCCCCCTCAAGGCAGATCTTCTTGACCGCTAGCTTCATGACGCCATTTTGAACACATGTGTCACCCTACTCATTTAGATTTCCTCGAGAATCTCACAAATCTCACCAACGAGATATCACAACACAACATACTTTAAACATTTTACATGTTAATTGATAACACCAATTAAAACAATTTGGTTAAGTCTTATATAGACTTTTTAACGCGAAAGAGAAATCATTCTCTACATACCAGCATTGAGGACAAACGAAAAGATCATTTCACATATTCCCAGTTTCAGAGTCATAGAAACACCGATGTTACCAAAGGGATATAATCTAGTCACACACCACAACTGTAACTTTTCGTCAAAAGAGACAATTTTTGTTCAATTTTACACTACTTAAAATTTATCCAATCATTAATAACCTTCAATTATATTATAAATTTTGTATAAAATCTTGAATAATTATTCTTATTCTTACCTTTCAATTATATAAACAAATTTTTTAACCCAACATTTAAAAAAAAAAAAAACCTTTAATCAAATTTACTTTTATTTTTCATGATATTATTTTAGTATTGTAAAACATCTAATTGTTTCAAAAAATTATTTTATTTTATTATTTATTTTATATTTTATATATTACAGGTTTAATTTTGTCCACTTACACTTTTTGTACCCGCAATCATATTTCTATATGTCTATTCATTATATTTTGTTTGTTTAAATACCTTTATTATCTAACAAAGTTTATCATCCACTATCGGGCATCTACAACAATCGTTTTCAACAATCATATTCTTTAACCAATTCCCTATATTTTTCATCACTATCTTTTCAGTCAACGTAGAAAAACGACAGCACTGCTTGACAATTTATTTTTTGATTTCGTAATTCAACAAACTCCTTGAACACCGTTCCCCAGACTTACCAATCCAAACTTCTGGTCTGAACAAGCTTCAAGAGTTTATTTCATTTCATCCGCAGAGCAAATCACCAACGCATTCACAAAGCGTTCACTTTTTTCAACTTTCAACTTTTTTTTCAGCTCTAGCGGACCACATTCAACCTTTGATTTCGAGTCAAGTCAGATCACCTACTGTCGCTACAATTCTACTTATCGCATGGCTCTATTTCACTCCTTTCTCAATCATATTAATAAGCAACTTTTCTTCAACAACTTTTAACCCAATAATCCTAAAATTGTCACAAAACACTGTAACCCTTATATAGGATCGCAAGTGAAACATTTCCAAGGAAGACAGCTCAAGTCTATATCCTCGCTTTGCACCTGGATCTGAGTATTTGGTTTACATGGGCACTTCTAACAATTACATATTCTTCAACAACTTTTCAACCCAATAACACTACAATTGTGACAAAGCACTGTTACCCTATACAGGATCACAGGTGAAACATTGCCTAGGAAGACACTCAAGTCCATATCCTCGCTTTGCACCTGGACCTAAGTATTTGATTGCATGTGTAAATCTCACAATTGCTTATTCTTTAACTACTAACCCTGTCCAACGCCCACCAATATTCTCTTAGAATGTGAATTTTTATGTCATCATTTTATTTTAATCATCTTTTTTGTTAATCAAACACAATGTCATTTTTATTTCACTTTTATATATCCAACAAATATCATCTTGTTATAGCCTTTTTAACCCTCACAGTTTAAATTAATTAAAAGAAATTTTAATTACTTACCTGTGTTAGAGAGGCTTTACCCGCCTAAACCCGGATAAACCCTTTCACTCCCGGGGCCCATCTATGGTAATTTAAAACAACAACCTCATATTGTGTAGATAACTTATAACAAGATTGCCATGTTGTATATAGAGACACATCTATAAATAATTATGCGCATGATTAATCTGTGTCATTGCATCACCTATGTAATGTAATTTGTACAAAGTGGATAAATAAATAAAATCTGTAATAGATTTAATAGTTGAGCTAAAGCAGAGATCGAGCATAGAATTGCCAAAACAACAGAGTCTAAAGATGGGAGTCATAAATCAGGTAGATTCACAGTTCCCACGACAGGCCACCCACACTGTCACATGTGGTGGAATGCAGAGACCCCTCTCACACCTGGACAGGTAAAGGCGCCCTTTCTCAAAAACGCCCCTGTCACATAAGGTCACCCCGTTTTTAACCTATAAATCATCACCTTACAGGGACTTGACAGTTCAGACAGTTCAGTCAGTTGAGTTTAGTTCACCCTTAGCGTCAGCTCACGTCGGTCGTACCTTATGTCGATCTCAACTATCATGTAGACGAGTAAGAAACTTCTATGTCTCCATCTTTCGCTCCTGGCTCAACTTTTATCTGTTACGGAACTTTCTTAGTGCAACTGTGTCTTCGTTTTTTGTGTGGATATCCCCAGCTTTCCACTCTGCCTCGACCACGACTGCCTGTATTTTGTGAGAACTTCTAAAGGTCTTCCAAGGTGCAGAGAGGTACTGGAAAACTCTACATCCTGACTGTTCCTCTTGGTCAACACAGTACAACAAGAGCTACCAGGACTTCAACTTATTTCAGTAGTCGACATCAACCTCACCACATCACATTTCTAGTCGACAGATCTCTACAAAAGCTACTGGAATTCTCATCTAATATTACATGAGTCGACAGGATCTCATCACAGATAAGTCGACAGCAACTCATCATCACATATATATACTTTTAAAATAAACATAACCTCTATTTCAGTACCAGGAAATTAACCTTTATATACGTATAATACCTTTGTATATGGATTTTTTCGAGATATTTCTTGAGACCAGAATAAATAGTTAAGTATTATGGTAAATCTCTAGACAAAATATTGCCATACACCTACTCTTTGTACATATTCCAATTGTGTTGATATATTTTCTCACTTTTCATCTAACTAAATTGCATACTAATTCTTGTACATATTTCAAATGATTTCTCTCTTTTATTTTTATGTTTAGTTTACCTTTAAAGTGTGCAAGTGTCCCTAGTGAGACATAGCGCTCTAAGTCGAAATCAGTAAAAGTATTGTCATACAGAAATTCCATGCCCTTTACGGTCTAAACTATATATATATAGTAATGTAGTTTGTTATTCTGTTCGATATATCAATGCAGAGTGGCATGTTGGTTAGAAGCAGTCGTGGTGGTTGAGTGATGGGTAGTAAGGACACACAGGAGACAGAACCCAGAGGCAAAAAACCCTTGAGGAAATAGATCAGGGAGGAAAGATAGAAGAACAACCCCTAGAACAACTGGCGTCGAGACCACCTCGGTGAGAACTGAACCTTGATTATCACATCCAGCCGCTTTTAAACCGATTTGAGTAAGATAAGTCCCCTAGGGGAGAATGAAGTCGTGATACTTGTTTACCAAGGAGGTTGTTTGTTAACCTGGCTATCTTCCCTCTTTCCTCGTACTCCCAAACGGGCCATTTTATTTATATATTTCCGAATATTATGACATATATATATTAAAAATAAAAAAGGCATATCCTGACCAGGCTCACATGAGCATTTCTAGATGGTAGGAAAATTCTAGAAAAGCTCATGTGAGCCTGGTCAGGTTATGCCTCTTTTGTTTTTAATATCAACACCTGACCCTTTTTATATTTTTATTGTTTTTTCATATATATATTAGATAATAAAAAGGCATATATTGGATTTAATAAAAGATTTATTTGCCAATATTTCGGCTGGCTGAACGCCAAACCTTTATCAAGGCATTACCAACCGATATATTGACAAATAAATATTTTATTAAATCCAATATATGCCTTTTTATTATCTAATGAATTAAATATGGATTGCTCTATTTACAATATATATAGACAAATGTAAAGGTATACATGTATAACAGCGCAAGTGTCCCTAGGGGGACATAGCGCTTCAAATTGAAATAAATGGAAATTAACCTATACATAGCATTTAAGTTACACATATAAACTAAAGACAGAAAACCAGGAGACTGTGCAGACTAAACTGACTGTAAACACGGACCTGCCAGTCGAAAGTGAGGATCATCTTGAAGACAGAAGTCCTTGTTCCTGAGTCCGCGGACGCCAGGAATCGAATGCTGCTGAAGTGAAATGGACTACTGAAGATGACGTGGCCATGACGTTCTAGGGAGTCCGAGATTGGAAGAAGAACCACATCTGCTTCCTGTTGACCACAATAAGATGGAAAGATAGAACCAAGTATACCATGAGATTGAAGAATCTCAATATTGGTAGTAATGTTTGAGGTGACTACACTATAAATACCTGCATACATCATACACCACAGAAAATTATTTGAAAAAGAAAAATAAACAATAATAAGGTAAAGGGTTTCTTTTAATTTTGATTTTCGCAAGTTTTCGAGTAAAATTTCTGCTCTTCAACGGGCATATACTTGCCAATAACACATTTTCAATCATTTCTGTACGAAGTTCATCTTTATATTGTATATAGAAGTATATGCCCGTTAAAAAGCAGAATATTTGCTCGAAAACTTGAGAAAATCAAAATTAAAAGAAACCCTTTACCTTAATATTATTTATCCTTTCTTTTTCGAATAATTTCTAGGTAACTGTTACTCACAGAAAATTATTCACTAACCAATCTTCCACTGCCAGCTAAGAGATTCATTGCTCAAATAAGAATACTTCTTGTTTTTTACTGGGAAAATCACATAAAACATATAAAGAAAGAGGACATAGTTTGTCCACTTTGCCAAAGAAATAAAATATCCGAACTGGAACACTTGAATGCACGTCTCTCACTATGGAAAGAGAAACTTTTTGCAGTAGAGCTGCTCATCCACACTTTCTGCTGTATTCCTTTCTTTCAGACTTGTTGATAATGGGTCAGCTATTTTAAAGTTCTTTAATTTTTTCAAGACTGCAAGGAAGAAAAAGTACCTAACAAAGTAACTAAACTGTATGGAAATATTTTTATCTTCACAAGATGCAACCATTTACTCAATAGTTTACTTCTTCACTGTGTTCTATGCACGATGTATATAGTATTTTGTACATAGATATTCTTTCCTTTTCTTCTTTTTCTCTTTTCTGAGCGAGGATTCGGTTTCTTCCTCTGCTTCTCATTTCTTTTTAGATCCATTTCTAACAGGAGAATTGTCTGTATAAGACGATATGTCTTAATAAAGGCTTGTGTGTGTGTTTGGGATGACTATACCATATTTATTGACCTTGTATCATATCAATATTCAGTCCATGAGTCTCCATGATGAAGAGCTGTTGTTGATTGGCTATCTATATGGAGATGACAGTCAGACTTTGTCCCAACCCACAGTTTATAGTGTTCTTTTCTTATCTTTGTCACCTTTATTGGAAACCTTTGTCTACATTGTGTATAGTAAGGATAATGTGTTTCCTGTTGATGGGACATCTGTTGTAAGTAGAAATATGACTGTTAACATTTAGCTGGCGTTTTTTTCCCATCCCTGGACACTTTTATATTTCCGTTTATCATTACTCTTCACAATTTATCCTTTCATACTTCATCCCTAAAGTTAGAAATATTCGTTATTTCTCCTTAAAATAAATTTCGAAATTTTCCTTTAAAAGAAACACATACGGGATAATTTTCAAATGTCGTTCTACAATAATAAGCCGCATTATATTGTATTATAAGGATAACATTTGTTGTAATACCTAGATTGTAACATTTTGTTAATTTAGTTCTAATCTAGTTAGGGGGTCGGTGGAAGGATAATCTAAACTGTTGGTTTTTGACCGCTACGACCATGGATCGAAACCCGCATTGGGCACTTTTTTCTAATTAAAAAAATGCTCCAATAGCCCCTGATTCTTGTAAAAGTCCAACCCCACCAGTGAGTGCAAGTAAAACCAAAGGGGCTGTGGCATATATGTAAGTGCAAAATCGAACTGCTTTTCATGTGTGTAGATATGTGGCGTACTTACAGTAAAGGCAGTCGCTAACTACCCATCATGATTATAATGGCCTGTATACCACGTTTACAGGTGATAATAATAATTTTTAAAAGTCGAACTGCTTTTCACATGTGTCGATATGTGGTGCACTTATAGTAAAAGAAGCAGTCGCCAACTTCAACCATGATTATCATGGCCTGTATACCACGTGTCCTAGGAATAAAAATAATGTTTAAAAGTCGAACTGGTTTTCACATGTGTCGATATGTGGTGCCCTTACAGTAAAAGTAGTCGCTAACTACCCACCATGATTATCATGGCTTGTACCACATGTACTGGGGATAATAATAATAATAAAGATTTACTGCATATAGTAGCACTATATACGAGTATGTTGTATGTTGTTTTTTTCTTATATTGGTCACGCTTTTTGGTAACTTTTGTCTACATATGGGTATAGTAGAGCTTAGATTTGTTGTACCATCTAAATTGTAACATTTTGTCAATGTAGTTTTAATCTATTTCAGCAACTCCATCCATCCAAACACTAATAAACGTTGTTGTTGTTTATTCCTCAAGTCGTTTAAAACAATCTCCATTAGGTCCCATTGTCTCAGCTTTTCTATTATAGTTCTGGGGTTTTCCCAGAAGTATTTTTTGGAGGATTTGATACAATTCAATAGATGTTCAGGACTGGCTGGTTGGAAATCGTATTTGGGGCATTTCGTGAATGTTTTGATTTTTCTATTAAATTTAAGCATTCTAAGATGTCCTGTTCGTAATCTTGAAATCGCCGTTTGTTCTTCCCTAGTAAGGGTGTGGAAAGAAGATTCGTTAGAAATGGGGGTGTACCAGGGGTGGTTTGGGCTGGATTTCCAGAGAGAGGTTTGTTTGTGGATGGAAGAAATACTGAATGTTAATGAAGTGTACTCACATCACGGACCAGCTGTCCAATCATCCCGCTGAAGCTGCCATTGGGGAGCTGGATACCCCACTGGTTGTTGTGAGGGGGGACGATCTGAATGCTGCAGTCATAGTTGGATGTCATACCAGAGCTATATCACATCATGTAAACATCATTCACATGACTTTACATCACTTTCTTATTGAATATTTCATCTATGTATATATAGATGGAAAATTGGCGGGGAGGAAATTGATCCATAGAAGCATAGGGCGCCTCTCCCATCAAAATAAACGTCAAAACTGACGCCATCTATTGACCGTCCCCGCAACTAGCGACCTCAGGTTGGTGACAAAGCCACAACACCAGCTTTGGCAAACTGAGAAGCGTCCACCTAGAGACCATGGTTTCGGGCTAATGGCCCTCGTCAGTCTAGGGCGGACTTTATTCCATGAGATCCACACGAGATCTAATAGAATCTTCACAATGTACCAAAGAGGTGTTTTGCTGGCAAGGTGGCTGGGCCAAATCTATGGCTAGAATATAGAGGGAAAATTTGCCGGGAGGAAATTTATCTATAGAAGCATAGGGGCGCCTCTTCCGTCAAATTAAACGTTAAAACTAGACACCTTCTATTATTGACCCTCGCCTCAAACTAGCGACCTCGGGTTGGTGACAAAGCCACAATACCAGATTTGGCAAACTGATAAAAGCTTTGGTAAAGCTGGTGTTGTGGCTTTGTCACATATGTCTTATGACGAGCGCCAACAGCGCGAAACACATTCGTGGATGGCTTATCTTGATTTATCAAGATATTGGGTTGGCCAAATATCAGGGAACAGGTTACATCAATGTTTAGTTTATTTCTGTTCCACTAGATGGCGCTCTGCCATCTGTAAAGAACATGTACTCCTGGTCAGGAGATGCCTTTTTTATTTTTAATATAATCACCACCACTTGTTACACCTTGAGATGTAGATGGTTTTTGTTCAGCGGTTTCCATTGTACTGTAGAATAAACCAGAACGTGTTCTCATTAAAAAGCTAACGCTTTATTTTGGTAAGGTTACAAAAAGAATGAAGAACGCCGGCACAATGTTAACAAAGAATAAACAAATCAACCTTGATTTGTTTAATAAGTTAAATTATTAATGAAAATATTTACATGAGTCGGCTGTGACAATATATAAGAGGAAATTGATCTATAAAAGCATAGGGCTTTGTCACCGACCCGAGGCCGCTAGTTTGCGGCGATGGTCAATAAATAGCGTTTAGTTTTTACGTCTATTTTGACGGGAGTCCCGGACATACAAGGTATGTCCCATAAGTTCCCGGACTGGGTCCATAAAAAAAAAGGTAAGATTTTTTTTTAATTTTTTATTAAAACTTTTTAAAGTAATCCCCCCTTGCTTCAACGCACCAGCGCCATCGTTTCTCCCAATTGTCGAAACAGTTTTTATAGGCCTCTTTTGGAATGCTCTTCAATGCCAGCAGCGATTTTTCTATTATGTCTTCCCTGGTGTCAAAATGTCTTCCTTTTAGAACTGCTTTGAGTTTGGGGAACAGGAAAAAGTCATTTGGTGCGATGTCTGGGGAATAGGGTGGTTGAGGTAGGATTTCTGTCCCGTTTTTCGCCAAAAAACTCGTCACCAAGTGCGCTGTGTGAGGGCGGGCATTGTCATGGTGTAGGATTCAGTCACCATTAGTCCATTTTTCTGGCCTTTTTTTCGAATCGCTTCCCTTAGACGGCGAAGAATGCTCAAATACATTTCCTTAATAACTGTTTAGCCTGCAGGAAGATACTCGTGATGAACAGTGCCCTTGTTATCCAAAAAAGCGACCAGCAACACCTTGTTTCTGGATTTCAATATCCTGGATTTTTTGGGTCTAGGCTCACCCTGACCTCTCCACTCGGCAGATTGACGCTTGGTTTCAGGGTCATAGCCATAGACCCATGTCTCGTCGCCTGTGATTATCTTGTCTTTCCATTCCGGATCCGTTCTTGTCATTTCCAGCATGTCCTCACAGGTTGCAAGCCGACACAGTTTTTGCTCATTAGTGAGGAATCTTGGGATGAATTTTGCAGGAGTCTTTTTGAGCCTCAAATCTTCGGTTACGATCCTTCCAATCGTTGTTTTAGAGATGCCTCTGTCTTGCTCTAGCTCCAGCAAAGTGGTTCGAGGATTTTCTTTTATCAAATCGGTGATTTTTTGCACATTTTCATCAGTCATTTGAAATGTTGGGCGTCCTTGACGAAGATCATCTTCAATGGAAATTCTGCCAGCTTTAAATCTAGAATGCCATTCAAAAACAATTGTTCTCTTTGGGGAATGCTTTATTAAGCATTTAAAAGTTTCGGTTGCTGATATTTGAAGTTTCACACAAAATTCTATGCAAATCCTCTGCTTCAATTATTGTTCCATCGTAAAATCGCCGCAGCGCTATGTGTAACCTTCAAATAAATTAGAATAACTTTGGGGCGCGTGCACGTACCGCCTCGATATTGGTACCACCCTGTTGCCAGATTATTTTTCTATAATAAACTGTCAAATTTATTTACATTTTTCATTTATTTATTTTTTATGGACCCAGTCCGGGAACTTATGGGACATACCTTGTATATACCCTTTTTACAGTTCGATCTATTATCGATACACATGTTCCCAAATCAACACAATAGATACACTATAAGTATACTAAAAGTATAAATACACAATGTACAGTACCTGATGTTCCCCAGCCCAGCAAGCAAGTAGTCCAGTAACGGCTTGTTCACTCCCTCCATATCATACGCTCCACTTGGACTGAGGAAGATCCTCGACCAAGGCAGAAGCTGTCCCAAAAACTCAACACTTATTATGAATTAAAACTAAAGTCTTAAAATCATAAATCTATGAATAATAATATGATGTAAGAAGTGAAAATACAGTTAAGCCTGTCTATAGCGCCCCCTCTAAAAAGCGCCTTCTTCTCTATAGCGCTCGATTTTAAATACGAGTACGTAGTACGATGCTATTTACATTAAAGGTGACCTGTCTATAGCACCCTCTCACTCTAGCATTTGGTGAGTCCCAAGAGGGGGCGCTATAGACAGGTTTAACTGTATTAATTTTTCACAAAAATCAAACTTCTACCATCCTTACTTCGATGGAAAAAAATATTGAGAGGGATTGACTCATCAGTGGTGAACCCTCCCAGCGGTTTCGCCAGTTTAATCTACAAGACAACTTCCTATAGAGCTATATATTCACTATCTATATAATAAAAGTTTCTGCAATCTAGTGGACTTGGGAAAAAGCCAAACACCAGCTTTGGTAAATTCAGACAATCAAGGTAGACGTTCTAAAATCTCCAAAGCTAGTGTTGTAGCTTCGTCACTGACCCGAGTCCACTAGTTACAGAGACTGTCAATATATGGTGCCTAGTTTTGGCTTCTATTTTAACAGTCTCTTTTGAGTCGAACTACTTTTACATGTGTAGACATGTGGTGCACTTACAGTAAAAGTAACTTCAGCCCACCAATATTATCATGGCCTATACCACGTGTACTAGGGATATTAAAAAAATAATTTTTGATAGCAGAATTGACTTTTTAATTTATAGGTCTTAAAATATCCTCTTGAAAAAGTTTTCAATTATAAATTACAGATGTTTATATATATTACATACTTAATATATATATATATAACATAACACTATATATTTAAATAAAAAGGCATATATTGGATCAAAAAATCATTTATTTTACCAATATATCTGTTGGTTGAACGCCAACCTTTATCAAGGTGTTATAACATATTAATGTCTGTCAACAATAAACTCAGCGCCACATAACGTCAATAGAATTAAGTTTTAAAAATATTTTTGCTTATTTTCAATGGAGAGAAAAAAATTGAATATAAGCAATAATGTTTTTTAAACTTAATTCTATTGACGTTATGTGGCGCTGAGTTTATTGTTGACACATATTAATATGTTATATTACCTTGATAAAGGTTGGCGTTCAGCCAACTGAAATATTAGTAAAATAAATGATATTTTGATCCAATATATGTATTTTTATTTAAAGATTTATTAATGGATTTCTGTTATAATGTTAGTTTTATTTTATTTTGATTTAAAAAAATATTTTTACACATAGTACAAAATAATTGTAAACATAAAATAGGGGTTATTGTCTTCTTCTTTCTTATCTCCACACTGAGTGAAGTAGAATGCGTCTGCCTTTGTCATTAAAACTGGGAGCACTACTCAGTGGCAGGCCGACTTAGCTCCAAAAGAAATGGCCGCCTCAAAAATATTCATTCTCT
This sequence comes from Cordylochernes scorpioides, assembly GCA_030710605.1. Taxonomy (NCBI): domain Eukaryota; kingdom Metazoa; phylum Arthropoda; class Arachnida; order Pseudoscorpiones; family Chernetidae; genus Cordylochernes; species Cordylochernes scorpioides. The sequence goes on from CP092869.1 coordinate 12,440,661, forward strand.
TATTACAAAATTTATTTTGTCCATAATATATATATATAACAATAGAAAAAAATAAAAGATAAGTGGGTCAGGTGTTGATATTAAAAATAAAAAAGGCATCTCCTGACCACGAGCACATGTGCTTTTTAGATGGCTTTTCTTGATAAATCAAGAAATTGGGTTGGCCAAATATCACGGAGCAAGCTAAATAAACGTTTAGTTTATTTTTGCTTCACTAGATGGCGCTCTGCCATCTAAAAAGCACATGTGCTCGTGGTCAGGAGATGCCTTTTTTATTTTTAATATATAAATATATATATCAAATTTTTCTCCCCATTGAATATAACAAAATATTTTTAAAAACTTAATGCTGTGACATTATGTAGCGCTGAGTTTGTTGTTGACACACATTAAAATGTTATAACACCTTGATAAAGGTTGGCGTTCAGTCAACTGAAATATTGGTAAAATAATTGTTATTTTGATCCAATATATGCCTTTTTAATTAAATATATATATATATATCATAATATATACTCTTCCAGGAATAATAAAGCAAACCTACAGTTGACCCAGAGAGAGACGGAAGGGTAAAGTCCGGTCACTTTAGACATCAGCGACATTCTAAGGGGCGACCATTGGGGCCCGTTACTTGGAACCTCGGGACTATTAAAACAGTTGGGGATTGTGTGCGACACGAACGGACGCCCGGCTCCCCCCCCCCCCCCCCCCCCCCCCCCCCTCTCTCTCTCTCTCTCTCTCTCTCGGCCGTGCGGCCGCGCGGCGCGCGAGCTCCGCGTTTTATAGAGATTGAGATGGAAGCAATGGAAATATATAATGCATTTTCGGTACTGGCGGAGAGCCAGGTTAATGAAAAGCATGATGGTGGTACTCCCACCCAGAAAAAAACCTACCAATGCCGAGAAATCGGCGGAAGAAGTTTCTAAGCTTGATTTGAAAAATACATTTTTAATCAAGCAAACAAACGGCGACTATGTAAATCAGGCCGCGGAAGAGTGGAAGCTTCGGAGAAGCAATCTGCTTTGGAATCGGATTGGAAATTTCCTAAATCCAACAAAAGAAAAGGCCAGGAATCTCCGACCCAGCCAACAAAAATGGCAAAGGCTGAAGCCATCGCAGCCAGGCCATCACTACAACCGAGGCAGGAAAGAAAAGATACTGTCACGCAAATTAAAAGTAGCAGACAGCAACAAGAACTAGCTAAAGCGAGGTCGGCAGCGGTAACATTTGATCAGGGTTGCTTCATCGAATGGTGCCCGGACTTCCACCAAGTCCAGTACATGAAAGCGCTGGAACAGATGATGGGAAAATCTTCAGTTTACCAGCTTATGAAGATGTCCGGCCATGTTCTGGTGACACTTTCCAGCACTGAGAAGGTCGAACGCCTAATCGAGGAGGGCCTTACCATCGGCAGCACACTCCTAAGAGCCTTCCCTTACAGGAAGAAGGCCGAAACGATCATTATAGGCAACCTTCCTATCGCCGTAAAAGATGAGGATATCGTTGCGGCGCTAAGGCCTTACTGCAAAGTGGCCTCGATGGCCTACGAAGTAGTAACCTGCGAAGGTTACACCTGGACCACGGGCAGCAGGGAAGCCTTCGTCCTTCTGAACGAAGGACGGAAACTCCACCAACTCCCTGCCAAACTGGTGATTATCTCCAAGGGAGAATCCACACCCGCCTACATCACCTATGGCGTAAGGTGTAGCAAATGTCACCGCCAGGGACATCGGCGAGCCACCTGCCCCTTGGGAACCCCCCAGAGTCGTCCTGCCCATCTTCAGGACAACCAGAATGGACTGCTGTCGACAATTCTATCCTCCCAGCCCAAGTCCTTGCAAAAATCCGCAGCGCCTACATCGGCTGCACTGGGTCCTGACACCACTAGGCAGACCCCTTCGGGACCTCCCAGCCCTGCCACATAATTGCCTGTGGCGAACCTTTCTAACCCTCCCCAGGTGACTCCGGTCACTGAACCTTCTGCTTCAGCGCCCAACGCCAACCGGTTGACGCCACTACAACCGCCTTCTTCGGCCTCAAGTCAGAAGAGCAGCGTAAACACCCCTGCTCCTGCTCCCACCATCGCTACAGCTGCACCTCCACCTGCAGCATCCGACCACCCTGCGCCAGAGGCTGCCCCGGTGCAGATGACCCTCACACCAACAGCCCATAAGGACAAAACCCCCGAGCCTGCACCCTCCACTAGCATTCCGGAATCTTCCAATGCCCAAACTGAAAGGCCTCCTCGGTACGCTGAGGATATGTCGAAGAGCTTCTTTATAAACTGAACTCTCGCTCAGTCCTGCGTCCCTTGTATATTCAAACAGAGATGGTAGCACGAGCGGTTTTTTACAGCCAACATAAGGAGGAAGTCCTGGTCAGCCTTACGCCCGATGAAAGGAACATTCTCGCGGAGCTCCTCGGCCGTGCAATAGCGAGTATTGGGGACAGTGACCACTACATAACCCAGAAGCTATCCGAGTTTAAGGTGGCTTGTAAGGCTCAATTCCAGACGTCCTTTCATTGAGGATTCTGTCTGATGTATATATATATAATTTTTATGGTTTTTTAATTTTTGTTAATTTTTTTATTTGAGCGGACTGTGCACTTTACCTGTATTGACAAGATGTCAATAAATTATGTGAATTGTCATTGTCTCTCTCTGGTTGCCTGGGTTCCTCTTCCAAATTGTGGTGTCCTTAATTATTTTTCCACCTTATTATTATATTATACCACATATATTAATTTCTTTCTCCCTCCCCATTGAATATAATCAAAAAATATATTTTTTAACTTAATTCTATTGACGTTATGTGGCGCAGAGTTTTCGTTGACACTTATTACTATGTTATAATACCTTAATAAAGGGTGGCGTTCAGCTAACTGAAATATTGGTAAAATAAATTATTTTTAATCCAATATATACCTTTTTAGAACAACGTTTGACAATTTTACCGCAAATGTTTCTTTTGATCGAAAAATCGTAATCTATTTTAAGGAGAAATAACGACTGTTTCTATCCTTAGGGAGTAAGTATGAAAAGATAAATTGTGAAGAGTAATGATGAACGGAAAAATAGAAGTGTCCGGGAATGGGAATCGACCCTACAGTGTTCCACTTACCGGGCAGATGCCATGTGGGTTCGATTCCCATCCCTGGACACTTTATTTTACCGTTTATCATTACTCTTCACAATTCATCCTTTCATACTTCATCCCTAAAGATAGAAAACAGTCGCTATTTCTCCTTAAAATAATTTACGATTTTTTTGTTCAGAAGAAACATTTGCGGTAAACTTGTCAAAGGTCGTTCTACAATCATAAGCCGAATTATATTGTGTTATATACCTTTAAAAATATATATTACATATGCTTCCAACTCCGCCTTTGCCGTTCCCAAGCCCGGATGAAAAAGGAGGAGGGGGAGCAATAACAAGCTCACTAAAAAAACCTGGGTTCAGATGGCCCGGCTAATAGTACCCTGCAAGGGCTCCTAATCCAGGGATACAGGATAAGCAGCGTTTGTACTCCATGTTAGGAGCGGCTGCACATGGCGTCTGTTCCTCATGTCAGAGACGGCCATTTATTTTGGAGTTAAGTCAACCTGCCACTGAGTAGTGCTCCCAGTCTTAATGACAAAGGCAGACGCATTCTGCTTCAACCAGTCATGGTGGTTGTCAAACAGACCCCATCAAGGGTCACAACTTGATACCTAATATGTTTGAGTGGAGATAAGAAAGAAGACATATGCTTCCCAAAAAAAACTGAAATTTCTTTTTAGAATAGCTTTACTAATTACCAATTAATTAATCCACTTACGTTAATTGCAGTAATTCTGAGCTTAGTAGAATTGTCTTCCATAATGATTCCTCTTTTGAGATCACTTCGACTCTCACCAATATTTCATAGAGAGATCTGATAATCTTCTAATTACAAAGTCAAATAGAGAAGTTCCAACTCCAATCTGATATTGTGCGTTATCATTTCACTGCCTAGTTGATAACTTTCTTCGATATCTTCTGTCATAAATATATTATGCAAATATAATTAATCACATTCAAATATTGATTATTGTATAGCTCACAAAGGATACTGTTTGAGGCTGACTCTTCAACAATTATTAAATATTATGATGCATTAGCGCGCCATCTGTTATTAAAATTCGAAACTATCATAGACGTGTATGATTCTTTTTAAAAATAAACAATTTCGACTGTCCTTACTGTAATGGAATTCACATTCTCCCACATTGCAATACCATTGCTCTCTTAAATATACTAACATGGCCACATTCCTCCAATGAGAAGGCGTGAGAAATTGGTTCACTAACAAACGAAAATAACATTCTTCCTGCTAAAACCTGAGATAAGATAAGAGTGCAAATATTTGTCAATGTAATTTGACAGTGAAGCGTTAAAGAAAAGAGTCAGTAAATGTGGGCAAGTCAGTAAAGAAAGTATGCAGCCTTCCAGAAGGAAGTGACGATTGGCAAGATTCCACGGGTGGACGGCAGTCCAGATGACATTCCAGTGTGGGACAGTCTGGTGACATCGACATCTAGGGTTAAAGGCGTGGAAAGTTGCCTTCAGGCATGTAGATAACCCTGAAAGACAGTGCCAGGAGAGTCTACAATAGAGAGTGGCCTACAAGACGTTTTAGTCCAGGCTTACATGTATAGCGAGGAGCGGAACGTTTCACAAGTCTTCCTTCGTCACCAGATAATACTTGTGAGAAAAATAGTACAAATGTGATATTGTACTGGAATAAGGTGCATAAATTATGAAAAAGGCATCTCCTTATCGTGCAACTGAAAGTTTCTGATGGCTTGCGCCATCTATCGGAATAAATATCAGCTATTCATCGTTAAATTTCTAATTATTCCAGAAATTGCACCACGCTGATGAGGGCCAACAGCCCGAAACGCGTACGTGGTTAGCTTTTCTTGATTAACCAAGAATGGGTAATTCTCTAATTCTGAAACAGTATCAAAAATCAGAACAGGACATTTAAAAGGTATTAAGATAAACCCAGACATGACTAGATCCTACAGGAACTGCAATAACTGTTACAACACCCAACTTACTCCGGACCGTATATACCCGGCCATCCTTACAGCCCTCTATATGGCAGACATCAATCCAGAAGAGGACATCCATATGGACAAGGCACCTTTGTTGACCGGTATTGTGATCAGGGTGCATGGACCGATTTGATCTGCTCCATGGACAAGACACCACCACCACCTCAGTTGGCCGGTATTGTGATCAGGTTGCATGGACCGATTTGATCTGCTCCATGGACAAGACACCACCACCACCTCAGTTGGCCGGTATTGTGATCAGGTTGCATGGACCGATTTGATCTGCTCCATGGACAAGACACCACCACCTCAGTTGGCCGGTATTGTGATCAGGTTGCATGGACCGATTTGATCTGCTCCATGGACAAGACACCACCACCACCTCAGTTGGCCGGTATTGTGATCAGGGTGCATAGACCAATCTGATCTGCTCCATGGACAAGACACCACCAACAGATATCTTACACTTACCTAATGTAAATAGTCTCCATGACCTTGTATAATGATACATGGATAATGAAACTCAATTATTTGATTTTTACTTTCTTAGAAATAGGGACAAATATATGTAAGACGAAATATCTTAATCAAATATTTTTGCTGTATACAATCTTAATTAAAACCTTATTTAACTTTAACACAAAGCAATAACGCGCCATCTATACATAAAAAAAATGAAATGATTTAAAAGCACGAATGTTTTTTTATACATAATACAAACTTCTACTGCCCTTACTGCAATGAAAAAATATATTGGGAGGGCTTGGCTCATTAGTGGTGAACCCTCCCAGCGGTTTCACCAATTTAATCCACCAGACCGCTTCTCAGAGCTCTAATACTTTATTGAACGATTCTGCTTATATACGCAGCACTGAAGAGTGGAATCTCAGAAATGGTTTTCAAGAAAACTATGGAAAATAAGCTTATAGGGCAGTAGAATTACATTCAAATGTGGCTTATACAGGTTTTCCTATAAACGAAGTTTTACACCTAAAACTTTATGTAATAAATTACTTTAATAAATTTGACTAGCTTCCTAAATAAAATATGTATATTGAGTATTTCTACCATTGTGTGACAACAATAGATATCTCTATTCAAAAATGCATCACTAAAGTTTCAGAAGTTTTGTGATTTTTTAGTTTTAAAATCATCGAATCATATGTTTATCTCTTTTTTAATGTAATAGATAGAAAGAGAAGTAACTCTTTTTTTGTATAGATATAGAGAGATCAATTTTTTTAGAACAAAGTTTTATCGTAAAGTTTTTATCAATCACAACTTTATGAAAATATTTTTTAACTTGACACTGTGGATAGTATATTTGTGTGTTTTGAAACAAGTTCTGTGCCATCATATTAACTAGCAAAGAATAACTGGACAGAAAATAGAAATAATTCAGCCGATTCATTTAACAATACCAAACGATACAACTTAAGACAAAATGGAGATGACCAAATCTTCACTTCACCATAACCTAAAAGAATTAAGAATTTCTGCAGTCCATGTAAGTTCTTTTCAAATATTATAACAAGTTTTAAACGATTTCGTAATGCTTCTTTATTATACTCCAGCCTAATATGTTGATGCAAATACAAAAATGGATGAAACATTTGTAAAAACAAATAAAACATTCCAAAGCTTTTTCCCGTTAGGAATTCCATCATTTTTCCGTTCTAACTTTTATAATTCCCAGTTTACAACAAATCATGGAAATTTTGAGGGATTTTTGTCAACAATTGGAGCGGTTGAGGACTCTAGCTGTTATTGTGGCAAGAAAATCCAAGACTCGAGGCACCTACTGCTGGAATGTCCACCCTTCTTTGCCGCTAGACAAGAGACAATAAATAATGTTGTAGATCTATATCAATTTGTAAATAGCAGAGAGAATTATTATAGATTCAACTATTTCTGTAAATATATTTATGATTATCTTTCTAACCTGGAAGAATCAGGTTTCTAATATATCTTATTGTTTTTTTTTTTTTTTTATTAATTTAATTTTTTGTATAATATGTTTATCCCTGTTTCTCAAAATTCGAAACTATTATAGACGCGTATTATTCTTTTCACACAAAATAAAACAATTTTTACTGCCCTTACTGCAATGGAAAAATTAATGGGAGGGCCTAGCTCATCAGTGGTGAACCCTCCCAGCGGTTTCGCCAGTTTAAAAATGATAGATTAATCTGGCGAAACCGCTGGGAGGGTTCACCACTGATGAGCCAGGCCCTTCCATTAATTTTTCCATTACAGTAAGGGCAGTAGATATTTTTTAATTTTTAAAAGAATCATACGTGCCTATAATAGTTTCGAATTTTAATAACAGATGGCGCGCTAATGCATCATAATACGTGTTTCTGTTTTAAAATATAAATCGATGCAATTATTCCTAGACGGAATATCGCGTTTTGTGTGTTGAAATAAAATAAATTATTATTCATTATCACAAAAAAAAAATTTGAGGATTTCGAAAAATTACAAAAAGGTATAAGTTTTCTGTTTGCTTGTTTTAGTTTTTTAATGAAGGGCTTGCCCGAAAGCTTCTTGATACAATTAATAAAAAAGAGTTTTTTCACTGTATTATACCTTTTTGTAATATGATGATTGTCTGTCTACCCTTTTACAACTGAAAGTCATCTTCTGTAGACACCGACAAAAAGGACAGATAACAACAGATCATCTCTCCCTCTCATGTAGATCACACCCTCCTGGATATTTTCTACGTCTTCAGCTCTGGCCTCTCTTCTAGGTGACATCCAACCTGCCTCGTTCTTTGTGGTACCCATTGACGCCTGAAACCACAGATTGTGAAATCTAACCTAATTGAAATGTTGAACTCTTAACATTTCTCATTTTCAGTTTAATATCAGCTAACTCTTCGAGAACATGGCACCAGTATATAACAACTGCTTGGAATGTGATAGATTGATCCGTGGGCGGTGATTGGACGAGACAAGAATGGATTCACCATGACTGGATTCAACCAGGACATCATCCAGCATGTCATGGAAGGTCTCAATATCAGGTAATACACAGGTACAAGTAATACTTGTACAGTAGTAGTTAACAGTGTAAGCGTTCAAACCTGAGCAAGGCTATATAGGAACATTTGAGATTTAATTCTGAGAAAATTTATTCAATGCAATAAACATCTGAACAAACGTCATTTCATTAGCCTGGTATGATTATATATTAGTGTTAAATTTCATTTATCATCAGTATGTAAACACCCCTAAGCTGCAAATGCACCACTGACAATCAGTGGGACATTGTAACATCCAAATGGCAGCTTGACTTGGTTATCTACTGTGTGTTTGGATGTGTAGTGGCCGTGTAGTGCCCCCTCCAGACAATCAGTGGGACATTGTAACATCCAAATGGAAGCTTGACTTAATTATCTACTGTGTGTTTGGATGTGTAGTGCCTCCTCCAGACATTCAGTGGGTCATTGTAACTCCAAATGGCAGCTTGACTTGATTATCTACTGTGTGTTTGGATGTGTAGTGGCCGTGTAGTGCCCCCTCCAGACAATCAGTGGGACATTGTAACATCCAAATGGCAGCTTGACTTGATTATCTACTGCGTGTTTGGATGTGTAGTGCCCCCTCCAGACAATCAGTGGGACATTGTAACATCCAAATGGCAGCTTGACTTGATTATCTACTGTGTGTTTGGATGTGTAGTGGCCGTGTAGTGCCCCCTCCAGACAATCAGTGGGACATTGTAACATCCAAATAACAGCTTGACTTGATTATCTACTGTGTGTTTGGATGTGTAGTGCCTCCTCCAGACATTCAGTGGGTCATTGTAACTCCAAATGGCAGCTTGACTTGATTATCTACTGTGTGTTTGGATGTGAGTGGCCGTGTAGTGCCCCCTCCAGACAATCAGTGGGACATTGTAACATCCAAATGGCAGCTTGACTTGATTATCTACTGCGTGTTTGGATGTGTAGTGCCCCCTCCAGACAATCAGTGGGGCATTGTAACTCCAAATGGCAGCTTGACTTGATTATTTACTGTGTGTTTGGATGTGTAGTGGCCGTGTAGTGCCCCCTCCAGACAATCAGTGGGACATTGTAACATCCAAATGGCAGCTTGACTTGATTATCTACTGTGTGTTTGGATGTGTAGTGGCCGTGTAGTGCCCCCTCCAGACAATCAGTGGGACATTGTAACATCCAAATGGCAGCTTGACTTGATTATCTACTGCGTGTTTGGATGTGTAGTGCCCCCTCCAGACAATCAGTGGGGCATTGTAACTCCAAATGGCAGCTTGACTTGATTATCTACTGTGTGTTTGGATGTGTAGTGGCCGTGTAGTGCCCCCTCCAGACAATCAGTGGGACATTGTAACATCCAAATGGAAGCTTGACCTGATTATCTACTGTGTGTTTGGATGTGTAGTGGCCGTGTAGTGCCCCCTCCAGACAATCAGTGGGGCATTGTAACTCCAAATGGAAGCTTCAATGGCATGATTGGAATGTTGATTCGTGGAGTGAGTAGACCACTTATCATCATAATGAACTGCTATAGGAATTTTATAACATGGCTATGAACCTATATAAGGTTTATATACTGTATATAACCGACAGACTTTATGGAAAGACTCTACAACTATATGTAAAAATGTTCAATTTTCCGTTCGACCATTATTAGATTTCGATATTAACCCAATTTTACGTTAATTTCTAAATTCATCAATGCACACTTAGGATGAATAAAATACTCATATTTAGCTTTTGTACGTTTAATTTTATTATTCATATTCTGTTAATCATTAAGTTCGATACAGCAAATGGATTATACTTAACTGCATATATTTCCAATTTACATATCTCTCGGTAATAAAAGAGTGGAGTTATGCAAAATTGTATTCATCTCCTTTTTCTTACCTCTTATTTGAAAATTTTGAGTTCTAGTAAATAATTTATTAAATTTTATTTATTATATATTATTTATTTATTATTTTATATTTAACTTCTTTCTCTAGAATGAGATGTATTCTTCATTATCTTCTCTGCGATCAATAGAAATTTTCCACACACATTCGCTGCCACCGTCTCCTTAAATCAAGTATTGCTGCACAAGTCTGTTGTTGTCAAAGTGAACTATACCTCGTTTGACTGGTAAAGGGAAATCATCGGTTAAAATTTTATAAATAAAAATTGTTATGACATTCGTAAGTGTGAAAAAAGTGTTTAACTTTCTTCATTTGATGTTGATGTATCACAGTGTGTATGTAAATATGTCTCCAGGATACCGACGTGGCCCTGCTACCCATGGTGAACACCCACGAACGTATCGGCAAAGTTGGCTTCACGCCGCCTTTCTTCTACAACCCCGTGGGCATCCTGGTAGGGCTGGATCCCAACCCCAGCCCTGATGTCTTCAGGATCATCCTCACCTTTGACTGGCAGGTATTGGACTACCTTGTACCTGAGTATGGCTGGTAGGTAACTTGTACCTGAGTATGGTCGAATCTCCTTGTACCTTGATATAACTGGTAGGTTCCTTGTACCCGAACACAACTTGCAGGTACCTGACTAGAAGTTACCTTGTACCTGAGTATATTTATAAGGTACCTTGTATCTGTATTTGAATAGCATGTACCTTGTACCAGGATATGATTGTAATCGCCTTGTACCTTGATATAACTTCTATTTTTTTGTTCCCGAACATAACTTGTAGGTACCTGACTAGAAGTTATCTTGTACCTGAGTATAGTTATAAGGTACCTTGTATCTGTATTTGAATAGCAGGTACCTTGTACCAGGTTATGATTGTAATCATCTTGTACCTTGATATAACTGGTATTTCCTTGTACCCGGACCTAACTTGTAGGTACCTGACTAGAAGTTACCTTGTATCTGAGTATAGTTAACAGATATCTTGTATCTGTAAACGTAGATTTTCGACAGCCAGGACTCAGGATCGATTCTCGTATAATGTTTTTTTTTTCTAAAGAAAAAAATACTTCAATGCCCACTCTTCTTGAAAAATTTTCAACCCCACAAGTGAGCGTAAGTAACCAAACTGGGCTCAAGGGCACATGTAAGTGAAAAATCGAACTGCTTTCTACATGTGTCGAGCAGTAAAGCAGTCGCTAAGTACCCACCATGATTATTATGGCATGTACCACGTGTACTTGGAATAATTAATGCTGTACCAGAACTGAATATCAAATTGTATGTCAGATCTGGGCCGGAGTCTTCGCCGCTTTGATTGTCCTGGTGTTAGCGTCCGCTTTTGCTGACATTGTCAAGGACAATACGATGACCTTCAAGGAAAGATGCCAAGCCCATTTCTGGATCTTCTTTGGATTCCTCTTTGCCGAATGTGAGTTATTTATGTCAAATTCTCTGATATTTCTGTGTGTTAATTATGTTGAACCTCATAAAGGCCATTAGCCAGAAACTACAATCTCCAGGTGGACGCTCTGAATTTTCCAAAGCTGGTGTTGTGGCTTTGTTACCAACCTGAGTCCACTTAGTTGGCAGAGACGGTCAATAAATGGCGTTTGGTTTAAGCGCTTATTTTTAGGTGAGGGGCGTCCTTTCTTTTATAAACCAATATCTTTCTTGCAAAGTTTTCATCTATACTAACTTCTTTCGGTCATTTACTGTTACCATTCAGAAAAATGATGTTTGTAGCAACATTAGTGTTGAGGATAAAATATAAATATTCTCTGTGAGATGCTATTTTTATCCATATAATTGTTGTCTATGGCCCTAATTTCAATATTGCCTTGAGAATTCATCATTAAACTATCTTCACATTTCTATCATTCGGTGTTACCATTTAGAAAACTGAGATTTATAGCAACATTGGTAGGATGATTTGGCTATACTATGTAAATATTCTATTACATATTATTTTAGCCATATAATTGTTATTTATGGCCCTAAATTCAATATTACTTCGAGACTTCATCATTAAACTACCTTTGCGAGAGGCCGCTGCTTATCATAAAACAGCTCAAGGAGCATGAACTCATGGAATTCGTGTAATCTTCACACAAGGGGATAAGAAACAACAACAACAACATAAAACAGCTCAAGGAGCATGAACTCACGGAATTCGTGTAATCTTTACACAAGGGGATAAGAAACAACAACAACAACATAAAACAGCTCGAAGAGCATGAACTCACGGAATTCGTGTAATCTTTACACAAGGGGATAAGAAACAACAACAACAACATAAAACAGCTCGAAGAGCATGAACTCATGGAATTCGTGTAATCTTTACACAAGGGGATAAGAAACAACAACAACAACATAAAACAGCTCGAAGAGCATGAACTCATGGAATTCGTGTAATCTTTACACAAGGGGATAAGAAACAACAACAACAACATAAAACAGCTCAAGGAGCATGAACTCATGGAATTCGTGTAATCTTTACACAAGGGGATAAGAAACAACAACAACAACATAAAACAGCTCGAAGAGCATGAACTCATGGAATTCGTGTAATCTTTACACAAGAGGATAAGAAACAACAACATCATTCATTGTTGCCATTCAGAGAAAACTGATGTTCGCAGCAATATTAGTAGGATCATAAAAAAATAGTCAAAAGTGAAAATGTACTGGTATCAGGTAGATAAATTAATAAAAAGGCATATCCTGATCGTGCAAATTTTAGTACAACGTTTCATGATTTTTCAGGTTGCCTGAAAAAACAGTTTTTTTTTTTTTTTTGCTTGAGGTACAGCTTGCCCACATTGATGAAAGCCAACAGCCCGAAACACACACACACATGGTTAGCTTTTCTTGATTAATTAAGAATGGGTATTTTTATAATTCTGTAATAATTAAAAATCAACGATGAGTTGATATTTATTCCGACAGATGGCGCAAGCCATCAGCAACTTTTATTTGCACAATCAAGAGATGCCTTTTTCTTAACTACGTAGTAGGATGAGTTGGTGAAACTTTTAAAATATTTCGTGAGATCCTTTTTAGCCATATAATTGTGATTTCATATCAAGAATACCACAAAGTTTCTGGAGATGAGTTTCTTTTTTTAATGTAGTCTCAAGCTTTGGGACATCTCTGCCCTTCTACAGGAGAACATATTGCCACGTGGAAAATTAGGGAAGACAAAAACTTCAGGAGGAGACAACAATTTATTTCAGGCAAGGACAAACTATGAATGGTAAACAAAAGATAAGCCACGAGGGAAATTAACAGAGTAGCAAATATATAAACATGAAAATGACCACTCTGTTAATAAAAAATAATAAAATTAATAAATACTGTGTTACAATATATAAACGAATATAACGCCGCCTGATTCCAAACTGTTACAGATTCTTGTAATTAGTTTGGTATCAGGTGGCGTTTTATTCGTTTATGTTGTCCTGTAGAAGGACAAAGATGTACCAGAAAGCTTGAAACTTCGTTTAAAAAGAAATAAACTCATCTCCAGAAAGTTTGTGATATTGTTTAGTTACGAAAATTGGAAAATATTTTAGACGCGTAAGATTCTTTTTGAAATTAAATAATTTCTACTGTCCTTACTGTAATGTAAAAATTAAAGGGCAGTAGAATATTGTTTAATTTCAAAAAGAATCTTACGTGTCTAAAATAGTTTCCAATTTTCATAACAGATGGCGCGCTAGTGCATCGTAATATAATTGTTTAGTTAATAAATCTTATTTATAGATATAACTCCAGAGAGTACTGTGCATTGTAACAAAGGAATTTGTTTAAAAATACAAAATATGTTCCCACAATATCATCATGAGATTTATATGATACTAGCGGACGTTCCCGGCTTCGCCCGGGTTTTACCCGAGTAAAAGTTTGTCTAACGAATCTCTCGATAAAGTGAACATTTTTTTCCCGGTCCCTTGAAAAATACTCGATAAGTTGAATAAAATCAATATTAATTGGTTCCCTAGGTAATTGGAAGTTAAAGGAATAGTATCTTGCCTTGGAATTGTATCATTATTCTTGTATGGATGTACCCGGCTTCGCCCGGGATTTACCCGAGTAAAGGTTTGTTTAACGAATCTCTCGATAAAGTGAACATTTTTCCCCGGTCCCTTGAAAAATACTCAATAAGTTGAATAAAATCAATATTAATTGGTTCCCTCGGTAATTGGAAGTTAAAGGAATAGTATCTTGTCTTTGAATTGTATCATTATTCCTCTCTCAAATAAATTGCCGTGTCATCCTGAATTTTGTCTTTCCTAATTTCCTACATTACAAAATCATCGTATCATCATGATAATATTTAGAGCAGATTGTTGAATTATAACAGATAAATTAGAATATTTATCTTGATTATTTCTAGGCGAAAAGTTATTTCAAAAATTTTATTTGCTAGAAACCTTCCCAGTACTATACTAAATAACTTCCCAAAGTTTCATGGCGTTCCAAATTTTATATATATAATAGAATAGACTAGCGGACGTACCCGGCTTCGCCCGGGTTTTACCCGAGTAAAAGTTTGTCTAACGAATCTCTCGATAAAGTGAACATTTTTTTCCCGGTCCCTTGAAAAATACTCGATAAGTTGAATAAAATCAATATTAATTGGTTCCCTCGGTAATTGGAAGTTAAAGGAATAGTATCTTGCCTTGGAATTGTATCATTATTCTTGTATGGATGTACCCGGCTTCGCCCGGGTTTTACCCGAGTAAAGGTTTGTTTAACGAATCTCTCGATAAAGTGAACATTTTTCCCGGTCCCTTGAAAAATACTCGATAAGTTGAATAAAATCAATATTAATTGGTTCCCTCGGTAATTGGAAGTTAAAGGAATAGTATCTTGCCTTGGAATTGTATCATTATTCTTGTATGGATGTACCCGGCTTCGCCCGGGTTTTACCCGAGTAAAGGTTTGTTTAACGAATCTCTCGATAAAGTGAACATTTTTTCCCGGTCCCTTGAAAAATACTCGATAAGTTGAATAAAATCAATATTAATTGGTTCCCTCGGTAATTGGAAGTTAAAGGAATAGTATCTTGCCTTGGAATTGTATCATTATTCTTGTATGGATGTACCCGGCTTCGCCCGGGTATTACCCGAGTAAAGGTTTGTTTAACGAATCTCTCGATAAAGTGAACATTTTTTCCCGGTTTCTTGAAAAATACTCGATAGTTGAATAAAATCAATATTAATTGGTTCCCTCGGTAATTGGAAGTTAAAGGAATAGTATCTTGCCTTGGAATTGTATCATTATTCTTGTATGGATGTACCCGGCTTCGCCCGGGTTTTACCCGAGTAAAGGTTTGTTTAACGAATCTCTCGATAAAGTGAACATTTTTCCCCGGTCCCTTGAAAAATACTCAATAAGTTGAATAAAATCAATATTAGTTGGTTCCTTCGGTAATTGGAAGTTAAAGGAATAGTATCTTGCCTTTGAATTGTATCATTATTCTTGTCTCAAATAAATTGCCGTGTCATCCTGAATTTTGTCTTTCCTAATTTTCTACATTACAAAATCATCGTATCATCATGATAATATTTAGAGCAGATTGTTGAATTATAACAGATAAATTAGAATATTTATCTTGATTATTTCTAGGCGAAAAGTTATTTCAAAAATTTTATTTGCTAGAAACCTTCCCAGTACTATACTAAATAACTTCCCAAAGTTTCATGGCGTTCCAATGAGTGGTTTGGTCAGGCATAAAGGACAAACAGACACACACACACACATACATTCATTTTTATATATATAGAAGATAGAGATGGAATCTGTGCTGCTAGCGGCCCCGTCCCTGTCTCCCAGCTTCCAGAACCGCGTGTTGGTGTCTGT
Organism: Cordylochernes scorpioides; assembly: GCA_030710605.1. Classification (NCBI taxonomy): domain Eukaryota; kingdom Metazoa; phylum Arthropoda; class Arachnida; order Pseudoscorpiones; family Chernetidae; genus Cordylochernes; species Cordylochernes scorpioides. The sequence continues at coordinate 12,456,517 of CP092869.1, forward strand.
CTGGCTCTGGGTGATGATCGTTCTCACCACAGGCTTCAGCGGCAACATGAAGGCCAACATGATGTTCAAGGAGCCGCCACAGAGACTAGACACTCTGGAGGACTTAGTGGCAGCTGAGGGAGTCCGAGTCCTTGTGCCTGAGGGGTCCGTCATGCAAGCTACTGCCATGGTGAGTCGATACATCATAGATCTTCATAATATCGACAAAAGTTACTATTACTAGTTACCACACAAAAATGCAAAATACTACGGCCTAAAGTAAGAGTAATTTAATACACAGAAAAGCGTACACTCAAGAATACAACACCAACAACAAAAAGGGAGCAAATAAAAAAAAATCATGATATGTAAAATAAAATAAAAAATAGTACTTATCTTTATTGTAGCGTTGGTAGGGATCAGACTGGGGTCACACAGGTATGCGAAGCGATCACCAGACACCGAAAAATCACGCAGAAAACACTTTGAGCACACAAATTCTCCACACTGGCTCCCTCCATTCCCTTAGCCCCCTCTTATATACAAACATGGCCACATTGGTCCAATGAGAAGGCGTGAGAGATTGATTCACTAACAAACGAAAACAACATTCTTCCAGCTAAAAACTGATCATAAAAACTGCAAATGTTTGTCAATATAATCTGAAAATATAATCACAATTGTAATCTAAACCGTTGGTTTCCAACCGCTACGACCCGGGATTGAATCCCGCATTGGGCACTTTTTTTCTAAAAAAAAAATACTTTAATGACGCCATTAACTTCATAAATTGTCATTTCCCATATCCTGTTGATGAACAGAGATATTCCATCATAGGAATGGCAGTCTTATAAAAATAATTGTGTTTTGTGAGTCATGGACAATACTTAAGGAAGTTGTACCTTTTAGTATGTATATCGGGATTCAGACAATAACTCTGAAAGATATTACAGTGACCTATATTGAAGACATACGAGATAACCAAGTGTGAACAAAATTGTCTCTATCTCCTTCAAAAAAACAGATGACTAACGAAATTAAAGACATTCCACTTCTTTAAGTTTTGTCTATGAGTGTAATTATGTAAAAAAAAAACGTACTTTGTTCTGTGTGAAAGAAAAACATTTTTACAAAAAATTTCTAGGAATTTAGTGCATCTCAGTTAAAGTTGAAATTTAAAAAGTGTTTTTGAAAACTTAAAAGTTTATTTTTTGTGTGTGTTATATTTTTATAAAGAAGCCAGCAATCCCTCGAAATATTTTGAAAAATATATATATATATATATATTTAAATCTTTATTTTAGGCGTGTATATATACACTTATACTTGCATAATTGGCTTGTAGTGGTACTTCTAGATCTCCTGTTCAAGGACATATTGGCCTGAAATCTTGAGAAATAAAGAGTGGTTAAAAGAAACCTGGACTTGGATATTGCTTATTCATTTGTTAAATTTCAAAAAAACGTGTTTCTTTCTTAGATCAAGCTTCACATATGTTTATAAAAAAGCACATGTGCTCGTGGTCAGGATATGATTCCTTTATTTTTAATATCAACCTCTGCCCACTTTGTTTTCTATTGTTTTTCATGTGTTAAGCGTATTTACGCAAATTTGGCCTTAAATACCCATTTCTTGGTTTCTCAAGAATCCTCTGGGACCAAAAATCTTTTTGGTCGCAGTGGTACAGCTTACTCCACGCTGACGAGCACGAAACGCGTTCGTGGATGACTTTTCTTGATTTATCAAGA
>CP092869.1:12458343-12607928 GCA_030710605.1 Cordylochernes scorpioides
CTTAGGAAAAAGCCACAACACCAGCTTTGGTAAATTCAAACAATCAAGGTAGACGTTTTCAAATCTCAAAGCTAGTGTTGTAGCTTCATCACTGACCCTAGTCCGCTAGTTTACAGAGACGGTCAATATATAGTGCCCAGTTTTGGCTTCTATTTAAACAGTCTCTTTTGAGTCGAACTACTTTTCACGTGTGTAGACATGTGGTGCACTTACAGTAAAAGCAACTTCAGCCCACCATGATTATCATGGCCTATACCACGTGCACTAGGGATATTGAAAAAAGAATTTTTGATAGCATAATTGACTTTTAATTTATAGGTCATAAAATATCCTCTTGGCAAAGTTTTCATTTTTAAATTACAGATGTTTATATATATTACATACTTAGGCATATATTGGATCAAAAATCATTTATTTTACCAATATATCAGTTGGCTGAACGCCAACCTTTATCAAGGTGTTATAACATTTTAAAGTGTGTCAACAACAAACTTAGCGCCACATAACGTCAATAGAATTAAGTTTTAAAAATAATTTTACTTATATTCAATGGAGAGAGAAAATTGAATATATATAAGCAATAATATTTTTTAAACTTAATTCTATTGACGTTATGTGGCGCTGAGTTTGTTGTTGACACACATTAAATATGTTATAACACATTGATAAAGGCGTTCAGCCAACTGAAATATTGGTAAAATAAATGATTTTTTATCCAATATATGCCTTTTTTTAACTTTAATAAAGATTCGAGCTTTCGGGCGAAAACAGCCCTTCTACAGGAACATTAGAAAAACAATTTCAAGTTTTGTAATTTGTAAATTGTAAATAAATAAATGGTATCTCTATTTGGTCTTGTATTGCGTGAGTGAATCTCACACCCACGCGACCCAGACTATGATACATTGATTAAATCTGCTAAGTTGAAACTTTCCGAAGTAAAACAAACTGGCAATGGGCAACTATGGTACACAATTTATGGAAATATTGCTTTATATGCGTCAGGGATCTCTATGTGTCGGTTAATACTATTGTGTTAATCCCTGACGCATATAAAGAAATATTTCCATAAATTGTGTACCATAGTTGCCCATTGCCAGTTTGTTTTACTTCGGAAAGTTTCAACTTAGCAGATTTAATCAATGTATCATAGTCTGGGTCGCGTGGGTGTGAGATTCACTCACGCAATACAAGACCAAATAGAGATACCATTTATTTGTTTACAAACGTTACTACTTGAAATTGTTTTTCTAATGTTCCTGTAGAAGGGCTGTTTTCGCCCGAAAGCTCGAATCTTTATTAAAGTTTAAAAGAAAAGTATCCTCGTACGCTTCAAATCTTTTACTTATACTCATCAGAGGATTCCAACTTTCTATATATGCCTTTTTATTTAAAGATTTATTTATGGAGTTCTCTATTTTCAAATACTATATATTATATTCATTATTTCTTTTATATATATACAGTAGAACCTCCCTGTAAAGGACAACACCTAATTGTAGAGCCAAAGTGTCCTTTAGGGAGAGGTGTCCTCTTACAGGAGAGTTGCTAAATTGTAAAAATGGTAATTTAGGCAATATGAAAACTGTCCTTTGTAGAGAGGTATCCTCTAGCGCGAGTGTCCTTTCATGGAGGTTCTACTGTATAATGTTCTTTTTATTTTATTTTGATAAAAAATTATTTTTACACATAGTGCAAAATAATTGTAAACATAAAATAGGCGTTATTGTCTTCTTCTTCTTCTTTATTATCTCCACACTGGGTGAAGTAGAATGCGTCTGCCTTTGTTATTAAGACTGGGAGCACTACTCAGTGGCAGGCCGACTTAGCTCCAAAAGAAATGGCCGCCTCTGACATGAGGAACAGACGCCATGTGCAGCCGCTCTTAACATGGAGTACAAACGCTGCTCATCCTGTGTCCCTGGAGTCCTTACAGGGTACTATCAGCCGGGCCAGCTGAGCCCAGGTTTTTTAGTGAGCTTGTTACTGCTCCCCCTCCTCCTTTTTCTTCCGGGCTTGGGACCGGCAAAGGCGGAGTTATTATCTTTATTGATTTACATGAGAGAGAACAAAACAAACTTTTAAAATAGTAAACAAAGAAAAACTTATCTCTTACGGTTAGCGCCTATTTTCTTGTGATCTTACGCACACATACACTGTGAGAACAATTAATTAATTAAACTTAAAATATATATATATACAAGACAATGTGGATTAACTAACCTGGTTTTAAACTTAATGATTTTGATTCAATTCATTGTTATTGTTAATATAAAAATATTCATTCCCTTATTACAAAATTTATTTTGTCTATAATATATTTATATATTAATTTTTTTCTCCCTCCCCATTGAATATAAGCAAAAAATATATTTTTTAACTTAAATCTATTGACGTTATGTGGCGCTGAATTTGTTGTTGACATTAATATGTTGTGATATCTTGAAAAAGGTTGGCGTTAAGCCAACTGAAATATTGGTAAAATATATCATTTTAAATCCAATATATACAATATAACGCGGCTGATGATTGTAAAACGAAAATTAAAATTATACCGCGGATGTTTCTTTTAAAAATCGAAATTTATTTTCAAAGAGAAATAGCGACATTTCTAGCTTTGAGGATGAGGCATGGAAAGGTGAAACATGAAGAGTAATGGAGAACGGAAAAATAAAAAGTGTCCAGGGGCGGGAATCGAACCCACACCCTTCTGCTTACCGGGCAGGTGCCTTGTCCACTCGGCTACCCTGGACGTATTTTTCCGTTCATAACTTATATTTAAAGTAACATTTAAAATACAATATAACGCGGCTGATGATTGTAAAACGAAAATTAAAATTATACCGCGGATGTTTCTTTTAAAAATCGAAATTTATTTTCAAAGAGATATAGCGACATTTCTAGCTTTGAGGATGAGGCATGGAAAGGTGAAACATGAAGAGTAATGGAGAACGGAAAAATAAAAAGTGTCCAGGGGCGGGAATCGAACCCACACCCTTCTGCTTACCGGGCAGGTGCCTTGTCCACTCGGCTACCCTGGACGTATTTTTCCGTTCATAACTTATATTTAAAGTAACATTTAAAATACAATATAACGCGGCTGATGATTGTAAAACGAAAATTAAAATTATACCGCGGATGTTTCTTTTAAAAATCGAAATTTATTTTCAAAGAGAAATAGCGACATTTCTAGCTTTGAGGATGAGGCATGGAAAGGTGAAACATGAAGAGTAATGGAGAACGGAAAAATAAAAAGTGTCCAGGGGCGGGAATCGAACCCACACCCTTCTGCTTACCGGGCAGGTGCCTTGTCCACTCGGCTACCCTGGACGTATTTTTCCGTTCATAACTTATATTTAAAGTAACATTTAAAATACAATATAACGCGGCTGATGATTGTAAAACGAAAATTAAAATTATACCGCGGATGTTTCTTTTAAAAATCGAAATTTATTTTCAAAGAGAAATAGCGACATTTCTAGCTTTGAGGATGAGGCATGGAAAGGTGAAACATGAAGAGTAATGGAGAACGGAAAAATAAAAAGTGTCCAGGGGCGGGAATCGAACCCACACCCTTCTGCTTACCGGGCAGGTGCCTTGTCCACTCGGCTACCCTGGACGTATTTTTCCGTTCATAACTTATATTTAAAGTAACATTTAAAATACAATATAACGCGGCTGATGATTGTAAAACGAAAATTAAAATTATACCGCGGATGTGCAGAAGGGTGTGGGTTCGATTCCCGCCCCTGGACACTTTTTATTTTTCCGTTCTCCATTACTCTTCATGTTTCACCTTTCCATGCCTCATCCTCAAAGCTAGAAATGTCGCTATTTCTCTTTGAAAATAAATTTCGATTTTTAAAAGAAACATCCGCGGTATAATTTTAATTTTCGTTTTAAATCCAATATATACCTTTTTATAACGACGTTTGTCAATTTTACCGCAAATGTTTCTTTTGAACGAAAAATAGTAATCTATTTTAAGAAGAAATAACAACTATTTCTATCCTTAGGGATGAAGTTTGAAAGAATGAATTGTGAAGAGTAAAGATAAACGGAAAAATAAAAGTGTCCAGGGATGGGTATAGAACCTACAGTGTTCCGCTTACCGGGCAGATGCCATGTGGGTTCGATTCCCATCCCTGGACACTTTATTTTACCGTTTATCATTACTCTTCACAATTTATCCTTTCATACTTCATCCCTAAGGATAGAAAACAGTCGCTATTTCTCCTTAAAATAAATTACGATATTTTGTTCAGAAGAAACATTTGCGGTAAAACTTGTCAAACATCGTTCTAGAATCATAGTCGCATTAAATTGCATTATATACCTTTTTAATTAAATATATTACATATGCTTCCAACTCCGCCTTTGCCGGTCCCAAGCCCGGATGAAAAAGAAGAAGGGGGAGCAGTAACAAGCTCACTACGTGCTCGTTGCGTGCTCTACCCCTCTTAACGCTTCCTTACTGTGGCTGACCCTTTGGACCGCTGGCCTTCCCTACACTACCACCTGGGAGCCACGCCGCACGTGCAACTCCCCTAACCTCTGGCAGTATCCGTCAGCCTTACCACGGGTGGGGGGACAGTCAGGACTGACCAGAGGCGCAGCGATGTGTTGTCGGAAGGAGAGTCACGACCGCACAACGCCGAAGAACAAGGGGATTTATTAAAACACTTTATCTACATTATAAATGGTCGCAATATCATATAACAAGTACTTTACACAATACAGGTGGCAGGATGAGGCCGAAGGAGGAATCATGCACAGAACCATTTATTACAGGGGATGACGAAGGAACAGGACTAACAACAGAGTCAGAGCAGAGAAACGCCGCATAAATCCATGGCGCCACCTATTGGCCATTTTTAGAACTATTTTCTAACGCCATGCATGCCACACTGCCCCCCAATCAAACCTGATCGTCCCGATCAGGTCCACTCTGATTGCTCAAAATCGTCAGATCAATTTCTTTAGAATCTGTGGCTTCTAGGGCCTTGAAGATGACCGAGGCCGGAGAGGGTTCGTTTCTTCCAATGTCTTCCTCTTCCAGGTCTATGATGGATTCTTCTTTCTTCATGCAAGGTATCCTGGAAGATATGGCTTTAGGGCTCTTTGTTTGAGCTCCCACCTCTACATCGCTTGAAGCCCCCACTCCATAACTCTCCACATCAAGAGGCTCTGAAGGTTGAGAATCCTCAATTGCAGAAGTTTCGTCAGAATCTTCCACTGCAATTTCGGAAACCTCTCGAGAACATTGAGCTCTACCTCCTGAAGAATCAGGATCTTATGCCGAGGCATCGTCTTTAGGCTCAGAGGTATCGTCTGAAGGCTCAGAGGCATCGCCTGAAGGCTCAGAGGCATCGTCTGCAGGCCCAGAGCAGTCATAGGACTCTGAAATCCTCTTTAGAGATCCCAAACCACTTAATATTAGTCCTATAATCTACCGGGTTCGCAATCCTCTCCAGTTTAGCACTTTTACCAGACTTTCTGGAGACTTGTCTCCTAAATTAAGACCTTTTCGCTGGAGTAGGCACTTGCCCCTTTGGAGAACTGGCCGGAGTATATAACATTGGCGTTACTACAGCTCCAGAAACAGTTTCCTTCGATACAAGTTGCATTCCATTGCTTGGAAGATATTTGCCAATTGAACCCTTTTCTATTGGTTCTCTCTTCACATAGGTGATCTGGATGGTACAACCCTGTTTAGAAAGCGTTTCACCTTCTCCAACCATGCATCATCATTCAACCATTTACTTTTCTTCCGGATTTAGAGGCACGGGCACTCAACCAAAATCGTCTACAACGATTTCCCGCCCAAAACCATCAGTTGTCCATCTTTTTCTTCCAGAGAAATCTGAGGTAGCCCCAATCATTATCTCTGATGGCGATCATCCGGAAATATCCCTCCAGGTCGGCCACAACTCCGAACTTATTAGCAGATAGCACCCTGTAACGGCTCCTAATCCAGGGATACAGGATGAGCAGCGTTTGTACTCCATGTTAGGAGCGGCTGCACATGGCGTCTGTTCCTCGTGTCAGAGACGGCCATTTCTTTTGGAGCTAAGTCGGCCTGCCACTGAGTAGTGCTCCCAGTCTTAATGACAAAAGCAGAAGCATTCTACTTCACCCAGTCATGGTGGTTGTCAAACACCATCAAGGGTCACAACTTGATATCCTAATATGATTGAGTGGAGATAAGAAAGAAAAAGAAGACATAGGCTTCCCAAAAAACTGAAATTTCTTGTGAGAATAGCTTTACTAATTACCAATTAATTAATACACTTACGTTAATTGCAGTAATTCTGAGCTTAGTAGAATTGTCTTCCATAATGAATCCTCTTTTGAGATCACTTCGACTCTCACCAATATTCCATAGAGAGATCTGATTATCTTCTAATTACAAAGTCAAACAGAGAAGTGCCAACTCCAATCTGAAATTGTGCGTTATCATTTTACTGCCTAGTTGATAATTTCAATATCTTCTGTCATAAATATATTATGCAAATATAATTAATCACATTCAAATATCGATTATTGTAATGTTGGATTAAAATGTAAATATTCATTTATTCATTTATTTGCATTTTTTTATTCATTTGGATTTCATTGATTTATTTATTTCATTTTAATCTCTGTGTGTGTGTGAGTTTTATTTTTGTTGCTTGGCACTGTTGGTTTTGTTGACATTATCTCCTCCCACGGTTGGGAGGAATTGTAATCTATTCGTGGCTAATAAAACCTATTCTATTCTTTGTAAAGTATTCATTCATTCATTCTTCTTAAATCAAATCTAAATAAACTACAAAAGAATCTGAATCTACAAAAATCGAACATCTATTTGGTCCCTCGAGCCGGATCCACGGATAATTTGGTAAGTAATAATTGAATTATCTTGTGTCGGCAGAAAAAGTTGATAGATTGCTGGTGAATAGAAAAAAAGGAAAGATAAATATTTTATACATAAAATAATCTAAATCATGTCTAAAAAGGCGAATTCAGATATACCTATTTTCAAAATTTGTATTGATGAATTTAATACATATGCAATTCAGTTTGACGAAATTTGTCAACAGAGAAATATACGTAGATTAAAACTTTATCATGCAAATATTACGGAATTATTTAAAAACATTAAAGAAACATATTATCAATCAGTGAGCTCGAATACTTGGGAAACAAGTGAAACCCTATTTAAAGAATATATAGGTGTAAAGAATCTTTATGAAAATTTTGTGTTTCAAATTGGGGAAATCTTGGAGGTAGAGAACGTTTCTCAACCAGTCAAAATGGAGCAAAGTGTAATATCGAATGTTAAATTACCCAAATTTAATTTGCCTGTATTTTCCGGTGAGATATCTCAGTGGTTGAGTTTTAAGGACTTATTTTTGATTACTATAGATAAAAATACGACTCTTTCAGAGATCCAAAAATTGCAATATTTGCATTCTTCATTAAAAGGTGATGCAGCTCGTATAATAAAGGGTTTTCCCGATCACTGAAAATAATTATCATCAAGCTTGGAAAACTTTGATAGAGAGATATGATAATAAAAGAGAGATAATATTCTCTCAATTAGATAAAATATTCAAAATCAAATTATATAAGATCTCTACCTCGAAGGCTATGTATGAGTTGTTGGATATTTGCAACGAATCCCTTGGAAATTTAGAGACTATAGGTTTGGAAAGAAATGAAATTGTAGATGTTATGTTAATACATTTTTTACAAAAGAAGCTAGATACTCCAATCAGACAACAATGGAAATTGTCTTATGATAATCAAGAATTGCCCTCATATCAAAAATTTATTTCCTTTTTAGAAAAACAAGCTCAATCTTTAATGAACCATAGGAAGGACACTACCTCAAAGGAATATTTGAATAAAAGGGTAAATACATACATCAATGTGAGTTTCAAAAATTGTCTACTATGTAAATTGAAGCATAAACTGAATCAATGTAATGAATTCAAACAAATGTCAATTCAAAATAGAATAGGTTATGTAAAACAGAACCAACTTTGTTCTAATTGTTTGCGTGGCAATCATTCTGTTGATAATTGTAAAATCACAAATCGTTGTTTCCATTGCAACAAAAACCATCATTCCTTGTTGCATGTGGTTTCAAATCCTCCAAGACAAAGGGAATCATCTAGTGTCCAGTTTGCCTCTCCCGAATCATTACAACCATCGGATGTACCTTCAACAAGTACATCCTGCTGTTTGAGTGAAGCAAATGGTTCTATACAAATACTGTTATCTACAGCTATAATTCATATACAAGATGTAAACGGGGAAGATCAAATTTTTAGAGCTCTGTAGGATAATGGAAGTCAAAGAAGCCTTATCACTGAAAAGTGCGCGGCAAATCTAGGAATACCCATAAGACGTAAACGTATAGCAGTTGGAGGTTTGGGAGATCAACTTGTAGAATCTTCCCAAGGTGAGGTCTTTATCAGGTTTTCTTCTCACTTTAATCATCAATCGTTTGAGACTACAGCACTGGTTCTTACCAAGTTAACAAACAATATTCCTAGTTTTACGGTCAATATAAAACAAATTATTCACATATGAAGGGATTGATCCTGGCTGATCCTTTATTTTTTAAATCTAGAGAAATAGATGTAATTTTGGGGTCAGATATAGCATTCAACCTCATTCAGGAAGGAAGGAGAAATGGAAATGAAAATGAGCCATCTGCTATCCATTCAAAATTGGGATGGCTCGTATATGGTCCGACCTCAGTGAGTGAACGGCAGTCATTCAGAAATTTGGTACATTTCTCTTCTGAATTGGAATCTGAACATTCAATAAAAAGGTTCTGGGAATTGGAATCTATTCCTTTAGAAGAAATTCCTACAAAAGAAGAAAAGGATTGTGAAAGTCATTATTTAAAAAATGTAGTCAGGGATGAATCGGGAAGGTATATTGTAAGGCTTCCATTTAAGGAATCAGCTGAAAAGTTAGGTCAATCGAAATCCATCGCAATTCGCAGATTTCTTAATCTAGAGAAAAGGTTAGAACAAAATGAAAATATATATGTTCAATGTAAACAATTTATGAATGAATATATAAGATTAGGTCATATGCAGGCAAGTTGTTCTCTACAGACTGAACCAAAGTATTATATTCCTCATCACTGTATTCTAAAGGCACAGCCAACTAAGTTACGAGTGGTATTTGATGCATCCACCAAGACTACCACCCAAATATCATTGAATGATCTCCTTCATGTAGGTCCAAAACTTCAAAATAATATATTCAACATACCACTCAAATTCCGCACGAACTCTGTTGCTTTAGTGGCCGACATTGAAAAGATGTATCGGCAAATTAGATTACATCCAGACGATATTAAATATCAAACTATATTATGGAGAGATTGTAAAGATTTAGAATTGCAGGAGTATAACTTGTTGACAGTCACTTATGGCCTTGCATGTGCCTCTTACTTGGCAATTCGAACTCTAAATCAGATTGCCCATGATGTACAGGTTTCTAATCCAGGGATATCCAATATTATTCGTGAGAATTTCTACGTGAATGACCTTCTGACTGGATGCCCCACAGTGGAAGACGCCAAGGGACTCATGCAACAATTGATTGCTGTATTGGGTTCTGGTGGATTCGTTCTGAGAAAATGGGTATCTAATGAAACTTCTATAATTGAAGACTTACCTTTATTATTGAGAGGAAAAGGTGAGGTGATGGAATTGAATAGAAAGGAAACAAACGTGAACGTTCTTGGAATCCAATGGGATCCAAGGTATGATACCCTCAACATTTCTTGTAAATCTGGTCCAGCTGATATTAAATCAAAAAGACAAATTGTATCGGCTATAGCCAGAATTTATGACCCCTGTGGCTGGCTTTCCCCTACCACAGTTGTGCTAAAACTTCTCCTCCAAGAAATATGGAAATTGAAAATTGGCTGGGATGAAGATATACCTGCTTCTATTCAAAGAAAGTGGAATACATTTGAAAGAGAAATGAAGCATTTCCAACATATCAGTATTCCAAGATGTATATTCCAAAGGAATTTATTAATTTCCAAAATGCAGATGCATGGATTCTGTGATTCATCAGAGTTGGCTTATTCTGCTGTCTGTTATCTAAGAATAACTTATGAGTATAATCAAATTGAGACCATTCTTTTGACAGCAAAAACAAAAGTTGCTCCCATCAAGAAAATTACCATACCAAGACTTGAGCTTTGCGCAGCCTTGATGTTGGGGCAACTTCAATCACAGACAACTCAAGCACTTCCCTTTAAGATCGATGAACAATTCTATTGGACAGATTCAAAGATTGTTCTAGCGTGGATTACTTCTGAATCAAAGAAGTGGCAGATATTTGTGGCCAATCGAGTGGCAAAGATTCAAGATCTGACTGCAGCCCATTCATGGCAATATATATCAGGCAAGCAAAATCCAGCAGACCTTGCAACGAGAGGAATTCTGCCTTCCTGTTTGATCAATTCAAAATTATGGTGGCATGGACCCGTTTGGTTGACATTAGATGGTTCTGAAAATATTCCTTCATTCACTATAGACCCTTCTATGGGTTTAGAAGAGTGTAGTGTTATACTGCATGCTACAATAGCAGAACCATGCCCAGAGTTTTTGTCAAAATATTCATCCTTTGCCAAATTTTTAAGGGTCATGGCTTGGTGTAAAAGATTTATTAATATTACCAGAAAACAGCCAACTCAAAGACTCTCATTTCTAACATCCCAAGACTTAAAAGACTCTCTATTACAAATCGTCAAGATTATTCAGAGATGAGAGTTCACCCCAGAAATCAATGCTTGCATAAAAATATTCCTTTACCAAGAAAAAGCAGGCTGATTTCGCTTAACATTTTTATAGATTCCCAAGGAATTCTTAGAGTTGGCGGACGATTAGGTTACTCGGATTTAGATATTGATCAGAAGCATCCTATGCTAATTCCTTAAGATCATTTTGTAACCAAATTAATTGTAATACACTATCACATAAACAATCTTCATTCTGGAACTCAATTAACTTTATCTTTGATTCGAAATAAATTTTGGATTCCTTCTGGAAGAAACTTAATCAAAAGGGTCTTAAATCAATGTCTCGTATTCCTGAAGAGTAAATCTAAGGCTATTCATCAGATAATGGGAGACTTACCAAAAAATAGACTTCTTCCAGGTAGACCATTTGAAAAGATTGGTATTGATTTGGCCGGTCCCATTCAAGCTAAACCTATATTGAAACGACGCAAAGTTACTTTCAAATTCTACATAGTCCTATTCGTTTGCTTCACCACCAAAGCCATTCACTTAGAAATTTCATCCGATTTGACTGCGGAAACCTTTCTTGCAGCATTGAAAAGATTCATCTCTAGAAGAGGAAGACCAACTGATATATACTCAGACAATGCAACTAACTTTAAAGGTGCAAGCAACATTTTGAAAGAACGATGGAAGTTATTCAATGCTGCTAATATTCAAGATTTTTTCGCCATAGAATCCATTAATTGGCATTTTATTCCTCCGTCGGCACCTAACTTTGGTGGATTATGGGAAGCTGGCATTAAATCAGTTAAAGCCATATTATCTAAAACGATGAAATCTAGGTTATTGAATTGCGAGGAGTTATTGACCTTATTAGCTCAAATTGAGGCCTGTCTTAATTCCAGACCATTAACTTTTGTTAGCAATGATCCAAATGACTTAACAGCGCTAACACCAGGACATTTTCTTATAGGAAATGCAATACGACATGATGCAGAATCTGATCACTCTACTTTGAATCTTCGCTCCAGATGGAATCTGATTCAACCTCAAAGAGACTACTTCTGGAACCGTTGGAGCTGTGAATATCTACATCAACTCCAAGAAAGAAGGAAGTGGAGGACTTCACATCCGGATGTCAACATTGGAGATTTGGTTATGTTGAAGGAACAAGACAAACCACTACAATGGAAACTGGCGAGAATTGTCCAGATATTCCCAGGAGAAGATGATCATACCAGAGTGGTGCTTCTTCGTACTCCTAAAGGCCTTCTGAAGAGACCAATAACCAAGATATGTCCTCTACCTTACAAGGAGTGAGCTCTTGAACTGGGATATAGTTCAAGGTTGTGGGGGAGTATGTTGGATTCAAATGTAAATATTCCTTTATTCATTTATTTGCATTTGTTTTATTCATTTGGTTTTCATTAATTTATTTATTTCATTTTAATCTGTGAGTGTTATTTTTGTTGCTTGGCACTGTTGGTTTTGTTGACATTATCTCCTCCCACGGTTGGGACGCATTGTAATATATTCGTGGTTAATAAAACGTACTCTATTCTTTGTAAAGTATTCATTCATTCATTCTTCTTAAATCAAATCTAAATAAACTACAAAAGAATCTGAATCTACAAAAATCGAACAGTATAGCTCATAAAAAATACTGCATGACGGTGACTCTCCAACAATTATTAAATATTATTATATGACTCAAGACACCTACTGCTGGAATGCCCACTCTTCTTTACAGCTAGACAACAGACAATAAATAATGTTGTAGATCTATATCAATTTGTAAATAGCAGAGAATTATCATAGGTTTAACTATTTTTGTAAAAATATTTATGATTATCTTTCTAATCTGAAAGGTTCAGATTCCTAATATATATTATTGTTTCTCTTTTTTTTATTTTTGATTACTTTTTCTTGTATAATATGTTTATAACTGTTTCTGTTTTTAAAAAATTGCAAATCGAAGCAATTTTCCCTAGCCGGAATATCGCGTTTTGTGTGTTGAAATAAATAAATGAATGATGCATTAGCGCGCCATCTGTTATCAAAATTCTAAACTATTATAGACGTGTATGTTTATTTTTAAAAAGAATCATATGCGTCTATAATATTTTTCAAATTATTAATTAAATTTATAAATTCAATTGCCATCTATCGATAACATTTGTAACAAATAAATTTACAAGAAATGTGTTTGTTTTCAACAATATCATCAAATATTATCTCTACAGACCTTATTGTAATGATACTCATTCAATAACATATATCATTACAGTAAGGTCTATAGAAATAATATTTGATGATATTATTGAAAAGAAACATATTGCCACTCATTCAATAACATATATCATTACAGTAAGGTCTATAGAAATAATAGTTGATGATATTATTGAAAAGAAACACATTGCCACTCATTCAATAACATATATCATTACAGTAAGGTCTATAGAAATAATAGTTGATGATATTATTGAAAAGAAACACATTGCCACTCATTCAATAACTTATATCATTGCAGTAAGGTCTGTAGAGATAATATTTGATGATATTATTGAAAGAAACACATTGCCACTCATTCAATAACATATATCATTACAGTAAGGTCTATAGAAATAATAGTTGATGATAATATTGAAAAGAAACACATTGCCACTCATTCAATAACTTATATCATTGCAGTAAGGTCTGTAGAAATAATAGTTGATGATATTATTGAAAAGAAACACATTGCCACTCATTCAATAACTTATATCATTGCAGTAAGGTCTGTAGAGATAATATTTGATGATATTATTGAAAAGAAACACATTGCCACTCATTCAATAACATATATCATTACAGTAAGGTCTATAGAAATAATAGTTGATGATATTATTGAAAAGAAACACATTGCCACTCATTCAATAACTTATATCATTGCAGTAAGGTCTGTAGAGATAATATTTGATGATATTATTGAAAAGAAACACATTGCCACTCATTCAATAACTTATATCAATACAGTAAGGTCTGTAGAAATAATATTTGATGATATTATTGAAAGGAAAAACATTGCCACTCATTCAATAACTTATATCATTACAGTAAGGTCTGTAGAGATAATATTTGATGATATTATTGAAAATAAACACATTGCCACACATTCAATAACTTTTATCATTGTAGTAAGGTCTGTAGAGATAATATTTGATGATATTATTGAAGAGAAACACATTGCTAATAAATTTATTTGTCACAAATTATTAAATCTACTTATATATTTGCCTTATTCTGTCTGTTTGTTTGTCTGTTTGTCTGTTTGTCTGAAGCTCACGGATAGAATGCGCGCTCATTGGCTGCCAGGGAACACGTGTCCTCCCTGCCCCCCTCTAGACAACCCTGTTATTCAAAAACCATACATCCAATCGCCATGAAATTCTGGGATATTATTAGGTATATCCCCGGAAAGGTTTTCGAAAAATAATTTCTTGAATATCTTGAATATCCTTAGAGTTATTTGCAGAATTGTAGATATAGCTCGCAAGCAGTGCCGCCATTGCGACGACGGAGATAGGCTTAAGTTTGCTGCTCCACCCCTGTTGACCTTGGGTCATCGTGTGAGTCACAGCATGATGCAACAAAAACACTCTCTCTGAGGATTGCGGTAAGTTTGCCTCTCTCATAAACCTGTCTATACAGACCACCCTGACTATAGCGACCACTCTAGACAACCCTGTTATCAGCTGCCTGTCTATACAGACCACCCTGTCTATAGCGGTCACCTTAGGCAACCCTGTTATCAGCAGTGTGATACATCCACCTGTCTATACAGACCACCCTGTCTATAGCGACCACTCTAGACAACCCTGTTATCAGCTGTGTGATACATCCACCTGTCTATACAGACCACCCTGTTAATAGCGACCACCCAAGTCAACGTTTTTTAAATATATTCGCACTCGGGTAAACCCCGGGCGTTGCCCGGGCCATTCGTCTAGTAAATTAATAAAAGGCATCTCTCCTGATAATGCAACTAAAATTTGTATGTGCTGATGGCTTGTGCTATCTGTCAGGATAAATATCAACTATTCTCGTTGATTTTTAATTATTCCAGAATATTTTCCAAATACCCATTCTTGATTAATCAAGAAAAGATAACGACGTATGTTTTTTAGGCTGTTGGCCCTTACCAGCATGGCAATTGACAATTAAAACATTTTTATCGACAATTCAGTCAATATTTACATGAAAAAAAAAATAGATCGAGAGAACTATATACAATCAGCCAGGTGTTCTTCCCCACCGCGATAGAGTCCTCCTCCAGGCGATGACGGGGTCCTCGATGGTCTGGGCCAGACCGACCTGGATGAAGCATCGATAAATCCTTGATTTGACTGATGCGAGGATGTCCAGTTTGTCGTCCACCAGGCCAAGCCCGAAGATCCAGGATTGGAGGCCAGGAGGTCTGCCTACGATGTTGAATGCCTCCCGAACGAGGGGCCTGATATGACCCTCATCAGCGTGTTGAAAACCATCAGTAAAACTTTTAGTTACATAATCAGGAGATACCTTTTTCTTAATTTATCTTCCTGATCCCAGTACAATTTCACTTTTTTACTATTTGTCATATAGTCCTCACGCAATTCCGACCTTAAATATACGGACGAGTGGGTAACACCCTCGATTCCCGACAGTCATGAACCGGGATTTAATCCCGCGTTAACATTTTGTTTAATATGTGAATAACCTTCACATATTATTCACTGTTTCAATTATCATGAACTAGGTTGCTCTTGTTGAGCGGTACCTATTAATGTGATTTTGAACCAGGACCTTAAATATCCGTTTGATGATTTTTCAGGATGCCTGAAAGTTCAGTTTATTGGTCATTGAGGTACAGTTTGCACTACGCTGATGAGGGCCAACATCCCGAAAGGCGTACGTGTTTAGCTTTTCTTATTTAACCAATAATGGATATTTGACCAATTCTGGGATAATTAAAAATCAACGATTAGTTGATTTTATTCCGACAGATGGTGCAAGCCATCAGCAACTTTTAGTTGTACTATCAGGAGATGTATTTTTCTTAATTTATCTACCTGATCCCAGTACAATTTCACTTTCGTACTGTTTTTTCACATAGTTATTAAGTATCATAAAGATAGAGGCTGCCTGGCCGGCATTCATAATTCTTTAATTTAAAGATACTTCGGCCAGTAAATATTTTTTATTGTCTCGACGTTTCGACAAAAATGACGAGGACAAAAGATTTTTTGTCGAAACGTATTAAATAATTTATATAGGAATTAAAGACTCTCTCTCTCTCTCTCCATCTACAAATACCATCTTGGTCTTGAGTTAGGTAACACCAGCCATCACATCGACCTGCCCACTCTGTGGGAAAGAACTCTCGCAGTCCATCGGTGGCAGTCTTTCCTGCGGTGGGTTCACCAACGAAGACTGTATATATTTTATATACAGTATATGTATATTTATCAATTATTTTTATCTATTCAATCATATATTTATCACTATATATTCATATTCATATTTATTCTGTATTTTACCTTATATAATCTTATATGGACGTTGTAATAAATCAGTTTTAATCTCTCTCTCTCTCTCTCTTCTCTCTCATTTGTTGTTTGAAAAAATAGCTGTTGAAAGCTATTCGACTGTTCTGTAATACCTCAGTAAGGAAGAGATAGATTGAACCATTAAGATGGCCACAGCATATCTGTGGCATACGTGGTATACTCAAAAAGAATCGGTGATCGGAAGAAATATATTGAAACAGTGCAGAACACAACATCATAAGAGAGAAAATTGCTATAACAACAACAACAACAAAAAGGCTTTTATTAGGGCCCATTGCCCTGTATGGATTCGCCATACAACAACAAAATAATACAGTAATTTTTACTCCCTTTCCCCATGTGCACGTGAGCCTTTGTTTGAAAAGGGATTTATTTACATATCTGTTCTAAAACTTTCCCCACTACCTCTTTTGCGTATGAATCTATTTACAATTGATAAAATTTCTAAAAAGTATGAATGTAAAAATGTAAACGATAGCAATGCGTTTCTTTATTCGTGAAAATATTTTCAAGCTTTCGAATTCTTACAATCCTTCTACAGGCATAGATGTAAGATGAGAGAATGAGCATTATAAATGTTATAATAGAAAAAAAATTTTTGTTTGATTTTTGATAATTAGTTATATAGAATTAATACTTGATGCTGATTATTTTGAGAATAGAGATATTTGTTGAGCAGTCGTAGCAATGATAAATAAAATCAGTTATCAAAATAGATTTAATTGATCTTATGGAATATATAAAAAAAACATGGTTTGATAAAAGTAATGCCTGGCTTAAGGCGAGTAGAGTAAGGAAAACAAAAGATTATTTACATAATGTACAAAAGTTTTGAGCCGGCCAGCGGGAAAAAACAACGGGAATATTCTTGCCATCGCCCGCTCAAGTCTCAGTGGAGACTTTTCCGGGCACACTGTATCTAAAACGTCAAGGCAGCAGACGCGATGTCAGGTGGCCAGGGATCCTAGGATCTGGCAGCGGGAAAGAGAAAATATGGTTTTACGGGCTACTAACCAAAAGTTATGATTTTTGAGCCCAGTGGCAGCGTGAAAGAGAGAAAATATGTTTTTACGGGCTACTAACCAAAAGTATGGCAGCGGGAAAGAGAAAATATGGTTTTACGGGCTACTAACCAAAAGGGCAGCGGGAAAGAACAACAATGAGTTTTTATATGCAAAGCGTGACCTCTGGCGGTCGATTTAACAGAATATTTGAATCTATATAAAATTATAATTTAAAATAAAATAATACTTTTATATAACATAAATATACAATATTATTTGCATATATTTAAAGGCAACAAAATTTAAATCTACATATACATCTACAAAATATATACATTTAAACCTGTCTATAATGCCCCCTCTTGGGACTCGCCAAAATAGAGTGCTATAGAGAGGGGGTGACAGGTCACTTTTAATGTAAAATTTTTACATTTTATTGTTTAAAATCGGGCGCTATAGAGAGGAAGGCGCTATTTAGAGGGGGCGCTATAGAAAGGTCACTATTAATGAAAAATGTTTACATTTTAATGTTTAAAATCGGGCGCTATAGAAAGGAAGGCGCTATTTAGAGATGACGCTATAGACAGGTTTAACTGTGTATATATTATTAAAAAGATTTTCTGTTGATTTTGATTATCCCGTAATTATCCGGTAATGCAGTCGTGGTTACAGAATAATGTTAATAAAAATAGTTATCAAAAATAGCTTTAATTGAGCTTAAGGAATATAGAAAAAAACATAATTTGAGAGAAAGTGATGCCTGTCTTAAGGCGAGTAGAACAAGGAAAAATAAAAACTTATTTACATAATTACAAAGGTTTGAGCCGGCCATCAGGAATCGAAAATATCTTTATTTACGGGGCTGCTAATCAAAATAAAATGATTTTTGAGCCCCAATGGCCGCGTAAAGCGGAATATATACAAAGTACTATGACCAGGCTGGGGAGGCTAGGGACAGGATCTCCGTCAGGGAAGAGGCAGGTTAGGCCGGATTGGGTCCGCGGAGGTCAGGAGGCAGGAAGAGAGGACTAGAACTTTGCAGCTCTAGCTCTGGCGGTTGGGCAAGCCATTGATCTTGCCTCGTGGTCTGCAGAGAGGCCCTTGGCTGAACAGCCATCGGGAAACAACAACAATAGGTAATATAAAGGGAATTCGCGACATCTGGTGGTATACTTAACAGAATATTTGAATATATGAAATATAATTTTTAAACAAAATAATATTTTAATATAACATATATATATATATATCATAAAATTATAGGATATCTACAAATTTGAACAAAATAGACACGAAATAAACGAAACAACATTATAGAAGAACGGAGGTGATGGCAAATGTTACTTTTACGGGTTATCACACAATGTGAAAATTACTAGGGCCTGAAGTAATAGCAACTAACACACAAAAAAACATGTACTCAAGAGTACAACAACAACAAAAAAGGAGCAAAAAACTCACGATTTTCTATATAAAGACAAAACAGTACTTATCTCCTTTATTGTAGCGTTGGTAGGGATCGGACCGGGGTCACACAGGTATGCGAGATCACCAGACACGGATAAAGCACGCAGAGATCACTTTAAACGTTGCCACACGATTACCACACTCCCACCTTGCAATACCATAGCCCCTTATATATACAAACACTAGCCGAATGACCCGGGCAACGCCCGTGTTTTACCCGATTGAATGTTTTTATTCAAATACTATTTGTTACAATTATAAATTTGGCGCCTTTAATAAATGCATATATTAGTTAATAACTATAGCCTATGTGCTTTATCTGTCTATGTACTGTTGGCTTCCGTAGGCGTCTCTTACTGGGAAAAAGAAAGAGAAGATTTCATTTAGTTATTAACTAATATATGCATTTATTTAAGGAGCGACCCGCTCCAACACAATAGTTACAAAAACGAAAAAGCGAGTGGGGGAGGGCATGATGGGGGGGGGCAAAGGTGGCGTGATCGCAGCCAACCAATAGGAGGGCGCCATTCCAAAAAAAAAGCAAACGGTGACAGAGATGATAAATGATTAGGAGATGAAGAATGACGCTCGTAACTGTATATAGAAGGGCCACATTCGTCCAATGAGAAGACGTGAGAGATTGGTTCACTAACAAACAAAAACAACATTTCAATTTTTTTTTTTTCACATTGTGTCGCGGTCTCACGCAATTCTGCCTTAACTACCCGTTTCATGATTTTTCAGGATGCCTGAATGACCAGAGTTGTTGTCGTTGAGGTACAGCTTGCACCAAGCTGATGAGAGCCAACAGCCCGAAACGCGTCCGTGGTTAGCTTTTCTTGATTAAACAAGAATGGGTATTTGGCCAATTCTGGAATAATAAAAAATCAACTAGAATAGTTGATATTTATTCCGATAGATGGGGCAAGCCATCAGCAACTTTCAGTTGCACGATAAGGAGATGCCTTTTTTATAATATAAAAAAAAAAAAACATCCTTCTCACTAAAAACTGAGATAAGATAAAAATGCAAATGTTTGTCAATGTAATTTGACAGTGAAGCGTTAAAGAAGAGAGTCAGGAAATGTGGGCAAGCCAGTAAAGAAAGTGTGCAGCCTTCCACAAGGAAATGACGATTGGCAGGTTCTAGGGATGGGCGTCAGACGAGCAGTCCAGATGACATTCCAGTGTGGGACAGTCTGATGACATCGACATCTAGGGTTAAAGGCGCGGGAAGTTGCCTTAAGGCATGTAGATAACCCTGCAAGACAGTGCCAGGAGAGCCTGACATCGGAGCGGCATACAAGGCGGTGTAGTCCAGGCTGGACATGTATAGTGTGGAGCGAGACGTTTCACAAGTCTATTTTTGTCACTAGATAATACTTTTTATATGAAAAATAGACACTTCGGCCAGTTAGAGTTTTTATTTTCTCAACGTTTCGACAAAAATATTTTGTCTTTGTCAGGAGAAGTAAATAAAAATAAAGCATTTGGCAAGGCGTTAAAAATTGTTCTGAGGTTGCAAGGGAGTTCTCACGTGATTTTTCGAATTTAGTACAACATCTAAAGCGCGAGTCAAAAACAAATATTAAACAAATATTAATTTTTATTTACTTCTCCTGACGAAGACAAAAGATTTTTGTCGAAACGTTGAGAAATAAAAAATAACTCTAACTGGCCGAAGTGTCTATTTTTCATATGAATATGAATGCCAGCCAGGCAGCCTGTATCTTTAAGATAGATAATACTTGTATCATAATCTTCAACAGATA
The DNA here is from genome assembly GCA_030710605.1 of Cordylochernes scorpioides. Classification (NCBI taxonomy): domain Eukaryota; kingdom Metazoa; phylum Arthropoda; class Arachnida; order Pseudoscorpiones; family Chernetidae; genus Cordylochernes; species Cordylochernes scorpioides. Next base: position 12,478,939 of record CP092869.1, read on the forward strand.
TCTTCAGAGAATTAACGCCAACAGTATCAAGAATCAAATCAGGGCATTTTAAAGGAATTAAGATAAACCCAGACATGACTAGATCCAACAGAAACTGTAATAACTGCTACAACACCCAACTCACTCCGGGCCATATATACCCGGCCATCCTTGCAGCCCTCTATATGGCAGACATCAATCCAGAAGAGGACATCCATACGGACAAGGCACCTCAGTTGGCCGGTATTGTGATCAGGGTGCATGGACCGATCTGATCTGCTCCATGGACAAGACACCACCGCCTTAGTTGACCGGTATTGTGATCAGGGTGCATGGACCGATCTGATCTTCTCTATGGACAAGACACCACCACCTCAGTTGACCGGTATTGTGATCAGGGTGCACGGACCGATCTGATCTGCTCCATGGAAAAGACACCACCACCACCTCAGTTGGCTGGTATTGTGATCAGGGTGCATGGACCGATCTGATCTGCTCCATGGACAAGACACCACCGCCTCAGTTGGCTGGTATTGTGATCAGGGTGCATGGACCTATCTGATCTGCTCCATGGACAAGACACCACCGCCTCAGTTGGCTGGTATAGTGATCAGGGTGCATGGACCGATCTGATCTGCTCCATGGACAAGACACCACCGCCTCAGTTGACCGGTATTGTGATCAGGGTGCATGGACCGATCTGATCTTCTCCATGGACAAGACACCACCACCTCAGTTGACCGGTATTGTGATCAGGGTGCACGGACCGATCTGATCTGCTCCATGGAAAAGACACCACCACCACCTCAGTTGGCTGGTATTGTGATCAGGGTGCATGAACCGATCTGATCTGCTCCATGGACAAGACACCACCGCCTCAGTTGACCGGTATTGTGATCAGGGTGCATGGACCGATCTGCTCCATGGACAAGACACCACAAACAGATATATTACACTTAGTCATTGTAAATAAGCTCCATGACTTTATATAATCATTACATGGGATAATGAAACTCAATTTTTTTATTTTTTTACTTTCTTAGAAATAGGGACTAATATATATTGAGCGAAATATCTTAATCAAATATTTTTTTGCTGTATACAATCTTTAATTAAAATCTTATGTTATACACCCATACCTCGCTTTGCGTCGGGGTTACGTTCCAAAAAAACACGACGCAAATTGAAACGACGCAAAGTGAAAATAAAATTTTGATGGCATGTCGCAATCAAAAACAAAGGTGTTGCCATATTTTAGGAAAATAAATTCAAAAAAAAAAAAAATTAAAGACTCGAATCCAAAACAACGCAACTTCGAAAATCTAACGACGCACAGTGAAAATCAGTAAAAATTAAGCAGTGACGCAACTTCGAAAAAAAACGCAAAACGAAACGACGCAAAGCGAGGTATTGGTGTATTATAAAATCGCTTGGAACAGTGTTGAAATTAACACACCTTTTGCAATTTAATATAAAACTTTACCAAATTTTAATGATATATTTAATGTAATGTTTTCAATTAATTTTATAAAAAATATATAGTAAGTGAGATATTTTTTAATTGAGGTAGCAACATGCTGTATATAGCTTTATTCATGATTAAATTGTGAAAAAAGTTTTAAAATTACAAATATATTCTCACAATGAGTTTTTGTAAATATTTCTGGTGGGATAAAGTTGATATTATAGTAAGCCCGTTGAAGAGCGATTAACGCTTCAAAGCTAGCAGTTTTTTAAATAAAAAGATACTCATTGTGAGAATATATTTGTAATTTTAATACTGTATATACATTTAGTATTTAATACTCATTTGAAAACCTTATATAACTTTATGAAAAATAGTACAAGAGTGAAATTGTACTGGGCAACTATTAGTTGCACGATCTGGAAGGAGGATTTCTTTTCATTCTGAAGATCTTTTGTTGGCTGGAATTTTGAATAGAGATATCTATTGTTATTGAATAGAGATATCTATTGTTATTGAATAGAGATATCTATTGTTATTGAATAGAGATATCTATTGTTATTGAATAGAGATATCTATTGTTATTGAATAGAGATATCTATTGTTATTGAATAGAGATATCTATTGTTATTGAATAGAGATATCTATTGTTATTGAATAGAGATATCTATTGTTATTGAATAGAGATATCTATTGTTATTGAATAGAGATATCTATTGTTGACGCTCAATGGTAGGAATACTCAATAAACATATTGTTACGACACTTCTCAGCCGTCGATGTTTGCGTTCAAGGTTCCTAAGAAAACAATGTGGATTATTTGTGGATACAGCTTAGTACGGTATATTTATTCCCAGAGCTTTAAAACGTAGACTAATAGCTATATACAGTAGATGGACTTGCCTTCATTGTCCGCCACTAGAGGGATCCTCCTCGTCACCGTCTTCTCCTTGCCGCAGATCTCGATGTCACCAGACTGACGCTCCTTCCCAGATTGTGATGTCCTCTCGGAGCACAAACCCCCTTCAGCCGACTGCTATCTCGGCTCCTTCCCTTCACTACGGCACCAGCTGGACTGTTTATCTCTCGCCCCCTCCTCTGGAATCTGTCAATAAACACTTCCTTGTGGAGGGGAGCCCTGCATACCTTCTTTTCTTGGCTTGCCCACATCTTCTCTACATATTCTTTGCTACACCGCTTCAATATTTTATTTAAAGAGTGAGCCAATTTTATTAAAGTCATTTTTTACATAAAGTTTTAGGTGTAAAGCCTCGCTTATAAGGGAACCTGCATAAGCCATATACGAGTATAACAGTAATTGGTAATGTGAAAAAAGAGGTTTTCTCTGTTTTAAACTACTTTAATTAACTATTTGTAAGTTATATAAGTTAAATAAATGTACATCAGCCAATAAAGAGTCACTAAAACATCGAGAATTCAATAAATTATTAGCTGATGTTCCTTTCTTTTAACTTATATAACTTACAAATAGCTAATTAAAGTATTAATAGTTTAAAAACTGAGAGAAAAGTCTCTATTTTCACTTTACCAATTACTGTTATATATTATGATGCTTTAGCGCGCCATCTGTTATCAAAATTCGAAAGTCCAGCAGAAATAGACAAAATTACAGTCCTTTTCAATGCCTGTCTTTCCATTAGTAATTTCATATTTCAAAACCAAATATTCCAGCAGATCAGTGGATCACCTATGGGCAGCCCTTTATCCCTTGCAGCAGCAGAAATAGTCCTAATGAAAATAGATAGATGGATAAATCGTCAAGGAGGCCTAGGCATAATAAAATGGAAACGTTACATTGATGACATATATTGTGAATTCGAATCTGAGAAAGAACAACTAATTTTAGATACCCTCAACGGCTACCACCATAGAATATCCTTTCCTATTGAAAAAGAAATTAATGGAGTTTTGCCCTATCTCGATTCCCTCATAATGAGAACAGAAAATAGTTTTCACACCACAGTGTATTACAAGAAAAGTTTCGAACCATCATACCTCCCGTTTAAATCTTATGGTCCCATATCTCACAAAATAACAGTAGTGAAAACCTTAAACAAGCGTTTATTCACCCATTGCTCCCTCCCCAAATTTAAAGCAATAGAAAGAAATAATATTTACAGAAAACTAAGAAATATTGGCTATCCCCCACTGTTTATCGAACAACACTGTTACAATCCATCCCATCATAGAACCCAGCAGACTTTCAAAACGACCTGTTATATTGATTATTCACCAACCAATTTAAAAATAGCCCTGGAAATAAAGAAATACAGAATCAAGTTCTTTTTCCGCACCCCAAGAACCGTCGGGAATATCCTTAGAAATCCCATCACAAAATCGACCACAGACCAGAACCCCCTTCAGAAGAAAAATGCCATATATTCCGTGTCATGCATTGATTGTCCATCTATATACGTAGGAGAAACAAGCAGGAAAATACAGACAAGATTGAAGGAACATACTTACAATATGAAGACCAAAGATCCAAGATCCCTCATTTTTCAACATACCATGAATACCGGCCACAAATTTAATTTAGACAGTCCAACTTGCCACTACAGTAACATAACCACCAAATCTGAAAGATTAATCCTTGAATCGCTGATTTCCAAACAACACAATAGCATTAATCGTAGAATAGATATCCCAGAACAATTTTGTCATATTCCATACCACAAAAATCAGATTTCTCGCTTATCCAATTCATAGTTTAAAACTTAACTTTATTAAAATATTGAAATTTAAGGTTAAATTATTTCCAATTGTTAAACAAAGTAAAATAGTAATAATTTATGTAGATTTAATACTTTTCTTTCTGATATTTTATTTAAAATTTGCAACAAATCAAATGTATATAACTGTCTCTCGTGAATCAAATGTTTCATTTTTTGCCTGTAGAAGGGCGGCTCCAGCCCGAAAGCTCGCGCATATCATAATAAAAGAAACTTATTGCGAAAGGTTGTAGTTTTATTTTAAAATATTATAGACGTGTATGATTCTTTTTAAAAATAAACAATTTCTACTGTCCTTACTGAAATGGTAGTTTAAACTAGCGAAACCGCTGGGAGGGTTCACCACTGATGAGCCAGGCCCTCCCATAAATTTTTCCATTGCAGAAAGGACAGTAGAAATTGCTTATTTTTAAAAAGAATCATTCGGGTCTATAATAGTTTCGAATTTTGACTGTTATATATGGCATATACAGGTTCTCCTATAAACAAAGCTTTACACCTAAAACTTTATGTAATAAATTACTTTAATAAAGTTGACTCGTTCCTTAAATAAAATATGTATATTGAGTAGTTCTACCATTGTGTGACAACAATAGATATCTCTATTCAAAAATTTATCACTAAAGTTTCAAAAGTTTTCAGATTGTTTAGCTTTAAATTCGTCGAATCATATTTTTATCTCTTTTTTAATGTAATAGAGTGAAAGAGAAGTTACTCAGTTAGATATAGATAGGTCAAACTTTTTAGAACAATGTTTTATCGTAAAGTTTTTATCACTCAACTTTATAAAATATTTTTTTATTGGCAAAGTGTGAATAGTATATTTTGTGTTTTGAAACTAGTTCTGTGCCATCATATTAACTAGCAAATAATAACTGGACAGAAGATAGAAATAATTCAGCCGATTCATCAAACAATACCAAACGATACCACTTAAGACGAAATGGAGATGACCAAATCTTCACTTCATCATAACCTAAAAGAATTAAGAATTTCTGCAGTCCATGTAAGTTCTTTTCAAATATTATTACAAGTTTTTAGCGATATCGTAATGCTTCTTTATTATACTCCAGCCTAATAGGATAATGCAAATACAAAAATGGATGAAACATTTTTAAAAACAAATAAAACATTCCAAAGTTTTTTCCCGTTAGGAATTCCATCATTTTTCCGTTCTAACTTTCATAATACCCAATTTACAATGAACCACGGAAATTTTAAGGGATTTTTAGCAACAATTGAAGCGGTTGAGGACTCTAGCTGTCACTGTGACAAGGAAACCCAGGACTCTAGACACCTACTGCTGGAATGCCCACTCTTCTTTACCGCTAGACAACAGACAATAAATAATGTTGTAGATCTATATCAATTTGTAAATAGCAGAGAGAATTATAACAGATTGAACTATTTTTGTAAATATATTTATGATTATCTTTCTAACCTAGAAGAATCAGGTTCCTAATATATATTATTTTCTTATATAATATGTTTATAACTGCTTCTGTTTAAAAATGTAAATCGACGCAATTATTCCTTAGACGGGATATCGCGTTTTGTGTGTTGAAATAAAATAAATTATTATTCATTATCTCACAAAAATTTGAGGATTTCGAAAAATTACAAAAAGTTTTCTGTTTGCTTGTTTTAGTTTTCTTAGAAAGGGCTTGTCCGAAAGCTACTTTATATAATTAATTTTAAAAAAGAGGTTTTTTTCACCGTCTTATACCTTTTTTTATATGATGATTGTCTGTCTACCTTTTTACAACTGAAAGTCATCTTCTGTTAGGTTTCAATATACAGTTAAACCTGTCGCCCGCTCTTGGGACTCACCAAAATAGGGTGCTATAGAGAGGGGGTGCTATAGACAGGTCACTTTTAATGTAAATCGCATCGTACTACGTATTTAAAATCGGGTGCTATAGAGAAGGAGGCGCTATTTAGAGGAGCGCTATAGACAGGTTTAACTGTAGTAATATTTTATATAAATCAATGACTAGACTTATTGAGGATTTTATTATAATCTGTTTAAAGCAAAAAAAAAAACGCTATTTCAAGAAAACACAAACGCCTTTCTTTTTCAACAAAAAATGCAGAAAGATTCGCATCTCTAATACTGCTAACTTAAACAAGAGATGGCTAATTGAAAATTATAAATATATTTTTATAAAACAACACACACTACTTTTTTTCAATATATATAATTAAAATTCATATTTTTCTAAAGCTTTTATCCTGTAATTAATAAAAATTGGAGATTAAAAAGGTCGAAACCGCTGAGAGAGTTCACCACTCTTTCAATATTTATTCATTGCAGGATAAGGGTTATATAAATTTATTTTAATTATATATATATGCTATAATATATTATAATGTACACTATATTTTCATTTGTAGCCTAATTATAAATAGTTTAACAGCTTCTAAATGTAGATACAATTCAAAACGCCAGTTTGTCCATCATGTAATAGCAAACAAGATAATAAAGTTTTATTGAGAGTCCACCGTACCCAAAAAGGCAAGTTCCGAGGAGTCGAATTTCGTTAAGATTATTCATTTCCTCCCAGGAAACCTCTAGTAAGTTTTACGACCGCCACTGGACATTGACAAAAAGGACGAACAACAACAGATCATCTCTATCATGAAGATCACACCCTCCTGGACCTTGTTCATGTCTTCAGCCGCTGATCTCTCTTTCTAGGTGACATCCAACCTGTCTCGTCTTGTTATGTTACCCATTGACGCCTGAAACCACTTAGCCCCATGACTGCACAACCTGCCTACCACAACAATCATACGAAAGTATAACCTCTTTACAACAACATATATTTTAATAGCGTTAAAAATATGCTTATAATTTTTAACGATAGATGGCGCTAATTTAATAATAATATTTTAGATAGTTAATTGTATAATATAAAATTTTATTTTACGAAAAAAGAAAGAGGCATTTCCTTATTTGGCAACTTAAAGTTGCTGATGGCTTGCGCAATCTATCGGAATAAATATCAACTATTCGTTGATTTTTAATTATTCCAAAATTGGCCAAATACCCATTCTTGATTAATAAAAAAAAAGCTAACCACGCACGCGTTTCGGGCTGTTGGTCCACAGTCAGCCATCAGCAACTTTCAATTGCACGATAAGGAAATGCCTCTTTCTTTTTTCATAATTTATGCACCTTATCTCAGTACAATATCGCATTTGTACTATTTTTTCATATTTTATTTTGCGTTTTAAGTTTTCTACACGAAGTTAGATTGTGGAAGCTAACCTAATTGAAATGTTGAACTCTAAGCTTTTCTCTCATTTTCAGTATAATATCAACTAACTCTTCCAAGAAAATGGCACCAGGATATAACAGCTGCTTGGAATGTGATAGATTGATCCGTGGGCGGTGATTGGACGAGACAAGAATGGATTCACCATGACTGGATTCAACCAGGATATCATCCAGCATGTCATGGAAGGTCTCAATATCAGGTAATACACACTAATAAGTAATACTTCTACAGTAGTAGCTGACAGTGTAGGCGGTTAAACCCAACACATGGCAGCTTGTCTTGATTATCTACTGTGTGTTTGGATGTGTTGTGGCCGTGTAGTGCCCCCTCCAGACAATCAGTGGGACATTGTAACTCCAAATGGAAGCTTGTCTTGATTATCTACTGTGTGTTTGGATGTGTTGTGGCCGTGTAGTGCCCCCTCCAGACAATCAGTGGGACATTGTAACTCCAAATGGCAGCTTGACTTGATTATCTACTGTGTGTTTGGATGTGTTGTGGCCGTGTAGTGCCCCCTCCAGACAATCAGTGGGACATTGTAACTCCAAATGGAAGCTTGTCTTGATTATCTACTGTGTGTTTGGATGTGTTGTGGCCGTGTAGTGCCCCCTCCAGACAATCAGTGGGACATTGTAACTCCAAATGGAAGCTTGTCTTGATTATCTACTGTGTGTTTGGATGTGTTGTGGCCGTGTAGTGCCCCCTCCAGACAATCAGTGGGACATTGTAACTCCAAATGGAAGCTTGTCTTGATTATCTACTGTGTGTTTGGATGTGTTGTGGCCGTGTAGTGCCCCCTCCAGACAATCAGTGGGGCATTGTAACTCCAAATGGAAGCTTGTCTTGATTATCTACTGTGTGTTTGGATGTGTTGTGGCCGTGTAGTGCCCCCTCCAGACAATCAGTGGGACATTGTAACTCCAAATGGAAGTTTGACTTGATTATCTACTGTGTGTTTGGATGTGTAGTGGCCGTGTAGTGCCCCCTCCAGACAATCAGTGGGACATTGTAACTCCAAATGGAAGTTTGACTTGATTATCTACTGTGTGTTTGGATGTGTAGTGGCCGTGTAGTGCCCCCTCCAGACAATCAGTGGGACATTGTAACTCCAAATGGAAGCTTGACTTGGTTATCTACTGTGTGTTTGGATGTGTAGTGGCCGTGTAGTGCCCCCTCCAGACAATCAGTGGGACATTGTAACTCCAAATGGAAGTTTGACTTGATTATCTACTGTTAGCCAATCTTCTTCTGGCTGGTTCTTTTACTTTTCACTCTTCCACCTAGAGGTATAGTGAGCGCCGAGGTCTTGTCCTAAATGAAGCGGGCTTTCCGAGCTCTAACTATTGTGAAAGGACTAGTCTCACAAAAGCTCAACTTAACACAACATAACACGTATTTTATTTTCAACCACACTATATATAATCAAACATACACACGTGACCAGGCACTCTTGGTCAAATATAATATAAACATATATACACAGAGTTACATTAAAATAATAATAATAAACTCTAACATTCCTCCCCGAGTTGATGGGTCACATCAATTTTCATCATTAGCCAACACGGCAGCCAGTTCTTTTAATTGATTTTGAGCCAGATAGAAACGCGAACGCAACTGTCGTGCAGCTCCTACAAAACTTGTTCCTAGATCACTATATAGCCGAGTGCAATGCCCTCTTCGCGCTACAAATCGCTTAAAAGCCGACATGATGGTGGGTGTAGAGGCATCTGTGACCAATTCAAGATGTACGGCTCGGGTCACATAGCACACAAATAGACAGATGTAGCCCTTTTCAGTCTTTCGGCCTCTACCCTTGGACATTCGAAGGTTCACAGGTCCAGCATAATCTACACCACTTATTGAGAAGGGTTTACCCGGTGTTAATCTCTCCTTGGGTAAATCGCTCATTAGCTGGCCTTGAGTGACGCGACCGTATCGACAGAATGTCACGCACTCTCGAATGCATCTCTTCACCTGGTCTTTTGCTCTCAGCATCCAATACTTCTGTCTCAATGTGGACAGCATCAGGTGCACACTTCCGTGCAAAGTCCGCATATGAACCACTTGAACAATCATCTGAGCCACCTTTCCTGATGAAGGCAATAGCGCAGGACGTTTTTGTTCATATGTCATAGATGGAGCCCATTCCAATCTACCGCCGACTCCAATGATTCCTTGATCGTCGAGGAACGGTGCTAAACCACAAATCTTGCCCGTGCGCTTCACCGATCCTAAAGTGGTCAAACTTCTTATTTCTTCCCTGAAATGCCGGCACTGAATTGCTTGAAGTATTCTCCTATGAGCATTTCTCAGTTCGGCTGGGGTTAAGTGCGACTGATCGCTCCGCACTGTAGCGGCAGCTATGGCAACAACGCAATATCCAAGCCACTTTTCGGATATATCCATCAAAGGTCGAGCTCATCTCTCCGATGGCCACCAAGAAATGTGTTTCACTGATGGCATGAATACTCAGGAGCTCAATTTGACTTTGGTGCTCAAACACAGGAGGCATTCTAGGCCATTCTCTTGATTCCGCTGATAACCAGGTAGGTCCTGTCCACCAGATGGAAGACTGTTTCAGCTCGGACCCCAGAATTCCTCGCCTGGCAATATCCGCTGGATTATCTCCTGTGGGAACATAGCGCCACTCCCTGACCTGTGGACAATTCTGAATCTCCGCGACACGATTGCCGATGAAAGTGGGGAGATTTCCAGACATAGTTCTTAACCAACTCTAGACTATGGTAGAATCGGACCAACAGGTAGCACTCTCCAGTTTGATATCCAACTCTTCCATTATATATTTCACTAGTCTGGTCAGCAGAAGAGCGGCGCACAATTCTAAGCGTGGAATTGACATATTCCGCATGGGAGCCAACTTAGTCCTTGATGCCAACAGTCCTACACTGACTCCATCATCAGTGGGAATTCTTATGTAAACAGCTGCTGCATAGGCGTCTTCGGAGTCATCACCGAATCCATGCAATTTTACTCCCTGGGTATTCCTTCCGAGACCCAACCATCGGGGTATTCTCAAACTTCCCATGAAAATTAGTCCATGTTTCAATCAATGATTCATCCATCGGATCATCCCAATGTAATCCCGTCATCTACAACCTTTGAACCATTATTTCTCCTGTTACAAGGACAGGTGCCAACCATCTTAAGGGATCTTCTAACTTAGCGATGAAGGAAATCATTTCGCTCGTGGTAGTCGCCGATGTCTTTTCCAACGACTGAACTTCACATAAGAAACAGTCCTCACTTTGGATCCATCCCAAACCCAATGTCCTTATAACATTGGACTGTTCAAATGTAATCCCTTGTGCGCAATGCTCTCTCGCATGTTGCCCAAAATCGTCAGATCAATTTCTTTAGAATCTGTGGTTTCTAGGGCTTTGAAGGTTATTGAGGCCGGAGAGGGTTCGTTTCTTCCAGTGTCTTCCTCTTCCAAGTCTATGATGGATTCTTCTTTCTTCATGCAAAGTATTTTGGAAGATATGGCTTTAGGGCTCTTTGTTTGAGCTCTTACCTCTACATCGCTTGAAGCCCCCACTCCAGAACCCTCCACATCAAGAGGCTCTGAAGGTTGAGAATCTTCAATTGCAGACTTTTCGTCAGAATCTTCTACTGCAATTTCTGGAACCTCTTGAGAACCTTGAGCTTTACCTTTTGAAGAATCAGGATCTGATGCTAAGGCATCGTCTGCAGGCTTAGCGGTATCGTCTGAAGGCCCAGAGGTATCGTCTGAAGGCCCAGAGGTATCGTCTGCAGGCCTAGAGCAGTCATAGGATTCCGAAATCTTCTTTAGAGATCTCAAACCACTCAATATAATATTCCTATAATCCACTGGATACGCAATCCCTTCCAGTTTAGCACTTTTACCAGACTTTTTTGGAGACTTGTCTCCTAAATTAAGACCTTTCGCTGGAGTAGGCACTTGCCCCTTTGGAGAACTGGCCGGAGTATATAATATTGGAGTTATTACAGTTCCAGAAACAGTTTCCTTCGATACAAGTTGCATTTTATTGTTTGGAAGCTATTTGCCAATTGAACTTTTTTTTCTATTGGCTCGCTCTTCACATAGGTGATCTGGACAGTACAACCCTGTTTAGAAAGCGTTTTACTTCCTCCAACCTTTGCATCATCATTCAACCATTTCCTTTTCTTCCTGATCTTGAGGTACGGGCACTTAACTAAAATCGTCTACAACGATTTCCCGCCCAAAAACCATCAGTTGTCCATCTTTTTCTTCCAAAGAAATCTAAGGTAGTCCCAATCACTTTCCTTAATGGCGATCATCCGGAAATATCTTTTCAGGTCGGCCAAAACCCCGAATTTATTCTCCCGAAGTTTTATCCTTATCTCAGGGATTCCTCTCAATAGACTGGGTCTCCTCTTCAAATATCGTTTCAACGAGAGTCCGTTGCGTCCTCTACAGGAAGCGTCGTCAAATACTGGCCGCACAGGCGCAGCCTTGGATTCACACCCAAATACAGGGCGATCAGGCAAATAGTATCCTTTTACCTTAAATTCCACATCTCCAGTCTGTCCTGCTTCCACCAATTTCCTCGATGCTGGAACTCTGACAACTCTTTCCTCAATATCATCAATGGACTCAGCCTCACCATCTGAAATCTCCAATTGATCAGCGCCCTCAGCTACCGCTTTAGAATTGCTCACCGATTCATAACCTTTAATTGCAGTCTCAAAATCCCTACTCCATTGTCCTTGTTTTCAGCTTCTGAGTCTTTCCCATTCTCTAAATCTGCGTCTTGCCTTTCCGCCACCTTTGAATCGGTACCTTGTTCTGCATCTAGCCCTTCTGCCACCTTTGAATCAGTGCCTTGTTCTGCATCTAGCTTTTCTGCCATCTTTGAATCAGTACCTTGTTCTGCATATAGCAGCTTCACTTCTTCAGTGTTCTTTGAATCCATTCCTTGTTCCACATCCAGCCCTTTCTCTTCATCTGCTTCAACGGATTCTTTCTTAACTTCAGCCCTATGACTTTCGTCAATTTCTACAACAGACTTCTTCTTGACTTGAGCCTTTTCACCGTCTTCAGCAAAATGCCCTTTTACTACTTGAGCCTTTTTACTTTCTTCAACGGCAATCTGCTTGGATGTCTCTTCTACCATTTGCTCGGATGATACCACAATCCCAGCATCTTCCTTAATAGAAGCTGGATCAACTTCCTTCATCAAGTTAACTCCTACAACCCTTGGCTTCTCACTCATCCCGACTTCTAAACTGCTTCCATCGCAGATCCTCATATCCAATTTGGGCAGTCGGCAAACTCCCGTTCCAGGCAGCGAGCCCTTTTTCGAACTAGTACCATGGAGGGCTTCCGTATTTTTCTTCAGAGAGCTGAGGAAATGATTTGTCTTAATTTCAAGATCTATCCACTTCTCATAATAATGGATCACTGTATCCTTCTCCTCTTCTAGTTCCTTGTAATCAATTTCCTTATCTTCTAGCATCAACTTCCAGATCAACTCATCTTCTTCCCGAAGATCTGCTATATTATTTTCGATGAGTGTATAGCTCGTTCTTATCACATCCTCAGAAGGAGTTTCTTCATCCAACTCCGCTTCTGCCCTTTTGATCAACTTGGAAATAATCGTTCTTTGAACGGCTCTACTTCTTAATGCCCGCTTCATTCTAAACTTGCCCTTTTGATCTTAACTTAACCTTTTGTTGCTTAACGCACTATACCTCGGCCTTAACTTTTAATCCAATTTGCAAAACTTTCTTAAAACCTTATTTACATAACTTCTCCTTTTGTTATGATCTTGCCTAAATTTGCATAGGCCTTCTTTTCTTGATTATCTTAGTATTGACAAATTGAATTTCCAAATTTTAAAACTTTAACTTCTAATCAAGAGTGAGTTCTTCTTAATCTTTATCTTCTTCAATTCCTTTAACCTCTTTAGGCTTCTTCAACTTCTTAACCTCTTTAGGCTTCTTCAACTTCTTAACCTCTTTAACTTTAACCTTAGCATAGATCCGGCTCGAGGGACCAAAATGTTAGCCAATCTTCTTCTGGCTGGTTCTTTTATTGCTCACTCTTCCACCTAGAGGTATAGTGAGCGCCGAGGTCTTGTCCTAAATAAAGCGGGCTTTCCGAGCTCTAACTATTGTGAAAGGACTAGTCTCACAAAAGCTCAACTTAACACAACATAACACGTATTTTATTTTCAACCACACTATATATAATCAAACATACACACGTGACCAGGCACTCTTGGTCAAATATAATATAGACATATATACACAGAGTTACATTAAAATAATAATAATAAACTCTAACACCTACTGTGTGTTTGGATGTGTAGTGGCCGTGTAGTGCCCCCTCCAAACAATCAGTGGGACATTGTAACTCCAAATGGAAGCTTGACTTGATTATCTACTGTGTGTTTGGATGTGTAGTGGCCGTGTAGTGCCCCCGCCAGACAATCAGTGGGACATTGTAACATCTAAATGGAAGCTTGACTTGATTATCTACTGTGTGTTTGGATGTGTAGTGGCCATGTAGTGCCCCCTCCAGACAATCAGTGGGACAGTGTAACATCCAAATGGCAGCTTGACTTGATTATCTACTGTGTGTTTGGATGTGTAGTGGCCGTGGTGTGCCCCCTCCAGACAATCAGTGGGACATTGTAACTCCAAATTGAAGCTTGACTTGATTATCTACTCTGTGTTTGGATGTGTAGTGGCCGTGTAGTGCCTCCTCCAGACAATCAGTGGGACATTGTAACATCTAAATTGAAGCTTGACTTGATTATCTACTGTGTGTTTGAATGTGTAGTGGCCGTGTAGTGCCCCCTCCAGACAATCAGTGGGACATTGCAACTCCCAATGGGAGCTTGACTTGATTATCTACTGTGTGTTTGGATGTGTAGTGGCCGTGTAGTGCCCCCTCCAGACAATCAGTGGGACATTGTTACATCCAAATGGCAGCTTGACTTGATTATCTACTGTGTGTTTGGATGTGTAGTGGCCGTGTAGTGCCCCCTCCAGACAATCAGTGGGACATTGTAACTCCCAATGGGAGCTTGACTTGATTATCTACTGTGTGTTTGGATGTGTAGTGGCCGTGTAGTGCCCCCTCCAGACAATCAGTGGGACATTGCAACTCCAATGGGAGCTTGACTTGATTATCTACTGTGTGTTTGGATGTGTAGTGGCCGTGTAGTGCCCCCTCCGGGCAATCAGTGGGGCATTGTAACTCCAAATGGAAGCTTGACTTGATTTTCTACTGTGTGTTTGGATATGTAGTGGCCGTGTAGTGCCCCCTACAGACAATCAGTGGGACATTGTAACATCCAAATGGCAGCTTGACTTGATTATCTACTGTGTGTTTGGATGTGTAGTGGCCGTGTAGTGCCCCCTCCAGACATTCAGTGGGTCATTGTAACATCCAAATGGAAGCTTGACTTGATTATCTACTGTGTGTTTGGATGTGTAGTGGCCGTGGTGTGCCCCCTCCAGACAATCAGTGGGACATTGTAACTCCAAATTGAAGCTTGACTTGATTATCTACTCTGTGTTTGGATGTGTAGTGGCCGAATAGTGTCCCCTCCAGACAATCAGTGGGTCATTGTAACATCCAAATGGAAGCTTGACTTGATTATCTACTGTGTGTTTGGATGTGTAGTGGCCGTGTAGTGCCCCCTCCAGACAATCAGTGGGACAATGTAACATCCAAATGGTATCTTGACTTGATTATCTACTGTGTGTTTGGATGTGTAGTGGCCGTGTAGTGCCCCCTCCAGACAATCAGTGGGACAATGTAACATCCAAATGGTAGCTTGACTTGATTATCTACTGTGTGTTTGGATGTGTAGTGGCCGTGTAGTGCCCCCTCCAGACAATCAGTGGGACAATGTAACATCCAAATGGCAGCTTGACTTGATTATCTACTGTGTGTTTGGATGTGTAGTGGCCGTGGTGTGCCCCCTCCAGACAATCAGTGGGACATTGTAACTCCAAATTGAAGCTTGACTTGATTATCTACTCTGTGTTTGGATGTATAGTGGCCGTGTAGTGCCTCCTCCAGACAATCAGTGGGACATTGTAACATCTAAATTGAAGCTTGACTTGATTATCTACTGTGTGTTTGAATGTGTAGTGGCCGTGTAGTGCCCCCTCCAGACAATCAGTGGGACATTGCAACTCCCAATGGGAGCTTGACTTGATTATCTACTGTGTGTTTGGATGTGTAGTGGCCGTGTAGTGCCCCCTCCAGACAATCAGTGGGACATTGTTACATCCAAATGGCAGCTTGACTTGATTATCTACTGTGTGTTTGGATGTGTAGTGGCCGTGTAGTGCCCCCTCCAGACAATCAGTGGGACATTGTAACTCCCAATGGGAGCTTGACTTGATTATCTACTGTGTGTTTGGATGTGTAGTGGCCGTGTAGTGCCCCCTCCAGACAATCAGTGGGACATGGCAACTCCCAATGGGAGCTTGACTTGATTATCTACTGTGTGTTTGGATGTGTAGTGGCCGTGTAGTGCCCCCTCCAGACAATCAGTGGGGCATTGTAACTCCAAATGGAAGCTTGACTTGATTTTCTACTGTGTGTTTGGATATGTAGTGGCCGTGTAGTGCCCCCTACAGACAATCAGTGGGACATTGTAACATCCAAATGGCAGCTTGACTTGATTATCTACTGTGTGTTTGGATGTGTAGTGGCCGTGTAGTGCCCCCTCCAGACAATCAGTGGGACATTGTGACATCCAAATGGCATCTTGACTTGATTATCTACTTTGTGTTTGGATGTGCAGTGGCCGTGTAGTGCCCCCTCCAGACAATCAGTGAGGCATTGTAACTCCAAATGGCATATTGACTTGATTATCTACTGTGTGTTTGGATGTGTAGTGGCCGTGTAGTGCCCCCTCCAGACAATCAGTGGGGCATTGTAACAGCCAAATGGCAGCTTGACCATATTATCTACTGTGTGTTTGGATGTGTAGTGGCCGTGTAGTGCCCCCCCCCCCCCAGACAATCAGTGGGACATTGTAACTCCAAATGGAAGCTTGACTTGATTATCTGCTGTGTGTTTGGATGTGTAGTGGCCGTGTAGTGCCTCCTCGAGACAATCAGTGGGACATTGTAACATCTAAATTGAAGCTTGACTTGATTATCTACTGTGTGTTTGAATGTGTAGTGGCCGTGTAGTGCCCCCTACAGACAATCAGTGGGACATTGTAACATACAAATGGCAGCTTGACTTGATTATCTACTGTGTGTTTGGATGTGTAGTGGCCGTGTAGTGCCCCCTCCAGACAATCAGTGGGACATTGTTACATCCAAATGGCAGCTTGACTTGATTATCTACTGTGTGTTTGGATGTGTAGTGGCCGTGTAGTGCCCCCTCCAGACAATCAGTGGGACATTGTAACTCCAAATGGCAGCTTGACTTGATTATCTACTATGTGTTTAGATGTGTAGTGGCCGTTTAGTGCCCCCTCCTGACAATCAGTTGGACATTGTTGTTTTAATTCTTGGTATTTAAGATTTAGAATACATTTATAATTTAAATATTTTTATTCAATTAAGATTATAATTACACAAGCATAACATTTAAATATATATCCTGCCTAACCATTCTCTATACTATCTATATAACATTAATCGATCTATTTACATTTTGTTTTGGTCACTGGTCCAATATTTTTATTTTCATAGACCAAATTATAAGATTAATTTACAGATGAAAAATATGCAAAATAACTAAACAAATATATACATCAATTTGATATTTATTTAAAACAAATGAATAACTATATACATCAATTTAATATTTATTTAAAACAAATGAACAACTATATACATCAATTCCCCCTTCTTAGGCTTGGCCCCCCTTATTTATTTATTTACTCTCCATATCTCTGCGGACATCTGCGCTCCCTCTGAGGATACCTGGGGGTTGTAACAATTTTCTCCTCCGAGATTGGAGTTGGCACACGTTCAGCATCATTCATATTAGTGGGATGTGATTTACCAGGCAACATTTTTCTAATGTAGTTTTGATGAACCTTTTTTATACTGTCACCTTGTTTTATTAAATAAACATTCCTTCCTAATATTTTAATTATCTTTCCTGTATACCAAGAGGGATGCCCATTAGTAATCCACCTAAACTTCACAGTCTCATCCACTTTAAATTTACCGCTAACATATTGACTATTGAATTTGGAGGCTTTTACATCAAGATGGCATTTGATACCTTTAATAGGGTCAGATTTGCATTCAAAAATGGACCCGTAATCATTTAAAAGTGAATCTATACTAAAAGAGTCCAATTTATGCAAATAATTGAATGAGATATTGAAAAGATTAAGGAAATCTCTTCCTAAGAGAAATTTAGAACAATTTAAATTAGTTATTAGTATTTCAATGGTTCTAGAAACATTTCTTAATTTTATATCAAATTTAGCCTTGCCCAAAATAGGTATTTTAGAGCCACTATAGTCGGTCAAGACTGTATTACATTTATTTAATTTAACATTTTTGAAATATTTAAAGTACTCATATTTAGTTAATGTAGTAATGGCTGCTCCAGTATCAATTTCAGCCAACAATTTTATATTATTTACATATACTGTTTCAGTCAAAGGAGGATGTAAATTTATATTATTCAATGATAAATTATTTTGAGATCCCGAAGGATTATTATCATTAGCATGCTTTTTAAATTTATTAAAAGTATTTCTAGGATTTCTGGGCAATTTACGGGCAGAACTATCTTTTTTATAACATATAGTAGAAATATGCCCTACTCTACCACAAACTCTACAATTAGCTGATTTGAAAAAAACAATTATAGTGTAGATGGTTGGTCTTACCACAGTGTTTGCAGGGATTATTGATGGCATGAAGATGCTGTGGGGACCGATGGGCATCTTCAGATCTCTTGAGGTTGTGTAGGTCTTTATCTGCAGACTCCGCAGACAGCGCGATGTCTAATGCTCCCTCAAAAGTCAATCCCTCTTCCTGTAGCAGCTTCTTTTGGGTTGGTGTATCAATGATGCCCGCCACAAATCTGTCTCGCAGGGATTCTTGCAGAACATCTCCAAAGTTACACCTTTGAGCCTGTTCCTTAAGGCGTATTATGTATTTAGATATTGTTTCGCCTGATTTCTGATCCATTTTCTGGAATACAAATCTTTCATATATTATATTGATCTTAGGATTGAAATGTTTTAATAAGATCCTGCACAATTTATCAAAGGGAACTTGATCAACTTCTTCCGGAAAAACTAAGTTTCGCAAGATCCCGAAGTATTTAGGCCCGATGCATGATATCAGAAATGGCGTCTTAAAGTCTTCTTTTGTTTTAGAAATTAGCATGAATTGCTTCAATCGATAAATATAATTTTCAACATTCTCTAGATTTTCGTCGAATCTTTCAAACATACTTAAAGACATTTTTAAAGTATAATTTCTTTTTACTATTTAAATTCTTTTTTCTTTACAAATTTGCTTTTCCTCGTCGCCAGTTGTTTTAATTCTTGGTATTTAAGATTTAGAATACATTTATAATTTAAATATTTTTATTCAATTAAGATTATAATTACACAAGCATAACATTTAAATATATATCCTGCCTAACCATTCTCTATACTATCTATATAACATTAATCGATCTATTTACATTTTGTTTTGGTCACTGGTCCAATATTTTTATTTTCATAGACCAAATTATAAGATTAATTTACAGATGAAAAATATGCAAAATAACTAAACAAATATATACATCAATTTGATATTTATTTAAAACAAATGAATAACTATATACATCAATTTAATATTTATTTAAAACAAATGAACAACTATATACATCAATTGTAACATCCAAATTGAAGCTTGACTTGATTATCTACTGTGTGTTTGGATGTGTAGTGGCCGTGTAGTGCCCCCTCCTGACAATCAGTGGGACATTGTAACATCCAAATTGAAGCTTGACTTGATTATCTACTGTGTGTTTGGATGTGTAGTGGCCGTGCAGTGCCCCCTCTAGACAATCAGTGGGGCATTGTAACATCCAAATGGCAGCTTGACTTGATTATCTACTGTGTGTTTGGATGTGTAGTGGCCGTGTAGTGCCCCCTCCAGACAATCAGTGGGTCATTGTAACATCCAAATGGAAGCTTGACTTGATTATCTACTGTGTGTTTGGATGTGTAGTGGCCGTGGTGTGCCCCCTCCAGACAATCAGTGGGACATTGTAACTCCAAATTGAAGCTTGACTTGATTATCTACTCTGTGTTTGGATGTGTAGTGGCCGAATAGTGTCCCCTCCAGACAATCAGTGGGTCATTGTAACATCCAAATGGAAGCTTGACTTGATTATCTACTGTGTGTTTGGATGTGTAGTGGCCGTGTAGTGCCCCCTCCAGACAATCAGTGGGACAATGTAACATCCAAATGGTAGCTTGACTTGATTATCTACTGTGTGTTTGGATGTGTAGTGGCCGTGTAGTGCCCCCTCCAGACAATCAGTGGGACAATGTAACATCCAAATGGTAGCTTGACTTGATTATCTACTGTGTGTTTGGATGTGTAGTGGCCGTGTAGTGCCCCCTCCAGACAATCAGTGGGACAATGTAACATCCAAATGGTAGCTTGACTTGATTATCTACTGTGTGTTTGTATGTGTAGTGGCCGTGGTGTGCCCCCTCCAGACAATCAAGGGGACAATGTAACATCCAAATGGCAGCTTTACTTGATTATCTACTGTGTGTTTGGAAGTGTAGTGGCCGTGGTGTGCCCCCTCCAGACAATCAGTGGGACATTGTAACTCCAAATTGAAGCTTGACTTGATTATCTACTCTGTGTTTGGATGTGTAGTGGCCGTGTAGTGCCCCCTCCAGACAATCATTGGGGCATTGTAACAGCCAAATGGCAGCTTGACCTAATTATCTACTGTGTGTTTGGATGTGTAGTGGCCGTGTAGTGCCCCCTCCAGACAATCAGTGGGACATTGCAACTCCCAATGGGAGCTTGACTTGATTATCTAATGTGTGTTTGGATGTGTAGTGGCCGTGTAGTGCCCCCTCCAGACAATCAGTGGGGCATTGTAACTCCAAATGGAAGCTTGACTTGATTTTCTACTGTGTGTTTGGATATGTAGTGGCCGTGTAGTGCCCCCTACAGACAATCAGTGGGACATTGTAACATCCAAATGGCAGCTTGACTTGATTATCTACTGTTTGTTTGGATGTGTAGTGGCCGTGTAGTGCCCCCTCCAGACAATCAGTGGGACATTGTGACATCCAAATGGCATCTTGACTTGATTATCTACTTTGTGTTTGGATGTGCAGTGGCCGTGTAGTGCCCCCTCCAGACAATCAGTGAGGCATTGTAACTCCAAATGGCAGCTTGACTTGATTATCTACTGTGTGTTTGGATGTGTAGTGGCCGTGTAGTGCCCCCTCCAGACAATCAGTGGGACATTGTAAAATCTAAATGGAAGTTTGACCTGATTATCTACTGTGTGTTTGGATGTGTAGTGGCCGTGTAGTGCCCCCTCCAGACAATCAGTGGGACATTGTAACATCCAAATGGCATATTGACTTGATTATCTACTGTGTGTTTGGATGTGTAGTGGCCGTGTAGTGCCCCCTCCAGACAATCAGTGGGGCATTGTAACAGCCAAATGGCAGCTTGACCATATTATCTACTGTGTGTTTGGATGTGTAGTGGCCGTGTAGTGCCCCCCCCCAGACAATCAGTGGGACATTGTAACTCCAAATGGAAGCTTGACTTGATTATCTGCTGTGTGTTTGGATGTGTAGTGGCCGTGTAGTGCCTCCTCCAGACAATCAGTGGGACATTGTAACATCTAAATTGAAGCTAGACTTGATTATCTACTGTGTGTTTGAATGTGTAGTGGCCGTGTAGTGCCCCCTACAGACAATCAGTGGGACATTGTAACATCCAAATGGCAGCTTGACTTGATTATCTACTGTGTGTTTGGATGTGTAGTGGCCGTGTAGTGCCCCCTCCAGACAATCAGTGGGACATTGTTACATCCAAATGGCAGCTTGACTTGATTATCTACTGTGTGTTTGGATGTGTAGTGGCCGTGTAGTGCCCCCTCCAGACAATCAGTGGGACATTGTAACTCCCAATGGGAGCTTGACTTGATTATCTACTGTGTGTTTGGATGTGTAGTGGCCGTGTAGTGCCGCCTCCAGACAATCAGTGAGGCATTGTAACTCCAAATGGAAGCTTGACTTGATTATCTACTGTGTGTTTGGATGTGTAGTAGCCGTGTAGTGCCCCTTCCAGACAATCAGTGGGGCATTGTAATATCCAAATGGCAGCTTGACTTGATTATCTACTCTGTGTTTGGATGTGTAGTGGCCGTGTAGTGCCCCCTCCAGACAATCAGTGGGACATTGTAACATCCAAATGGCATCTTGACTTGATTATCTACTGAGTGTTTGGATGTGCAGTGGCCGTGTAGTGCCCCCTCCAGACAATCAGTGAGGCATTGTAACTCCAAATGGCAGCTTGACTTGATTATCTACTGTGTGTTTGGATGTGTAGTGGCCGTGTAGTGCCCCCTCCAGACAATCAGTGGGACATTGTAAAATCTAAATGGAAGTTTGACCTGATTATCTACTGTGTGTTTGGATGTGTAGTGGCCGTGTAGTGCCCCCTCCAGACACTCAGTGGGGCATTGTAACATCCAAATGGCAGCTTGACTTGATTATTTACTGTGTGTTTGGATGTGTAGTGGCCGTGTAGTGCCCCCTCCAGACAATCAGTGGGGCATTGTAACTCCAAATGAAAGCTTGACTTTATTATCTACTGTGTGTTTGGATGTGTAGTGGCCGAGTAGTGCCCCCTCCAGACACTCAGTGGGGCATTGTAACTCCAAATGGAAGCTTGACTTGATTATCTACTCTGTGTTTGGATGTGTAGTGGCCGCGTAGTGCCCCCTCCAGACAATCAGTGGGGCATTGTAACTCCAAATGGAAGCTTCAATGGCATGATTGGAATGTTGATTCGTGGAGTAAGTAGACCAATTATTATCAAAATGAACTGCTCTAGGAATTTTATAACATGGCTATGAACCTATATAAGGTTTATATACTGTATATAACCGACAAACCTTATGGAAAGACTCTACAACTATATTTTAAAATGTTCAATTTTTCCGTTCGACGATTATTAGATTTCGACATAAACCCATTTTTACGTTATTTTCTAAATTCCTTAATACATTCTTAGGATGGATAAAATACTCATATTAGCTTTTTCATTTTATTTTATTATTCATATTTTTTTATTTTTTAAGTTCGATACAGCAGTAGCAAATGGATTATACTTAACTGCATACATTTCCAATTTACATATCTCTTGGTAATAAAAGAGTGAAGTTATGCAAAATTGTAATCATCTCCTTTTTCTTATCTCATATTTGAAAATTTTGAGTTCTAGTAAATAATTTATTAAATTTTATTTATTATATTATTTATTTATTATAATTATATTTAACTTCTTTCTCTAGAATGAGATGTATTCTTCATTAACTTCTCTGCGATCAATAGAAATTTTCCACACACATTCGCTGCCACCGTCTCCTTAAATCAAGTATTGCTGCACAAGTCTGTTGTTGTCAAAGTGAGCTATACATTGTTTGACTGGTAAAGGGAAATCATCGGTTAAAATTTTATAAAAAAAAATTGTTATGACATTCGTAAGTGTGAAAAAAATTGTTTAACTTTCTTTACTTGAGATTGATGTTGTTGTATCACTATGTGTATGTAAATATGTCTCCAGGAGACCGACGTGGCCCTGCTACCCATGGTGAACACCCACGAACGTATCGGCAAAGTTGGCTTCACTCCGCCTTTTTTCTACAATCCCGTGGGCATCCTGGTAGGACTGGATCCCAACCCCAGCCCTGATGTCTTCAGGATCATCCTCACCTTTGACTGGCAGGTATTGGGCTACCTTGTACCTGAGTATAGCTGGCAGGTAACTTGTACCTGAGTATGGTCGAATCTCCTTGTACCTTGATATAGCTGGTTGGTTCCTTGTACCCGAACACAACTTGCAGGTACCTGACTAGAAGCTACTTTGTACCTGAGTATATCTAGTAGACACCTTGGAAATGGATTATAATAGCAGGTACCTTGTACCAAGGTATGTTAGTAATCATCTTGTACCTTGATATAACTTGTACCCGGACAGAACTCAGGTATCTGACTATAAGTTACTTTGTGTGATGTTGTTAAAAGTCGTGACATAGTATGTAAATATCTTTTTGAATGTATAAATTATTATTATGTAAATTTCCCTTTGAATGTATATAACTTAGCCGTGTTGTTAAAATAAAGAGTTTTTCTTGGTAGAGCGAGAGCTTTACGGGTGTAACCGCTGGGTTTTGTCTACGTTATTTTCTTTCTTGCTTGATCACCCGAGGTGGGCCCCGGGTGGGCTGCATGGGCTGGTCAAGTTGAGAAGCAGAAGAAGCTCAAGCTCAAGGGAACAGAAGAAGCTCAAGCTCAAGGGAACAGAAGAAGCTCAAGGGAAAAGAAGCTAAAGAAGCTCAAGGAAAAGAAGCCAAAGAAGCTAAAGTAAATCTGGGAAGACAAAACTAAAACTAGCGAGGCTAAGATGGAGGAGGTGAAAAAGAGACGTCGTAGGGGGGCGAGAGGTAACTTTACAAAGTTAATTAATGATTTGAATATCGAGCTGAAAGAGCCTTCAATTGATATTATAAGGGTGGATGCAAAATTCGATAGGATAGAGGTTCTCTATGCAGAACTTACGAATCTAAACGAACTATGCCAGTCAGTCATATTCGCCAAATTCTTCAGGAATGTGAAAAATACACCCAGGAGAGATTTATTATGGAGCGAAGAGTTAGGGCTTTGCGTGAGCAAACAAAAGGTGATGCTAACTCAACCGTTAGTGGGGAAGCTAAGTTAAATATAAAGCTACCAGAGTTGCAGTTGAAGGCATATGATGGCGCTCTGGAGAACTGGTTAGCTTGGTGGGCGCAATTTTCTAAGATACATGATAATGAACACTTGATCAACAGCGACAAATTTTTGTATCTAAGACAAGCCCTTGTGCATAATACAGAAGCCTACCGAGTAGTAGTGGGTTATCCAGTTACAGGGGAGAATTATAGTTTGGCTATACAGTCCCTCCAGGAGCGGTTTGGTGATGCAAATATGTTAATAGAACTCTATGTGAGACAGCTGTTGAATTTGGTTATTGCCAACGTCAGAAAGGAAAATAAAAATTTAAATAATTTATATGACGAACTAACAAGTCACTTAAGATCGCTGGAAACCCTTGGGATAGATCCTCAGACCTCTGGTATTTTTTGTACCCTCTGGTGGAATCATCTTTACCAGCGGAGATTTTGAAAATATGGCAGCGACATCCTGCTGCAGGTTATGACCAAGAGAAGAGTAAGATGGAAAATACGCTGGATAGGACTAGGGCGATACCAGAGAGGTTGGAGGCATTGATGGACTTTCTGAGAGCGGAGGTAAAGAGTGCTCAGAGGCTGAAATTTATAGAGAAAGGGTTTAAATTCGAAGAGCCTCTTAAGAAGTCATGTAATGTAGGGCCAAAGAGATGGAACAGGTTTAAACCTACCACGGTGTCTGGTTTGTTTGGTGCCCAGACTACAAGGAAATGTTGTTTTTGCGATAGAAGCAATCATGAGAGTCATCAATGCCACTTTATTATGGGAATGCCATCAAGGGAAAGGAATGAAAAAATTAAGAATGCCCGGCTTTGTTTCAGGTGTTTACGAAGAGGACACTTTGCAGAGAGGTGTGGAATGACCCTTAAGTGTAGGAATTGTGGCAGGGACCACCTGGATATTTTCTGTAAAGGGAATTCTTCGCGAGGGATGGTTGACCAGGATAAGAGAGAAAACTCAAGGGAAGATATGCCTGAGCCAGTAGCGTCTCTTTCAAATCAAGCCTGTACGGATCAAGTCTTGTTGATGATAACTGATGTGAAGCAGTCTCTGGTTAAGTATTTGGGACTAGAAAAACTGGGGGAAACAACGATTGCTAAGAGTCTGTTTGGCGGTACAAGAATAGCAGAAGAAAAGCATGGAAGGTATATTTTGGTCTTGGAGGAATTAAGAAATAGAGGAGAACGGATACAGATTGAGGCTCTAGGCCAGCATAAAATTTGCGAGAATATACCTCCTTTGCCGAGAGGTGACTGGTTTAAGGAGCTGAGTACGAGGGGAATAAGCATTCCTTCTGAGAATTTTAGAAGAAAAGATATTGATGTCCTGATCGGTGCTAACTATTTGGGCTTGCTTCTGACGGGAAGGATCGAGCAACTGGATACAAGCTTGACCGCTGTGCAGACAAGGTTGGGCTGGACGCTTATGGGGCAATCTCCGGCGGTGTATAAGGAGGATAAGGTCCAAATTGCATTGAATGTATTGGTTGCAGGGGGTAACTTGAGGGACCTTTGGGAGCTGGATGTCTTGGGAATCCAAGATCCCATCGAGGCTGTCTCAAAAAAGAGGAGGGAAACTGAACTAGAGGAACATTTCATAAAAAATATAAGGAGGGATAGGGATCAACGATATTCAGTCGCGCTACCATGGAAATGTGAAAGAAATAATATACCCTCGAATTTAGAAATAGCGCAGAGGAGATTGGAAGCATGCACTAGTAAATTAAGGAATGAGAAGAATATTGTTGAGTATTCTACTATTCTTCAAGAATGGGAGCAGGAGGGCCTAATTGAGAGGATAGAGGAGACTAGGCCTCAAGGGAAGGGCCATTATTTGCCGCATAGGCCGGTGTTCAGGGCTGAGAGTAGGACGACACCTCTCCGTCCTGTTTTCGATGCTTCCTGCAAGTCGTATAATGGTCTTTCTCTGAACGACTATCTAGAAAAGGGACCCAACCTTTTGGAAAAAATACCTGAAATATTGATTAGGTTTAGGGAGAGGGGTATTGGTGTTCTAGCCGATATTCGAAAGGCATTTCAGATGATTTCAGTGCAGCTTCAAGACCAGGATTTTCTTCGTTTCCTTTGGTGGGATCAAACTGACCCTATGAAGGTAACCGTTTTAAGACATAAACGCGTGGTATTTGGGCTTAATTGTAGTCCATTCATCTTGGGGGCAGTTATTGATCATCATCTGAATTCTGTACAAGGCCGGCAGCTGAAATCGCAAAGATTATGGCGAGATCCTTTTATGTGGATAATTTGGTAACATCCCTCTCGTCTCGGGAGGAAGTCCTACAATTCCAGAATACAGCTGTCAATATCATGGAAATGGCAAAAATGGACTTGCGTGAGTGGGAATTTAATTTACCAGTGAGTAATTCAAAGGAGGAAAAGGGAACTACTACCAAGGTGGTGGGACTTGTGTGGGACAAAGTAGAAGATGTGCTTAATTGTGATGTTTCTATTGAAAGGGATCTCCCCCGAAGACTAACCAAGAGGATTGTTCTTTCTAAAATTCAGCAAGTTTTTGATCCTTTGGGAGTTTACAGTCCTATATTTTTGCCTCCTAAACTATTATTACAAAAGTCCTGGGAGTTGAAAATCGGATGGGATTCTCAATTACCCGAAGATATGGATCGGGAGTTTAGAACCTGGTACTCCCAAATTGGTCTATTAAGTGAAATCAAAATTCCCAGGCATATTTGGTTTGATCAAACTAATAAGAATGAAATACACGTCTTCTGCGATGCCAGTAGATCAGCTTATGCAACAGTGGCGTATATGAGAAGTGAAGTGCAGGGGAGAGTACATTTGTCTCTACTTTGGAGCAAATCTAGGCTTGCGCCAACCAGGAGGGTAACCATTCCTCGGTTAGAACTTTTGGCCTGCGTTTTGGGAGCTAGGCTTGTTGGGTCTATTTCGACTGCCTTAACAGAGAGTTGTCCTGTTACATTGTGGACTGATTCCTCAACCGTTATAGCCTGGCT
The DNA here is from genome assembly GCA_030710605.1 of Cordylochernes scorpioides. Lineage (NCBI taxonomy): Eukaryota > Metazoa > Arthropoda > Arachnida > Pseudoscorpiones > Chernetidae > Cordylochernes > Cordylochernes scorpioides. The sequence continues at coordinate 12,506,378 of CP092869.1, forward strand.
AGGGAGAAAAACTGAGTGGAATGTGTTTGTAAGAAACCGAGTAAAGGAAATACGAGACACTGTCAATAATGAGAACTGGAGGTTTGTTTACGGAAAATTAAATCCAGCGGATCTGCCTTCTCGAGGATGCTCCATCGTACAATTTGTCTCGACCAACTGGTGGGAGGGTCCTGAATGGCTCAAAGGGAAAAAGGAGAGTTGGCCTAATTTTAAACCAACTATTGATGAGGAAGAGATCCTCAAAGAAAAAAGAAAAACCTTTCAGGCCCACACCACTCTCGTCGTCAAGGAAAATTGATGGTTCCTAGATAGAAAATCCAGGTACAGCCTAAACATTAAGATTATGGCTTGGGGTTTTAAGATTCTTGGACAATGCGAGAAGAATACCCGCTGAAAAGGGAAGTTTGAAAGTAATAGAGTTGGAAAGGGCTGAAAGGAAGCTGTTGAGGTTGATTCAACACGAGACTTTCCCGGGAGAACAGGCTCCGCGAAATGGATTAAAGACTATTAAAACCGTCGAAGGTTTGTGGTGCGTTGAGACGAAACTGCTGCATGGACAAGATCCAGAAGTGTTTAAGCGACCTATTTTACTACCTCGTGATCATCCTTTGGTAGAACAGTGGTTCGTGAAATACACCAAGAAAATGGGCATGGAGGAGCCCAATTCATTCTTTCACGATTGAGAGAGAAATTCTGGATCATTGGTTGTCGCAGATTGATTAAACAGATAATTGGAAAATGTGTAATATGTAGGAGGTATAATCAGAGACCTATTTGGACTCCTGGCGCGGCTTTACCGACTAATAGAATAGGGTTAGGCAAACCCTTCGAGGTGACAGGTGTGGATCTGTTGGGACCGCTACATCTTAAAGGTGGCAGCAAGGTTTGGGTGGCCTTGTTTACTTGCGCGGTTTATAGAGCTGTTCACCTAGAGATTGTGAGAACATTAGAAGCAAACACTTTTTTGTTAGCTCTAAAAAGATTCATTTGTCGGCGTGGACGTCCCGGAAAATATATAGTGATAACGGGACAAATTTCTCAAAAGCAAACGAATTACTTAAACGCTTGGATTGGGGGGAGATTGAAAGGGAATCGAGTGTGAAAAGAATCCAATGGATTTTTATCCCTCCCTCAGCGCCATGGTGGAGGGGTTTTTGGGAGAGATTGGTAAGGGTTGTAAAAGGGTTATTGGTTCGTATGCTTGGATTTAGTAAATTGAATTATGTGCAACTTGAGACTGCTTTATGTGAGGTAGAGAGTATTATCAACAATAGAGCTCTTTCATATATATCGGAGGATGACCAAGACCTCATTCCCTTGACCCCTCAAATGTTTCTGCAGACTAACGAAAACAATGAGTTTCCGGAGCTGGAAAAAATAAGAGTGAATTCTTTCACCGGAAAATACAAAATTTTGAGAAAACTAAATGAAGAACTTAAACAGAGATTCCGCAAGGAATACTTGGGGGTATTGATACAACGGGCCGAAAATAAAAGGGAGCGATGCATAAAAGAAGGGGATTTAGTCCTTATAGGCCAGGACAACACTAAAAGGATTATCTGGCCTGTTGGAAGAATAATAAAACTTTACTTAGGAAAAGATGGGGTGAACAGGGTTGCCAAAGTCAAGACATCAACAGGCGAATGGCTACGCCCTGTACAGAGACTGTTTCCCCTTGAAATTTCTTCTGAGGAAACTCCCGAAAGGACCTCTGGGGATAAAGGAAGGGAAAAACCTCTAACGATCAAAACAAGATCCGGACGTGAAGTCCGCAAACCAATAAGGTTTTGCACTTGATGTTTTGAATCAGTGAGAAAAGGGAAAGTACATTTTCTGGTTTTTCTTTCTTGTTTTACAAAAAAGAAAGGTGGGGGTATGTTAAAAGTCGTGACATAGTATGTAAATATCTTTTTGAATGTATAAATTATTATTATGTAAATTTCCCTTTGAATGTATATAACTTAGCCGTATTGTTAAAATAAAGAGTTTTTCTTAGTAGAGCGAGAGCTTTACGGGTGTAGCCGCTGGGTTTTGTCTACGTTATTTTCTTTCTTGCTTGATCACCCGAGGCACACAGTCCAAATAATATCAAGACTTTGGGTAAAAGTCTTACTTGTTAAGAAGAGGTTTCTTTAATTTGACCTATCATACCTTAACAGATGTATTGGCGGATTAGTTTAATATTTGTTTTTATTTATTTGTTGTCACAGAGTTGATGATGATAATTGTGTATATATGGATATATATAGTGTTTGTGTTTTTAGGAGTTAGTTATTTTTCTAATATGGAATTGTTTTAACTTTGTTTGTTTCTTGGCATTAAAAAGATATACTATTTTCAAGTCTTATCTTTGGAAACATTGCATTGGCGACGAGGTTTTAAGAGTAAGTACCCAAGCGATGGTATAGGGTAATATGAAGAATTTTGTTTAATATTAAAGAAGTAATAAGTTATTGGAAATTTACATAAGAAAAATTATTGAATGATGGCTCATTACCATTTTAGGGAATTTGAAGAAAAAAATGAAAATTTTTGCTCATTTATCGAGCTTTTGGAGCAGTTTCTAATTCTAGAAGAGGCTAGTGAAGAAAAGAAAAAAAGCCTATTTGTTGACTCTAATTGGCGGGAAGGCGTATGATACATTGAAAAATTTATGTAGCCCGAAGTTGCCTAAAGAGTATAAATATGAAGAATTGATTGAGAAACTGGTTGAATATTTTTCCCCAAGGCGATCTATAATCGTAGAGAGATTCATGTTTTTTGGAAGAATACAAAAGGAAACGGAAAGTGTTTCAGAATATCTGGTGGAAATCAAGCGGCTAGCCTCAACGTGTGGATTTGGCAAATTTTTGAAGGAATCTTTAAGAGACAAATTAGTGTGCGGACTGAGAAATGCAAAAATTCAAAGGAGGATCTTGTCTGAAGGAGATGTGCCGTTGGCAAGAGTAGTTGAAATTGCGTTGTCGATGGAGACAGCAGAAAAAAATACCAGAATATTCCATGTCAATGAGCCTGCAGATAGCGTGGACAAAATACGCGCAGAAGTCAGGAATAGATATGATAGAGAGCAAAAGATAAAGTGCATACATTGCGGGAGGTTGCATAAAGACTTATGCAGATTTAGAGAGGCGACCTGTTTCAGATGCGGGAAAAGAGGTCACTTGGCAACCATCTGCAGGAGCCGTGGGGAACATACAAGCGAAAGACAGGTGAGCCGGTTTCTGAACCAGAGAAAGATTAATCAAATCGAGGATCAGGAGGAGGAAGAATCCGTTCAAAGAATGGTCTTCATGAGGACGTATGATTATAGAGTCAAGTATGCTACGAATGACCCTCCCTATGTGATTAAGATAAGAGTAGAGGACACTTTGATGACTTTTGAAATCGATACGGGTAGCTGTCTGACTTTACTATCGGAGAAGGATTTCAAAAGACACCTCCCAGACGTGCAGGTAAAAGAAGCGGGAATAATTGTTAAGACTGAGACGTTACAGAAACAATTTTCAATTGTACATAAATTCCTTTAAAATGTTACTTTAATTTTTCATATGTTTATTTTCAATTTATTTTTCTCATTCATTAAAAGTCAATGATGTACATGCAAAATTAGTAAAAACTCAATAAAAACGATATGTAAAAATAGACAAAAAAAAAACAAATGGCTTGTAAAAGAAAGCGGCAATAAAATGAGTTTAGGTAAAATGTCTATTCGATTAACAAACATTTCACTTTTAAAATAATGAACTTTAAAATTAAAGTTTTACAAAGCAGAAAATTAGCGTTTTAAAAATAAAAACGTGGCATTTGGCGCAGTCGAAAAGGATACGAAGAAAAGAAAATGGCGGAAAATCCAAACAACCGGTTGCAAAAATTCAACGGCTCGAAGTCGGCAATTAGGCCTGAGTCATGGATCAAATCATATGATTTTGAAAATAATTCTTAAAAAGAAGATGAAAAAATCAAAAATCTTAAGTACTACTTGACAGATTCAGCACTTGAATGGTATGCAGACGAGATTATTTCAAATCCTGCAATAAAAAGATGGGAAGTTGTAAAGGAAAAGTTGATTCAAAGATTTGGTTCATACAACGCAAATCCAATTGTCTCAGCATCACATCGAAGATTAAAACGAGAAGAATCAATAGAAAATTATTTTCAAGATAAAATTCGCCTGTTAAATCAAACCCATCTAACGAAGGAGGAAAAAATTCATTTATTAACAGACGGACTTCCAAATGATTGGAAAGATTTAATTGTGGCTGCACAGCCAACTGACGCCACAAAATGGTTTCATATCGCAGCTTTAATTGAACAAAATAGGGCTTCAATTCAGTTTAAGCCTAAAAACAAAATACATCTCGCGACAAAAAATAATGATAATAGAAAAAAATGTTTGCCCATTCTGGTGTCCAATATGTTCGAAAAAGGGAATAAAAATTAAACATTGGGTCACAGATTGTGAGGATTATGATCCTAATTATAAAAAGGATAGGCCTAATCAAAACACTTCAGTGAAACAAGTATGCGGAGCCCCGGAATTGTTGAATGTAAGTACTTTGACAAATACCCCTACACAAGGAGCTTTCAAGCTTATCAACATAAGTGTTGAAGTAAATGGAATTCCTGCGCAAGCATTTGTGGATACTGGAGCAGCAGTATCAATAATCAATTGGCGATTGTTCAAGCGAACCCGTCTTCAACTTCAACCAAATTCAGACATTCACATCAGCCAAGCGGATGGTGTTACCAGGACATGTGGAAGCCTTCAGACCAAGGTAAGAATAGATAAACTAATTAAACCTGTAACTCTCCATGTAATGAAGAACTTTAAATATCCACTCTTGATCGGATTAGATGTTGCATCTCTTTTTAATCTTTTAATAGATGTCAGAGACAAAACAATTTACACCAAATTTGATGGATTACAAAATCCAATTCATGTAAATCGTCTAGAAGAGATAAGAGAACATGAATTAAAAGAATTACTTGAACACAATAGGAATGTATTTTCTCAGCATGCTATTGATTTGGGAAAAGTAGCTATACAACATAAGATCATCACGAAAAGTGAACAACCAATTTCTCTTAGACCCTATCGTCGTCCTCTAAAAGAGTATGAAGAGATAGCTGAACAAGTTAAAGAACTTCTCGAACACAAGTTAATAAGAATTTCAGATTCTCCTTGGGCATTTCCTGTTGTTATGGTTCCCAAGAAGGATGGAAATAAAAGGATGTGCATTGATTACAGACGTCTTAATGAGATCACACTGGATGACAGGCAACCCCTACCTCACATACAGGACATGTTTGATCGATTGCATGGATCCAGATTCTTCTCTACCCTTGATGTTGCATGGGGTTATTGGCAGATCGAAATGGACCCGCAATCTATTCAAAAAACTGCATTTGTCACAAACGATGGTCATTATGAGTTTTTAGTGATGCCATTTGGTTTAAAAATGCTGCTTCAACGTTTCAAAGGATAATCCAACATATTCTAGGTGAATTATTATGGAAAGGAACTTGCTCTTTCCAAGATGACATATTGGTGTACACGAAAACATGGCAAGAGCACATAGAGCTTCTTAGTAAAGTTTTTGACAAATTAAGACAGTACAACATGAAATTAAAATTGTCGAAATGTATTTTTGGAAGAACTGAAGTAAAATACCTCGGACATATCATCAGTCACAATCAATTAAAACCTGATCCAGGAAAAGTAAAATCTATTCAAGACTTTCCAAGACCTGATACTGTAAAGAAAGTTCGTCAGTTCATGGGATTGGCAAATTATTACAGAATATTTGTGAGGGACTTTTCTAAAATTTCATTCCCCTTGGTTCGACTCACTCGGAAGAATCAGCCCTTCATCTGGAATGAGGAAGTAGAGGAGTCATTCGCTAAACTTAAAATGGCACTATCTACAAAACCTGTCCTTGCTATTTACAACCCGGACTACCCCTCTAAAGTTTATACAGATGCCTCCAAATATGGAATTGGAGCAATCCTAACACAAATTGGTCCAGACAATGAGGAACATGTAATTGCTTATTACTCCAAAACACTGCAACCACACCAAGAAAATTATTCTGCTTATGAGATGGAATGCCTAGCCGTAATACAAGCAACTGATCACTTTCATGTATACATAGAAAACCAACCATTTGAAATCATCACTGATCATGCGGCGCTCCAATGGCTTTTCACCATGAAGAAACCGAAACCTAAGTATTTTAGATGGATTCTTAGTTTATCCTCGAAATCATGTAACATCGTTCATCGTTCTGGAAAGCAACAAACTCATGTTGACGCCTTATCAAGACTCCCAGTTGTTAACATTGCAACTCAAGAACTTCAAGAACACCAACAAAATTCAGATTTGAGTTTCTTGAAAAATTCCCACACTCACGACGGTGTGGTAATGATCAAACAAAAAGGAGTTTTTAAAGCAGTTGTCCCAAACTCGCTTACCAAAAAAATATTGGAAGAATATCACGATTCATTGAGTCACCCATCAATAACCAAAACATGCAAACTTATAACTCAATGTTATTGGTGGAAAGGAATAACAACTGATATCAAGAATTATGTTCGATCTTGTAAATCTTGTCAACTAGTGAAGGTCAGACATGAACCAACTTTAGGAGAAATGATCACTCCAACGTCAAATATCCAACCATTACAAATGATCGGTTGTGACACTATTGTACTGGGAACAGCAGCAGCTAACACAAAGCATAAATTCATTCAAGTTTTTGTTGATCACGCAACTCGTTATCTATGGGCATATCCCACAATAACAAACACTGCTCAAGCTGTCACTCAATGTCTTGATAAGATAATCAAATCTGTTAATTCGATCAATACTATCTTAACAGATAATGGCAAAAATTTTATATCAAAAGAGTTCAACAAATTTCTTTCTTTACAAGGAATTAAACACACATATACTTCGCCTTATCATCCTCAGTGCTATGGCATTTGTGAGAAATTAAATGATACGATAATGACAAAACTGAGAATAGCTGTTCTAGAGAAACCTAGATGTAAATGGAGCACATTGTTACCGCAAGTTGTCAAAAATTATAATTCCACACCACATGACGTGACTGGTTTTTCACCGCTTTTCTTAATGTATGGAATCGGTAATGTACCCGAATTTGCCGACCAAACTCCAATTACAATTGAAGAAGCCAGGAAGAAAGCTAGCCTGCGGACAGAACAAAGTAGAAGTAAGTGGAAGATTAAACACGATAGCCATCACCCCAAGTATGTCTTTAAAGAAGGAGACTTAGTCATAAGAAAAATTGCCTTCAACGACCCTCGTCTCATCAAGACATCACCAAAATATGAAGGACCATTTGTCATTCAAAAAGAGATATCTGATGTAACCTACGATATCTCTCTGAAAGACCAAAAGCAAGCAAGACGCGTTCACATATCTCAACTTCGACCATTTATTACCCGAGAATAAATGCTTCGAGAAGGGGAATATGAGACGTTACAGAAACAATTTTCAATTGTACATAAATTCCTTTAAAATGTTACTTTAATTTTTCATATGTTTATTTTCAATTTCTTTTTCTCATTCATTAAAAGTCAATGATGTATATGCAAAATTAGTAAAAACTCAATAAAAACGATATGTAAAAATAGACAAAAAAAACAAATGGCTTGTAAAAGAAAGCGGCAATAAAATGAGTTTAGGTAAAATGTCTATTCGATTAACAAACATTTCACTTTTAAAATAATGAACTTTAAAATTAAAGTTTTACAAAGCAGAAAATTAGCGTTTTAAAAATAAAAACGTGGCAAGACCTATGACGGAACTGTGGTACCGATTCTGGGTGAAATAGATGTCAAGGTCGATTTTCGGGGAACGATCGCTAAGCTTAGAGCTGTCGTGGTGAGAGGAGAAAGGAAGGCCTTGTTGGGGAGAGAATGGATCAATGTTTTGAAAATTGGAAATTATTTTGTGAATCAGATGCCTTTGGAGGACACGTTGGCGGAATTATTGAGTGAACACCAGGTTGTGTTCGGGGAGACAACAGATCCAATAAAGGGATTCACATTTGCAGTGGATATTCAGGATGTAAACCCCATATTTCATAAGGCCCGACCAGTTCCCTTTGCGATTAGAACGGCGGTAAACGAGGTACTAGAAAGAATGGTGGAGAAGGACTACTTGTATCAAGTACCCAGCAGCAAGTGGGCAACTCCAGTGGTGGTTGTGCCCAAAAAGAATAAAGAGTTTAGGATTTGCTGTGATTTCAAAGTAACTTTAAATAGGTTCTTGGATACTGCGGCCTATCCGCTGCCTACTCAGCAGGACCTGTTTTCCGTATTGGCTAGAGGGAAGTATTTCTCTAAACTAGATTTGAGCAATGCATACCTTCAATTAGAGGTAAACCCTAGCACCCAGCCACTCCTGACTATTAATACGCATAAGGGGCTTTTTAGGTTTAAAAGAATGCCTTTTGGATTGGCAAATGCCCCTAGTTTTTTTCAGTCAGTTATAGATAGAATATTGGCGGGAATTAATGGGGTTATTTGTTACATTAACGATGTACTCGTATCCACGGCGTCAGTGGAGGAACATATGGCGGTATTAAAAACTATTTTTGTTCGGTTGCAGAAGCACAACATAAAATTAAAAAGGGAAAAATGTGAATTTCTGCGAAGAGAAATACAGTATTTGGGACATCTCATCAAAGAAGATGGTATTCGGCCTTTAGAGGACAAGATACAAGGGCTACAGAAAGCCAAAAGCCCGACAAATGTCTCGGAATTGAGATCTTTTCTGGGATTGGTGAACTATTATGGAAAGTTTATTCCGAATTTGCCAGAGCTGTTGGAGCCACTTCACAAGCTGCTGAAAAAGAATAGTTATTGGAAGTGGACAGGGGAGTGTGAGGAGTCGATCTCGGAGTGTAAAAAAAGAATTACCTCCGAGAAAGTGTTGGTGCCATATGATGCCACGTTACCTTTATCTTTGGCCACGGACGCATCTCAGATTGGAGTGGGGGCGGTGCTGTCCCATGTTATCGAGGGCCAAGAGAAACCAATCATGTTTGCCTCACGAACACTTTCCGGGGCCGAACGTAATTATTCACAAATAGAAAGAGAAGCTCTAGCAATAATATATGGTGTGACTAAGTTCCACCAGTTTATCTATGGAAGACAATTTACCCTGATTACAGATCATAAACCCTTGGTGTCTATTTTGGGGCCGAGAGCAGGGATTCCCACTTTGTCTACTTCAAGATTGCAGAGATGGGGACTGACTTTGGCGGCTTATACATATGAAATTAAATTCCGAAGAACTCAAGATCATGGAAACGCAGACCTTCTCTCACGGTTGCCAGTAGAGAGTGACGAAAACCCGGTTTTGAATCTAGCGTTCATATTATCTTATGTGGAAGATTTGCCGGTTACAGCAGCAGAAATAGGTGTGGAAACTAAAAAAGATGAAGTATTGTCAGTGGTGAAGCGCTATACGCAGCAAGGCTGGCCTGAAAGAGTTGGGGAATACCTCAGACCCTACTTTCAGAGAAAGTTGGAGTTAACTATGGACGGGGAATGCTTATTGTGGGGAATGCGAGTGATCATCCCGTCTTCTCTTAGGAAAAATATGTTGAGTTGTCTACACGAGACCCATTCGGGGATGGGCAAAATGAAGGCGGTTGCTAGGTCGCATTTTTGGTGGCCGAATCTTGACAACCAGATTGAATGAATGGTAAATGGGTGTAAAAATTGCCAGCAAACTCAGACAGGCCCAAGTAAAGTAAACTGGAGACCGTGGGTGTGGGCAACCAGGCCCTGGCAACGGATCCATATGGATTTTGCATTTAAAGATGGAGTGAATTTGTTAATTGTGGTGGATAGCCACTCAAAATGGGTCGAGGCGATCCCGATGAGAGAGATAACCGCAAGAAAGACGATTGAGCAGTTAAGAAGATTGTTTTCAGCATATGGGTTACCAGAGGAAGTGGTGTCGGATAATGGCCCACAGTTTACAGGGGTAGAGATGAAGAGTTTTTTCGAAAGAAATGGAGTCAAACAAACTCTGATTCCAGCATACCATCCACAGAGTAATGGTTTAGCGGAAAGAGCGGTTCAATTAATAAAGATGGCCTTGGAAAAAAATAAAAGGAATTTTGAATATACCATTCAAGATACACTGTCAAGAATTCTCCTCACGTATCGATGCACGCCGCATGAGACAACTGGGAAGACCCCATCAGAGCTGTTTATGGGTCGGTCTCTGCGGACCAGACTGACATTAATACACCAGAGCCTGGACAATAGGGTGAGGGAACGACAGGCCAGGCAGATGAGGTATGATCGAGGAAGAGGCCAAGAGGAGTTCGAGGTGGACGATAAGGTGTGGTGTAAGAATTTTAGAGGTGTCGGATGGATCCCAGGAAGAATAGTGGGCAGAAAGGGGAGAAGAGTCTATACAGTTTTGATAAATGGACAGGTGAAGAACTACCACCGAGATCAGATAAGGAGAAGATGGACTTGTGGCGAAGATGGAGATGAGGCCAGAGAGAAAAGAGAGGAGGAAGATGACCCAATATGGATGGCTCCTGAGAGTATGAACAGCCGGAGGGACAGAGAATCGTTTTCGTCGGAAACAGCTGGACTGCCGCAGGATCCAGTGTCCGGGGACCAAGGTGTGGAGATTGAAAGCAGCCCAAGGGAATCCGCGTGTTCCTCAGACAAAGAAGCCCGGACGGAGGAAAGGCCCCTGCCAAGAAGAAACCCTCCAAGGGATCGGAGACCTCCTGTGCGATATCAAAGCATGTAGGGGGAAGATGGTGTGATGTATTGGCGGATTAGCTTAATATTTGTTTTTATTTATTTGTTGTCACAGAGTTGATGATGATAATTGTGTATATATGGATATATATAGTGTTTGTGTTTTTAGGAATTAGTTATTTTTCTAATATGGAATTGTTTTAACTTTGTTTGTTTCTTGGCATTAAAAAGATATACTATTTTCAAGTCTTATCTTTGGAAACATTGCACTTTGTACCTGAGTATATCTAGTAGACACCTTGGAAATGGATTATAAAAGCAGGTACCTTGTACCAGGGTATGTTAGTAATCATCTTGTACCTTGATATAGCTGGTATTTCCTTGTACCCGGACACAACTTGCAGGTACCAGACTAGAAGCTACTTTGTACCTGAGTACAGCTAACAGGCAACTTGTACCTGACTATAGCTGGCATATAACTTGTACCAGGATATGTTAGTAATCATATTCTACCTTGATATAACTTGTACCCGGACAGAACTCAGGTATCTAACTAGAAGTTACCTTGTACCTGAGTATACAAGGTGTGTCCAATAAATAATGAGACCGGTCAAAAACAAAGAAAAAATGAAATGATATTTTTTTTTAAGTCTATTAAAAAAATAGAAAGCTTCAGCTACACTGCGGTATATAACATCACGTGATTGCGCGCGCCGTCGATAAATTGTAAGCTTTTAAAAAGAACGCTTTGTATAACAACTTCTAATTTGTAATGGATAGAAAATTCGAACAACGAATTTGTATTAAATTTTACTACAAAATCGGGAAATCGGCTTCAGAAACTTTAGATTTGTTGAAATTGGCATTTGGAAATGAAAATGTAAATAATCACACCACATTTAGATGGTTTTCACGATTTAAAAATGAAATGGAATCGGTGAAAGATGAGAAGCGTGTTGGACGTCCAATTCTGCACAAGAACCCTAAAAGGTGAGCAAAATTTCAAATTTGATAAAAGAAAATCCACGAATAGGGTTACGGGACATTGAGGAAGAAACAGGGATATCAAAATCATTAGTTGGATCGATAATTAAAGAAGACTTGCAGTTAGAGAAGACACCTTCAAAATTTGTTCCTAAAATGCTCACAATCCAACAAAAGGAGAATCGCGTTGAAGTTGCCAAAAAAAATGCTTGAAATGGTGGAAGAAAACCCTAATTGGAATGAAAAAGTAATAACTAGAGACGAGACATTGGTTTACGGGTATGACCCGGAAACAAAACGCCAATCCATGGAGTGGAAAGGAACATATGAACCAAGAACGAAGAAATCCCGACTTTTCAAGTCAAAAAACAAAGTCTTATTGGTCACGTTCTTTGACATAAAGGGAATTGTGCATTATGAATATCTAGAGGAAGGTCAAACAATCAATAAGGAGTCTTATTTAAACATTATGAGACGTGTACGTGAATCAATTCGTCTGAAAAGAAGTGAAATGTGGAGATCCAAAAATTGGATTATCCACCATGATAATGCACCACCACACAGCGCTACATCTGTACTGACTTATTTGGCTAAACGCGGCATCCAAATACTTAAACACACGCACACAACCTCCCTATTCCCCAGACCTAGCTCCACATGATTTTTTTCTCTTTCCAAAACTCAAAATGGCTCTAAAAGGAAGAAGATTTGACACTAGAGAGTCCATCATAACGGATTCGAAAAAGGTCTTGAAGAACATCCCAAAAGATGCCTTTTCTAAATGTTTTAAATCATGCGAGAAGAGATGAAAATTATGTATAGATGCGGGAGGGGACTATTTTGAAAAATACTAATACATTTTTTTTAATCATTCTATTTTTTCTTTATTTTTGACCAGTCTCATTATTTATTGGACACACCTTGTAGTTATAAGGTACCTTGTACCTGGATTCGTAGAGCAGGTATCTTGTATCAATATATAGTTGCATCTCTTTGTACCTTGATATAAAGTTTTTTTTTTTTTTGTACCCGGACACAACTTGTAGGTACCTGACTAAAAGTTACCTCGTACCAGAATATAGTTAGCATATATCAACAACAACAAAGCCTTTATTGAGGACCTCTCGTTCTATATAGGATTCGCCGGTTTACAGAGTTATTGAAGAGAAGAGAACTAAGAATACAGAGAGAAACCTATAAGTAGTAGGTATGGTATAGTATTTTCTACACTGTGACTATATACAACAGCAGCAGCAAGCCTTTTACAGGAATCAAAGTCCTATACAGGATTCGTCATTCTACTCCTGACAAATATTATTTGCATATAATTATTTACATCAATTAGATTATGTATATTGCCTCCCCTTCTCTTCAGCCGTCTTCCAAAATTTGAACAACGCAAAAGCTCCAGCTCTGTTTCTCACCACCTCATTCAACAAGTATAGTTAACAGATATCTCTGTAAACGTCGATTTTCGACAGCCAGGACTCAGGATCGATTCTCCTATAATGTTTTTTTTTTTTTCTAAAGAAAAAAATACTTCAATGCCCACTCTTCTTGAAAATTTTCAACCCCACAATAAGCGTAAGTAACCAAACTGGGCTCAAGGGCAAATGTAAGTGAAAAAGTCGAACTGCTTTCTACATGTATCGAGCAATAAAAGCAGTCGCTAAGAACCCACCATGATTATCATGGCATGTACCACGTTTACTTGAAATAATGAGTGCTATACCAGAACTGAGTCACGAGTTGTGTGTCAGATCTGGGCCGGAGTATTCGCCGCTTTGATTGTCCTAGTGTTAGCGTCCGCCTTTGCTGACATTGTCAAGGACAATACGATGACCTTCAAGGAAAGATGCCAAGCCCATTTCTGGATCTTCTTTGGATTCCTCTTTGCCGAATGTGAGTTATTTATGTCAAATTCTCTGAGATTTCTGTGTGTTAATTATGTTGAACCTCATAAAGGCCGTTAGCCAGAAACTACAATCTCCAGGTGGACGCTCTGAATTTTCCAAAGCTGGTGTTGTGGCTTTGTTACCAACCTGAGTCCACTTAGTTGGCAGAGACGGTCAATAGATGGAGCTTGGTTTAAGCGCTTATTTTAAGGTGAGGGACGTCCTTTCTTTTATAGACCAATATCTTTCTTGCAAAGTTTTCATCTAAACTAACACTCTTTCGGTCATTCACTGTTTCAGAAAAATGATGTTTGTAGCAACATTAGTGTTGGGGACACAGTATAAATATTCTCTGTGAGATACTATTTTTATCCATATAATTGTTTTTTATGATCCTAATTTCAATATTGCCTTGAGAATTCATCATTAAACTACCTTCACATTTTTATCATTCACTGTTACCATTCAGAAAACTGAGGTTTATAGCAACATTAGTAAGATGAGTTGATTACACTATGTAAATATTCTGTTACATATTATTTAGCCATATAATTGTTGTCTATGGCCCTAATTTCAATATTGCCTTGAGAATTCATCATTAAACTACCTTCACATTTCTATCATTCGCTGTTGCCATTCAGAAAACTGATATTTATAGCAACATTAGTAGGATGAGTTGGTTACACTATGTAAATATTCTGTTACAAATTATTTTAGCCATATAATTATTATTTATGATCCTAATTTCAATATTGCCTTGAGAATTCATCATTAAACTACCTTCACATTTCTATCATTCGCCTCATTTAGAAAAATGAGGTTTATAGCAACATTGGTAGGATGAGTTGGTTACACTATGTAAATATTCTGTTACATATTATTTTAGCCATATAATTGTTATTTATGATCCTAATTTCAATATTGCCTTTAGAATTCATCATTAAACTACCTTCACATTTCTATCATTCACTGTTACCATTCAGAAAAATGAGATTTATAGCAACATTGGTAGGATGAGTTGGTTACAATATATAAATATTTTGTTACATATTATTTTAGCCATATAATTGTTATTTATGGGCCTATTTCAATATTACTTCGAGACTTCATCATTAAACAACCTTTGGGAGAAGCCGCTGCTTATCACAAAACAGCTCGAGGAGCATGAACTCATGGAATTCGTGTAATCTTTGCACAAGAGGATAAGAAACAACAACACACAACACCATTCACTGTTGCCATTCATAGAAGACTGTTGTTTGTAGCAATATTAGTAGGATGAGAAAAAAATAGTAAAAGAGTGAAAGTGTACTGGGATCAGGTGAATAAATTAATAAAAGGTATATCCTGATTGTGCAACTGAAAGCACAACGTTTCATGATTTTTCAGGATGCCTGAAAGACCAGTTTTTTGTTGTTGTTGTTGGTGGTGGTGGTGGTTGTTGAGGTACAGCTTGCTCACGCTGATGAAAGCCAACAGCCCGAAACACACACACATGGTTAGCTTTTCTTGATTAATCAAGAATGGGTATTTTTCTAATTCTGTAATAATTAAAAATCAACGATAAGTTGATATTTATTCCGACAGATGGCGCAGGCCATCAGCAACTTTTATTTGCACGATCAAGAGATATCTTAACTAGTAGGATGAGTTGGTGAAACTATTAAAATATTCTGTGAGATACTCTTTTTATCCATATAATTATTATTTCATATCAAATTATTTAAATCTCCTAGACATAAATTAAACAATATCACAAAGTTTCTGGAGATGAGTTTCTTTTCTTTTTTTAAACGTAGTCTCAAGCTTTCGTGCACATCTTTGCCCTTCTACAGGGGAACATATATAAATGAATAGAACGCCGCCTGATTCCAAACTACGAATATTCTTGTAATAGTTTATCATCAGGTGGCGTTTTATCCGTTTATGTTCTCCGGTAGAAAGGCAAAGAGATTCCCGAAAGCTTGAAACTACGTTTAAAAAGAAATAAACTCATCTCCAGAAAGTTTGTGGTATTGTTTAATTACGAAAATTGGAAAATATATGCACACACACAAACCTTTATTAAGACACACAGGTCTTACAGAGGATTCTCCTTGGGGTTACAAGACGGAGAAACCCATGAAAGTAGGAAATATACAATGGGGTAAAAATGGAGAAAGATTATATACACATGGTAAAATTGGAAAATATTTTAGACGCGTAAGATTATTTTTGAAATTAAACAATTTCTACTGTCCTTACTGTAATGTAAAAATTAAAGGGCAGTAGTATATGTTTTATAATTTCAAAAAGAATCTTACGCGTCTAAAATAGTTTCCAATTTTCATAACACATGGCGCGCTAGTGCATCGTAATATAATTGTTTAGTTAATAAATCTTATTTATAGATATAACTTCAAAGAGTACTGTACATTGTAACAAAGGAATTTGTTTAAAAATACAAAATATGTTCCCACAATATCATCATGAATAGATATTTATATGATATAAAGAAGGGATCTGTGGTGCTAGCGGCTCCATCCCTGTCTCCCAGCTTCCAGAACCGCGTGTTGGTGTCTGTCTGGCTATGGGTGATGATCGTTCTCACCACAGGCTTCAGCGGCAACATGAAGGCCAACATGATGTTCAAGGAGCCGCCACAGAGACTAGACACTCTGGAGGACTTAGTGGCAGCTGAGGGAGTCCGAGTCCTTGTGCCTGAGGGATCCGTCATGCAAGCTACTGCCATGGTGGGTCGATACATCCTAGATCTTCATAATATTGACATAAGTTACTATTACGGGTTATCACACAGCAAAATACTAGGTCTCAAAGTAAGAGTAATATTGCGAAATTGCTTATTGATTTTGTTAAATTGAAAACAAAATGTTTTTCTTTCTTAGATCAAGCTTCACATATGTTTTCTATAATTTAAAATGTGTTTTGTTGTTCACCAATCTTGGGGACTTCAGAGCCTCAGGTCCGAAGCTGGTAAAAAGTTCTGGAAGAAGATTTTGGACAGCGACGGGGTTCAGGATGTCAAGGAAGTCTTCACGGATGACAACATGGACCAAGTACTGCAGCTACGAGCTATCATGATCTTTGATCCATTCGCCATGATAGCTAAGTTGGTCCGGCGATGCTCCAATCTCCAATCTGGCAACCAGTTCTACTTCTCCAAGTATGAACTGTTATCGCTGCATCTGATGGTATCGTACAATCCCCGTCTTGACCGAGACTTCGTGGCTATCATGGACCGTAGGTAAGTCCCAGATCTTCCTAGTCCATACAGATCGGTTTCAGAAACTACAGCATTGTTGTTGTCGTGTCCAATGAAGAACCTCAGATGTCTCCATGCATCTCTATCACAGCAGTCGCAATGTCCACTATCTTGGGTGTGTAAAGCTGCTGTTCTGGGTCCATGTCAATTTCCTGTTGTTGTTGTTGTTGTCGTGTCCGATGAAGAGCCTCAGATGTCTCCATGCATCTCTATCACAGCAGTCGCAATGTCCACTATCTTGGGTGTGTAAAGCTGCTGCTCTGGGTCCATGTCAATTTTCTGTTGTTGTTGTCGTGTCCAACGAAGAGATGTCCCCATACATCTCTATCACAGCAATAGCAATGTTCTCTTTCTTGGGTGTGTAAAGCTGCTGTTCTGGGTCCATGTCAATTTTCTGTTGTTGTTGATGTCGTGTCCAAAGAAGAATTCCAGATGTCTCCATACATCTCTATCACATCAAATGCTATGTTCTCTTTCTTAGGTGTGTAAAGTTGCTGCTCTGGGTCCATGTCACTTTTCTACAAGGCTGCGGCCATTGCTGGGCATGAGAATATGTGGGTAGGTGTTAGTTCCACACCAAGACAGTTGTTACATGTCCTGTAGGTTCTTGTGCTATCTGGGTGTATTATCATTCCGTTATAGTGGTTCGTTCGGAGTATTTTTATAGTTTTTGTAATTCTTCTTTCAGAGTTTATTTCGCATATTTGATTTTTTTCTTGAATTATCTAACTATACCATTTGTAATTATATATAAATCTATCAATATACACTGCGTGACATTGAAAATGGAACACCAAGAAATAGTGGCCAGAAAGTGATGAAACTCGGCAGACAGAGAGAGACAGGGACGAACAATAAGTGATCTTTATTTCAAAATGATAGTCATAATACAGAGCGAGAACGGCGTCGGCTTAGTAGCAAGTAGGACCACCGCGGACGGCGATGCACGCAGCAACACGTCTAGGTAGAGAGTCAATCAGAGTACGGATGGCGTCCTGAGGGATGGCTCTCCATTCCCTCTCAACCATTTGCCACAGTTCGTCTTCTGAACGCGGCTGTGGCAAGGCAGGCAAACGGCGTCCAATGATGTCCCAGACGTGCTCGATTGGTGAGAGATCAGGAGAGTACGGTGGCCAGGAAAGCATCTGTACATCTTGCAGAGCTTGTTGGCTAATGCGAGCAGTGTGCGGTCGGGCGTTATCCTGCTGATAAAGGGCATTGGGTACCCCCTGAAGGTAGGGGAGTGTCACCGGTCGCAGCACATCATCAACGTATCGTTGGGCCGTCATAGTGCCCTGAATACGAAGTAAAGGTGACCTGGAATCATACGCGATTGCGCCCCAAACCATGATTCCACGTTGTCGCACGGTGGGGCGTTCCACAATTGCTGCCGGATTGGACCTTTCTCCACGTCGACGCCACACGCGTACACGGCGACTATCACTGGACAAGCAGAAACTTGACTCATCTGAGAACACGACCCTGTGCCATTCCGTCATCCACGTCGATATAGCCCGGCACCATTCCAAACGTTGGCGCCTATTCGGTGGGGTCAATGGCAGTCTTCTTAGCGGACGGCATGAGTGCAAGCCATTAGCAACCAATCGACGGGAAATGGTTCTGGTCGAGATGGAATGATCTAGGGTGTCTTGCACATGTTGCAGGATGGCGGTACAAGTGGCTTGTGGGGCCGCCACTGCTTGTCGAAGGATACGCCGATCCACACGTGCTGACGTCACTCTGGTTGCACCGGCATTCCTATAAATTGCCACATTTCCTTGTTCCAACCATCTTCTCCACAGTCGGTGCACCGTGGACGCACCAAGGTGTGTATCAGCTGCGATTTGACGTATGGACCAACCTGCCCTTTTCAGTCCGATCACCATGCCCCTCGTAAAAGCGTCTGTCTGCTTGAACTGCCTCCGTTTACGATGACCTGGCATTCTCTGTTATTACACGTGTCTTTTGACACAAGAACAAAATTTTTACAATGATTTTCCTTGAAGAAATAACGACACGAATACTGTCCTTTCTGCAAGTTCCTTCCCTTATATCTTACTCCATGTGCGCACGAGAGCTGCGCATTTTACATCATTTGCATAACTCGGTTAGGCGCGTCTACCCTGAAATTTGCATAATTTTCTGGCCACTATTTCTTGGTGTTCCATTTTCAATGTCACGCAGTGTATGTCAATATACACTAGATTTCTATATGTATCATAATTATAAATCGTGTAACAGCCCCAAAATGTAGATACAATTCAACGTGTCAGCTTGACCATCATGTAATAAAAAAATAATAATAAAGTGTTATGGAGACCCCGCCGCCCCCAAGACAGGACAAGAATCTCCTATTACAGAAATCGTTAGTTAGTTTTACGTCTGCTCCCCTCTCACCGACAAACGGCCGAATGAAAACAGATCATCTCTCCCTCTTATGTAGATCACACCCTCCTGAACTTTGTACGCGTCTTCGGCGCTGGCCTCTCTCGAAGATGACATCCAACCTGCTTTGTCCTTTGTGTTACCCATTGACGCCTGACCACGAGGCCCCATGACTGCATAGTGCCTACCTACTACATATATATATAACCATATTTCCGGGAGAGCTTTGCTCGATTCAATCTCTTGAAATTATATGTATGCACCTCTACAGACCTATAAGCTAATGTCCATATGTTCCCTAAACACGCCTAAGCTGCCTTACTTAGTAAGTGTGCAGAGTATATAAGAAAACCAATCCAATAAAATAGTAGAGCGGTCTAGAGATTAATTTGAAGAAAGCGCTAAGAGGGTTGACTACTGATGATCCAAGCTCTCCCATTCAATAACTTTTATCATTGCAGTAAAGTCTGTAGTGAAAATATTTGATGATTTATGTTAAACACATTGCCAAAAAATAATTGTGGTAAATGTTATCGATAGATGGCAATTGAACAGCTAGAGAGAGATATTTAGAACCCCAGTTCCTGGAGCGCAGAAAGCCAACTACCCGGGGGGACTAAATTATGTAAAAACGAGAATTTTCTTTTTCCTTATCGCCACTCAATCATATTATATAATCAAGTTGTAGCCATTAATGGTGTCTGTTTGACAACCATCATGACTTGGTGAAATAGAATGCGTCTGCCTTTGTCATTAAGACTGGGAGCACTACTCAGTGGCAGGCCGACTTAGCTCCAAAATAAATGGCCGCCTCTAAAATTAGGAACATACGCCATGTGTAGCTGCTCCTAACATGGAGTACAAACGCTGCTCATCCTGTATCCCTGGAGCCCTTACAGGGTACTATCAGCCGGGCCAGCTGAACCCAGGTTTTTTAGTGAGCTTGATACTGCTCCGCCTTCTCCTTTTTCATCCAGGCTTGGGACCGGCAAAAACAGGAATAAATGTAAAGATTGATGTTTGGTGGCTGTTTCAGGCTGAGTCTAGTCCGGGACATGGGACTGATGACTAAATGGTCCACCAGACTCTACCATCAATGGCACGTGTGTAATGAGAGGCTGGCCCCCATCTCAGTGGAGCAGGGACTGGTTCTGGGGGACCTCCAAGGAATCTTCCTCATGTGGGGGATATTCCTCAGTCTGGCTACTGTCGCCTTTCTGGCAGAGCTCTTCGTCTTCTACGTCCTGCCTTTGTACAGCTCAACGGACAACAAGAATTTTGACCTTGTCAAACCATATGACACCCCATTATAATAACTGTAGTTTCTGAAAAGAATTAAAGACGTATAATCGCAATAAGAGGATTTGTAAAAGTTTCTTTATTAATTTAAACTGACAAGCTTTAAACCGTGGGCTCACCATTAGGCCAAATGTTTCGCGAATACATAAACTGAGACAGATGTATACATCATTAGAAGGAAAGAGGGGTGCTGTTGGTCTGAAGACCTGGAAGTACCACTCAGTGTGACTTTGCTTCTTTTGGTCTCCTGACATGGAGCCGCTCCTATGGAGAACAGACGCTACCAATTGATACCTTCCTACATTAGCCAGGTACAGGGTGGCCCTACCAGGAGTTAAACTCCCGACGTCCTGTTCTACCTGTTTACACCCTCCCGCCACGTTGAGGCTGTAGGATAGGATTCTGGGAGGCAACATATAGAAGTAACACCGTTCAATGGTATGGCTAACTTGTACGCCTTATATAGAAACAATAGTAATTTAAATATACAAAGCTTTTTGATGATATTCAAATTATAAATAGTATACTACACATAACAAATCAAAATAATACGTCAAATTTGAAACGCGTTTAATTTCTTTATTGAATACTAGCCGAAATACCCGGGCAACGCTCGGGTTTTACCCGATTAAATGTTTTTATTCAAATACTATTCGTTACATTTATTAATTGGTGCCGTGAATGTCACTCTTGTGAAACGTCCCGCTTCAAACTTTGTGTGTTATTAAAATATGAAATAAATAAGTAAATTTTCACAACGATATTTTAAAATTTTGCATTGGAAGTGTCAAGAAAAACGTTTTACATGTACATTAGGTCAGTTGATATTACCTCCTATTTTCCCCGCTAGAGGCGCTGCTTGCGAGCGAAAGGGCAAATTTGCAACGCAAAATACAATTAATACAAAATTTCAGACTTCAATGAGGTCTAAAAGTATATTAAAATTGATCACAAATATTTGAAAGCAAGTATGGAAATTAATCTATTCCCGACCACATTGTTATAGGAGGACATGTTGGAAATGACAGAACGGATCTGGAATAGAAAGACAAAGATAATAACAGGCGACGAGACATGGGTCAATGGCTATGACCCTGAAACCAAGCGTCAATCTGCTGAGTGGAGAGGTCAGGGTGATCCTAGACCCAAAAATCCAGGATATTGAAATCCAGAAACAAGGTGTTTCGGTCGCTTTTTTGGATAACAAGGGCATTGTTCATCACGAGTATCTTCCTGCAGGCCAAACAGTTATTAAGGAAAGGTTTTAAAAGCACGAATGTTTCTTTTATACATAAAACGAACTTCTACTGTCCTTACTGCGATGAAAAAATATATTGGGAGGGCTTGGCTCATCAGTGGTGAACCCTCCCAGCGGTTTCGCCAATTTAATCCACCAGACCGCTTCTCAGAGCTCTAATACTGTATTGGATCATTCTGCTTTTATATGCTACACTGAAGGATGGAATCTTAGAAATGGTTTTCAAGTAAACTATGGACATAAGCTTATAGGACAGTAGAATTACATTCAAATATTTGCTTCGAGCAATGCTCTTCAGCAAACTATAAAGACAAGGCCAGTTAGGCATAAATTAACACAAAGCAATAACGCGCCATCTATATATATAAAATAAAAGGTTTTAAAAGCGCGAATGTTTCTTTTACACATAAAACGAACTTCTTCTGTCCTTACTGCGATGAAAAAATATATTGGGAGGGCTTGGCTCATCAGTGGTGAATTTTTCATCGCAGTAAGGACAGTAGAAGTTCGTTTTATGTATAAAAGAAACATTCGCGCTTTTAAAACCTTTTATTATATATATATTTAATAATTTGTGTTCTAAAAGAAAATTGTACTGAGTTGAGTTGTGCAGTCGAGGCCTTCCGTTGAAAAGAGATCAAACACTTTTACTAATTGACGGGTTTATTTTTGAACCAAAAATCGTCACAGTTTTTGAAAAAATCAATGCTAATAGTAATCTTGAGGCCTCTTGATAGGTAGAGTACCTCAAAAAAGTAAAAGAGAGAAAGAAGAAAACTTAACAAAAAAAATGATAATAATATTTACATACTGGCCAACTCAAAAAAAAAATCTAACTAACTATGCAAAAAAACTATTTATATTTACATCCGCGCCGTCTGGTGTTCTCGGCGTCACAGAGTTCATCTATGAAAATAAATAATAAAAAATATTAATAAAAATATACAAATTATGTAGAATATAATATTACCAAAAATTATTTACAACATTTCCCCCCTTTGAAATATGGAGTTTAGGGTATGATGCAAAAGGTGGAAATGACAAATAAGAGAGTTATATTTTTTAAAAAATCAAGAAATAGCAAAAAAGATGTGGCATGTGATTGTCCTTGATCATATTAGATAGGGTAAAGACAATGCTAAATTAAGATAATTAACAATCAAAATGAAAAGGAATAGCTAATATGCAAGGTATTTATATATAAAAATTGAAAAAAAAAATAGTTACATTTGTAATTGACAGGTGGCAACACTAGTTTAAATATAAGCAAAAAAAATGCATTTTTTTTTTTAACAAAGAATAGACAAATATCTTAAGAAAAAGTATGCAAACAAGGAATGCTTATTCTTAAGATATTTGTCTACTCTTTGTTTAAAAAAAAAAAAATGCATTTTTTTTTTTTTTTTTTGAGAGAGAGTTGAGGTTTTATTGAGCTGCTACCAGGAGGTCATGGAGGACTTGGCAGTCGTCCTGTTTGACTTTCTTCTTCTTGGGCTTGATGGCTGCAAACTTGAAGGTGGTCTGGCAGGTGGAGCAGATAGGATTGAAGGTACAGAATATGGAGAAACAGACGGAGCAGACATAGCCCAGGTCAATGGGGGTGCGATGACAGAAGCACACGGTGGAGTGGTAGGACAGGGAGGGGTGGGAGGAGGGGGGCAGGATGAGGGACGTCCTGCTGCTGGGGCAGGGGAGGAACACCCACAGGAGGTACTGTAGCAGGGCCTCAGTGTTGGGGATACGGAGGTAGATGCCTTCAGTTATGTCTGCTCCCTGTCTGAGGAGGCCACAGTCATTCTCCAGCATGCAGACATCAATGGTGGTGGAAGACTTCTGGGCAGAGTAGAAGGAGTTGATAAAATTGAGGTACTGAGAGACATCATCCCCGGAGGAGGTGATCATCAGAATCCTGGAGTTTTTCTGCAACTTGCCCAAATTCTTGTCTTCCCTCTTGATCCGGTTGATGTAGCAGAGAGCTCGAGTAAGAGCTCCAGCCAGAAGAGTCTCTGTGTAGATGCGCTGATCGGACCGGTTCAGCACCAGGTTCTGGATCTGGTGTCTGATGGTGTTGTCAAGCTCATTGAACTTCTCAAACTGCCCGCTGTGGGTGTTGTTGTCCTCTCCCAGCTTGGGGATGGGGTACAGGATGCCGCTGTTCTGGGTGTGGCAGCCAATGACAACCAGCCTGTTGAGGGAGTTCATCAGTAGATGAGAAGAGCAGAAGGAGATGATGGCCTCCAGACATTGCAGGAGGAGACCCTCCTGGTTCTTCACCAACTTGATAGATGGCCACAGGTCAATGACCACCACCAGCAGATTTCCCTTCTCTTTGTTTGACATTATTTAAATATATTGATTTTTTAAAATTAATACATCAAAATATGGTTTAACAAAATAATAAAAATTAATATTTTGAAATCTAAATATATCTTATTAACTCATATATACATATTTAAAAGAAACGAGAAGAAAAAAATCTAACTAACTATGCAAAAAAAAACTATTTATATTTACATCCGCGCCCTCTGGTGTTCTCGGCGTCACAGAGTTCATCTATGAAAATAAATAATAAAAAATATTAATAAAAATATACAAATTATGTAGAATATAATATTGTCACGGTAGTGATAACGAGTATAACAAAAGTTTAAGTAAAAATAATTTATTTATAAAATGCAAACTATTGCTAAGAATTTATTTACAAGTAATAATATACAAGAATGGTAAGGGGTGATGACCTTGCAAATATTAATGATGATATACCACAGAATATTTAAAATAATTATTCAGTGATATTGCCCCCCTCCTAGATGAACAGCGTCCCGCTGTAATTATCACTTGAACAGATCAGCTTGGTCCTCAGGGTCATGGTAGGGTTTCATTCTCAGTACATGGACAAGGTCTCTTGTTTGGCGTCTTCTGGTTGGTTGGTCCACAGGTTCAACTTCGAAGGTCACGTCAGAGAGTTTCCGAGTAACCCTGTATGGCCCGAAGTACCTTTTCATCAGTTTTTCTGAGAGTCCCACCTTTCTTATCGGGATGAAAATCCATACCAGGTCACCAACGTTGTAATCCATTGCCTCGTGCTTTGAGTCATATCTGGCCTTGTCCTTCTCTTGGGCTTTCAAGGTTTCTAATCTTGCTAGCTGCCTAGTCTCTTCGACTCGCGAGGCAATCTTCTGACTGTAATCCTCTTGGAGATCTTCATGCGGATTTGGGAAAAGAGTGTCTACAGTTGTTTCGGCTTCGCGTCCATGAATCAGTTTAAAAGGGGTAAAACCTGTTGTATCTTGTTTTGCCGTGTTGTAGGCGAACGTGACGTAGGGCAGGATTACGTCCCAGTCCTTCTGTTCAACACTTACATACATAGCAATCATGTTGGCTAAGGTTTTGTTTAACCTCTCCGTCAGTCCATTCGTCTGGGGATGATACGCTGTAGTGAACCGATGTATCGACGAGCATTGATTGGTGAGTTCCGCAATCAATTTGGATTGGAATACTCGTCCTCGGTCCGTGATGATTTCTCTGGGGGCTCCATGCTTGAGAACAACATCTTCCATTAAGAACTTGGCTGCTTCTTTTGCTTCCCCTGTGGGTAAGGCTTTAGTAACGGCAAATCGAGTAAGATAGTCGGTACAGACTATGATCCATTTATTACCAGTATCAGACTTGGGAAATCTTCCAAGGAGGTCCATTCCAACTCTCTGAAAAGGGGAGGATGCAGGAGGTATGGCCTTAAGTAGTCCGGGTGGCTTTTGAGTTGATTGTTTCTTTCTTTGGCACTCCTTACAATGAGCGACATACTTCCGTATGTCCCGGAGAAGTCCTGGCCAGAAATATTTGTTTTTAACTCTCTCATATGTCTTCGAAAATCCAAGATGACCTGCTGTGGGAGCATCGTGTAAACTTTTCAGTAGTTCTAAGCGTAAGTGCTTGGGAACAACTAAAAGGTGTTGGTTTCCCAGGGGGTCGAAATTCTTTTTGTATAAGGTTCCTTTTAACATTTCATATCCTTTTGATTCGGCACCAAATATTTCTGTTTCATCTATCAATTTATTAATTTTAGGGTCTTTTCTTTGTTCAGCTTCGAAGCACGTTAGAGCAGTTATTGAGGGTATATCATCATCCTCATCATTGTATGCTTCTTCCGATTCAAGTTGGAGAGGATTTCGAGAAAGACAGTCGGCATCTTGGTGTTTGCGTCCACTTTTATAAACAACTGTTACATTGTATTCTTGGAGTTTTAAAGCCCATCTTGCTAGTCTTCCTGTCGGGTCCTTCAGGTTAGATAACCAGCAAAGAGCGTGGTGGTCAGTGACGATGACAAACTCACGACCAAAAAGGTACGGTCGAAATTTGTTGATGGCCCATATTGCGGCCAAGCATTCTCTTTCCGTTGTTGAGTAATTCTTCTCCGCCTTAGATAAAGTTCTTGAAGCATAACCAACTGGTCGCTCTTTCCCATCGTTGATCTGTACGAGGACAGCTCCAATTCCATAACCGCTGGCGTCAGTATGAAGCTTGGTTGGCAGTTGTTCTTCGAAATAGGCAAGAACAGGTTCAGACATCAATGCTTTTTTCAAGGAATCAAAAGCATCCTGTTGGTCAGAGTTCCACGTGAATTTATTATATTTTTTGAGGACTTCGTGTAAAGGAGCAGCTTTCTCAGCAAAATTTTCGATAAATCTACGATAATAGGAACATAGGCCAATGAAGCTTCTCACATCTGTTATAGATTTTGGGGTAGGAAACTTGGCGATAGCTTCAATCTTTTCTGGATCGGGATAAATACCTTTACTATCGACGAGGTGTCCAAACACTCTTATTCTTTTGGTTCCGAAAAGGCACTTTTTTGGGTTGAGGCGTAGCTCGGCTTTGTCGAGACATTGTAGTATGATTTCAAGCCGGTGTAAATGTTCGTTGAACGATTTGGAATACACCACGATGTCGTCTAAATAACAGAGGGCCATCGTCCATTTCAGGCCTTTCAATATCTTGTCCATCATGCGCTCGAATGTTGCAGGGGCATTGCACAGGCCAAAGGGCATAACTAGGAATTCGTAGAGTCCGTCAGGGGTAATAAAGGCAGTTTTTTCTCTATCTGCTTCGTCGACTTCTATTTGCCAATATCCTGAACGAAGGTCCATTGATGAATAAAATTTGGCTCCTTTCAGGGAGTCAAGTGTATCATCGATTCGGGGTAGTGGGTAAACGTCTTTTTTAGTAACTTTGTTTAGTCGTCTGTAATCCACACAGAAACGCCAGTTACCATCCTTCTTCTTCACTAAAATAACCGGCGATGACCATGGACTTTCTGAGTGACGTATAATCCCGGCGTCTAGCATTTTGTCCACTTCCGTTTGGATTGCTTGGCGTTCTGTAGGGGAGACTCGATATGGTCTATGCTTAATAGGCTGATGGTTTCCAGTTTCAATTTTATGTTTGGTTACTGAAGTTTGCTTTACAGGTTCATTATTTTTATCAAATATTTTTTCATATCGTTTTAAAATTGATAAGATTTGAGACTGCTGCTCTTCTGATAAATCATCACTAATTAAATTTTGTAAAAATTTAAAGTCACTCTTATCAGCATGACTGGCATGATTCGCATTTTTCACCTCCTTATTGAATTCAGAACATTCTGAAATAGCCGTCAAGTTATTTTCTTCAACCCTTTGAATTTTTCCTAGGCACATTCCCTTAGGGACTATTTGAGCTGTGGTGCTAGAATTTACGATCCAAAGTTTTCCTTTATTATGGGAAAGCCTGAATAATGCACAGGGAAGTGTTAACCCTTTTCCTATCAATACCTTTTTCGAAGGTTCAAAAAGTACCTGATTTTGCCCATTAAGCTCTTCACTCATAACATTTATTAGTTTGGTAGATTCGGCTGGGATTACGACGCTTCTGCTAGCCACAACCTTCCCCATGGAAGCAGGTGAATTTAGTACATCTTTGGCCTCTTCCAATCTGATTTCGGCGCGTCCACAATCAATCACGGCATTTGATGCCTCTAGGAAATCCCATCCGAGGATAATACTTGGGTTACTATTAGGGAGGACGATAAACTCAAGCGGCTGTTCCAATCCATTGATGCTCAAGCTGATTGTGCATCGGCCGATCGATGTAACATTCTTGCCATCAGCAACTTTCAGAGTCATTCCGCTATCCTTGAACATGGTCTTTTTTAATTGTCGTCTTAATCCATCAGAGATAACTGAAAAAGAGGAACCTGAATCGACCAGAGCAGAAAATGCAATGTCATCAATGATGATTTCGACATAATTTTGTTGTAATTTAGCGGCTGTCGACGATGGAGGGTTTTTCACACCCGCGGCTTCCCCCTCGAAAGAAGACGCGACGCTTAGTTTTTTTCTAGATTGTAGCGGCGTGGGGATTGGCTTGTATGGCGGCCTGGGGAAATGGACTGGCGTCTTGGGGATCTTCCTCTGTTTGGATACGGCGATTGTCTGCGGTAGATTTGGCTTCTTATGGCTTGGTGGTTACCAATTTGAGGTTCTTGGGTGCTTGGTGCGTGTCCTTCGGGTCTCTGCATCCATTGTCGTCTTTCTCTACAATATCGCTTAACATGGCCTGGGCGGCCGCAATTAAAACATATTGGGATGTTGTCGTGCGTCCTCCATTCATCCGTTCTTCGTTGTGGTGGCGTCTGGTTATATATGGGTGTTTGGGTAGGGTACTGACGTCGTGGAACCTGGCTGAATGTACGTGTTTGGTTGGGGTACGACTGTCGTGGCGGAGGCCTTTGAATAGGCTTCGAAATTGAAGCTACGTTTTTTTCAATCTCTTCTCGGATAATTTCTTTCAGAGAAGATGGTTCAGGGGTAGTTGACTCGGGATTTAGTGCGCGATGAACTTCTTCACGCACGATGCGTCGGATTAAGTCTTCCATTGATTCAGAGTCTGCTGAATCGATGGCGGCAACATTCGGTAGTCTGTCGAATACTACACGTTTATTTACACGTTTTTTATTTGAAGCCTCGATTTTTCGGCACCATTTGATGAACACATCGATACTTGCAATGTCTAAAATGATGATTGACTGATATATCTCCTCCGATATTCCTTTCGTCAAGTGTGCAACTATTTCATTTTCCATCATAGCCGGATTCACTTCTCTGCACAGATGGAGAACATCTTGAATGTAAGAATCACTGGTCTCCTCCTTCCCCTGAGCTCGAGTTTTGAGGTTCTCTGCGAGTTGATCTTTTTGGGTGACATGATGTCCGGAATTCTGAGAAAACATTTTCACAAAAATATCCCATGAATTAATTTTCTCTTCAACATTTTCGTACCATCTGTGCGCTGTTCCTTGGAGGAAAAAATAAACATTTGCGAGGCACATTGAATCATCCCAGCAGTTGTAGCGAGCGACGCGATGGAATTCTTTCAGCCATTTTTCTGGATTCTGGTTGCGTTCTCCAGTAAAAATAGAAGGGTTTCTAAAAGGTTGAAAATGGTACTCACCCATTTTTTTCTGTGTCTCTTGCTTGATCATAGCGATGTTTTCTTGAGGTTCTAGTCCTTGTAGTCTTCGGCTTCTTCTAACGGCTTGGGCGGCGAGGGAATATTCCAGCTTCTCCACCAGTTGTCACGGTAGTGATAACGAGTATAACAAAAGTTTAAGTAAAAATAATTTATTTATAAAATGCAAACTATTGCTAAGAATTTATTTACAAGTAATAATATACAAGAATGGTAAGGGGTGATGACCTTGCAAATATTAATGATGATATACCACAGAATATTTAAAATAATTATTCAGTGATAATATTACCAAAAATTATTTACAACATATATATATATATATATGGCGCGTTATTGCTTTGTGTTAATTTATGCCTAACTGGCCTTGTCTTTATAGTTTGCTGAAGAGCATTGCTCGAAGCAAATATTTGAATGTAATTCTACTGTCCTATAAGCTTATGTCCATAGTTTACTTGAAAACCATTTCTAAGATTCCATCCTTCAGTGTAGCATATAAAAGCAGAATGATCCAATACAGTATTAGAGCTCTGAGAAGCGGTCTGGTGGATTAAATTGGCGAAACTGCTGGTAGGGTTCACCACTGATGAGCCAAGCCCTCCCAATATATTTTTTCATCGCAGTAAGGACAGTAGAAGTTCGTTTTATGTATAAAAGAAACATTTGCGCTTTCAAAACCTTTTATTATATATATGGCGCGTTATTGCTTTGAGTTATTAAGGAAATGTATTTGGGCATTCTTCGCCGTCTAAGGGAAGCGATTCGAAAAAAAAAGGCCAGAAAAATGGACTAATGGTGACTGGATCCTACACCATGACAATGCCCGCCCTCACACAGCGCACTTGGTGACGAGTTTTTTGGCGAAAAACGGGACACAAATCCTACCTCAACCACCCTATTCCCCAGACATCGCACCAAATGACTTTTTCCTGTTCCCCAAACTTAAAGCAGTTCTTAAAGGAAGACATTTTGACACCAGGGATGACATAATAGAAAAATCGCTGTTGGCATTGAAGAGCATTTCAAAAGAGGCCTATAAAAACTGTTTTGACAATTGGGAGAAACGATGGCGCTGGTGCGTTAAAGCAAGGGAAGATTACTTTGAAAAGTTTAAGTAATTTTTTTTAATACTTACCTTTTTTTATAGACCCAGTCCGGGAACTTATGGGACATACCTTGTAGTATGCTAGCCGTCCACTACGCCACAGAAATAGCTTCACTTTTTTCTTCATTTGAAAGTAAATATGCAAATTATATTCTCTAGTCTATTCCTGATCACCACACGGCCACCTAGAAATCTAAAGTTGTTGTTTCTTATTCCTCAAGTCGTTTAAACAATCTCCATTAGGTTCCATTGTCTCAGCTTTTCTATTATAGTCCTGGGGTTTTCCCAGGGGTCTTTTTTGGAGGATTTGATACAATTTAATAAATATTCAGGACTGGCTGGTTGGGAATCACATATCTAAATTTTGTACACTTGCATTATAAACAGGATTGAACAAGTTTATAAAATACCAGACTTCTATATAGTCTGGAAATATACTAAGAACTAGAACATTAGCTCATTCTCTGCGAACGGGTCTAGAACGTTAGCCAGTTCTGAGTCTTATTAAAATTTACCCCTATATATATATGTGTGGTATAATATAATAAGGTGGGGAAAGAGAAATAAGGACACCACGATTTGGAAGAGGAACCCAGGCAATCAGAGAGAGAGAGGGAGAGCGAGAGGGGCCTGCCACCGCTGAGCGGCCGGCCGTTCATGTCGCACACAATCACCAACAGTCTTAATTAGTCCTGAGGTTCCAAGTACGGCCCCTGTGGTCGCCTCTTGGAATGTCGCTGCTGTCTCAAGTGACCGATCCTTACCCGCCCTCTCTCTCTCTGGGTTGACTCTAGGTTTTCTTTATTATTCCTGGAAGAGCATATATTATGACATATGGCCCCCGTTGAAGAAGGCTGAACATGGTTTGAGTATACTTAAAGCTGGTGAAGCCAGGAATAGAGAAAATAATTTTACAGTTGAAATTAATTAAGGTTATGGTGACATATTTTCATGTAAATAAAATATTGTATAGTACACAAGTAAATATTATTTACAAGCAATTTTACAACACCGGAGAGTTTGATATTTAAGGGAATTTTTGAAAATATCAAAGTTATAAAAGGCTATATACAATAACAACTAATGTATTATAAGGGAAATGCTATTGAGAAGTGTGAACAAGGTGAAGAAGAGTCACATACACATGATGAAAATATTGAGCCATTAAGACTGGGGAACTCTACACTTTAAGATATGTTTTCAGGCGGACAAGGCAAGGGGAAAGTTGGCATGGGCTTACTATGCTATAGGTGTAGAGTACGAGAAATGAGGTTGAGGCTGGAAATTGCGTGAGCTTAGGACTGAGGTAAATATAGAACTATATACAATGTTAGAATTTTGGCGAACAGAGCGAGGGGAAACTTGCTTTGGGCAATTCTACCTTATCTATGCAGTTACTTGTGTAGCGAGTCCGAGGGGAAAGGTCCCGTGTGTAGGTGAGGAAGTCGCATGGACTTATAGTTAATTTGAGAAGATAAAATAGTTCGAGATACAAAGGTAGAATATATAGGCGAACGCAGAGCGAGGGGGAACTTGCTTTGGGCCTTTCTACCTAAATTATTTCGATACCATGAGACTTTAGGACTAATTGGAGGAAAGTATGCGCGCACAGTGCCAAAAATTGGAACGAGGACGGCGTTGTCCTTTACAGGTGACAAGCTGCTCGGACACGAGGTGTTTGAACCGTCGTGGGAGCTTGTGCGAGGCGATGATTTCGCGATGGGTCGAACGTAAAACCCATGTCTGCGCGAAATGATGACGGACCGGACAAAATCAGCGACGATGTTTAACGTACATCCGTGGGAAATATCGGAAGTAGGTTATATCGTGCTGGTTTGGACAAGGGACAAACATAGATTTGAAGACAGGGTCCGTGTGGCGAACGTGTGGCGCGAGAAGAAGGAGCGAACTGTGCCACTCGATGCAGATTGTTCAAGTGCGAACAAAAGGAGTTGATAAAAATCTAGCAGTTAGTCAATCTGCATATTGTGACGAACACACCAGTGGCTAGATGGTGTGGGTCGGTGGATATGCTAGAGAGAAACTACAAAATATATTATCGTAAATGAAGAGTGGAGATTAGTGGCAAAAGTAGTTCGATAAAATTCCTAACTATGTTCAACCCAACTTCTATAACGTTCAATTTTTTACTGGACATGGTGACTTCAACACATATTTGTTTAGAATTGGCAAAATTGGTTCACCTGCATGCACTTGTGGAAACGAACAACAAACCCCTGAACATCTTCTGATAGACTGTCCATTAACTTCTGATCTAAGGGAAGAAAACCAACTTTACCTGACTAATACAAAACAAGCTGCTTGCAATAAGGACCAATACATCAAGTTTAATAGATTCTGCAGGATGTATATTTTGAGGCGAAAGCGTTGACTGTACATATTTCAAGCTACTACTTATAATTGCTATATGTAAAATTTGACATTGAACGTTTAATTTTAATGATTTCCAATGTTCAATTGTATTAATTGTATATAATTTAAAATATACACGCAATTATCCAAATTGTGGATATGGCGTGTCTCTCCCAACTGTTAAATAAAATAAAATAAATGATGAATCAATAATTTCATAGAGGGTCATGGGCTGGCAAAAGGTTAACAAAGTTGTAAGAATGAGAGGGGCATTCAGGGGAAGATAGATAAGAGTCACCAAGGGTTGGTTATAAGCAAGGCTCACGTGGTGGTTGGAATTCTTCGACGCCTGAAATACAGAGTGAATTTTGAGTCGTTTAGGGAAATAAATTATATTTCGTGAGCCGTGCTTACAAGTAGGAGAGAAGGTCATATACAAAAGGGTAAAGATGTTTAGGTACTGGAGCCCTATTGTGATTGAGCACTATTATGAAATTTGATTGTTGTTATTATTAAAAATCGTAAAGCATGCATAGATAGAATGCCAATTTTAAGGAATGACTTTAAAATAAAAATATTTCATTAAAATGTCTATTATTAATTCGATTGGTAAGGTACAAATTTAATGGGTTAAAAATATCTAGATAAATAGTATTGAGAGAATAAAATCATTGTTAATTGGCGAGGAGAGAATAAATTGAACTAAACTAATTATAGAAAATAGTGGCATCAGAGTTTACAAGGAATGTCTTTTTTGAAGAATGAATGGTAGGGGTGGAACAATTAAACTTACAGGTTATGTTGGTTTAGAGAGAAAGTAGATTCATTGAGTTCATTGAGGGAGGGTTCTGTCTGCTGTACGGCTAGTGCTGTTCGCCACAGTAGCGGCAGGGGTATGGCGGAGTCCATGGTGGCGGAAGGTGTCCTGCTCTGGCGCGGCGATCGTTCTTGGGCAGATCTAGTGCTGGGAGAAGTGGGCGGCAGCTTCATCTCCGTCGTAGGTGATCACTTCTTCAAGGTAGCGGTTCAAAGGTTGGCGAGGAAGGGGGTGAGAGCTCGAAGTAAAGTGGCTACAGTTGGGTTTGGCCGATCATCGTGGTCTTGCGTCTTGTTTTCTTCATACTCTGGTATATGAGGGATTTGCTTCCCGGCCAGGTCTTATCCTGTCGACTTTTTATGTGGTATAATATAATAAGGTG
This sequence comes from Cordylochernes scorpioides, assembly GCA_030710605.1. NCBI lineage: Eukaryota > Metazoa > Arthropoda > Arachnida > Pseudoscorpiones > Chernetidae > Cordylochernes > Cordylochernes scorpioides. The sequence goes on from CP092869.1 coordinate 12,540,405, forward strand.
GGGAAAGAGAAATAAGGACACCACGATTTGGAAGAGGAACCCAGGCAATCAGAGAGAGAGAGGGAGAGCGAGAGGGGCCTGCCACCGCTGAGCGGCCGGCCGTTCGTGTCGCACACAATTACCAACTGTCTTAATTAGTCCTGAGGTTCCAAGTACGGCCCCTGTGGTCGCCTCTTGGAATGTCGCTGCTGTCTCAAGTGACCGATCCTTACCCGCCCTCTCTCTCTGGGTTGACTCTAGGTTTTCTTTATTATTCCTGGAAGAGCATATATTATGACATATATATATTTTTTTTATATAAAAATGCATATATTGGATCAAAATATCATTTATTTTACCAATATTTCATTTGGCTGAACGCCTACCTTTATCAAGGTATTATAACATATTAATACGTGTCAACAACAAAAAGCCAACTGAAATATTAGTAAAATAAATGATATTTTGATCCAATATATACCTTTTTAATTAAATATTTATTTATGGACTAGCAGACGTACCCGGCTTCGCCCGGGTTTTACCCGAGTAAAAGTTTGTCTAACGAATCTCTCGATAAAGTGAACATTTTTTTCCCGGTCCCTTGAAAAATACTCAATAAGTTGAATAAAATCAATATTAATTGGTTCCCTCGGTAATTGGAAGTTAAAGGAATAGTATCTTGCCTTGGAATTGTATCATTATTCTTGTATGGATGTACCCAGCTTCGCCCGGGTTTTACCCGAGTAAAGGTTTGTTTAACGAATCTCTCGATAAAGTGAACATTTTTTCCCGGTCCCTTGAAAAATACTCGATAAGTTGAATAAAATCAATATTAATTGGTTCCCTCGGTAATTGGAAGTTAAAGGAATAGTATCTTGCCTTTGAATTGTATCATTATTCTTGTCTCAAATAAATTGCCGTGTCATCCTGAATTTTGTCTTTCCTAATTTTCTACATTACAAAATCATCGTATCATCATGGTAATATTTAGAGAAGATTGTTGAATTATAACAGATAAATTATAATATTTATCTTGATTATTTCTAGGCGAAAAGTTATTTCAAAAATTTTATTTGCTAGAAACCTTCCCAATACTATACTAAATAACTTCCCAAAGTTTAATGGCGATCCAATGAGTGGTTTGGTCAGGCATAAAGGACAAACAAACAAACAGACACACACACATACATTCATTTTTATATATATAGATTGCTCTATTTTCAAATATATATATGTCGTACCACAAGCGCTAGCAGTCATGGGGTCTCGTGTTCAGGCGTCAATGGGTAACACAAATGACGAAGCAGGCTGAATGTCACCTGAGAGAGATGCCAGCGCCGAAGACGCGAAAAGGTCCAGGAGGGTGTGATCTACATGAGAGGGAGAGATGATCTTCAAGAATTGTTGTCCGTCCTTTTTGTCGGTCTTCAGCGGCGGTCGTAAAACTTATTGGAAGTTCCTCCGGGAGGAAATTAATTTATGAGTTGGATCTTGCCTTGTCTTGGGTACAGTGGACTCTCAATAAAACTTTATTGCTTAGTTTGTGTTTAATTGATGGCCAAGCTGGAGCGTTAAATTGTATCTACATGTTTGGGTTTTTACACTATTCATAATTATGGTACACATGAAAATCTATATTACTACATATATGTAGTAATAGATGGAAATTTTGCCGGGAGGAAATTGATCTAAAGAGACAAGGGTCGCCTCTCCGGTCAAAATAGAGTGTTGTAGCCATGTTGTGGCTTTGTCACCGACCCGAGGCCGCTAGTTGCGGCGACGGTCAATAGATGGCGTCTGGTTTTAGACGTCTATTTTGACGGGAGAGGCGACCCTTGTCTCTTTATATGTAGTAATGTATGTCAATATACACTAGATTTTCATATATATACCATAATTATAAATAGTGTAACAGGATAATAATATAATAAATATAGTAATATAAATGTTACGATGTACTAGAGCGCCATCTGTTATCAAATTATAAAACTATTTTAGAGGCGTAATATTCTTTTTAAAATAAAACAATTTCTACTGTCCTTACTGCGATGGAAAAATTAAAGGGAGGGCCTGGCTCATCAGTGGTGAACCCTCCCAGCGGTTTCGCCAGTTTAATCTACCATACCGCTGTTATATTGCATTTTTGGAACTTCCTTTTATAGGTGACTGTTGTAAGACAGATGGCGCTCTAGTACATCGTAACATTATTGTTCAAATAAAAGACACAATTTGATATTTGCGGAAGAGCGATTGCTCGAAGCATATTATATATTTATAATTATATTTAATTCTGCTGTCCTAAAAGCTTATGTCCATAGTTCTTCTAAAATACCCATTTCAAGAGTCTTACAACAGTCACCTATAAAAGGAAGTTCCAAAAATGCAATATAACAGCGGTATGGTAGATTAAACTGGCGAAACCGCTGGGAGGGTTCACCACTGATGAGCCAGGCCCTCCCTTTAATTTTTCCATCGCAGTAAGGACAGTAGAAATTGTTTTATTTTAAAAAGAATATTACGCCTCTAAAATAGTTTTATAAAATAGTAATATAAAGTTTGATTGAGAGTCCGCCGGCGTCAAGACAGGACAAAGGGTCTCTGATAACAGACCGCCAGTCGGATAACAAACAGTTCATCTCTGTCTCTCATGTAGATCACACCCTACTAGACTTTGTCCGCGTCTTCGGCGTTGGCCTCTCTTCTAGGTGACATCCAACCTGCCTTTTTATATTAAAATTAGAGGTTTTTATGAGAAAGATTTTCAATTTGAATACGAAATATATTTGTTATATATTATATTTTTATAAGCCCTATTGTTGGAAATTAAATAAATTCTATTTGAAATTTATCCCACTACTTTGCAATAAAGTTATTTAATTTAAAAAAAAAACCTGCCTCGTCTTGTTGTGTTACCCATTGACGCCTGAAACCACTTAGCCCCATGACTGCATAAACCTTCCTACCACAACAATCAGGAGATAGGATCAATTTACTACGAAATATATGCGATTAAATGATAGATAAATAGTAATGTTAATACTAGATTTCTTTATTTTTAATAATGCTAGCTTTTTCTGAAATTCCCTTTTCTTCTACAGGTATGCAGTATTTATATACATGCTTGTGGATGTACAACAAATACCTAAATCTAACTCGATTGAAATAAATAAACAAACTGCTAACTTTATTTAATTTTATCGTTTAAATACAGAAATTGTATTTCTATATAAAGTGTTTGGAGTAGTTGGCAACATATGTATGTTCAAGGAACATGGGTATCAAGAAAAATAGTCTTTGTTTTACCTGTAATGACCATGAGGATCATGAGAACCAGAGTCTAAAAACATGGCTGTTTCTCCTGGAGGTGGTTTCTCATCAGAGATTGTCATATCAGACCATTTCAACCGAAACAGTCTCTTATTAATACAAAGCAATAACGCACCATCTATATACAAGGTATGTCCCATAAGTTCCCGGACTGGGTACATAAAAAAAAGGTAAGATATATATTTTTTTAATATTAAATTTTTTTGAAGTAATCCCCCCTTGCTTCAACGCACCAACGCCATCGTTTCTCCCAATTATCGAAACAGTTTTTTATAGGCCTCTTTTGGAATGCTCTTCAATGCCAACAGCGATTTTTTTATTATGTCATCCCTGGTGTCAAAATGTCTTCCTTTTAGAACTGCTTTAAGTTTGGGGAACAGAAAAAAAGTCATTTGGTGTGATGTCTGGGGAATAGGGTGGTTGAGGTAGGATTTGTGTCCCATTTTTCGCCAAAAAACTCGTCACCAAGTGCGCTGTATGGGGGCGGGCATTGTCATGGTGTAGGATCCAGTCACCATTAGTCCATTTTTTTTTTTTTTGCCTTTTTTTCGAATCGCTTCTCTTAGACGGCGAAGATTGCCCAAATACATTTCCTTAATAACTGTTTGGCCTGCAGGAAGATACTCGTGATGAACAATGCCCTGTTATCCAAAAAAGCGACCAGCAACACCTTGTTTCTGGATTTCAATATCCTGGATTTTTTTGGGTCTAGGCTCATCCTGACCTCTCCACTCGGCAGATTGACGCTTGGTTTCAGGGTCATAGCCATAGACCCATGTCTCGTCGCCTGTGATTATCTTGTCTCTCCATGTTTCCAACATGTACTCACAGGTTACAAGCCGACACAGTTTTTGCTCATTAGTGAGGAATCTTGGGATGAATTTTGCAGGAGTCTTTTTGAGCTTCAAATCTTCGGTTACGATCCTTCCAATCGTTGTTTTAGAGGTGCCTGTGTCTTGCTCTAGCTCCAGCAAAGTGGTTAGAGGATTTTCTTTTATCAAATCGGTGATATTTTTGCACATTTTCATCAGTCATTTGAAATTTTCGGCGTCCTTGACGAGGATCGTCTTCAATGGAAATTCTGCCAGCTTTAAATCTAGAATGCCATTCAAAAACAGTTGTTCTCTTTGGGGCGTCATTGGGGAATGCTTTATTAAGCATTTCAAAAGTTTCACACAAAATTCTATGCAAATCCTCTGCTCAATTTTTGTTCCACCGTAAAATCGCCGCAGCGCTAGGTTTAACCTTTAAATAAATTAGAATAACCTTTGCGCGCGCGCACGTACCGCCTCGATATTGGTACCACCGTTTCGCCAGATATTTTTTCTATAATAAACAGTCAAATTTATTTACATTTTTCATTTATTTATTTTTTATGGACCCAGTCCGGGAACTTATGGGACATACCTTGTATATTAGAAAGGCATAATATTATCAAATTTTAATTGAAACAAACGATTTTCTATTGAAACTGTGTGTTATTAAAAAAAACTAGAATTGTTAAACTTTCAAATGAAGCTGAAAATATCAATTATAAATGAAAATGTTTCTAATGAAGTTCAAAAATCTTTTTTGAAAATTAGAAGAAATGTAGTAATGTGTAAAATGTTGTTAATAAAATTAAATATGCTGTTATTTAACTGCAACATGCTGGCTCTTAAAAGTGCAAAACCTATATTCAATTCTTCATTTTCTTAAAGTTAATAGCTATTTTAAATAACTGTTAATTTTGTTATAAATCTAATTGGTAAGTGCCAAAATTTATTTATTATAGCATAGAATTTCTTTTAGACATTTTATATACAATAGAAAAAAAAAAACAAAAAACAGAGTAATACCCGAATTTTGTACGTTTAGTTCCTATTTAAAAAGGAGTTACACCCATTCATTTGTTTATCGTGCTTGGCTTTTAGTTGAAATAATTTAATATTTTATTATAGGATAATTGTATAAAAGTTTTAAAATGTCAAGAGATTATCGACGTGACGATCGTTATAGGAGTCGCGATAAAAGGAGATATGAACGCAGACGTTCTAGAAGCCGTAGTCCAGATTGGACATGCAATATCAAGAAAAGTGATACACAATTTGATATTGCCCCCCCAGGCTACGAACATCTTGATGCCATTCAATTCAAGGATATGATGGGTCGTGGTTTGATTGATCCACAGATTTTATTGGCATCCCATGGCCCCGGCAGCATGCCCGGGAATACAGTTGCACGCCAAGCCAGACGATTGTTTGTGGGAAACATACCTTTTGCCTGCAACCCTGATGACATGAAGAACTTTTTTAATGAACAAATTGTTCACTGTGGATTAAGTAAAACGGAGGGCAATCCTGTCCTAGCTTGCCAGATTAATTTTGATAAAAATTTTGCATTTCTTGAGTTTAGATGTGCTGAAGAAACAACACTTACCATTCGTAATCTTGATGGAGTGCATTATCAAGGGCAAATGCTACGACTCAGGCGTCCACAGGACTATATGCCACCTCCTGGTGAACAAGATCCTCCTGAAGTAAATGCCTGGAGTAGTCAAGATTCACCAAATAACCTTTACATTGGTGGCATTCCCAATACTTTGACAAAAGAACAAGTCATGGAAATTTTGACTCAATTTGGAAAGCTGAAAGCTTTTGATCTTTTGGTGGAAAATGCCTATTTGAATCGTGGCTTTGCTTTTGCTGAGTATGAAGATGGAACAGTTACAGATTCGGCTATCCAAGCCCTCAATGGATTACTTGTAGGTGACAAAACATTGGCTGTCCGTCGTGCAAGAACTGGTGGCAAATATGTTGATGGTAATTTGCTTCTTCAAGCCCCAGTGTCAGTCCAAGTTCCAGGATTGGACCCAACCAAAGCCTTAGTACAAGTTGCTAAGCCGACTGAAGTGCTCTGTCTTATGAATATCCTGACTGAGGATGACCTTGCAGACGATGAGGAATACGAAGACATCCACGATGACATCAAAGAACAGTGCGAGCAGTTTGGCCGGGTACGGAGCATGGAGATTCCACGGCCAGTACCTGGAGTTGAGGTACCGGGGGCGTTGAAGGTGTACGTGGAGTTTGAAACAGTTGAAGAGTGCCAGAAGGCAGAGCTACAGTTGACAGGCCGTAAGTTCAACGACCGCATCGTTGTCACCAGTTTCATCGAGCCTGACAAGTACCATAGGAGAGAATTTTAGCCAACCTGCCATTGCTCCACATCACACTGTAAATATATTTTAACCCCCATTCTATATATAACTAAATGTCTTCATTTTAAAATTTCCCCCAATAAAGGCAAGTATGATTACAATCACTGTTTTGTTTCTTCAAGAGAATCGGGCTACGATGGTGAACACTTCTTTATTTAAGAACGGAACTTACTAACTAACCGACAGCTTCCAATTATCTCTATATATATCCTAACTCGTGCTGTCTATATGCAAAACCATATTTACATATTTACATCTAAATATTTACAATTACGTCACATCTCCCCTCTTAGAGATTAGTTCTAGTCATCTCCAAAACGTCTGGGCGGACGAACTGTTCTTCCAGAGCGAGTCCTATAAAGTGCCTCTTTAGTTGATGATCCGGTCACATCCGTAGGAGCATCTGAGGTGTGTGTGTTGGCCTCTGGGCAATTTATATATGGCTCCTCGTCTGGCTCGAAGTGTGGAGGCCCTGGAGACCTCTGACCAGTAGGAAGTAGATGGAAGCGATTTCTTCTAACACTTCCCCTCGGTGTGTCAACCACATAAGATCTAGGAGTATCTGCTTTGGAAATGATGACTCCGGGAGTCTTAAGGTCCGTCAGCCAAACTCGATCATTCACATCCAATGGAGGCAGTTCTCGTACTCCTTTTGCTCGATCATAGTAGTATTTTTGTTTTTTCCTCTGAATAGCTTCATGATTTTTCCAATTCTTTAAATTGGGTGGTTGGTGTTGTTTCGCTGGTGTTGGAATAGTGGTGCGAACCCGCCGTCCCATGCTAAGTTCTGCTGGGCTGAAGCCATTCGCAAGTGGTGTAGCTCGATATGCCAGCAAAGCCAGATATGGATCCTTTGACTTGCTAATTCTTTCTTTAACAATTTTTACGAAAGATTCTATGAAGCCGTTACTCTGCGGGTATCTTGGACTGGAGGTGACATGATTAAATCCGTATTCGTTGGCAAATTCTTTGAATAGTGATCCGAACTGGGGGCCATTGTCACTCCGAACCTCCAAAGGAATACCGTGCCTTGCAAAGATGGACTTACAGTGGACTATTATGGAAGCTGATGTCATGTCCTCTAATCTGGCAATTTCCGGGTATCTTGAATAATAGTCCGCTATTACCAAGTAGTTTTGGCCCTTTAGTGTGAAGAGGTCAACTCCAACTTTCTCCCAAGGGCAATTTGGAAGCTCTGAGGGTATTAGTGGCTGATGTCGATTTGTTCTTTCCTCAATACACATAGGACATGTTCGGACCATCTCCTCAATTTCGCTTGTGATCCGGGGCCACCAGACGGATCCTTTGGCCCTTTCCCGACATTTCACTATCCCGAGGTGTCCTTCATGGATTCTTTGGAGCAACCCTTTCCTGATATTCTCTGGGATAACGTATCTTGACCCTTTCAGGAGAATACCATTCTCAACGGAGAAATCATCCTTTGCTGGCCAATATTGACTTTCGGACATGGAGACATTTGTTCTCTCCGGCCATCCTTCCTGGGTGTATTTAATAATGTTTTGTATAACCTGGTCTTTGTCTTGACTTTCTTTTATTTCCTTTACTCGGACATCAGATATGGGCATAAATGAGACAACCTGTTGAACGTAGGCACATAACTCCTCCTCCAATTCCTGAGTCCCGACTTTCGTCCTAGGTGATCTAGATAGCGCATCCGCCACTATCAAGTTCTTCCCTGGCGTATGTACGATCTTATACGAATATCTCATAATCCGTAGTCTCAATCTCTGAATCCTAGGTGTGAGATCATCGATGTTTTTGGAAGTAAAGATCGGTACTAGTGGTTTGTGGTCAGTTTCAAGAGTGATCACCAGGCCTTGGATGTATTGCTTGAATTTCTCACAAGCCCAGGTGATAGCCAGCGCCTCTTTTTCGATTTGGGCATAACGCTTTTCTGTTTCAGAGAGCGTTCTAGAAGCATATGCGATGACTTGTCTCAGTCCGTCTTTGGTTTGCCATATTACTGCGCCTAGCCCAAAAGATGAAGCATCGGCTGATACTGTGATAGGCAAAGAAGGATCATACAAGGCTAACCCTGGCGCAGAAGTGAGATTTTTCTTTATCTGGTCAAATGCCCGATCTTGATCATCTCCCCAAATCCATTCTTCTTTCTTTGACAGTAACTTGTTCATTGGATGCGCTATCTCCGCTAAGTTGGGGACAAATCTAGCTGAAAAATTTACCATTCCTAAAAATTGTTTTAGTTCCTTGACAGATCTCGGTTTGGGAAACTCCAGTATAGCTCGTTTTCTTTTGGGGTCTACTTGAATCCCGTTAGGACCAATTTGATGACCTAAAAACTTAATAGTTGTAACTGCAAATTTGCATTTATCCTTGTTCAAGGTAAGTCCTGATTTAGAAATTCTTGTTAATACTGTTTCGAGTCTTTTATCATGTTCTTCTTGGCATGAACCATAAACCATTATGTCATCCATATGGCACAGAGTTCCTTCTAGTCCTTCCAATATTTGACCCATTCTTTTCTGAAAAATTTCCGGAGCGGAAGAGATACCGAAAGGTAACCTCTTAAACCGAAATCTCCCAAATGGAGTGATAAATGTGGTAAGTGCTGACGACTCTGAAGACAGTGGTATTTGCCAGAATCCACTATTGGCATCCAACTTTGTGAATACTTTAGCTCCTTTCAACTGGGCTAGCGTATGTTCTACCACCGGGATTGGGTGTATTTCCCTTAGAATATTTTTATTGAGTATCGAGAGATCGACACATACTCTTAATTTTCCCGAAGGTTTTGCAACGAGAACCATGGGTGAACACCATTCCGAAGAACCCTCAACCTTTTCAATTACGCCATTTGCCGTCATTCTCTCCAGTTCCATTTGAAGTTCTTTCATTAGAGGTATAGGTACTCTTCTTGGTGTATATATCGAATAAGGTTTTGCCCCTTCTTTCAACTTTATTTCGTATGGAATGTCTATTTTTCCCAGTCCATTAAATAACTTAGGAAACTTGAGCATTGGGTCTAGCTTGGTAGGAGCATGATCTTCGACAATATTTATCCTCCTAACGAGACCTAGGATCTCGCTAGCCCTACAGCTTAGTAAAGGTCGGGCAACCCCTTTAACGATGTAGATGGTCTCTTCGCACTTCTGCCTTTTTGATTCCAAAAAAGCCTGGAACATTCCATTGACCTCTATCTTCTTAGAAACAGCAAAAAGATTCTTATCGGCCTTCTCCGTCTTGAGGTATCCAAAATGTTGCAAGTATATCCCTTCTGGCATAACCGAAACCTCTGCTCCTGTATCGATTTTGAATTTTATGGGCTGGTTATTCACCTTTATCACTTCACACCACTTATCTTCCGCATTCTCCTGCATTCCCACTATTCCAATGAATGCATAATTTTGGGAGCTTGATACTTCTTGTACGGTTTTAGTGTGACAAACCTTGGCAAAATGACCTTTCTTTCTGCACTTGTTGCAAATAGCATCCCTAGCAGGACATTGTTCTTTCGAATGTCCTGGGTAATATCCACATCGGAGACATTTACGTTTCTCATTAGAAGACCATCCTTGAGGATTCTTTGGAAAATTAGAATTGTACGTTTTTGTACCTTTCATTCTTGTTTTCTGGAAATTTGTGCCATTTCTCCCTCCTTTCCTGTCAATCACATCCACGTTCCGATTTTCGGTGTCTTGCCTGATTTCTTTTTGTTGATTTTTTACACTTTCTGATTGGCGCACAATCTGGATTGCCTTCTCCAAGGTTAGTTCCGATTCTAACTGTAATTTCTCAGAAAGATTAAAGTTTTTCACTCCAACTACCAAGCGATCCCTGATCATCTCTTCTTTTAAGATACCATAGCTGCAGGTTTCTGCCAGCACATAGAGATTGGTTATGAATTCCTCTACAGGTTCCGTCTCCCCTTGACTTCTTCTATTGAATTTTGCTCTTTCATAAATAACATTTCTTTTTCCTATGAAATAGTCCTGAAATTTGGACGCCACTAGTTTATAGTCATTAATTTGCGCTTCACTTAAATTAAATAAGATCAAGATTTCTTCTGCTTTATCGCCCATTATGTAAATCAGAGCATTTACTTGCTCACTTTCACTTTTCTCTGAAAGTCCTGAAGCGATTCTGTATCTTTGAAATCTTTTGAACCATATCGGCCATTCATTGGGTTTGCCGAAATTGAATCCTTCTGGAGCAGCTACTTGTATATAATTAGCCATTTTTTTCTCCTTTTCTTAAAAAAAATCTTATATTTCAACTTTATAATTTTGAAAATTGCTTTTACGCTTATACCGCTTTTACGCTGCCACCATGTTTTGTTTCTTCAAGAGAATCGGGCTACGATGGTGAACACTTCTTTATTTAAGAACGGAACTTACTAACTAACCGACAGCTTCCAATTATCTCTATATATATCCTAACTCGTGCTGTCTATATGCAAAACCATATTTACATATTTACATCTAAATATTTACAATTACGTCACAATCACTATCTTGTAGATATTTTGTTCAATCATATTTATTTTATTCAAACATTCTTAGCATGTATTCTCCTTACAATGACAGCTAAATAGAATGACAGTTTAGAAACACAAGGCAATAACACCAATTCCAAATAGTGTGTGATGTTTCAGTAACAGCGTTGTTACCATCATTTTCTTCTTTCTTATCTCCATTCAATCATATTAGGGTATCAAGCCAGTAGAGCTTGTTGATGGTTTGACAACCATCAATTTTCTGTTGTTTTTGTGTCCAATGAAGAGCCTCAGATGTCTCCATACATCTCTATCACAGCAGTCACAATGTCCACTATCTTGGATGTGTAAAGCTGCTGTTCTGGGTCCATGTCAATTTTCTGTTGTTGTCGTGTCCATTGAAGAGCCTCAGATGTCTCCATACATCTCTATCACAGCAGTGGCAATGTCCTCTATCTTGGGTGTGTAAAGCTGCTGCTCTGGGTCCATGTCAATTTTCTGTTGTTGTTGTGTCCAATGAAGAACCTCAGATGTCTCCATACATCTCTATCACAGCAGTCGTAATGTCCACTATCTTGGGTGTGTAAAGCTGCTGGGGAGACACCGTAGGTTTTGGCCAGATCTGACCTATGACGTCAAAATGACGCGCTATGTAAACAAAGGTTATGATTGGTTCATTGTTTTTTTTAACACGATTTATTTATTAATATTTTAAATACCTGTGATTAATTTATAGTGTCAATATATTTATAAAGGACTTTTTATTTTAATTATTTTCTATTAGCAATTTTTTAATTACAGTAAAACCCCTCTATAGTGAACCCCAATGGGACAGAGCTTTTGGTTCACAATAGTCACGGTTCACTATAGCCACGGTTTGGCTTTTTTTTTTTTTTTTTTTACTTTTCAAAATTTTAAGACCGTATAATTAAAGGACAGCCATACACACTGGATGTTAAAACTATTTTATAGATCCTTTACTTTTTGTACATAGAAGGAAGGTCTTAGGTGAAGGGAGACAACGAGCAAGACATCTATATCTATAGATAGCCCCAGCTTGGACCGACCGAGGGCAAAGGTCGGCGTGGGCGGAGACGACGGAGCGTCATGTTACATTCTTTTTTTGGTCAGATGGCAGGATTCCCTTGTTAGAAGCGGAGGGGAAAGTTGAGTTCCCTTGCCAGGCGGAGCAGACACGCCAAGAAAATCCTACAAGCAGCGTCTTGTAGACGGAACGACGTCGAAGAAAATCCCACGAGCAGAGTCACGTGGACGGAAAGACGTCGAAGAAAATCCCACGAGCAGAGTTTCGTGGACGGGAAAGGACGCATTGGAGTATCCCTCAAGCAGCGACTTGAGGACGGAAAAAGACACTTAGACAACCAACGAGTCGTGACAATTAGACAACCAACGCGCGACAATTGGACATCGCGACAAGAGAAAGCCAAGCCTGCGACGGTGCTGCCACGAGGTATTGTGTCGACACCCCCCCGCCATTTATTTTTATCTCCCTTCCCTGAGATTAGTTAATTTTTTTACTTTCTCTTTTGCTTAACCTTGTTTATTGTTTTTTATACATAATCCCTTAGATATAAGTATAATTTAGCTTAACCATTTTTCTTGTTTTTACCCATAATAATAGTATAATAGTTTTTATCCCTTTTGTTTTTAATTTTTTAAAATAAATCCTTTTTTATTATACTGTGTTTCTGTGCATTTATTTCCCCCATTGTTTTTCCTTTCAATCGATCACCCTTTTATATTTTTTTTTAAACGAACACGAACATTTTGGTGAGCCGGACGTGATCGATTTTAAGGAAATATGGAGGAAATGGATGCACTTAAAAAGCGCAGAAAAGCCATAAGAGGTACTCTCACTAGAATTATCAATGAAATAAATGGGAATTTGAAAAGTCTCAAATTGATAGGAATGATATTTATTCTAAGTTTAATAGACTAGAGTCTTATTACACGAAACTTGTAGATCTAAACGAAAAATATCAGGCTTTATTGGTAGTGAAAGAAGGGATTACAGAGGAAAGTATTGATAGGGAATGGCAAGAATGCGATAAATATGAAGAGGAAAAGTTTGATATTCAACAGAAAGTCAGTGTACTACGGAATCCCGATAAAGAAGAAACAATCCCGATTGCTAGCGAGGACACTGTAATAAATGTGAAATTACCAGAGTTAGCCCTAAAAACTATGACGGCTCTCTGGAAGGTTGGTTGCCCTGGTGGGCGCAGTTTTCGAAAATTCACGAAAATAAGAATTTATCCGATAGCGACCGGTTTTTATATTTGCGTCAAGCAATTGTACCAAATTCAGAAGCCTATCGTGTTGTGGCAAGCTATCCCGTTACAGGCGCCAACTATGCTTTGGCAGTACAAGCCCTACAGGAGCGATTCGGTGACCCGAATATACTGACAGAACTATATGTCAGACGTCTATTGAATTCGGTTATATCTAATGTAAAGAAAGAAAATAGAAATTTAAGCAGTCTGTACGACGAACTGAGCAGTCACCTCCGGTCGTTAGAGACACTGGGCATTGATCCCCAGTTGTCGGGTATTTTTTTATACCCTCTTGTCGAGTCTTCATTACCTTCGGATATTTTGAAAATATGGCACAGGCATCCTTCTTCGGGTTATGGTATGGAGTTAGCAAAACGGGAAGAGTCAGATAAAGGGGTTGGAGGAGCTCAAGAAAGGCTCAGGTTATTATTGGACTTTCTAAAAGCCGAAGTAAGGAGTGCTCAACGGCTGAAATTTGTGGAAAAGGGCTTTAAACACGAGGAACCCTATAAAAGGTCTTACAATGATGGGACCAGAACAAGGAGCAATTTCAGACCCGCCACTGTGTCTAGTCTGTTCGGAGGGCGAACTAATATAAAATGCTTCTTTTGTGAAAGAACAAATCATGCGAGTCATCAATGCCGTTCCATAATGAAAATGTCTCCGGGAGAGAGAAATGATAAAATACGTAGTGCCCATCTATGTTTCAAATGCTTAAGAAAGGGACACATACAGAGTCAGTGCCGAGAACAATTGGAGTGCAAAAACTGTGGGAGAAACCACTTGGAAGTTTTATGTGAAGGAAATTCTTCTAACCGGTTAACGAAACCAGGAAGAGAAAATCTAAAAGAAATTGCACCCGAACCCATTGCATCGCTTTCTAGTCAAGCCTGCACAGGTCAGGTCTTGCTGATGACTACGGTAGCACTGTTAAGAGGCCCAAATGCCTCTAGAAGGGTTAGAATTCTCCTCGACAGTGGAAGTCAGTTTTCGTATATCAAACAGTCGTTAGTCTGGAGTATAGGACTAGAGAGAAAAGGCGAAATAACTATAGCTAAAAGTCTTTTTGGAGGTAATAAGATTGGTGAAGAAAAGCACGGTAAATTTATGTTAGAATTGGAGAATTTAGGTAATAAAAGAGATGTGATCCATATTGAGGCGCTGGATCAACGTAAAATTTGCGACGCCATACCACCTTTGCCAATAGGAGACTGGTTAGAAAAATTGAAGATTAAGGGCATAATATTGTCTCAGGACAATTTTAAAGGACAAGAGATTGACATATTGATTGGCGCTAACTATCTAGGTATGATTTTGACAGGAAAAATAGTTCAAGTTGAAGCAGATTTAACTGCGGTGGAAACGAAATTAGGTTGGACACTAATGGGCAATTCGCCAATTATTGATAGCAATGACAATGTGCAGCAGACTTTGAATCTGCTAACAACGCGATGCGATTTAAAGGATTTGTGGGATCTAGAAGTACTAGGCATTAGGGATCCTGTTGAAACTTGCTCCAAAGAGACCAGATATCAGGAAATAAAAGAAAAGTTTATAACAAAAATTCAAAGACAAAGTGATCAGAGATATTCTGTAGGTCTACCTTGGAAGGTAGAAAAGGAGTCAATCCCCAGCAATCTTGACATAGCGATAAAAAGGTTAGATATAAGCACTAAGAAAATGACCTCACAGAATAAGTTGACCGAATATAGTCAGATCTTTAGAGACTGGCTGACTGAAGGACTCATTGAAAGAGTCGAGGAAAATCCTCTCGAGAGAAGAGGCTAATATTTACCTCACCGCCCTGTGTACAAGATGGAATCTAAAACGACGCCCATACGTCCGGTTTTCGATGCTTCTTGTCTAGGTCATAATGGATTATCCTTGAATCAATGTTTAGAAAAGGGACCGAATTTATTGGAAAGAATCCCTGAAATGATGATAAGATTTCGGGAAAATAAATTTGGAGTCACGGCAGATATAAGAAAAGCATTCCAGATGGTGGCGATTGAAGAATCTGAACGGAACTATCTTAGATTCCTTTGGTGGGAAGAGGAGAGCGATAGAGAACTAATAGCTTACAGGCATAAGAGACTTGTATTTGGCTTAAACTGTAGTCCTTTTGTGCTGAACGCTGTAATAGAATACCATCTTCAATCAATAAGAGGCCCACTTGTTCAATGGGCAAAGATTTTAGCTCAATCTTTCTACATGGACAATTGTATTACCTCGCTGGAAACAAAGCAGGAAGTGCATGAATTTCAAAAGGCCGCAATTGAAATTATGGACAGGGCTAAAATGGACTTACGAGAGTGGGAATATTCTCTGGAGGAAAACCCTGAAAAGGGGACTTGTACAAAAATATTGGGTGTTGTTTGGAATAAAATGGAAGATTCATTAAAATGCGAACTCCCTGACAATTTGAGTATTCAACCCAAATTAACGAAAAGGTTGGTACTGTCCATGGTTCAGCGGATATTTGATCCACTTGGATTTTGCGCTCCAGTATTCTTGCCACCAAAGTTGTTACTGCAGCGATCATGGGGGCTGAAACTAGGTTGGGATACACCTCTACCCGAAAGTATGGCCCAGGAATTTCGAACCTGGTTGGATCAAATAAAATTCATAGAGTTAATAAAGACACCGAGATATATGTGGAATGATCTCATTTTCCCTACAGAAGTTCATATCTTTTGTGACGCTAGTCAAATAGGCTATGGAGCTGTAGCCTATTTAAGGAGCGAAACGGGACGAGAAAATACTCTAACTTTGATTTGGAGCAAAGTCAGATTAGCTCCTATGAAGAGTATTACGATCCCTCGCTTGGAATTAATGGCCATGGTACTAGGAGCTAGACTAGCCACTGCAATCCAAGCTGCCTTGAAGAGAAAATGTGAAACAACTCTTTGGTCTGACTCTACTACCGCGCTAAGTTGGATAAAGAAAGAAATTGAATGGAGAGTTTTCGTGAGAAACCGAGTCAGAGAAATACAGGCCACTACCAATTTGAACGATTGGAGGTTCGTTCCTAGTCAGTTGAACCCGGCCGATCTTCTGTCTCGAGGTTGCCCTCCAAGCCAGTTTGTGCAAAGCAGATGGTGGGAGGGCCCCGAATGGTTGAAAAAACCTAAAGAATTCTGGCCCAATTCAGAGTTCTCGATAAATCCAAAAGAAATAAAGGAAATGTTGATAAAGATGCTAGGTCACAGGAAGCTGAAATATGTACAACTGCAGACTACCCTTTGTGAAATCGAATCTATCATTAATAATCGACCCCTCACTTATGTCTCTGAAGACGACAATGATCTAAAACCGTTAACTCCTAATGAGTTTTTACAAAATGGTCCAGAGTCTAGCTTTCCTGAATTTGAAAATTTAAAGCCAGAAATGTTGCACACTAGATACAGAGAGTTAGGTCAACTGAAGAGAGAATTGAAGCAGAGATTCTTAAAGGAATATTTAGGCGCGCTGATTCAGAAATCCGAAAATATTGATAGAAGACAGTTGAAAGTAGGAGACGTTGTACTGATCGGGCAAGAAAATCTTAAAAGAATGTTTTGGCCTAAAGGGCGAATAGTAAATCTCATACCAGGAAAAAATGGAATAGTGAGAGTGGCCCATGTTAAAACATCCACAGGAACCTTGATCAGGGCTCTACAACGCTTACGCCCTCTTGAAATATCCTCGAATGTTGAGACGATTCAAAAGGACAATTCAAATACCGAACCCCAATCTGAAGCATTTTTAGGAAATAGGCCCAATATTGAATCCAGGGACTCTAGAAATAGATATGGTAGGGTAATCAGAAAGCCTGCAAGGTATGACTCGAAGGACTAGTGAAAGTACCTGTAGAGAAGAAAAAAAAAGGTGTAATATGTGTATTCTTTTATGTGTATTTTATGTAATGTAATAGGCATATCTACTCTTGTGTGTATTGTGTATATATATGCTCTTTTGTCTTATACTTAATTTTGGCTTCTTTCGGAGCAAAATTATGTGGGAGAATGTTAAAACTATTTTATAGATCCTTTACTTTTTGTACATAGAAGGAAGGTCTTAGGTGAAGGGAGACAACGAGCAAGACATCTATATCTATAGATAGCCCCAGCTTGGACCGACCGAGGGCAAAGGTCGGCGTGGGCGGAGACGACGGAGCGTCATGTTACATTCTTTTTTTGGTCAGATGGCAGGATTCCCTTGTTAGAAGCGGAGGGGAAAGTTGAGTTCCCTTGCCAGGCGGAGCAGACACGCCAAGAAAATCCTACAAGCAGCGTCTTGTAGACGGAACGACGTCGAAGAAAATCCCACGAGCAGAGTCACGTGGACGGAAAGACGTCGAAGAAAATCCCACGAGCAGAGTTTCGTGGACGGGAAAGGACGCATTGGAGTATCCCTCAAGCAGCGACTTGAGGACGGAAAAAGACACTTAGACAACCAACGAGTCGTGACAATTAGACAACCAACGCGCGACAATTGGACATCGCGACAAGAGAAAGCCAAGCCTGCGACGGTGCTGCCACGAGGTATTGTGTCGACACCCCCCCGCCATTTATTTTTATCTCCCTTCCCTGAGATTAGTTAATTTTTTTACTTTCTCTTTTGCTTAAGCTTGTTTATTGTTTTTTATACATAATCCCTTAGATATAAGTATAATTTAGCTTAACCATTTTTCTTGTTTTTACCCATAATAATAGTATAATAGTTTTTATCCCTTTTGTTTTTAATTTTTTAAAATAAATCCTTTTTTATTATACTGTGTTTCTGTGCATTTATTTCCCCCATTGTTTTTCCTTTCAATCGATCACCCTTTTATTTTTTTTTTTAAACGAACACGAACACTGGAAGAGGCTGCCTCCTAATAGTGGTCACTTTGTTTTAATTCCCTTTTGACCAATTGACCAATTTCCTTACATTAATACTGAATAATAATAGAAATCATTAGATGATAGGTTCTTCTTATCATTAACATACATGTACCTCTATGTCTAATTTAAAAATTAAAACAAATCCTAGGCAAAGTTTTATTAATTATATATTCAAAGATATAAAATGATTTTAAAACATCATTACCACATTATATAATACAATGTTTACTTGGAAAAATGGCTCTAACACCTTGTTGCTTCAAAGCATTCTTCAAGCATTGCACCATTCAAATAAAGTTGTGTTCTTCTTTCATTTCATTTTCCCACATATTCTTCTAGGTCTAGATTTCGTTGTTTTTTTTTTTAACCTGTCATGCAAAACATTGCTGACTTTAAAATCATCATAGTTAATGGCATAAAAATAGTTTTTGTTTCATCACGGGACCATTTATTTGGATTTTATTTTTTAGCCCTAAAACGTACGATCGCGATCGCGGCAAAAGTTGAGGTTGATTCCTCTTTGTAACAATTTTTAATAGCTTTATATTTTATCTTTTATATATAATAGAAAAGTTATATTCTCTTATTTTAATATGTTCTTAACATTTTGCCTGTGTTGTTTCACTTTGAAAAGTTCTGAAAATGGCCTTTTTTTTTTAAAAGAAATAATGTTTTTGTTTTTAAAATGCCTTTATTTTCTTCATTTTGGAAGCCATTTGTATTTTTATATTTCAAATTTAATGGATGCAAATATATTCTATTTAATAAAAAGTATAATGTGTTAAAATTTATACAACATACAGCAAAAATAAAGTGCAAAATTCAAAACAAACAATGGCGCTAAATTCATTGTTTTGAAATCGCGATCCGCGCGGGCTGAAACATGTTCAAAATTTGGTTGTTTTAATTTTTTTTTTCAATTACAATTCTAAGTTCGTTATAAGCATAGTATTTTAAATAGATTTTATTATTTTGGGACCGAAAATAGGTTCGTTATAGGGGTAGTTCGTTATTCTAAAAATCGCAAAGTTCGTTATAACGATGGTATTTTCAATGGAATGGAATTGGGAATCGGCGTGGGTTCGTTATAAGGGAAGGTTCGTTATATCCAGGGTTCGTATTAGCGTGGTTTTACTGTATGTTTTAGCGCCAACGTAAACAAAGAAATACTGGCGTAATACGTTCCAATGGTGCCAACGGTGATATTTATAAATAGGAATATACAAAAAAATAAAAATTATTAATACAGTCGAACTTGGATAATTCGAACCCCAAGGGACCATAAAAAAATTCGAATTATCCAAAAATTCGAATTAAAGATGTTTTGAATAAAAAGGCTTAAAACAATAAAAATCTCACAATTTCGATCAATTCCTTTATTAAGAATAACATTAGTTGCTGTAAATTTACATTTTTACCGTATATTTAGATTATGTGCAATAATTGTATGTATATACTATATACATATTAAAAAATTTCAAAACTGATGTATTAATGTACAAAAAAAGGCAGATTGCTGGTTTAAAAAATGTACTGATTATTCTGCTTTGTTGGAACTCTGAAATTTAATTTTTGCCAAAGAAGTCAGAAATCTTAGCCTGTTTTCTAGAATTAAGTCTTTCAGTAAGGACAAAGGATTCTAACATATTCAAAGAGTGAAAAATAGAGGGACTTACGTCATTTTTACTTTCAAAAAAGCGTCTAAGTTGCATGATATAGTTCGTTGCTTCGGCCGCACTTGGAACGTTCATTTCCCCGGCAACTGATGACTCGTCTTCATCACCCGATGCCTCGTCGCCGTCTTGTTTTTCAATGTTGTGGTTGAGCACTTCAGCGATGATATCTGCGTCGGTTATCTCACCACATACTGCAACATCGTCATCCACGTTTAAGAAATCGTCATACGAGATGGTAGGATTAGAAATGACGTCCTCCCAGCCGTCAACTGAAGGCATCGTTTCCGCTATAATATCATCTGCGTTTTCTTCATCCTCCTCCTTTTTTACGAAACCAGCTTTTTTAAAACCAGCTTTTTTGAACGAAATTTTGTTGCGTTCTTTGAAGCCATCTAGCCACCCAGAACTCGCCTTAAAATCGGTTTTCTCCATTTCAGTAGCAAATTGTTCAGCTTTGCTTCTTATAAGGTGACCACTCACGGGAATCTTCTTATCTCTTGCTTGCTTGAACCATTTTAAAACACATTTGTCCAAATCAGGATTCCCCGGCTCCCTTAACCTTTTTCGGCCTTTAACACACTCACTTTCACTCCTGAGAATTTTTTCTTTATTTTTTAAGTACGTCGACAACGTGTTTCGAAGAATCCCAAAGTCATTAGCAATATCGGATTTTTTTTTCATCCCCATCTCTACTTCTTTAATCGCCGCTATTTTTTCTGCCAACGTCAAAGTTTTGTATGTTCGAAGCGCCGACATATTCGCTCCTTTTAGCTTTCTTGATAAATAAGGAGTCTCAAAAATCCAATAAAAATAAATTTATTATATATAGTACTTCTCTTGCGGCAAGATATTGCCACGTGGAAAATTAGGAAAGACAAACTTCGGCGTGACACAGCAATTTATTTAAGACAAGGACAAACCTTAATTGATAAAATAAAAGATAAGCAATGAGGGAAGTTTACAGAGTAGCAAAATATAAACATAAAAATTGATAACTCTGTTAAGAAAATAATTAATAATAATAAAATAACAAATTCGTTGTTACAATATTACAACGTCATTTCGCAAAATTTCACGCCTTGAACCGGCATCAGGTCCTTATTTTAACTCGTAAAAGTTCGAATTATCCAAGACATAATTCGAATTAACCACGATTTTTTAACATTATTTATATAGGAAATTCTAGGGACCAAGATAAATATTCGAATTAAAGAGGTTTTCGAATTAAAGAAGTTCGAATTATCCAAGTTCTACTGTACTATAAATTACATTAGCCTAACCTAACCGAACCTAACCTTAAACGAACCTAAACCTAACCTGAACGAACCTGAACCTAACCTAACCTTAAACCAACCTAAACCTAACTTAAACTAACCTAAATTAACTACGAAATATTAATTAATAATTAATTAATCTATATATATATAAAATTGAGAGAGAAAGAGAGAGAATGTCTGTTTGTCTGTACTCTATAGATTCAAAAACCATACATCCAATCGCCGTGAAATTTTGGGATATTATTAGGTATATCACCGGAAAGGTTTTTGAAAAATAATTTCCTGAATATCTTGAATATCCTTAGAGTTATTTGCAGATTTGTAGATTAAACTCGCAAGCAGCGCCCCCATTGTGACGATGATAACAAGTTTTCTTATCACTAAGTTTGTTATCTTAAATATTATTTATCAAAAGTAAGATTATCTCAGGATGACACGGCAATGTGACACGGGAAAAAATGTTTACTAGATAAAACTATGATTTTCTAATGTAGAAAATTAGGAAAGACAAAATTCAGGATGACACGGCACACAGGGACCGGGAAAAAATGTTCACTTTATCGAGAGATTCAAATTTACGAGTTTCAAATTATCAAAATATATGTTATTTTTTTTAAATAAATTTTTAGAGAATTGTTTTAACAAATGTTCGCTAGACAAACCTTTACTCGGGTAAAACCTCGGGCGAAGCCGGGTACGTCCGTTTTTTTTTTTTTTTACGTACGTAGTTTTATAATAATTTTAAATATTGGACATCATTGCTCTCAAGGTATTAACATCGTGTGCATTCATGACACACACGTGTTTACAATTGCGCTAAATATTTAAAAAAAAAAATCTTTTTTAAAATAGAAGGCCATTTAGAAAATATATATATATATATATTGACACTATAAATTAATCGCAGGTATTTAAAATATTAATAAATAAATCGTGTTAAAAATAAAAACAATGAGCCAATCATTGTTTTTATTTTTAACACGATTTATTTATTAATATTTTAAATACCTGCGATTAATTTATAGTGTCAATATATATATATTTTTTTTTTCTAAATGGCCTTCTATTTTTATGAGCCAATCATAACCTTTGTTTACATCTCGCGTCATTTTGACGTCATAGGTCAGATCTGGCCAAAACCTACGGTGTCACCCAAGCTGCTGTTCTGGGTCCATGTCAATTTTTTGTTGTTGTCGTGTCCATTGAAGAGCCTCAGATGTCTCCATACATCTCTATCACAGCAGTCGCAATGTCCACTATCTTGGGTGTGTAAAGCTGCTGCTCTGGGTCCATGTAAATTTTCTGTTATTGTTGTGTCCAATGAAGATCCTCAGATTTCTCCATACATCTCTATCACAGAAGTCACAATGTCCACTATCTTGGGTGTGTAAAGCTGCTGTTCTGGGTCCATGTCAATTTTCTGTTGTTTGTCGTGTCCAATGAAGAGCCTCAGATGTCTCCATACATCTCTATCACAGCAGTTGCAATGTCCTCTATCTTGGGTGTATAAAGCTGCTGCTCTGGGTCCATGTCAATTTTCTGTTGTTGTCGTGTCAAATGAAGAGCCTCAGATGTCTCCATACATCTCTATCACAGCAGTTGCAATGTCCTCTATCTTGGGTGTGTAAAGCTGCTGCTCTGGGTCCATGTCAATTTTCTGTTGTTGTTGTCGTGTCCAATGAAGAGCCTCAGATGTCTCCATACATCTCTATCACAGCAGTTGCAATGTCCTCTATCTTGGGTGTGTAAATCTGCTGTTCTGGGTCCATGTCAATTTTCTGTTGTTGTCGTGTCAAATGAAGAGCCTCAGATGTCTCCATACATCTCTATCACAGCAGTTGCAATGTCCTCTATCTTGGGTGTATAAAGCTGCTGCTCTGGGTCCATGTCAATTTTCTGTTGTTGTCGTGTCAAATGAAGAGCCTCAGATGTCTCCATACATCTCTATCACAGCAGTTGCAATGTCCTCTATCTTGGGTGTGTAAAGCTGCTGCTCTGGGTCCATGTCAATTTTCTGTTGTTGTTGTCGTGTCCAATGAAGAGCCTCAGATGTCTCCATACATCTCTATCACAGCAGTTGCAATGTCCTCTATCTTGGGTGTGTAAATCTGCTGTTCTGGGTCCATGTCAATTTTCTGTTGTTGTCGTGTCAAATGAAGAGCCTCAGATGTCTCCATACATCTCTATCACAGAAGTCACAATGTCCACTATCTTGGGTGTGTAAAGCTGCTGCTCTGGGTCCATGTCAATTTTCTGTTGTTGTTGTCGTGTCGAATGAAGAGCATATATTGGATTGAATAAAAGATTTATTTGCCAATATTTTGGTTGGCTAAACACCAACCTTTATCAAGGCATTACATTTTTGTATAAACAAACTCAGCGCTGCATAGTTTTATTTCAACTGTGATATTATAACACTATGCGGCGCTGAGTTTGTTTATACAAAAATGTAATGCCTTGATAAAGGTTGGCGTTCAGCCAACTGAAATATTGGCAAATAAATATTTTATTCAATCCAATATATACCTTTTTATTATCTAATGAATTAAGTATGAATTGCTATGTTTTCAGGACAATATTTTAAAATGTGTATAGAAACTATTATCCAGTGTTTTTATTATGAGGTAATATAATTACAGAGATTTTATTTACACATTTAGCAAATCAAAATAAACGATAATTCATCTATAATGTGGTGCACTTACAGTGAAAACTGTTGCCAACTTCTACCCAACAATGGTTATCATGTCCTGTACTAAGTTTGCTAGGAATAATAAAAAAATAATAATTTATACATCTAGGATTTCTTTATTGGTCCAATGAAGAGCCTCAGATGTCTCCATACATCTCTATCACAGCAGTTGCAATGTCCTCTATCTTGGGTGTGTAAAGTTGCTGTTCTGGGTCCATGTCAATTTTCTGTTGTTGTTGTGTCCAATGAAGAGCTTCAGATGTCTCCATACATCTCTATCACAGCAGTTGCAATGTCCTCTATCTTGGGTGTGTAAAGCTGCTGCTCTGGGTCCATGTCAATTTTCTGTTGTTGTTGTGTCCAATGAAGAGCCTCAGATGTCTCTGTTAGGACACCTCGTGACCATAATATGCCAAAGTAACCCAGAACCCCACCTAACCTAACCATATCCCACATATGTCCATCTAAGCCACAAACCTCTGGTGATTGCGAGGTGTTGAGATGGAGCCTGAAGCCACCTTTAGCCCTGGCAGCACTGAGCCAGAGACCGAGATCCCCTTCCTGTAATCAAGTCACCTGACCTGTGGTGTATGACCTGGCCCCACCAACACCAGGATAGTCCAAGATGGACTCAGACACCCCTTCCTGGTGGTCAAGACACCTGACCTATGGTGGATGACCTGGCCCCACCAACACCAAGCTAGCCTGAGATGGACTCAGACACCCCTTCCTGTTAGTCGAGCCACATGTCCGATGGTGGCCGACTTGACCACAAACCAGTCCAAGATGGACCCAGACACCCCTTCCTGTAGTCAAGCCACCGACCTATGGCGCTTGACCTGGCTCCACCATCTTCATGCAGAGCACCAGCTCCACCACGAGCCCTGAACCTTTCCCAAGCTGACCCCAAGATGCCCAGATCCTACAATATTAATTGTTTTTTTTTTAATTCAATATCTTCGTATTTTTATTTTATTTTTTGTGTGAATATTTCTTCAATAATTTTATATTTAATTTATTTTTATCATTTTTTTTAAGATGCCTTTTTAATTTTTTTTAATTTCATAGAGAGAAAGGTGATGATAGCTTGGGGGGGTGAGTTCAGCAACACTGGGGACAAGGAAGCGGGATATTTACATGCTGGAAGATTGACATTTTTGATATTGACATTGGGATTTTTATATTTCTTTTTATTAAGAAAAACTAGATTTTTTTTCCGAGAAGAAAAGAAGACTTGGAGTTGCGGAGGGCGAAGGCCGCTAGCTGCGGCCTTGGCTGCCCATTTTTTTGAATGGTGGACATGGGTGGCTGGGATGAAGAGGTAGGTCGGGGTTAATGGGACTTTGGCACGATAGGCCTTTTTTTTTTTTTTTCTTTTTGTATAAAGTTTGAAACTCCTCCCTTTTAACCTTATTTACAGTTTTTTTTTTTTAATATATATACATTTTTAAATTATATATATGTGTGTGATTTCATTAATTAATATAATAAATAAAAAATGTTGTACATTGAAAGATTTTATTAGTAAAAATAAAAATTTGTCTAATCAAAAAGATTGATTGGTTAATTTCCCCATCAACATAATTGCTAGCCGGCACAGCTTTAGATCTCTACATGTGCCATAGATGAATAAATTTGTGGTCTGGTTTTCTGCAGCCACTGGCGCCCCAATATATGGACATGTAGAGATCTGGAAATACTAAAAATATATGAAATGCTCTCGAACTCATCAATGTCGCCCGCCGCGGGGCTCGAATTATGTATATAATTTTCTTCTATTATATTCTAAATTATATACATAGTGAAACGCCATTAGGGCTAAGTAGTCCACGCATCCTGAGATTAATTAAGAATCAATACCCAGGGAAATTAGACTAATAAAATATTTTTCAATGTACACAGAACATTTATTATAGGTAATTATTTATATTAAAAAAAAAAAACTTGCATTTTTACAAGCAAGTTTGTGTTTTTAATTATTTAAAGTGATAAAAATTATCCAATATCCACTCTGTAGTAAGTAAACAAATCTAATGCTTCTTCTAAAAAACTATTGTTTTGTTGAGTTTACTTTTCGTGTTTTAATAAACATTTATATTTAATACTTTAAACTATTTATGGTATAATTATATATGGGAGTTAGGTAAATAACAACCGTTATTTTTATTTACAATATTATAGCTTCGTCGATTGGTATATTTAATGCTGTGTTTTGTAATTTGAAGAATGTAACGTATGTAACAATGTAAGAATGTAACAATGTAAGAACAAAGCTGGGCTTAGACGAAAATTCGAGCCATGATGGCAGCTTAGTTTAAATTTAGGACTCGGTGCAGAAAAACAACATCTGGAGTCGCCAGATGTGCTGGAACCAAATATAATTTTGGCGCTAGAAATGGGAAACACTGACGTCAGACAATAGTTGATTAAAATTAATTACCATTTCTTTCTTTTATACAGAGAATACACGTTTATATTTTTCAATATTATTGGAGATACACTAATAATAAACCTGTTTCATACATTTATTATATACAATATTTTATTTAAATTCTTTTCTGTTTGTAACATTTAGATGTTTTAAAATATATTTACTCAGAAGAAAATATGATGTTAATAATTTCTAATTTACTTTAATATGGAAACTATGACAGTGTCATAATAAACATATAACAGATGTCAATTTCAAATGACTTACCATTATGTAAGAAATTGGCAGGGAGGTTTTCCTATTATATGGTTACATATACCCAGATCTAATAATCTAATTCATGAAATACATTTCATTAAGTTTACCTATATTTATAAACCAGTTCATAGTTAAACCAATTAGAAGTTTATTTATTTTAGGCCTAAATGCCTTTTTTTATTTTTTTTTCATCTTTATTGGTTGAAACAATTTTCTAAGGCAATTTATTGAATGAAAAGGCATGTTTTCTTTTCAAGTGTTTGAAATAACAAAAGCTATAATTATTATTATCTTAATGAGGTATTTCAGGAATATTGCATATGAGTGTATGAAAAAAAAATTACATTTCTTGACATTCCTTTTGGTTAATAATGATTTTCACTTATAGAAGTGTTAGCATGCCAATGGTCTGCCCTTGAGGTACATGCTGACCTACATGATTAAGCTTTTCATAGTATAAAGGAAATATTTACATGGTATGAACAGGTTAAATTTAGAGTAAAAGGTTTTTATATTTAATTTTTTTAGGGTAATTTCTAGATTTTTGAACTTTTTTTTTTTTGTGTGTAAATTTATCAAAATGTAAGAGCATTTGTGCATCCTTTTTTTTTTCAAACTCAGCCTTTATTTTTTTTTTTTTTTAGTAATTTTATAAACTTTTATTTTAGTATAGATTTAAGACCTACTTTTATGATTAAAGAGATATCCATTTCTTCAACTAGGAGTTAAGATTTTGTGTCTCGGACAGTGAAGCACCTAAAAGACGAGGCTCTCTTGGTATCCATCACTGTGAGCAATCTTTATGAAGCAATGTTGAATTAGTTGGATAGTCAGTGTAGTAGTTGCTTTTTTTTTATAGGATTCTAGGATTTATAATATGGTCTAATTTGAGGATTTTCCTTTTTTTTTTTTTTCTTTGTTGTTTTCTCTTTGTCGCTTATTGTAAACACAGGACGGATGGGATACAGACCCTCTAGATAGCTTTTACAGTAAATGATAATATTTTTTTTTAGGTTAAATAGATAGGATTAGATGAATGTTTGAAGATAGGATTTCTATTTTTCTTATGAACCTTGCACATTTTTTTTTTAATGATGGATTACTATTTTGGGTACCGAATGACCAAATTGGTGGTAATTATTACAAGTTTATTTTCTTTTGTGAGTTTATGGAGGTGGACCATAACTAGGATTTTGGAGTGTGTACGGAGAATCATCTCAATAGAATGAGAAGCTTAGAGATTTCAACCTTTTTTTTTTAAACCTTTTTTGTTTTTTAAGGTAAAAGCTTCATTAGGATTTTTTTTTTTATACAAACTATTTCTTGTTAAAACCCGAGTTTCAAAGACCAATGAGAATAATGTATACCATTGTGAATTAACTATTTAGTGTAAATCTGAAATTTTAGTTATTATCAGGAGTAATAGGTGAAGGAAGGTGTAGGAAATCACAACTTAGAGGGGGGCTATGTCTAAAACAACAAACCTAATAGGCATCCTATGGCTTGTGTTGGGTAATTCAGAAACCCTATAATCCCTGGCCTTCAGGTAGTAGCTTTGAAATAGGTTTCTAATGAGAACATGAAAGGTCAATCTCTCAGAGTGAAATTGTGAAGTATAGGGACCCTAAGCCAGGGGTAGAAGTTAAGTAGGCCCCGACTGTAGTCGATCCTTGGAAAGCACTTGAGAATGTTAGTGTTGGGTAGTGAATCGTAAACCCTATAAATCCATCTTTCAATAGAGTGCTGAGGTCGGACTACTGCAAAGGGGGCAGACGCACGAGGAAGTAAGAAGAAAGTGACTTCACCCACGGTGGCTAGGGGAGAGACTCAATCCGCTTTTATGAGGTGTCACGCTTAATGGTCCTTTATTCGCCATTATAATTTGTGTATGTCTTTATATAGAATTGTCGTGAAAAGTCGCTTGGTGTCAAGGCAAGGGCAGTTTTTGAAGTTACACTGATCTTTTTTTTTAGTAGGTTTGCTTCCAGATTACTTAGAATTGTTAACAATTATTGTTAACAATCATTTATCGAGTATAAAGTATTAGTATATATAGAGCTTGTACAGAGGCATTTTCTTTTGAGTAACCTAGGGCTTTAGTTCCCAATTTGTTTTAATTTTATTATTTTATTTGATTTCACATTTTGTCCTGGAAGATTTTCATTATTGTTAAGGCCTATTAATAATGATATTATAGTATTTTGGTTTTTATGATAGAGTCTAACTCTAGTTTGAATGCGATCGTGAATGAGAGAGTGAATGTAATGATCAATGAATGCGACCACAAAGTTAAAGTCTAACATAATGTTAATCCAAAAATACATTAGAATAGGGTTAAGGATTTCAATAGGATCGATTTTTATTTTATTTTATTTTTTATTTCGAATTTTGTTAGGACCGAGAAGCCTCAAACAGGACAACTACAACTCTATCTAGATAGGAAAATATTCGCTCCATTTTTGTTAGGTCTCCTTTTGGAGGAGTATAAATTTTTTTTGAATTTCTATTACTAGGGTAATAAAGTATCTTTGTTATTTATATCAACTTGAATTTTAAGAGTCGTAGATAATGATCATATCTCGATTCTCAGACTGGAAGGTTGTGGGAGGTTATGATCAGACCAGAAAACCCACAAAACTTCTCCTCATTAGAGGAAACGAAGAGGTATAGATTGAATTTTATGCAGGATGGGGGATTTGTTTTAGCCATGCCGTATAGCCTGGGGTATAACGGCGCGACCTTGGGTAACCGATCTGACACCGTAGTTTCGACGCTTTTAGCGTGGCTGGAGCGAGGGTATTCCAGACGGGAGGTCCTGTAAGATTGGCATGTAGGCAGAGATTGCCCAGTTATTCTAGACGAAGTAGTTTCCGTCTATTGAATTTTTTGGTACCAGTTTGATCCCCCATAGCTAGCGGAAGTTTCTTCTAATAAAGGATTCGCCCTGCCATACGTTTTGTTGGAATGAATTCGAGCATAAGACCGATTCGAGAGGCAGAATAAGTAATTATTAGGACCTTCAACGAGTTTAGACTCGTTCCATATTAGGATAAGATTTTAAAGTATTAGTTAACTATAAGGACCGCGAACGAGACGCCAGAACGAGCCAATGAGTCAAAGTTTTTAGAAGTGTTGTATGGAGGACAGTAGAATTAAAAGCAGTTATACAGGAAGTAGAATCCTGAAGGAATTTGTAAAAGGAACCAAAATTTAAGATTGATAAAATTCAAACTTATAAGATGTAGATTTATAGGATTCAGGTCAATGAATAGAGAGTATATTAGTAGATAAAAGTAATATGAATTTCTTGGAAGGGAGAGGTAGCTGAACTGTACACACCCCAGAGGCAAGGTAAACGGAGCCACAAACAAAATAGTAGAAATTGATTAGTCGCTCTGCCAAAACAGAAAAGAAATTCTCTTCATACGGTTGTCACCCTAGATTTAAATGGACTGTGTAGTTTAATAGAGGTCTGGGCTATGTTCCATTTGACCAAGATTCTAAATGACGTTCCCATCTGGGTTGAGAGAGTATTGCAATTTGAGGAATCTAACACACAAGAGAGAACCCACCCTCCAGTAGGATCGGGATAGACGAATATTACCCAGTGACCAACTCGTGATTCCAGACTGGATAAGATTGAAACTTAACTGAGATACTAAACCTTGAACCTTCAGCGCACAAATATATATTATGTTTACATTTTCTTTTTCAATATGCTATTATTTTTATATCATATATATTATATTATAGTCATATACTATTCATTTCAACAATTTTATTTTGACATTCATGATATTAATATTTATATTAAATATTTAATTATATATATTTTGTCACCATATATAATCTTGTAGTAGTTTTCTTTTATCATCTATCATGGGATGATTTTTATCATATTTAATCACTATCTGCATGATACGTGTTTTCTTCAATATATATATTATACCCATCATATAACATGGAAGGATTCATTTTATCATTACATATTTCGTGCCTTATTTAATAATTACTTTCACAATTTGTTTTCTGTAACCTTTTTTTTTTTATTTAGCAAAAGTCATCATGTCATAGGCTAATCATTATGTACCAAGATATTTCTTTCAGCTAACTATAATTATCCTTTCCTTTGATTGTATATATATATAACTATACCACACGAATGTCTTGATTGGTACGAAAATAAAGATGCTGGCATGTTTTAGGAGTTGGACTAGTCAGTTATTTCTAAACGACTTCTTGGCGCCCAATTTTTTATATATAATATGTAATAGGGAAATGTCCTAACTGTATTGTTAGCAGAAAGAAGGTAGCAATGAATCCAGTACCCCAAGAGGCAAGGATGGGGTTGAGAGGACTTACCACTAGGAAGGCCTACTCCTCAAGACCAAAGAAGAAAGTGGAAGGGTGGTATATATACCCATGAATGGTAAGACAGATGACCTTGCTTACTTCCATACATATGATATGACTGTCCCCAATAACCTATTTTGATAACAGTGTTCTGACAGAATAATAGCACATAAAAAAACCCTTTGCCAGGATGCACAATGCCCACTAATGTTCGGAATAATAAACATCTAGAATAGCATACCATCATTTTGATTAGCCTTATCTTCCCTATAGGTTTCGGTACACCTGACTTCACCTAGTAATGGAAAATGCATTTTGCTAGAAATGGGCCTGCTTTCATAGTAACTGATGAAAGGCAGATGAATAATGAATAGCACAAACGCATTTGTCCATTACTTGGCAGGGGGAGGATTGTTGGGGCACGTTTTTGTAACCATACCCCAACAGAAGGCGTATGTATAATCAAATCAAATGGATACATGGCTTCCCTCCCACATAGACTTACAGACCATTTTTTTGCCCAGAAACTTAGACACTTGGTGACACCAGACTTCCATGCTGAAAGCTGATGCCTGGTAAAGAAGAAGACATCCAGAGACATCCGAGCTGGAAACTGTTGTTTCATATGTACATATATTCCCCTCACCAAAAATTTAGGTAAAGGTGACCAGAAAAAAAAAAGGAGAAAAATGGAGAAGGAAGATCTCTAAAGACTGAAACTTATAAAATATCCTTCCAGAGAAAGGAAAGCATCACATTACAGTCCAGATAAAAAGGGCCTGGGTCAATTTTAGCCAAGACGGGGGGGCGATATATATACCATCCCGAGAAAAAGGGAGGGTTGTATTTCAACCCATGTGGAAAGACGGGGGGCTGGAGTCTGAAATCTTACACTACCGCAGGGGTTGTTTTTCTCTTTAGATTTTTTTTGTTTTGGTAATACTATATGTTCTATTTTGAAGGGGAGAGGCCTGGGGCGTCTATGAAATTGATACTGGAGCCGTTGGCCATTTTGATTGGTGTTTCTTTCGGCGAATGAAAATGGAGAACGAGATGATATAAAAGAAGGTTCTTTGCCAAAAGGGAGGATTCGATCGGAGTCGCTCAGTGAAAGGACAGTCTGTAGACAGGAGACCTTTGCCGGCACTTTCGAGAAAGGTAAGCCATTTGTCATTATGACTTAGCGCCCCCCCCCCCCCCCCCTTTTTTGTGTAGTAGCCAACCTAGATTTCGCATGGGCCCTGCTAGCCTCACAGGGCTGTACAACTCTATTGTTAGGAAAGGTATTCGCTCCATTTTGTTAGGTCTCCCCTTTCGGGAGTATAAAATTTTAATTTCTATTACTAGGGTAATCAAGTACTCTTTGTTATTTATATCAACTTGAATTTTAAGAGTCGTAGATAATGATCATATCTCGATTCTCAGACTGGAAGGTTGTGGGAGGTTATGATCAGACCAGAAAACCCACAAAACTTCTCCTCATTAGAGGAAACGAAGAGGTATAGATTGAATTTTATGCAGGATGGGGGATTTGTTTTAGCCATGCCGTATAGCCTGGGGTATAACGGCGCGACCTTGGGTAACCGATCTGACACCGTAGTTTCGACGTTTTTAGCGTGGCTGGAGCGAGGGTGTTCCAGACGGGAGGTCCTGTAAGATTGGCAAGTAGGCAGAGATTGCCCAGTTATTCTAGACGAAGTGTTTCCGTCTATTGAATTTTTTTGGTACCAGTTTGATCCCCCATAGCTAGCGGAAGTTTCTTCTAATAAAGGATTCGCCCTGCCATACGTTTTGTTGGAATGAATTCGAGTATAAGACCGATTCGAGAGGCAGAATAAGTAATTATTAGGACCTTCAACGAGTTTAGACTCGTTCCATGTTAGGATAAGATTTTAAAGTATTAGTTAACTATAATGACCGCGAACGAGACGCCAGAACAAGCCAGTGAGTCAAAGTTTTAGAAGTGTTGTATTGAGGACAGTAGAATTAAGAGCAGTTATACAGGGAGTAGAATTCTGAAGGAATTTGTAAAAGAACCAAAATTTCAGATTGATAAAAATTCAAACCTATAAGATGTAGATTTATAGGATTCAGGTCAATGAATAGAGAGTATATTAGTAGACGAAAGTAATATGAATTTCTTGGAAGGGGGAGGTAGCTGAACTGTACACACCCCAGAGGCAAGGTAAACGGAGCACACACTGGGTGTCAAGGGAGAGAGTCCCATGATTCCTTTCTTCTGACTGCTCTGGGAGCAGCAGTTGTGTTGAGACCATGTGAAGGTCTTTGTCCTCCGCCTGAAAGCCCCGAAGGTGTGAGAAGCTCTAGCTTTGGGCAGCTAGAGGACAAATGGTATAATCCCATGTAAACTAACAAGTACCTGAGTGTCAGTTTGTGATTATAGATTTGGTCTTGAACCTTGAATACCGGTTCAAAAGAATTTTTTTTAAGGTTTATTATAAAAAAGTAGGGTAATTTTTGTGTGTGTTTTAAGGTCATTAAAAAAAAAGGAGGTATATATACCTTAAGGTTAAGCTATAGGTTTGGTTTAATATTTCGTGAAGCAGGATTTTTTTTTTAACAAAGGATGTTTTCAGTTATGTATGGCCATGCGAGGTCAATGTACCGAATAATTTAGGTAGACAACTAGTCTAACCATGTAAAAGGTTTCAGTTCAATTTTTAATCAAAGATTCAATTGGTTTTAACAGAATGAGTTGTGTGTGGGATCAAAGTGTTTTAAATTACTGATTTGAATTACCCTATTAAATATTAGTAGAAAGAAGCGCATTAGATTTGAATTTGTCTTTCCCCCCCTGATACCTTTATGTATTTTAGGACCTTTTTTTTTTCTTGGCCGTTACATTATGAAAAATGCATATATTGGATAATTGTTATTATTTGAAAAAGAAAATGAATTGCATTTGCATACGTGTATACCATAATATTTTTTAAATTTGTAGATTTATGACTTTAGAATTTTTGAGTTTTTTTTTTTCTCATCACTTCACCCTAGCACCCAGGGTGGATTTGAGTGATTAATTAATATTTGAGTATAGATATACTATTTTTTTTGTAGTAAATATTTTCTTTTATGTAATTTTTTTTATTTTATTAAGTTTCCTCACTCGGTGTTGGAAATTAATTTTCCTTTTTATTTGGTAAAATTAATTTTTTGGCAGGGAGGATTGTTAGGACACCTCGTGACCATAATATGCCAAAGTAACCCAGAACCCCACCTAACCTAACCATATCCCACATATGTCCATCTAAGCCACAAACCTCTGGTGATTGCGAGGTGTTGAGATGGAGCCTGAAGCCACCTTTAGCCCTGGCAGCACTGAGCCAGAGACCGAGATCCCCTTCCTGTAATCAAGTCACCTGACCTGTGGTGTATGACCTGGCCCCACCAACACCAGGATAGTCCAAGATGGACTCAGACACCCCTTCCTGGTGGTCAAGACACCTGACCTATGGTGGATGACCTGGCCCCACCAACACCAAGCTAGCCTGAGATGGACTCAGACACCCCTTCCTGTTAGTCGAGCCACATGTCCGATGGTGGCCGACTTGACCACAAACCAGTCCAAGATGGACCCAGACACCCCTTCCTGTAGTCAAGCCACCGACCTATGGCGCTTGACCTGGCTCCACCATCTTCATGCAGAGCACCAGCTCCACCACGAGCCCTGAACCTTTCCCAAGCTGACCCCAAGATGCCCAGATCCTACAATATTAATTGTTTTTTTTTTTTAATTCAATATCTTCGTATTTTTATTTTATTTTTTGTGTGAATATTTCTTCAATAATTTTATATTTAATTTATTTTTATCATTTTTTTTAAGATGCCTTTTTAATTTTTTTTAATTTCATAGAGAGAAAGGTGATGATAGCTTGGGGGGGTGAGTTCAGCAACACTGGGGACAAGGAAGCGGGATATTTACATGCTGGAAGATTGACATTTTTGATATTGACATTGGGATTTTTATATTTCTTTTTATTAAGAAAAACTAGATTTTTTTTTCCGAGAAGAAAAGAAGACTTGGAGTTGCGGAGGGCGAAGGCCGCTAGCTGCGGCCTTGGCTGCCCATTTTTTTGAATGGTGGACATGGGTGGCTGGGATGAAGAGGTAGGTCGGGGTTAATGGGACTTTGGCACGATAGGCCTTTTTTTTTTTTTTTTTCTTTTTGTATAAAGTTTGAAACTCCTCCCTTTTAACCTTATTTACAGTTTTTTTTTTTTAATATATATACATTTTTAAATTATATATATGTGTGTGATTTCATTAATTAATATAATAAATAAAAAATGTTGTACATTGAAAGATTTTATTAGTAAAAATAAAAATTTGTCTAATCAAAAAGATTGATTGGTTAATTTCCCCATCAACATAATTGCTAGCCGGCACAGCTTTAGATCTCTACATGTGCCATAGATGAATAAATTTGTGGTCTGGTTTTCTGCAGCCACTGGCGCCCCAATATATGGACATGTAGAGATCTGGAAATACTAAAAATATATGAAATGCTCTCGAACTCATCATCTCCATACATCTCTATCACAGAAGTCACAATGTCCACTATCTTGGGTGTGTAAAGCTGCTGCTCTGGGTCCATGTCAATTTTCTGTTGTTGTGTCCAATGAAGAGCCTCAGATGTCTCCATACATCTCTATCACAGCAGTCGCAATGTCCTCTATCTTGGGTGTGTAAAGCTGCTGCTCTGGGTCCATGTCAATTTTCTGTTGTTGTGTCCAATGAAGAGCCTCAGATGTCTCCATACATCTCTATCACAGCAGTCGCAATGTCCTCTATCTTGGGTGTGTAAAGCTGCTGCTCTGGGTCCATGTCAATTTTCTGTTGTTGTGTCCAATGAAGAGCCTCAGATGTCTCCATACATCTCTATCACAGCAGTCGCAATGTCCTCTATCTTGGGTGTGTAAAGCTGCTGCTCTGGGTCCATGTAAATTTTCTGTTGTTGTCGTATCCAATGAAGAGCATATATTGGATTGAATAAAAGATTTATTTGCCAATATTTTGGTTGGCTAAACACCAACCTTTATCAAGGCATTACATTTTTGTATAACAAATGAAAACATTAAGACGCGAGTGTTTTTTTTTTTTTCACAAATAAATCAAACTTCTACTTTCCTTACTGCCTTTAGAAATATTGGGAGGGCTTAGTTCATCAGTGGTGAACCCACCCAGCGGTTTCTCCAATTTAATCTACCAGACCGCTTCATTAGATCTCTAATACTGTATTGGATCATTCTGCTTATATATGCTACACTGAAGGGTGGAATCTTAGAAATGGTATTTGAGAGAATAAACTATGGACATAAATTTTTAGGACAGTAGAATTAAACAACAGCTTTATTAGGACATTTCCGTCCTGTAAGGAATCGCCATACATCATTTTCATGGAGAAAGGGAAAAAAAACATAAACAAGGGAGAAAAGGGAAAATGAAAAGGAAATCAAAGTTTTCAACATAACTATACAAATTAACTATGGAAGAGGAAATTGTTCTGTAATTTTATTTCTTAGAGATTACCTTGTTCTCTGACAGTAGAATTACATATAAATATTTGTATCGAGCAATGCTCTTCTGCAAACAATAAGGACAAGATCAGTTAGACATAAATTAATACAAAGCAATAACGCGCCATCTATATATAACAAATGAAAACATTAAGACGCGAGTGTTTCTTTCGCGAGAGTCTCTTATGATAGACCATCTAAAGGATAGACACAATGTTAGTCTTGTTTTTAAACTACGGTCTCCTATGGTAGACTCATAGTCAAACACTGGTCTGCTATACGTCTGACCTCGAATTTTTCCAAATAATAATACCATATAAAGAGATTGAGTAAAAATATCAAACCTTCAGGGAAAAGTGTCTTTTCAAAAACATTTTTATTATTCTCTAGCTTTCAGGCACGGACGTCCTTCTACCGGAGAAATTCTGATATAATAATTCGCCAATAGAACACGAGTTAAATATAATCGTATAATATTTTACATAATTTTATAAACTTCTATAGCTATAAAAATATTTTAAAACATTTTTATTATTCTCTAGCTTTCAGGCACGGACGTCCTTCTACCGGAGAAATTCTGATATAATAATTCGCCAATAGAACACGAGTTAAATATAATCGGATAATAATTTACATAATTTTATAAACTTCTATAGCTATAAAAATATTTTATATTAACTATTATTCAAATTAAGACAAATTTATACCAGATTTTCTCCGGTAGAAGGGTGTCCGTGCCTGAAAGCTAGAAAACAATAAAAATGTTTTTAAGAAGACACTTTTCCCTGGAGGAATGATTAATTTTACTCAATATAATATCTTAAAAATCAGGTTTTTACATTGATTTATATTAGGTCTATATTAGAGCAAGACAATTTCACACGTATTTTATCTATTTTTATCTTTATTAAAGTAAAACATCAATAAGACTTAGAACTAGCAGTCAACCTAGATACATTTTTTGAACAGGCGTTTCTTCTATTATATTATAAAAATGTTATCAAATAAATATACAATTAATATATATCGGTTACAAATTTCCAAAAACTTTGTAATATTTTGAATTTCGCTCTATATAAACAATTTATTTTACATTAAAATATCAAAAACAGATAAATATAAACATTCCACTACTAAGCATTCATTATCTTAATTGTCCCATCTTCGATGGTGCGATCTAGATTTTGTTTCCTTAGAAGAATTAGCATATGGGTGGTGACGTTGGTGCTTGAAACGTTCTTCAGAATTAGATGTGGGAGGGGCATTATGGTAACGGCGATGGTGCTGTTGAAATCTAGGAGGGGCTAATGTGGAAGTGGGAGGGTCTAATGTGGAAGTAGGAGGAGCTAGTGTTGAAGAGGGAAGGGCTAATGTGGAAGTGGGAGGGGCTAATGTGGAAGTGGGAGGGGCTAATGTGGAAGTGGGAGGAGCTAGTGTTGAAGAGGGAGGAGCTAAATTAGAAGCAGGTATTAAAGGATGAGAAGCGTAGTGATGGGCATATTGTAAATTTGGAGGAGCTGCAATAGTAGGTGTCATTGTCGAAGTTCCCGGGAAAATAGTTTTGTTTCCAGGTACTGTATAGTTTCCATATAGCATATTTGCCATTGGATTGATAGCTGCTCCTGGGAATGGTAGAGATGACGAAGGAAAAGTCGAAGCTGGAAACATTGCATTAGGTGGCAGCATCATAGGATTGATCATTCCTGGTAGTGGAACAGGCAGGTTTTGTCCATTAACCATCATCAATTTCCGATTTCTATTGATCATTTCTGAAGTGGCATTGATCATTTTCTGAACGGAATCATTGACAACTTCTTTCCAGTAGGCAATTACGCCATCTCTGTGCCTTTTTCCTTGGTTGTGTGTCCTACGGACAGAAACAGAGTCATGGGTCAAATAAGTATCACAGTAATCACAGTAATATTTCTTTGGTTTAGTCATGGTCAAATACTATTATATCTTTGATATTTTGTGTATATGTTATTTTTATAAATATGTCTTGACGTGATTAATATTTGTGAATATATTGTGTTAAATAATTTTGATATGTTAGAGAGAAGATAGAAATAACAAGTGTTTCATTTTATATAATGATAAAAACTTAGATAAAAATTTAGAATCTGTTTTGGTTATTTTATTCTGTGACATGGAAATTTTTATTTTATTTTTGTTATGACGACAAGCGCACAGAGCGTCAATTATTCCAGAGAACAAATATAATTTTGTATATAATTATAATATAAAATTAATATACTCCTTATATGGAGAGAGAATTGCCAAGACGACACACGACCGCCGCGTCGAGCTATGCCGTGGCTTGCGCAGCACGAATACACGTCGAATAGGAATAAGTAACTGCGCTGGCATTTCCCAGTCGTCAGTTGAGCTTCATTTAACAACAGAGACAATTTAATACTTCAATCAATCTGCCAAAATGTCTATCTAAGCAGTAAAAGGAAACTTTCTGAAGGTTCCTCGCATTCTACTGAAAAAGCTTTGTCACATCCAGGCAATCTAGCCTCGGCCCAATCGTCCTACGTCGTCTGTAGGTCCAACGATCTGCCTTCAATGAATGGGTCTAAAATGACAGTCATTCTCAAACTCCGTATTAAACTTTTACCATTAACAAACATTAATAAAGATGAAAAATTTAAGCAATAATGTTTTTTCATAAGGATTTCTCCTTTTTATTATTATTGTTATTCCTAGTGCACGTGGTACAGGCCATGATAATAATGGTGGGTAGAAGAAGGCGACTGCTTTTACTATAAGTGCACCGCATGTCTACACATGTGAAAAACAGTCCAACTTTTGCACTTACAAACAGTAGCAGGGTTCATTTCACAACCCCTAACCAACGTATATAGTGGAGATATATGGATGACATTTTCATAGAAAATGAACACCAATTTGAACAAAATAGCTAAAAGGTTCTTTGGTGGGTTGAAGTTGCTTTTACTGTAAGTGCAGCACATGTCTACACATGTGAAAAACAATTCAACTTTTGCACTTAAAAATGTACCAGAGCTGTTTGTTGAAAAGAAACACATTGCCAATAAATTTATTTATTAATAAAAAAACATTTAAACTCTATTTTTCGGTAGACAATTTAACATAATTTATTGATAAAAAATTAAACCTGTCTATAGCGCCCCCTCTAAATAGCGCCTTCCTCTCTATAGCGCCCGATTTTAAATATTAAAATGAAAACATTAAAAGTGACCTGCACCCTTTCTCTATAGCACCCTATTTTGGTGAGTCCCAAGAGGGGCGCTATAGACAGGTTTAACTGTATTTGGATTAGATCTTATTTTCTGTAAACATTTTACATTAAAAGTGACCTGTCTATAGTACCCCCTCTCTATAGCACCCTATTTTGGTGAGTCCCAAGAGGGAGCGCTATAGACAGGTTTAACTGTATTTGGATTAGGTCTTATTTTCTGTAAACATTTTACATTAAAAGTGACCTGTCACCCCCTCTCTATAGCACCCTATTTTTGTGAGTCTCAAGAGGGAGCGCTATAGACAGGTTTAACTGTACTTAGTCAATTGTAAGAAGGAAGAAATGAGAAATTAAACAAAGATAAACGATAGAAAAATAAAACGAAGATTGAAGAGGAGTTTCTTGTGCGAATTTTTTAATAGCAAGCTTTCAGACGCATGCGTCCTTCTACAGGCTTTTTTACGATAACCTGGGTAAAAAATTCGCACAAGAAACTTCTCTTCAATCTTCGTTTTATTTTCTATTTTAACTCGAAGGGTTTATTATAGTCAAAGATGATACACTGCGTGACATTGAAAATGGAACACCAAGAAATAGTGGCCAAAAAATTATGCAAATTTCAGGGTAGACGCGCCTAACCGAGTTATGCAAATGATGTAAAATGCGCAGCTCTCGTGCGCACATGGAGTAAGATATAAGGGAAGGAACTTGCAGAAAGGACAGTATTCGTGTCGTTATTTCTTCAAGGAAAATTATTGTAGAAATTTTTTTCTTGTGTCAAAAGACACGTGTAATAACAGAGAATGCCAGGTCATCGTAAACGGAGGCAGTTCAAGCAGACAGACGCTTTTACGAGGGGCATGGTGATCGGACTGAAAAAAAGCAGGTTGGTCCATACGTCAAATCGCAGCTGATACACACCTTGGTGCGTCCACGGTGCACCGACTGTGGAGAAGATGGTTGGAACAAGGAAATGTGGCAATTTATAGGAATGTCGGTGCAACCAGAGTGACGTCAGCACGTGTGGATCGGCGTATCCTTCGACAAGCAGTGGCGGCCCCACAAGCCACTTGTACCGCCATCCTGCAATATGTGCAAGACACCCTAGATCATTCCATCTCGACCAGAACCATTTCCCGTCGATTGGTTGCTAATGGCTTGCACTCATGCCGTCCGCTAAGAAGACTGCCATTGACTCCACCGAATAGGCGCCAACGTTTGGAATGGTGACGGGCTAGATCGACGTGGATGACGGAATGGCACAGGGTCGTGTTCTCAGATGAGTCGCGTTTCTGCTTGTCCAGTGATAGTCGCCGTGTACGCGTGTGGCGTCGACGTGGAGAAAGGTCCAATCCGGCAGCAATTGTGGAACGCCCCACCGTGCGACAACGTGGAATCATGGTTTGGGGCGCAATCGCGTATGATTCCAGGTCACCTTTACTTCGTATTCAGGGCACTATGACGGCCCAACGATACGTTGATGATGTGCTGCGACCGGTGACACTCCCCTACCTTCAGGGGGTACCCAATGCCCTTTATCAGCAGGATAACGCCCGACCGCACACTGCTCGCATTAGCCAACAAGCTCTGCAAGATGTACAGATGCTTCCCTGGCCACCATACTCTCCTGATCTCTCACCAATCGAGCACGTCTGGGACATCATTGGACGCCGTTTGCATGCCTTGCCACAGCCGCGTTCTGAAGACGAACTGTGGCAAATGGTTGAGAGGGAATGGAGAGCCATCCCTCAGGACGCCATCCGTACTCTGATTGACTCTCTACCTAGACGTGTTGCTGCGTGCATCGCCGTCCGCGGTGGTCCTACTTGCTACTAAGCCGACGCCGTTCTCGCTCTGTATTATGACTATCATTTTGAAATAAAGATCACTTATTGTTCGTCCCTGTCTCTCTCTGTCTGCCGAGTTTCATCACTTTCTGGCCACTATTTCTTGGTGTTCCATTTTCAATGTCACGCAGTGTATATTCATTTTATTAGCATGATTGGGTCAATTTTACCCAGTGCGACCTTTTGAGTTCTCGTCATTGGGTAATTTTTACCCAGCGCGACCTTTTATCGCTTTTGGTTTTGGTTTGCGTAATTAAGTTTCGGGTTTTTTTTTTCTGGCTTCTTGTTGTTTGGTTTTGCCGCCCCAAGTGCAATAATACAATCTATTCTTCCAACAATAAGGTAGGATTTATATTTTATTTCCTTTTTCTTTACATGATTTTACATAAAATGCTTTTAAACGCTGATTTTCTTCGTGATGATAATAATATTCCAAATCCCGATGATGAGGAATCAGAAACTGATGATCATATAGGAATTAGAGTGCAGACACTGAACAGTATACATTATCAGAAGAAGAAAACAATGAGGATCCAAGCTTCAATTACTATATAGGAAAGGACCAAAAGACTAAATGGAAGAAAGCTCTTCCCCCAAAAAATGTTCGAACTCGCAGTGAAAATATTATCACACATCTACCAGGGGTAAAGGGTGAAGCAAAAAATGCTAAATCGATATTAGATTGTTGGAATCTCTTTATAGATTACAATATACTTGAATGCATAGTTACAAATACTAACATTTACATTAGGAATATTCAGCATAACTATAGCAGAGAAAGAGATGCTAATTTGACAAACCTACATGAAATTAAAGCTTTATTGGGAATTATTTACTTTCTTGGGGTCATGAAAGCAAATAAATTGAATACAGATGATGCATGGGCAAGAGATAGTACTGGATTGTGTAGAATAACTATGTCTGAAAACAGATTCCGATTTCTTCTCAGAGTAATTCGTTTTGATGACAAAGCTACAAGAAATGAAAGATTTCGTCAAGATAAATTAGCAGATGTGAGAATGATTCTTGATACCTTTGTAAAAAATTGCCAAAAGCATTATTCTCCTTCGGAATATATAACGGTGGATGAAAACTTGACGCTTTCAGAGGGAAATGCAACTTTAGGCCGTATATTCCAAGTAAACACAATAAATATGGAATAAAATTATTTGCTCTCGTGGATTCAAAAATGTTTTATACTTGTAACTTGGAGATTTATTCCGGAAAAAACCCTGAAGGTTCGTGCAATGTCAGCAACAGTCCAAGTGACGTTGTGGAACGATTGTGTGAGCCAATCAAGGGAACTGGCCGCAATGTAACAATGGATAACTGGTTCACCAGTTATTCCTTAGCTCTAAAACTCTTACACCAATATAGACTAACAATTGTTGGTACTTTAAAAATAAATAAAAAGGAAATCCCCTCAGAGTTTGTCATCAGCAGAGGTAGAAATGTGCACACTAGTATTTTTGGCTTTCAAAGTGAAATGACACTTCTTTCATACAAGCCTAAAGAGAATAAAGTTGTACTTATGCTTTCAACTATGCACCACGATGCAAATATAGATGATTCAACGGGAGAATTGAAAAAGCCAGAGATGATAATGTTTTATAATATGACAAAGGGTGGTGTAGATGTCGGTCACGCAGTGTATATAATTATTCTGAACACTCGGATTTTCCTGGAAAATCTCTTGAAGATTTCTTGAAAAAAGCCATGGTCCACCTGTGCTGTGTGAGCAGAAGAGCTTAAATTGACTTGTTCCATTATATGTATGTTCCATATGTAAATACCTGTTTTCTTTCCTCGTTTAGCTCTCCACTTCTCCCATCCATATTTCCAAAAAAAAAATATATTATTTTCCATAGGATTATTCAAATAATAATCTGTATATATTTACCATGTGTATATAATCTTTCTCCATTTTTACCTCTTTGTATATTTCCCACTTTCATAGGTTTCTCTGTCTTGTAACCCCAAGGAGAATCCTCTGTAAGACCTGTGTGTCTTAATAAAGGCTTTTGTGTGTGTGTGTGTGTGTGTGTGTGTGTGTGTGACAATTTGACAATTAAACAATATTTATTGTCATCTTAGACAATATTACATCTCACATGAGAGAGAGAGGAAGAGAAGAAAATTATTAAATATATACATAAATGAAACAAATTTACAAGAGGGACAAAGGTAGGAGTCCGCGGCGCTGGAGGGTCCTGGACCAGGCGATGAGCGGGTCCTCCACCGCTTCTCCGAGCCCAACCTGGACAAAGCAGCGATAGATTCGCAACTTTGCCGAGGCCAGGATGGAAAGGGCGTCGTCCTCAAGGCCGGACCCGCCGAAGATCCAAGCCTGCAGGTCAGGGGGCCGCCCTATGATGTTGAAGGCCTCTCTAATTAGAGGCCTGATGGAGGGACAGCACCAGTAACGGTGGCTGAGGGAGCGGTCGATGGACCCGCAGGCAGGACAGGAGGGGCCGACCGAGGCAGGATGGGCCGGATGGGGGAGGGCGTGGAGGGCCAACTTGAGGGCCGCGTCAGCCTCGTGGCCCGAGTAGGCGCAACGCCGCAATGAGGCCCAGTCGATCCTGGATGGTGGATTGATGGTGGGCGTCCATCTCGCCAGGAATCTGGAGATGGGCGTGGCGGCGAGGCGCGGGCGATCCAGGGCCCGTCGGGCTGAGCGGGTCGTGAGGCCGTTGAGGAACGGCGTAGCCGTCTTCCGCAGCACCACGGCCGCAGCTAAGGAGCTAGATGAGGGCGTAGACTCCGCCCCGAAGCCCACGGCGTTCTCGGAGGTCAGCCTCCGGCAGAAGGCGCCCAGGGTCGCGGCGTCAGCCAGGGCCGAGCGCGTTGGGCGGGCGATGAGATTTTCCTCCACGATGAGATCCCGGACTCGGGCTCCGCGCCAGC
This sequence comes from Cordylochernes scorpioides, assembly GCA_030710605.1. NCBI lineage: Eukaryota > Metazoa > Arthropoda > Arachnida > Pseudoscorpiones > Chernetidae > Cordylochernes > Cordylochernes scorpioides. The sequence continues at coordinate 12,584,744 of CP092869.1, forward strand.
GGGCAGGGGCCAGGAGGTCGGGAGGGCGGAGGAACCGGCAGCCGCCGATGATGGGGAGGTCCAGCAGCTGAGCAGTGGGGACCGCCCGGTGGTTGAGGCCCAGGATGTTGGAGGCCTCCTCCCACAGCTTCAGCAGCCGGAGACGGCGGGGCTGGAGACGGGTGCCGTCCGGTGGAGGGTGGATCCAGGCTTCCCCGCTGTTGCCGCCGACCAGCCAGCTGAAGGCATTTCTGCCCCCGCGGAGCGCGACCTGCACCCCCTTGAGGCAGGCGAGCTGGAGTTGGGTCGCGAGGTCGAGGAGGCCGAGGCCTCCGATGGCAACTGGCCTCGCCATGACATTGGCGGGAAGCCACGCCGTGTGGTCTTGTCCCCAGACGAACCTCGCCAGTCGGGCCTGCAGCTTGGCGATGGTCGGGGGTGATGGAAGGTATCCATGCAGGTGGTGCTGGATGACAGACCCCACCAGCGTGTTCGCCGCTCTTGCTCGCCCGACGAGGGAGAGGCCGCGGGTGAAGGGCGTCCATTTGCGGCATGCAGTCTCCAGGAGGGCCAGGAGATGCTGCTCCCGTTGGATGACGGTGCTCCTGGGGGCGATGTCGAGCCCGAGGACCCTGATGGAGGTGGTCGACCAGGAGGCGCCGAGAGGGGAGTCGCCGCGGTTGCGCCAGGCGCCGCACCAGAGGCCAGCGCTCTTCCGGAGGTTCACGCCGATTCCGGAGGCCTGCTTATAGTCCTCGAAGACGGTCGCCACCCGCTCGAAGTCCTCGTCGCGATGGAACAGGAGGACGATGTCGTCGGCGTAGGCGGTGACGTTGCCCACGCCGAGGGTCAACTCCAGGCGACGTAGCAGCGGCCCCGTGGCGATACTGAAGAGTGCGGCGCTCACGGCGCAACCCTGTCTTAGGCCGTTGTGGAGGGGGAAGGCGGTGGTATAGAATCCTCCGGCCCGGATCGTAGCGTCCGCCCCGGCGTATAAGATGTTGATCCATGCCAAGAAGGCCGGCGGGAGGCGGAGGGATATCAACAGGGACTCCAGGAAGCCGCGGTCCAATGAGTCAAAGGCGGACTCCAGGTCTACGCCCATGACGGCCAGCGGCGAGCCCAAGGCGGTGGCCTCCTCGACGGCGTCCGTCACCATGGCGATGTTCCATGACGGGGACCTCCCGGGGACGGCGTAGGTCTGGCATTCCGGCACAAGGGTCCGCAGGTGGGGCTTAAGGCGCCGGTGAAGGATGGCGGCCAGGACCCTGTAGTCGGCCGAGGGCAGCGCGACGGGCCTGTAGCCATTAAGGCCGCGACCTCCGCGGGCCTTGGGCACGAGGCAGATGGAGCTGCGCCGCGTCGACGGAGGCAGGGCACCGCGGAGCCGTGATGCCGCGAACACCCGGGCCAGAGCTTCCGCGAAGAAGTCCTCGCTGAAGGCGACGAGGAGCTCGCACGGCAAGCCGTCCCAGCCGGGGGCCTTTCCGAGAGGGAGGTGCTCGATGGCGTGGGCTATCTCGCTGGGGCTGATGTCTGGCCGGTGGAGCGGGTCCTCCTCATTCAGCTCGCAGGTGGTGGTGGGCGCGCTGCTGGCGATGAAGGCAGCTCCCGCAGCTGGATCGGTGGTGGGACGGGCGAAGCGGGGCCGGAAGGTCGCGAACGCCCTCCGCCGAAGCTCGGGGCCCTCGATGATGTTATCTTCGTCGTCCCTGATGACGCTGACCGGGCGTCGGAGGCGGATGGCGCGTGCTAGGTCCGGCAGCGATGGGTAGTCGGCCCGGATGGAGGAGGCCTCGAGCTGCGCCGCGATGTAACGTCTCGCCCTGTAGACGTAGCTGTCGCTGGCAGCGTGGCGTGGGTCGTGCAGGGATCTGGCCTCCGCTAGCAGCCCCGCCTTGATGGAGGTCCACCTATCCCAGAAGGTCCCGTCGTCGTCATCGTGCGCTGCGTCTTCCTCCAACTCCCGGATGTAGCCAGCCAGATGTTCGAGAGCAAGGCCCGAGCGGAGCATCGCGGCCAAGCGAGGCTGGGTGGGGGAGGAGACGGCGGTGGTGGGCGGGCCCACCTGGAGCAGCACGAGGCGGTGGTCCGAGAGGTGGTAGTGGCTGGTCGCGTAGATGGACACGCGATCCAGGACTCCAGCAGGGACGAGGATCCGGTCCAGGCGGTTCGATTCGACTTGGTCGCCGTGCATGGCGACTCTGGTGGGCAGGTGGGCGGCGTCGAACTGGGTGGCCACGTCGACCAGCGCGGCCAGGTCCAGAAGAGCGGCGAGGGCATCCGATGATGATGATGATGAGGGGCCCCGATCCCTGATGTTAAAATCGCCGATGATCCAGCAGGCCCCCTCCTCCTCCTGTGCCGCTGTCGCCGCCAGGAGCTCCAGTTGCCGGTTTCTCTCCCGGGGTTCATGCGCCAGATGAACGACGATGGCCGTCATCTCCTCGCCGTGGACATCTATGGTTGCCAAGGCGATGTGGCCCGGCCACAGGACGCGCTGTTGTATCACGGCTACGCCTGGCCCGAAGACGCAGGCGAGTCCGGATCCCGAGATGGCTACGGGATGGGCCAACACAACAGCGTTGTAGCCGAGGCAGAGGTCTTGGCCGCTGCCCAGATGAAATGCGTTTGTCTCCTGGACAAACGCGATGTCCACGTGATGTTGCCTTAGGAGATGACAAAGGGCAAGGCTCCTCCTCCGAGTGGCGAGCCCTCGCGCGTTGATGGTGGCGACGCGGTGGTTCATTGGCGCTGTAGATCTCGCCGGACCTTCCTGGTCTTCTGGAGGGTCTTGCGGATGGTGGAGTTGGAGTCTGGGCACGAGGCCTTGAAGGTGTCGTGCAACTTGTCGAGGGTGGCGACCTGTTCTTGTGTCAGCGTGGGCGCTAGCCTCTTCATGGTGGTCTCAGTGGTGAGGAGCTGCTGTGCGTCCTTGCAGTTAAGGCCGGGCAGCTTGTGCCAGTCGATGGAAAGGGTGGGGGTCTCCTCGATGTGCTTCAGCAGCTGTTTGAGTGCGGATTCTCCCCGGGCAGGCGTGGATGGAGGTGAGGTCAGCCCCTCCACCGACATCTCGTGGTCGAGCGGAGAGATGCGAGGCTCGGGGGGCCGCGGGGCAGCCAGGGAAGCAGGGTGGGCAGCAGGGGCGGGGTGGGTGACATCCATCTGTTCGGCAGGCTGGTGTGCCGAGGGGATCGCCTGAGGCTCGGTTGAAGTTGTCGCCGGTTTGACAGGGGACGCCGGTGTTGCGGGCGCTGGTGGCGGCTTCCTTGGCTGCTGAGGAGGAGGAAGAGGAGGAGGAGGGGGAGGCCTTGCGTCGGTGGGAGACGCTGCTTGCCTGGGGCTGCCGTTCCCTTGTCTGGCGAGCGCTGGGCAGTTGGCTCTGCGGTGGCCCTGCTTGTTGCATTTCGAGCATTTTATTCCAAATGTCAGGAAGGCCGATAGGGTGTCTCCTTTAGACTTAATGTCCAGTCTGGTGGGCAGATTCTCCAGTTTGATGTCCTTGTGGAGCAGGATGAAGGCCTCCCGGCGGCCGTCGGTGAAAGCGTACTCCCCCATTTTGATCAGGATGGGGGCGATGGAGGTGACTTTTCCATAAGGATGTAGGGCCTCCACGACGGCGCTGTCCTCCACAAAGCCGGGCAGATTGGCCACGACAATGCGCTCGGCCCTCTTGCGGTAGGGGAAGATCTTAAGGAGCGTTCCCTCGATGTCCAGGTCGCTCCCGAGCAGACGGCTCGCAAGATCCTTGCTCGCCAGGCCCACGATGTAATGCCCGTTCATTTTGTTGAACTGGGTGATGTTTCTCGGTCCCCCGACCAGCTTGTCAATCGCCTGGAGGTATTTGTAGGACGAGATGTCAGGACAGACCTCCACGAAGATGTAGTTGTCCTGTGTGGATGAGGTTTGCCTCGCCTTGGCGTCGGCGATGTTAGCCCGCGTCGCCTTGATTTCCTGGAGCGGCATTGACCTCGGCCCTGTTGTCCGCTTCTGCTGCTGGGGGCCGCGTTTCTCAGCAGGCCTGCTTGCCTGATTTGCGGCGTGCTCAGGTGTTGATGAGAGGCGCCTTTTCTTGGACTTCACGACGGTGTAGCCTTCGTTGGCGTCCACCTCCGCCATCTCGCTGTCGGCCCAGTTGAGCGAGGCCGGGCTGGCTGTTGTAGCGCTGGAAGAAGCAGCAGTCGGCGGCGCGGTGACGTCACGCGCGGCGGCCGGATTTACATGCACGTCGCCTGCCGGCGGATTTGCATATTTTGTTTTTTCTTGATTTTCTTCAGAAGAATTCTTCTGAAAAGCAATTTTCGCTGATAACTCAGCACTGGTTGGAGATTTCGAGCTGAGCCTTTCAGGCTCACGAGCAGCTCGTTCAGGGCTTTCAGCCAATATCACATTCGACACACCTTTCGGCATTTTTACACCTGCCCAAGGTGCACAAGGTACACGCACACACATTTCTTACACAACAGACTTCTAACATTTTCCACAACACACACAAAGACAAAAAATTTATAGGGCATAATTGAGCAATTAAAACATTTATAGGGCATGTAGATACAAAAGGGTTCAAAACAATACACCTTATTTTTCATATTAATCATTTTCATTATTTTCTCTCAATTAAAATTTAAAAATATAATCAATTTATCAATTTATTCAACTTATTATCACTTTTAATCATTAATTATCATTTTTTTTACCAATTAGTTTATATTATCATTTTTATTTATCAATTATCATTCTATTTACCACTTAGCTTATATTGCCATAACTCAATTATCAACGAAAACTCATTGATTTTCGGTTAAACTAAAAACATTAAATCATCCTTTATTGTTGAAACCTTTTTATTTTTCATTTTTCTTTTTTTTTTCCAAGCACTCAACTTTGATTTCGCTCAACCACTTTTTATTTTTATTTGATTTCAAAATACCTTATGAAATTTTATTTTTATTTTTGATTTCTCAAAAGACCTAATAGAATTCCCTCGATTTTTTTCCAATTTCGAGTAGAGTATAGTTAGGCATTTTTCCTTTTTTTTCTCACCATGCATCAAGCATTCACTTTGATTTCTTCCAACTTTTTATTTTTATTTTTATTTTTTGATTTCTCAAAAGACCTAATAAAAATCCCTCGATTTCCATTCCCAATTTCGAGCGAGAATATGGTTAGGCATTTTTCCTTTTTTTTTTTTTCCTCACCATGCATCAAGCATTCACTTTGATTTCTTCCAATTTTTATTTTTATTTTTATTTTTGATTTCTCAAAAGACCTTATGAAATTTCCTCGATTTCTTTTCCCAAAATTCGAGCAAAAAATTAGTTAGGCATTTTTCTTTTTTTTCACCATGCAACAAAGCATTTTTTTTTTCTCTCACCATGCAACCAAGCATTCACTTTGATTTCGTCCAACTTTTTATTTTTATATTATTTTTGATTTCTCAAAAGCCCTAATAGAACTCCCTCGTTATTATCTCCAATTTCGAGTAGAAATTAGTTAGGCGCATTTTCCTTTCTTTTTAATCCACTATGTACCATAGCATTCATTTTGATTTCTTACAATTAAAAAATTTTTGATTTCTATTAATTATACTCAACCTATATCATCAACACCATTCTATTTTACTTCTTGTCGTGTTCTACGACAAGAATTAACACGAGACGATTTCACACTAAAGAAAACTCTGACTTTATTACTTTTCCTAGCTATATATATACATCGCGCTTCTCGCGGACATGCAAATATAACAACCTTTCATAAGAAACATAATGTAAAAATATATAAAACAAAACAATACTATGCAAATATCTCGCGGTATGCGACAGACTCCCCCCCCCATGACCTCTCATCACTCCCGTGATGAGACTCCTGGGGGTTCAATGACCTTTCTAGGTCTTCCAACTTTTCTCTTTTCCCAATAATCTTTTTAGGCCTACCAACTTTTCTGGCATAAAGAGCCGAGTATTCAGGATAGATTTGATCATGTCGATAGTACTTCCATTCAGCACTTTCTCCGTTCTCCACATTACATCGAACAAATAGACCTGGAAGATGATAACGATAGTAACCAGCTGTATGAATAATAGGCGTTTTCAACAGATTATAAACCCTAAAATCTTCTTTAGTTTTCTTATCTCTTGATTTCTTAACAGATTTACAAAGTCTATCATGATGTTTCTGCATCATTACTTCAATAAGTGCTGTAAAAATGATTATCTTATCTTTAAGATCAAATTCAAAGATACTTAACAATGTTAACTTTTCGTTAATGGTAGTATTAACTGTCTCCAAATGTCTTCGCATTATTTCAGAAGCAGTATAACAGTTGTTATCTGTATTGTCAATAAATTTTGCTAGGCATATTAGAAGTTTGCTTAAAGGCCCCTCAAGAATTTGATTTCTAAGCATGGATTCAAATTGAGATGGACCAATAACTTCAGGAAGACCTAACTTTTCACGAATACCATTCAGGAATTCAAGAATTGCCAAATCTTTTAAGATTTGAATTAAACCCTCATACAGTTGTAGAGATGTAGTTAATCTTGGCAGTTCAGGTAGTGCTGCACGAAGTTCCAAACTCGTATTTATCATTTCAAAATAGAGTCCACTCAGCATAAATAGACTCCCTCTTGAATACTCAGCTGGACATGGTCTCTTTCCATATTCACTAATCATCCTTTGTCTATAATTTATATCCTTAATACACCTGGCATTCCCAAAATCGATTACTTTAGCAATATATCCAAGAGTTGGGATTTTAATCTTTTTTGAAGCTACTTCATATTTGATTAGTTTCTCTTCTGTTTCTGCAACTAGAACATTGTTAATATGAAGATCATCATGTAAAAGTTCAATTTCCTCTTCACCAATTGCAAAAATTATACAAATCTGGCGAAATAATACTAATAAGTTTTCATATGAAAGTCTCGATTTGATAGCCGTTTCGAGAGTTATTCCTCCATATTCCATTAGGAAAACAAAATAATTTTTTCGTTCTCCTTCACAATAGTAAGGCCATGGTTTTCCTTTTTCAAAGATATTTATGAGAAGCCTAAACGTCTTTTCAGTATCTTTAACAAGCATAAAGGAATATGGATAACATAAATTGACCTGACCATTTTTTAGGGTTCTTAAGGAATTGTAGATGGCCAATTCATTTCGTAAATCAACAATGTCATATTTATCAAGCATGCTTTTTTGCATCTGGCTGAATTCTTTAGCATAAATCCAAACTTTTTGGCAGCGTGTTAACTTCTTTAATATTAACAAACGACGTCTTGCGTGATTGCCTTTATTGAAATCACCTATTCCTAATTTCATATTTCTTTTTTCACCGCTTGTTTGAAACGAATAGATTCCTTTCTTGAGAGTTTCCAATAGAGTATCGTAACAAGGTAGCTCTCTCAAAGCTTCTTCGCCGGTACCAGGCTTTGGTTCTTTTTTGCCAGTACCAGACTCCTTAGTAGGTTCTTTTTCGCCAGTACCAGACTCCTTAGTAAGTTCTTTTTTGCCAGTACCAGACTCCTTAGTAAGTTGAGAATCGTCAATTGCAGACTTTTCGTCTGAAGGCTTAGAGTTATCGTCTGCAGGCTTAGAGGTATCGTCTGCAGGCTCGGAGTTATCGTCTGCAGGCTTAGAGGTATCGTCTGAAGGCTTAGAGGCATCGTCTGAAGGCTTAGAGGCATCGTCTGAAGGCTTAGAGTTATCGTCTGCAGGCTTAGAGGTATCGTCTGCACTTTCAGTTTCTATAACTGACTTTTTATCAACTTGAGACTTTTGACTTTCCCCAACTTGAGTGAAAGTGGCATCATCAAGATCACAGAGTCCTGCATTATCTGCATCAATATCAGCAATAACATCCTCTTTCGTAAGAGACTCTGCACTTTCAGTTTCTATAACTGAATTTTTCTCAACTTCGGCTTTTTCACCCTCTTCAACTTCAACATAATTTTTTTCAACTTCAGCCCTTTCACTTTCATCAGCTTCAACGAATTTTTTCTCAACTTCGGCTTTTTCACTTTCTTCCGTTTCTACAACTGAATTTTTCTCAACTTCGGCTTTTTCATTTTCTTCAACAACATATTTTTTTTCAACGTCAGCCTTTTCACTTTCATCTGCTTCAACGGATTTTTTCTCAACTTCGGAAAGTAAGTCCATGATCAAACGTTGCTGCTTCACCATCGTACTGATTTCAGACTTTTCAAGACTCTCTAGAGACTCAATATTTGCCTCTTCTTTCTCTTCTTCTTCATCTTCAACAATTGAATATTTAAGATATTCCTTTCGCTCATAGTAATCCTCTTCACTGAGATATTCTTCTCTCCTATTTCCACAAAGAATGCTCATCATTAAGCTTTGTTGATCAGCCATCTCCCTTAAGAGGCTTTCCAGGGAAGGTCTTGCGGATCCTGTCGGCTGCGCCATTTGTCGTGTTCTACGACAAGAATTAACACGAGACGATTTCACACTAAAGAAAACTCTGACTTTATTACTTTTCCTAGCTATATATATACATCGCGCTTCTCGCGGACATGCAAATATAACAACCTTTCATAAGAAACATAATGTAAAAATATATAAAACAAAACAATACTATGCAAATATCTCGCGGTATGCGACACTTCTTATATCGCCACCAATGCTTGTATATAGACTCTCAATACCCACAACTAATTTTCCCACAAAGTTATTTTTCACCTTACAGAATTCTCTCAGGCTAACCCCTTCTTGAATTCTTCACATGTAGGGGGCGCATCTGTCATAATTTGTATATAATTGTATGCCCCCCGACCCACTATGCATGTACAATGTATGATTTTCAAAGATTTAATAAAGAATGAGGTAACTGGAGGAAAGAAAGTGGCAACAAGACATAGGAAGCAGGCTAAAAGCGGGCACAAGTATAAATAACTTGTACAGTCAATACTTCCTGGCAAACCCGGACGTATCTGGTATCCGCAGAAGTTATATTAGTAGGGAGACGCCCAATATTTCCGGGCAAAACCGGACGTATTTGATAGCCGCGGAAGTAAATAGAGTCGAACTAACATCTGATACTTCCTATCAGGCCGGGCATATCTTTCACCAAAGAAAGCCGCCGGTCCAATTAGGAAGCAAGAACTAAGTAGGTCAACCAATAGAAAAACGGGCACGTTCCATCCTTCGACCAATGGGAAGGAAGACAACTCGTGGTGTTAAATCGAAAAGCAAGAATTGTCAGTAACGTTTTCGCTCGCATAGTAACAACACCTAGAGTAGCGACTTGGCTCCCACCGAGTTCGGATCAGCCTTCGACTTGCTCCCACCAAGGTAACATCTGTTCTAGAGATCTCTCTCTCAGCTCAGCTCATAGCTAAGTCAATCACCACCATGTGATCAGATAAGGAACAATCAAAACCCGCTCCGCTCTTCTCAAGCTTTCTTTCCTCCAACCCAGTTGCCTTTTATTTTCAAACCCCATCACGTGTCCTGATTATTCCTAACTGTGTGCTTCAACTTCCACTCAAACGACTGCGTTTCAACCAATCCTCACCATTCAAATCGAACAACAAGAAATTCCGCAACGATATTGTCACAGAACGGTTAAGTCGACAGGATTCTACAACAGTGTAATACATCAAATATTGCAGTGTAATAAAATTGGATTTATATTACATATATTATCCGTGACAGAGGCCACGACAGACGGTCGTGACTATATATGTTGACTAGCCGAATGACCCGGGCAACGCCCGTGTTTTACCCGATTGAATGTTTTTATTCAAATACTATTTGTTACAATTATAAATTGGAGCTGTGGATGTCACTCTTGTGAAACGTCCCGCTCCAAACTTTACATGTACATTAGGTCAGCTGGTATTACCCCTCATTTTCACCGCTAGAGGCGCGAGCGAAAGAGCAAATTTGCAAATAACACGACGGATATTCGGGATAGAGACCTGAAATTTTCACTAAGAGTTTTTCCAGATTCTACTTTATATACTGTTAAAATATCAGTCATATTAGTTACGTATTGTGGACGTGTATAGTTGACAAACATACATACATACATACATACGCTGACTTTTATATATATAGGGATAATAATATAAATGAGTTTTAAAAATTGTAAAAAAAGAAAAAAAATGCATCGGCCGGGAATCGAACCCAGGCCGCGCCCGCGTGGCAGGCGAGCATTCTACCACTGAACCACCGATGCTTATAAGAAATTGCCCTATTTGGGTATTTATTCCATTCACAAAAGCAAACGATGACAGAATTGTTGATGACTCTGATACTTGTATTTATAATTATGTTAGCATAATGAATTAGTCAGTATTCCCATGGTCTCCAGCGAAGAGGTGTGAATTGACTTTTTGAAAATATACATAATTATAAAGATAGAAGCTTCTATAGAAATAAATAAAATAAGCCGAAATAGCTCAGTTAGGAGAGCGCTAGACTGAATATCTAAAGGTCCCTGGTTCGATTCCGGGTTTCGGCATCTTTTTTTAATTTTTAAATTTCATCCGTGACAGAGGCCAGGAAAGACGGTCGTGACTATATATATTAATAATACATTTTGTGTAGAAATAGGATTAGTTGACTTTATAAGGTAAACTTATTCATACAGTTTGTATCCCTCGATAGCTCAGTTGGCAGAGCGGAGGACTGTAGATGTTACAACAGTAATCCTTAGGTCGCTGGTTCAAATCCGGCTCGAGGGAGTTTTTTTATTTTTTATTTTTATTGGCTGCCGGCGAGCATGTGACCTCCCTGTGCGCGCGCATCCGTGACAGAGGCCATGACGGTCGTGACTATATATATTATAATAATAATTATCATTAGATAATGATAATGATCATAATGATGATGCGCGCGCATCCGTGACAGAGGCCATGACGGTCGTGACTATATATGTTGATAATAATAATAATTATCATTAGATAATGATAATGATCATAATGATGATGCGCGCGCATCCGTGACAGAGGCCATGACGGTCGTGACTATATATGTTGATAATAATAATAATAATAATATATAATTATTATTATTATTATTATCATTAGATAATGATAATGATCATAATGATGATGCGCGCGCATCCGTGACATGAGGAATTGAGGAAAGACGGTCGTGACTATATATGTTGATAATAAAATAATAATAATAATATAATAATAATTATTATTATTATTATCATTAGATAATGATAATGATCATAATGATGATGCGCGCGCATCCGTGACAGCGATGAGGAAAGACGGTCGTGACTATATATGTTGACTAGACGAATGACCCGGGCAACGCCCGTGTTTTACCCGATTGAATGTTTTTATTCCAATACTATTTGTTACAATTATAATTTGGAGCCGTGGATGTCACTCTTGTGAAACGTCCCGCTCCAAACTTTATATGTACATTAGGTCAGCTGGTATTACCCCTCATTTTCACCGCTAGAGGCGCGAGCGAATTGACTTTTTGTAAATATACATAATTATAAAGATAGAAGCTTCTAGAGAAGATAATGATCATAATGATGATGCGCGCGCATCCGTGACAGCGATGAGGAATTGAGGAAAGACGGTCGTGACTATATATTAATGTTGACGAATGACCCGGGCAACGCCCGGGTTTTACCCGATTAAATGTTTTTATTCAAATACTATTCATTACAATTATAAATTGGCGCCGTGGATGTCACACTTGTGAATCGTCCCGCTGCAAACTTTGTGTCTGAGAAGCGATATTTTTATAGAAAGATGATCTGGCTTTTGTTTTCTGCTCGAATGAATGTTTTTCTATTAGAATTTTGTTCCTGCGTACAAAATAATGAACTGGTTTCACCCGTGGTCTCTGCTTTTTGGAATTTTTCCCGATATAATTTTGTATCTGATAATCAAACATGATACAGCAATATCGTCATAATCATTTTCTGACTAAAAATATATAGTTTTAATAATTGATTTATAAATATTTTTAAATAGCCTATCGTCTTCCCCGTATTTTTTTACCTATGTATGGAAATTTTGGTTTGAATTAGTGAACTAATGCGAATTTGTATACCGGAAATACAAACAAACATACAAACATTCATTTTTATATATATAGAGACTTACTCTTCATTGTTGGCTTTTTATCGTACATTCACTCTGTTGGCTTTTTATATTACATTTACTCTTCATTGTTGGCTTTTTATCTTACATTCACTCTTCATTGTTGGCTATTTTATATTATATTTACTCTTCATTGTTGGCTTTTTATCTTACATTTATTCTACATTGTTGGCTTTTTATATTACATTCACTCTTCATTGTTCTCTTTTATCTTACATTCACTCTGTTGGCTTTCTATATTACATTTACTCTTCATTGTTGGCTTTTTATCTTACATTCACTCTTCATTGTTGGCTTTTTATATTATATTTACTCTTCATTGTTGGCTTTTTATCTTACATTCATTCTTCATTGTTGGCTTTTTATATTACATTTACTCTTCATTGTTGGCTTTTTATCTAACATTCACTCTTCATTGTTGGCTTTTTATATTATATTTACTCTTCATTTTTTGACTTTTTATCTCACACTAGCGGACGTACCCGGCTTCGCCCGGGTTTTACCCGAGTAAAGGTTTGTCTAACGAATCTCTCGATAAAGTGAACATTTTTTCCCGGTCCCTTGAAAAATACTCGATAAGTTGAATAAAATCAATATTAATTGGTTCCCTCGGTAATTGGAAGTTAAAGGAATAGTATCTTGCCTTGGAATTGTATCATTATTCTTGTATGGACGTACCCGGCTTCGCCCGGGTTTTACCCGAGTAAAGGTTTGTCTAACGAATCTCTCAATAAAGTGAACATTTTTTCCCGGTCCCTTGATAAATACTCGATAAGTTAAATAAAATCAATATTAATTGGTTCCCTCGGTAATTGGAAGTTAAAGGAATAGTATCTTGCCTTGGAATTGTATCATTATTCTTGTCTCAAATAAATTGCCGTGTCATCCTGAATTTTGTCTTTCCTAATTTTCTACATTACAAAATCATCGTATCATCATGATAATATTTAGAGCAGATTGTTGAATTATAACAGATAAATTAGAATATTTATCTTGATTATTTTAAAGCGAAAAGTTATTTCAAAATTTTATTTGCTAGAAACCTTCCCAGTACTATACTAAATAACTTCCCAAAGTTTCATGGCGTTCCAATGAGTGGTTTGGTCAGGCATAAAGGACAAACAAACAGACATACATTCAATTTTATATATATAGATTTATTATTCATTGTTGGCTTTTTATATTACATTTACTCTTCATTGTTGGCTTTTTATCTTACATTCATTCTTCATTGTTGGCTTTTTATATCATATTTACTCTTCATTGTTGGCTTTTTATCTTACATTCACTCTTCTTTGTTGGCGTTTTTATCTTACATTCATTCTTCATTGTTGGCTTTTTATATTACATTCACTCTTCATTGTTGGCTTTTTATCTTACATTAATTCTTCATTGTTGGCTTTTTATATTACATTTACTCTTCATTGTTGGCTTTTTATCTTACATTCACTCTTCATTGTTGGCTTTTTATATTATATTTACTCTTCATTGTTGGCTTTTTATCTTAGATTTATTCTTCATTGTTGGCTTTTTATATTACATTTACTCTTCATTGTTGGCTTTTTATCTTACATTAATTCTTCATTGTTGGCTTTTTATATCATATTTACTCTTCATTGTTGGCTTTTATTTTACATTCATTCTTCATTGTTGGCTTTTTATATTATATTTACTCTTCATTTTTGGCTTTTTATCTTACATTTATTCTTCATTGTTGGCTTTTTATATTATATTTACCCTTCATTGTTGGCTTTTTATCTTACATTTATTCTTCATTGTTGGCTTTTTATATTACATTTACTCTTTATTGTTGGCTTTTTATCTTACATTCATTCTTCATTGTTGGCTTTTTATATCATATTTACTCTTCATTGTTGGCTTTTTATCTTACATTCATTCTTCATTGTTGGCTTTTTATATTATACTAATGATGATGCGCGCGCATCCGTGACATGAGGAATTGAGGAATTGACGGTGGAAAGACGGTCGTGACTATATATGTTGATTTTTTAAATAAAGTTTTTAATTTTAAAATGTTTTTTTTTTCTTTTTTTTAAATATAATTTTCATTATGATAATGATCATAATGATGATGCGCGCGCATCCGTGACAGAACCCGCCCGCCCGCCCGCCCATGACGGTCGTGACTATATATATTAATTAGATAATGATAATGATCATAATGATGATGCGCGCGCATCCGTGACAGCGATGAGGAATTGAGGAAAAACGGTCGTGACTATATATTAACTAGACGAATGGCCCGGGCAACGCCCGGGTTTTACCCGAGTGCGTATATATTTTTAAAATGTTTTAATTAAAATATTATTCGTTACAATTATAAATTGGCGCCGTGGATCTCTCTTTTGTGAAACGTCCCGCCCCAAACTGTGTGTGTCTTGAAAATATAAAAATAAAAATGTGAACGGAAAAATATGTCCAGGGTAGCCTAGTGGTCATGGCATCTGCCCGGTAAGCGGAAGGTCGTGGGTTCGATTCCCATCCCTTGAAATTTTTTTATTTTATCCATTCTGATCAAAATCTATCCGTGAACTTCACACAGTGAACTTCACACAGACAGAATAAGGCAATTATATAAGTAGATAATCCAAATTGTGCCTTATCACACACTATTTTTTTTTATTTTGCCTTATTACCTTGTGTTTATAATCTATGACGTAATGCCGGCGGCGCGCGCCCGTTGGCTGCCGGCGAGCACGTGACCTCCCTGTGCGCGCGCATCCGTGACATAACCGGCCCATGACGGTCGTGACTATATATGTTAATAATAATAATAATATTATAATAATAATTATTATTTTTTTTTATTATTATTATTATCATTAGATAATGATAATGATCATAATGATGATGCGCGCGCATCCGTGACAGCGATGAGGAAAGACGGTCGTGACTATATATGTTGATAATAATAATAATAATAATATAATAATAATTCTTATAAATGGCCCCTCCGGAACTTGATGTGACCCATCAACTCGGGGAGGAATGTTGGAGTTTATTTTTATTATTTTGGTATTACTCTGTGGATGTTTGTATTTGACCAGGAGTGACTGGTCACGTGTGTGTATTCTGGTGTATATATAGTGTGGTTGAAAATAAAAGTGAGTGCGGTTTCCATTCCTGTTTCGAGTTCGCAGCTAGCTCTCTACCTGTGCACACCTTTGCTCTCTTACTCTTGCTCCTGCCATGGCTCCCTCTAGGAAGAAAAAGAAGGAGGCCGAGAATGCCGAGAAGCCCCTCGTAACCCTCGCCCAAATGGAAATAGAGAACCAGGAGGCGATGCTACCCTTCCATAATGCCTCAGGGTCCTCTGATCCTGCTTACGCGTTGAGACTGTACTCCCAAATGGACAAGTTCATCAAGTTGCGGACCGGGCAGATCAATGCCCTCCTTGCTGAGGTGGAGAGCCTCTCTGGCATCCTCGCGTCCTTTAAGGAGCTGGACGAAGATGCCAACAAGCCCCAGACTGACTGCCACAGCACCCAAACAAGCCCTGCTCCCTGCTTGAAGGAAACCAGCTCTCAGACTGACCCTACCAAGCCCGCCACTCCTGCTCCTACCAAAAGGAAGCAGACCGAGGCTCCCAACCCTCCCGCAAAGAGGACCAACCTCAGAGGTCCCGCAAAACCTGCGCCTTCCCGCCCCACCAAGCCTGCGGCCGCCCAAGTGGTCCTCCATGGGGAAAAATCGGCGGCCCACACAGTGGTCATCTCTGATGACCCACAGGCCGACCCAAGAGCCATGCTCAAAGCTGTCCGCGCTGCCCACACTCTACCCCAAGGCGTTTGGGCCTCCCTGAGAACCAAAGGGAAGCTTGTCCTCCACTCCAGCAACCCCGATACCATCCCAGCTGTCACCACCTCCCTGGCCAACAAGCTGGATGGCATGAAGGTCCGCCAACAGAAGGTGATCCTGCCTCGCATCTGCCTCTTCAAAGTGGATGAGGAGACTTCCAACTCCACCATTGAAGAGACGCTGCTGGAAACCCCTGCTGTCAGCCAACTCCCTGGGGACAAGGTGGTGCGCGTGGCGCACCGCTCCGCACCCAGAACCTGACCTGCACCGCCTTCATCGAGGTGGACCTCAACACCTTCAGAGCTCTGGGCAACCGCGGAAGGATCGTGGTGGATGGAGTGATCCTCAACTTCGAGGAGTCCATCCGCGCACGAATCTGCTTCCGCTGTTGTGGCTTCGGCCACAACTCTGCCCAATGCACCAGAGATCCCAAGTGCTTCCACTGCGGTGAAGGCGGCCGTGATGGCCGTTCCTGCCCCTCCGCTGCCGACCGGCGCACTTCCAAGTGCGCCAACTGCTGTGCCCAGGGCCTTGCAGACAAGCACGAGGCGAGAGCCTCAAGCTGCCCCACCTTGAAGCTTAGAGCCCTCAAATTCTAGGCTTCCAGGACCTCCTGCCTCCTCAACTGGCCTCCATCCTGGCTTCTCACCCATCAAGGCGCTGTTTCCCTGACCTCTCCAGCTTCTCCCCCCTGCGATGACACCTCCACTGCCAGATCCTTGGATCCCTTCCCACCAGTTCGCGATCTGCAGCCATAGTAGGGCTAGAAGACCCATTTTTGTAGGCCAATTAGCCCGGATTCTCAACTAACCTAAAAGTGAGTGCGAATAGTTTTCTTGGTCGTGCTTCTTTCTCTCGTTGGCTAAAGGTTGGATTCACCATTAGGGTGTCATCTAGGGTAGATCAAGACTTATACAGTCCTCTAAATAACGGCCTTCTCGCTGCTAAGGAAAAGGAATCCTTAACATTTTTTTATTATTAAATATTTCCATTATTATTTTTTATAATAATAATTATTATTATTATTATTATTAGATAATGATAATGATCATAATGATGATGCGCGCGCATCCGTGACAGCGATGAGGAAAGACGGTCGTGACTATATATGTTGATATGTAAATACAGTTAAACCTGTCTATAGCGCCCCCTCTTGGGATTCACCAAAATAGGGTGCTATAGACAGGTCACTTTTAATGTAAATATCGCATCGTACTATGTATTTAAAATCGGGCGCTATAGAGAGGGAGGCACTATTTGGAGGTGGCGCTATAGACAGGTTTAACTGTATATATATATTTATCAATTATTTTATACAGAAGAACCTCCTTTTAGCGGACACCTCTCCACAAAGGACTTTTTTCATTTGCAAAATGACCTTTTTAACTATTTAGTAACTCCCTGGTAAGAGGAAACCTCTCCTTAAAGGACACTTTGGTTCTGCAATTAGGTGTCCTTTACAGGGAGGTTCTACTGTATATTTATATTTTATCCCTATAGAGTTAAACCTGTCTATAGCGCCCACTCTAAATAGCGCCTTCCTCTCTATAGCGCCCGATTTTAAACATTAAAATGTGAACATTTACATTAAAAGTGACCTGTCTATAGCACCCCCTCTCTATAGCACCCTATTTTGGTGAGTCCCAAGAGGGGCCGCTATAGACAGGTTTAACTTTATATCCATTATTATTTATCCTTATGTATTCATATTTATTTTCATTATTGTATTTAACCTTATATAAGCGATATAATAAAATTAGTTTCAATCTCTCCTTGAAGATGCTTTCAAAGGCAAATGCCATTATAACCCCTTCCATCTCATTGCACATCAGTTTGGACAGTGGAATCTAAGTGAGGGAAGTCTTGCTCTTCTAAAGGCAAGTTCTCTTCTTCATTAAGGCCTGGACATTTTGTCCCCATCTCTTTGTCAAACTTCAACAGATTCCAAAGCCAACACTTGAAAAATATTCAATCATTCAAGAGTGACCATAACTTCATATTTCAAATTTCCCTTGACAGCTATCTGCCCTATCCTGCAATCGTTGTAAATGGCAGAAATGAAAGAGTTCTCCCTCCCCATTGAATATAGGGGGAAAAAAACATTTTTAACTTAATATTATTGACGTTATGTGGCGCTGAGTTTGTTGTTGACATAAATATGTTGTAATATCTTGAAAAAGGTTGGCGTTCAGCCAACTGAAATATTGGTAAATAAAGTATATTTTGATCGAATATATGTCTTTTTAGTTAAAGTTTTATAATGTGTTAGGCATGCGGATACAGTGATGTTAATGATAACAAACTATCAGATTTGAATGAAAAGAATGTTGCTGTTACTTCCTTAGAACTTTCATACACCACGTTGCCTGGAATTACTTGTAACCATTCGTGTATGGCTGCTATAGCGGTCTGGAAGGATGTACAATTAAACCTGTCTATAGCGCCCCCTCTTGGGACTCACCAAAATGGGTGCTATAGACAGGTCACTTTTAATGTAAATCGCATCGTACTACGTATTTCAAATCGGGCGCTATAGAGAGGAAGGCGCTATTTAGAGGGGGCGCTATAGACAGGTTTAACTGTATATATAAAAGACTACTCCAACAGATCCCTCAGAAAAAAAATTCTCTCATTCCAAGCTGTCTCTTGAAATTCCTATCCAAGATCCATCAGAGAAGTCATAACTTCCATGAGAGGACATTCACTCTAGAGGAATCTCTCTATAAAGAACAGTTTTCATTTGCAAAATTATCATTTTTACTATTTAGCAACTCTCCGGTAAGAGGACACCTCTTTATAAAGGACACTTTGACTCTGCAATTAGGTGTCCTTTACAGGGAGGTTCTACTGTACCACCATTGCTATGTCCGGTCAAACTTTGCTCTTGGGAATTTCAACACACATCCAACCTGTCCTATATGCTCAGAAGAACTACAGATAGTAGATCATCTACTCTTTAACTGCTTTTCTCTCCTGAGACATAGGACAGCCCTTCTACTTAGGCTGAACCATCTTAATCCTACATCAATGGCCGCCTCCCCAAACTCAATCTCTGCATGAAACTTTCTTGGCAAGTTGTTCTGCTCAGAAACCTACTCGGGCCGTGAATAGAACTTTTAGTTTGTACTTGTGAGCTGGACAGCCTATGTAGTTAACATTCTGCCCTCCAGGAAATTATCTATATAGTATGTGTATAGGTTACGAAATTAATATACTATATTATTATATGAATAAATGGGGGGCAGAAGTCCGACCACACCTCCCTGCGGTCCCCCCTGGACCCTTGGAATATTCGACCAACTTCTGGTTCGTTTCCAAGGTGACTAACGTGGCAACGGCACCCATTTTCCAATGAAGAGCAAAACCGATATCTCAAAGATAGTGGACATTGCTGCTGCTGTGATGGAGATGCATGGAGACATCTGAGGCTCTTTATTGTACACGACAACAACAACATATGAATATATTCTAAGAAACAGCTTGAAGGAAAGCCAAGTTCTTCAGAATCTAAGGAAGTTGAACTACCTACCAGGGGTATTGTCAAAGTGTATGAAAATATCAGCGATGGAAAAAAGAATGTTGGCCCCAGTGGATTTCTTCTTCAGCGTGGCCTCCAGATACTCTCTTATATGTGTAGGGGCCGAGAGACTTCCTTCCAGCCTGCTGGGATGACAGACCACGGCAAACATACAAGCGGGGGCCATGAAATAGTACGGATGGCAACCGCTGTGTGGCGCGGCAGATCGGCAGAAGTCAATGAGAACCCAATAGACATTCTAGGGTGTTGTCCTTGTGTCTTCCTCTGAAAATGTAGCTAAGGCGTAATACCAATAAAACATTAACTTTGAAATACTTTCTGGGCCATCGCTGGACCAACCACATATGCTACTCTTTTGACTGATGTGCAAGAAGAATCCTTAACATCAAATTGACAAATATGGATGACAAACAATATAAACTGGATAAGATTTAATGGAGACTATAGCTTTATGAATGAAGTATTGGAATGCCTTTTTGAGCATTGAGATAGGATGCTACGCTGCTGAAGCCATTGTTTGTTTTTACATCATACACATTAGTGGCACTGTCTGGCGATGGCAACACTTATAAACAACAACAACAAAAAGATATATTAAGACCTTTTAGTCTTATACAGATTCTCCAAGCAGAAATGTAGGATACATATATACAGGAAAAACAGTAATAATACCTTAATGGTAAATATTATATTTATATACAGGAAAAATTATATAAAGGCAATCAAGTTAATAGATTAGTCTTGTTAAATTGGAGGAAAATAAATTTATTATACATGGATTTACCACGGATTCACCGCAAATGAAGGTAAAAAAAGCAAAAGCTGAACACAATCAATATTGATATAATGAAATGTATACATTATAATTAAGACAATTGAGCTCATAAACAGACTTGAAAGAGTAAATCCGAAGAAAAGAAAAAAGATACAAAATAAAGAGATGCAAAAAAAAAAAAAACACTGGAATTTACAACACTTGTAGACATACATAAAAAGTATAAAAAGGAAATGGAAATTTGCAAGACATGTACTCTGAGGTTCATCCGAAGAGTGTTCCATCATTGATCATGCTTATTGGCTGTTGCACAGATTTTCAGTCTCAAGCTTTACAAGATTGATATCCTTATATGATTGAGTGGAGATAAGAAAGAAGAAGACACTCACCCCAGCACAGACACCATCAACAAGCTCTACAAGCTTGATACCCTAATATGATTGAGGGGAAATAAGAAAGAAGAAGACACTCACCCCAGCACAGACACCATCAACAAGCTCTACAAGCTTGATACCCTAATATGATTGAGTAGAGATAAGAAAAAAGAAGACACTCACCCCAGCAGACACCATCAACAAGCTCTACATGCTTGATACCCTAATATGATTGAGTGGAGATAAGAAAGAAGAGACACATCCCCAGCACACACCATCAACAACCTCTACAAGCTTAATTCCCTAATATGATTGAGTGGAGATAAGAAAGAAGAAGACTCATCCCCAGCACAAACCATCAACAACCTCTACAAGCTTAATTCCCTAATATGATTGAGTGGAGATAAGAAAGAAGAAGAGACTCATCCCCAGCACACACCATCAACAAGCTCTACAAGCTTAATTCCCTAATATGATTGAGTGGAGATAAGAAAGAAGAAGACTCATCCCCAGCAGACACCATCAACAAGCTCTACAAGCTTAATTCCCTAATATGATTGAGTGGAGATAAGAAAGAAGAAGACTCATCCCCAGCACACACCATCAACAAGCTCTACAAGCTTAATTCCCTAATATGATTGAGTGAAGATAAGAAAGAAGAAGACTCATCCCCAGCACACACCATCAACAAGCTCTACCAGCTTAATTCCCTAATATGATTGAGTGGAGATAAGAAAGAAGAAGACTCATCCCCAGCAGACACCATCAACAAGCTCTACAAGCTTAATTCCCTAATATGATTGAGTGGAGATAAGAAAGAAGAAGACTCATCCCCAGCACACACCATCAACAAGCTCTACAAGCTTAATTCCCTAATATGATTGAGTGAAGATAAGAAAGAAGAAGACTCACATCCCCAGCACACACCATCAACAAGCTCTACGAGCTTAATTCCCTAATATGATTGAGTGGAGATAAGGAAGAAGAAGAGACACATCCCCAGCACACACCATTAACAAGCTCTACAAGCTTAATTCCCTAATATGATTGAGTGGAGATAAGGAAGAAGAAGAGACACATCCCCAGCACACACCATTAACAAGCTCTACAAGCTTAATTCCCTAATATGATTGAGTGGAGATAAGAAAGAAGAAGAGACTTATCCCCAGCAGACACCATCAACAAGCTCTACAAGCTTGATACCCTAATATGATTGAGTGGAGATAAGAAAGAAGAAGACACTCACCCCAGCAGACACCATCAACAAGCTCTACAAGCTTAATTCCCAATATGATTGAGTGAAGATAAGAAAGAAGAAGAGACACATCCCCAGCACACACCATCAACAAGCTCTACAAGCTTAATTCCCTAATATGATTGAGTGGAGATAAGAAAGAAGAGACTTATCCCCAGCAGACACCATCAACAAGCTCTACAAGCTTGATACCCTAATATGTTTGAGTGGAGATAAGAAAGAAGAAGACACTCACCCCAGCAGACACCATCAACAAGCTCTACAAGCTTAATTCCCTAATATGATTGAGTGAAGATAAGAAAGAAGAAGACACTCTTTTCTTAAAGATCAAGTTTTCCTTACACTAATCCATGATTTTTCATGAATGTTATTGGCTAGTGATCCCTAACTACTTGTCTGTCACAATGGTATATACTCCGCAGAAAATTTTGTACAAATTTTTTAATTAAACGCTTCATTTTAGGATAAGAAAATTTTGAAAAATTAAAAGTTTATTAGGTATAGTTCTATCTATAATAGTTTTTTAATGAATAAAAACATCAAAAATTGTTGGCTATGTGTTTCTTTTCACATATATCAAATATCTCTACAGACCTTACTGCAATGATCTTCTTTCTTATCTCCACTCAATCATATTAGGGTATCAAGCTTGTAATGCTTGAGACTTTTGATGGTGCCTGCCAGGGATGAGTAGAGCTCATCAATGGATGAGTCAATACAGTCAATGATGTGGTTTGGGGTTACAGGTTGACACTTAGCACATAGTAGGAAAACCTTGCAACCATTCTGGAAAGTCATTGTCTGTAGATGACCAGACTTAAGTCTGGAAATCAAAGACTGTTGTTCTCTTGGGAGGACAGAACCGGTGCTTGTCCCTCCTGCTCTGTACCAGTCAGGTGCAGCATTAGATTTCCATTCCTGCAGACATTGGGTTTTGATGGTACGGAGGTCTCTTTGTCTAGTTGGGTGGTAGATTCTCTGGCTTCAGGGAGGCCAAGAGCTCCAGCCTTTGCCAGAGAGTCTGCTAGCTCATTACCAGGAATTCCAACGTGAGCTGGAAGCCATTGCACTATGACAGAGCTGTTGGCTGGGAGTCGGTTTACAGACTTAGCAATGCTCTTGAGAAAAGGTTCTTGACTGGAGAAGCAGCTTTGAAGGGTATAAATGGCTGCTCTTGATGACTGCAATGATAAAATTTGTTGAACGAGAGAGGGCTTGACTCATCATTGCAGTAAGGTCTGTAGAAATATTTGATGATATACAGTTAAACCTGTCTATAGCGCCCCCTCTTAGGACTCACCAAAATAGGGTGCTATAGAGAGGGGGTGGTATAGACAGGTCACTTTCAAT
>CP092869.1:12608028-12643146 GCA_030710605.1 Cordylochernes scorpioides
GTAAAATGTTTACATTTTAATGTTTAAAATCGGGTGCTATAGAGAGGAAGGCGCTATTTAGAGGGGGCGCTATAGACAGGTTTAACTACAATCGAACCTCTTTAATTCAACACCCCAAGGGATCAGAGCTTTTGGTTGAATTAAAGGAAGTGTTGAATTAAGGTTAGATGATTAGCTAATCATCTAACTCGCTAAAATAATATTTTTTAAAATTGCTTTGTAATATAAATTGACCATATTAATTGAAACCATTGTGTGTGTCCTTTTTTGTATTATTTTTTATTTTCATGATTAACTTTAGTATCAGGGACAAAACGGCAATAATACATATTTTTGAAACAGAAAATAATTACAAATAATAGTTTACTCTAATTGAAGAATATAGCAGTTTAAAGGAAATAAATATGGAAAATAAAAAGAAAATTTAAAAATAATCATGAAGAGATCTTTTTAAAAATTCCTTTATAGATGTCTGTTTTTGTACTGAAATCCTATTCAGGATATATTCCAGATGGTCTATTTAAAAAAAAAACATGCATGTCTTTCTTCCTCTGGAATGTGTTTTAAATAACAAAGAGTTTTTATTGTATTAAAGACATCCACTGCTGCTGCAGGTGTTATTGATTTTGCGTTTAAATCTTTTATAATAATATGGAAATGGAATATTGAAATAAAATGTTAGCATAATCATTGTGGCTACATTTTATGAAGATTTATTTATTTGAAAGGAAATTATTTGTAATTTTTAAAATAACTTAAATATTTCAATGCTGAAATTTAAAAAGAAAATAATATTATTAATTAGCGCGCGATTACTAAATAATAAAAAAAAAAAACAATAACACTCGCGACATTGCGCAACGGCACTGCAAAGTGAAACTTAAACTAACAGAAACTAAAAGTAAAAGGTATACAGTTTAACCGCATAAGTTTATTTTTTATTTATGAAAAATCATTTTTAATTTCAAAGAGAAATATTAAATATTTCTCTTTGAAATTAAAAATGATTTTTCATAAATAAAAAATAAACTTATGCGGTTAAACTGTTTGTATAGCTTTATAATTATACGCCGCAGTCATTTATAAGAAACTAAAAGTGTGCAGGCACGATTCAATCAGCGCCCGCCGTCGTCGCCGCTTGCCACCACCGTAATACCGTTTAGCGGTAAAGTTGTATGTAAAAAGACATTCAACTGTCAAAATTCGAATTTTAAAAGGGTCGAACTATCGGAAGTGTTGTATTATCGATACTGTCGAATTACGGTTTGTTATTTGATAGGCCGGAGGTCGGGACATCAGAATATGGTCGAATTAAGGTAGAGTGTCCAATTTGTGTGTGTCGAATTAACGAGGTTATACTGTATATATATGAAAAGTAACACATTTCCAAAAATTATTCTTACAAATTTTATCTATAGATGGTAATTAAATTTATTTTAAAAAAACATCAGTCTGCAAAATTTTTTTCACAAATTCAGTAGAACTTCCCTGTAAAGGACAACTAGTTGTAGAACCAACCAATTAGGGAGAGATGTCCTCTTACTGGAGAGTTACTAAATAGTAAAAATGGTAATTTTGACAATGAAAACTGTCTTTTGTAGAGAGAGAATTGTCCTCTCATGGAGGTTCTACTGTACTTGAGAAACACTATTATAGGTATATTGTGTATATTTAACTTTATTAGAAAATGATTTAAAGTACAAGGGGGTCGGTGGAAGGCTAGTTAAACCGTTTGGTTTTTGACCACTAGGACCCGGGTTCGATTCCCGCATTGGACACTTTTTTCTGTTTAAAAAAAATGAAAATGCTCCAATGGCCCCCGATTCTTGCAAAAGTCCAACCCCACCAGCGAGTGCAAGTAACCAAACGGGGCTCTGGCATTTGTAAGTGCAAAGTCGAACTGCTTTTCACATGTGGTGTACTTACAGTAAAAGCAGTCGCTAACTACCCACCATGATTATCATGGCCTGTACCACATGTACTAGGGATAAGCAAAAAAAAAAAACAATTTGTATCATAGATTATAACTATATGGCAATAAGACCAAATCCAAATAAATAAATAGTGTGTTTTGATAACAATGTTGTTACAAAAATGTCACATAGTATTATTTATTTGGTCTTATTGCCTTTTAGTTCTAAACTATAATCCAAATTCAAGGTAATAAGACCAAATCCAAATAAATAAATAGTGTGTTTTGATAACAATGTTGTTACAAAAATGTCACATTGTATTATTTATTTGGTCTTATTGCCTTTTAGTTCTAAACTATAATCCAAATTTGACAAATGATAAAACTCCGAGGTTGCGTATCTTTTATAAAACGTTTAATTAGGCTCTAGCTTTCGGGTATGGTGGCCCTTCTACAGGAGCAACGCGAATGGTGGTGAATCGTTAGTAGCTGCTATATATTTATCTAATATATTTACATCTTTACGAATTTATTCATAAAAGAACTATTAATTTATTTATATATGTTAAGTATCCAGACTATTTACATCTTTCTAAACTAAGGTGAAAACTATTATATGATAATTTAACTTATGAGATTTGAATTAGCTATGGAATAGAGTTGTGAAACAAGAGTTACTGTATTAAATATGGGGAAGTGTACGTTTAATTGCTATTTATTAGTTCTGTGTATGATTCTGGAATTTCTATATGCCTATTGATGCTGGCGTGTTTTAATGATAAAAAAGCTTCTAAATACAGTCTTTTCTGTTTGTTGTTTATATTGGTGTAAAAGGTTTTTGGGTTATTTAGGTTGAAGGTGTGACCTGTATTTTGAGTGTGTTGGAATAAAAGGGAATTTTTATCTTTTCTATTTATGGATCTGGTGTGCTCATTTATTCTATCTATTACTTGCCTGCCGGTTTCGCCTATGTACATACTATTGCATTGGTTGCATTCTATTGAGTATATTGCTTGACTGTTGTATATTGGTGAGTTATGGCTATTGTTTTTTGTTATGGGATTTCTGACTATTGCGCCTATGTTGGGTGTGTTTTCGTAATATGTCTTTATACCATATTTTCTAATTTCTCGGGCTATTGTTATGCTGTTTGGAGAGTACGGTATGATGCAAATAGATTTGTATGTTTGACTATTGTTTGTGTTATTTGGGTTATAAAAATGCCTTAATATGAAATTTTTTGGGTAAAATATAATTCAATATCTCACCACAGCAGGATACCCAAAAAATTTCATATTAAGGCATTTTTATAACCCAAATAACACAAACAATAGTCAAACATACAAATCTATTTGCATCATACCGTACTCTCCAAACAGCATAACAATAGCCCGAGAAATTAGAAAATATGGTATAAAGACATATTACGAAAACACACCCAACATAGGCGCAATAGTCAGAAATCCCATAACAAAAAACAATAGCCATAACTCACCAATATACAACAGTCAAGCAATATACTCAATAGAATGCAACCAATGCAATAGTATGTACATAGGCGAAACCGGCAGGCAAGTAATAGATAGAATAAATGAGCACACCAGATCCATAAATAGAAAAGATAAAAATTCCCTTTTATTCCAACACACTCAAAATACAGGTCACACCTTCAACCTAAATAACCCAAAAACCTTTTACACCAATATAAACAACAAACAGAAAAGACTGTATTTAGAAGCTTTTTTATCATTAAAACACGCCAGCATCAATAGGCATATAGAAATTCCAGAATCATACACAGAACTAATAAATAGCAATTAAACGTACACTTCCCCATATTTAATACAGTAACTCTTGTTTCACAACTCTATTCCATAGCTAATTCAAATCTCATAAGTTAAATTATCATATAATAGTTTTCACCTTAGTTTAGAAAGATGTAAATAGTCTGGATACTTAACATATATAAATAAATTAATAGTTCTTTTATGAATAAATTCGTAAAGATGTAAATATATTAGATAAATATATAGCAGCTACTAACGATTCACCACCATTCGCGTTGCTCCTGTAGAAGGGCCACCATATCCGAAAGCTAGAGCCTAATTAAACGTTTTATAAAAGATATGCAACCTCGGAGTTTTATCATTTGTCAAAAAGATTTCACAGAGGTTAAAATATTGGTATAATCCAAATTCAAGGTAATAAGACCAAATCCAAATAAATAAATAGTGTGTTTTGATAACAATGTTGTTACCAAAACGTCACATTGTATTATTTATTTGGTCTTATTGACTTTTAGTTCTAAACTATAATCCAAATTCAAGGTAATAAGACCAAATCCAAATAAATAAATAGTGTTTTGATAACAATGTTGTTACCAAAACGTCACATTGTATTATTTATTTGGTCTTATTGACTTTTAGTTCTAAACTATAATCCAAATTCAAGGTAATAAGACCAAATCCAAATAAATAAATAGTGCGCGACATTGTACTTTTGTCTGAAGATGGTAACAATGCTGTTACCGAAACGTCACACACTATTTATTCATTTGGATTTAGTCTTATTTCCTTGTGTTTATAATCTATAATCCAAATTGTGCCTTATCTATAATCCAAATTGTACCTTAAATAATTTTTGATAGACTTCACATTTTATTCTTTTGTCTGATGATGGTAACAACGCTGTTACCGAAATGTAACACACTGTTAATTTATTTGGAATTTGGTCTTATTACTTTATTGTTTTGATCAAAATAAATTGTCTCATCCTGTCTTCATATTTTCTATGTGATCACATTTTATTTGAATATCAGAAGATGCCTCTTTCTTAGTTTTACCATATGATCACATTTTAAAATTTGTAAACACAAGGTAATAAGACCAAATCCAAATAAATAAAAGCAGTTCGACTTTGCACTTACAAATGTGCCAGAGCCTCGTTTGGTAATTGCACTCGCTGGTGGGGTTGGACTTTTGCAAGAATCGGGGGCCATTGGAGCATTTTTTTTTTTTAATCAGAAAATAAAATTGCCCAATGCGGGAATCGAACCTGAGTCGTAGTGGTAGAAAACCAATGGTTTAGACCATCCTTCCACCGACCCCCATCATTACATTTAATTCTGATAAGGCACATTTGCAGTAGAACATTTCTTTAAAGAACAACGCCTAGTCTTATTACCTTGTGTTTATAATCTACAATCCAAATTGTGCCTCATCAAAATTTGTAAATTAAAAAAAAAAAAAAGATACAGTTGTGTAGAAATGTCGGTAATCGTTTCACAAAACACTGATGCGAGTTCGGTAGAAGAATTTGCAGTGATGATTCTTTTGTGGGCTGTTGCAAGGAATTAAATCAGATCACTAAATAGCAGAAAGGAGAGGGTAAAAGTCTCCTTCAAACTAACTTTATTTAAAACATGTTAAGAGGACAGAGGAAAAATCCCAACTGCTCAGCAGCAGACCAGGCAGTGCTCTCCCTCCCTTTTTTTATTGCTGGCTGGCGCAGCTGGGGCTTGTTTGTTTACAGTCACCTGAGCTGTCGCTGTCCTATGTCCATTATTCCACAACAGTATACAAAATAGATTAAAGCCCAATTTGGATTATAGATTATAGATACAGTTAAACATGTCTATAGCGCCCCCTCTTGAGACTCACCAAAATAGGGTGCTATAGAGGGGGTGACAGGTCACTTTTAATGTAAATCAAATCATACTACGTATTTAAAATCGGGTGTTATAGAGAGGGAGGCGCTATTTAGAGGGGGCGCTATAGACAGGTTTAACTGTAAAAAAAAATAAGACCTAATCCAAATAATTTAATAGTGTCTGACGTTTCGGTAACAGCATGATAACAGTACTATTTAAGAACTTGCTGTGATATTTTTTCTCATTTATTCTTTTGTCTGATGATGGTAACATTGCTGTTGCCGAAACGTCACACACTATTAAATTATTTGGATTAGGTCCTATTTTCTTTTAAGTATACAAAATAGTAAAAAAAAAAAATTGCTGTGTAAAGTTTGACAGAGCTAAAAAAATGTTAATTCACCAATCATTACATTTTTTTTTTTTGTTTATCCCTAGTACACGTGGTACAGGCCATGATAATCATGGTGGGTAGAAGTAGGCGACTGCTTTTACTGTAAGTGCACCACATGTGAAAAGCAGTTCGACTTTGCACTTACAAATGTGCCAGAGCCTTGTTTGGTAATTGCACTCGCTGGTGGGGTTGGACTTTTGCAAGATTCGGGGGCCATTGGAGCATTTTTTTTTTAAATCAGAAAAAAAAATTGCCCAATGCGGGAATCGAACCTGAGTCGTAGTGGTAGAAAACCAATGGTTTAGACCATCCTTCCACCGACCCCCATCATTACATTTAATTCTGATAAGGCACATTTGCAGTAGAACATTTCTTTAAAGAACAACACCTAGTTTCACAGTTAAAGTGTCTTAAAGAAAGGTGTCCTTTTATTGGAGAGCTTGCTAAATAGTAAAAATCACAAGGTAATAAGACCCAATCCAAATAAATAAATAGTGTGTGACGTTTCAGTAACAGCGTTGTTACCATCTTCAGACAAAAGTACTGAATCTAATAAGACCAAACTCCGCCTTTGCCGGTCCCAAGCCCGGATGAAAAAAGAGGAGGGGGAGCAGTAACAAGCTCGGTAAAAAACCTGGGCTCAGCTGGCCCGGCTGATAGTGCCCTGTAAGGGCTCCAGGGATACAGGATGAGCAGCGTTTGTACTCTTTGTTAGGAGCTGCTGCACATGGCATCTGTTCCTCATGTCAGAGGCGGCCATTTCTTTTGGAGCTAAGTCAGTCTGCCACTGAGTAGTGCTCCCAGTCTTAATGACAAAGGCAGACGCATTCTACTTCACCCAGTCATGATGATGGTGGAATCAAGCTCTACAAGCTTGATACCCTAATATGTGATTGGGTGGAGATAAGAAAGAAGAAGACCAAATTCAAATAAATAAATAGTGTGTGACGTTTCAGTAACAGAACTTTCGTCTGAAGATGGTAACAAAGCTGTTACTTTAACATCGCACACTATTTATTTATTTGGATTTGGTCTTATTACCCTGTGTTTATAATCTAAAACCCATATTGTGCTTTAACATAAATAGTAAAAATGTTAATTGAACATGAAGTGTCCTTTGTAGAGAGGTGTCTTCTAGCACAGGTACCCTGTTATGCAATATTCAAAGTATGTCTGAGGGGGGTCGGTGGAAGGATGGTCTAAATCATTGGTTTTTACCACTACGACCCGGGTTCAATTTCCGAATTGGACACTTTTTTTCTGATTAAAAAAAAATGCTCCAATGGCCCCCCGATTATTGCAAAAGTCCAACCCCACCAGCAAGTGCAAGTAACCAAACGGGGCTCTGGCATATTTGTAAGTGCAAAAGTCAAACTGCTTTTCACATGTGTAGACATGTGATGCACTTACAGTAAAAGCATTCGCCTACTTCTATCCACCATGATTATCATGGCCTGTACCATGTGTACTAGGGATAAGCAAAAATATATATACAGTTAAACATGTCTATAGCGTCCCCTCTAAATAACGCCTTTCTCTCTATAGCGCCCGATTTTAAATACGTAGTACGATGCGATTTACATTAAAGTGACCTGTCTATAGCACCCCCTCTCTATAGCACCCTATTTTGGTGAGTCCAAAGAGGGGGCGCTATAGACAGGTTTAACTGTATATTTATTTTAAATGTATATACAGTAGAATCTCCATGAGAGGACACTACCGCTAGAGGACACCTCTCTACAAAGAACAGTTTTCATTTACTAAATTATCATTTTTACTATTTAGCAACTCTCCGGTAAGAGGACACCTCTCCCTAAAAGACACTTTAGCTCTGTAATTAGATGTCCTTTACAGAGGTGGTTGTACTGTATTTGGAAGAAACGCAGGTAGAAGAGTTCTTTAACTCCAAAACTTGCCAATTATAATAAATTAGAAACCTTTGGTGGTGTAGCTGATTAGGTATTTAATATATTTTCTGCCATTTAAAACACAATGGAATATAAAGTTCTACTGTATAAATAAAAATTAAATGGTAACAAAACCAAATAATTATTTTACCCTATTATTTCTCTATAAACCTAAAGAAACAAAAATATAGTTAAACCTCTCTATAGCGCCCCCTCTTGGGGCTCACCAAAATAGGGTGCTATCGAGAGGGGGTGCTATAGACAGGTCACTTTTAAATGTAAATCGCAATCGCAGAAAATTGACATGGACCCAGAGCAGCAGCTTTACACACCCAAGATAGTGGACATTGTGACTGCTTTGATAGGATGTATGGAGACATCTGAGGCTCTTCATTGGACACAACAACAACAGAAAATTGACATGGACCCAGAACAGCAGCTTTACACACCCAAGATAGAGGACATTGCGACTGCTGTAATAGAGATGTATGTAGACATCTGAAGCTCTTCATTGGACACAACAACAACAGAAAATTGACATGGACCCAGAACAGCAGCTTTACACACCCAAGATAGAGGACATTGCGACTGCTGTGATAGAGATATATGGAGACATCTGAGGCTCTTCATTAGACACAACAACAACAGAAAATTGACATGGACCCAGAGCAGCAGCTTTATACACCCAAGATAGAGGACATTGCGACTGCTGTGATAGAGATGCATGGGGACATCTGAGGCTCTTCATTGGACACAACAACAACAAAAAATTGACATGGACCCAGAACAGCAGCTTTACACACCCAAGATAGAGGACATTGCAACTGCTGTGATAGAGATATATGGAGACATCTGAGGCTCTTCATTAGACACGACAACAACAGAAAATTGACATGGACCCAGAACAGCAGCTTTACACACCCAAGATAGAGGACATTGCAACTGCTGTGATAGAGATGTATGGAGACATCTGAGGCTCTTCATTGAACCAACAAAGTAATCCTAGATGTATAAATTATTTTTTTTATTATTCCTAGCAAACTTAGTACAGGCCATGATAACCATTGTTGGGTAGAAGTTGGCAACAGTTTTCACTGTAAGTGCACCACATTATAGATGAATTATAGTTTATTTTGATTTGCTAAATGTGTAAATAAAATCTCTGTAATTATATTACCTCATAAAAAAAACACTGGATAATAGTTTCTATACACATTTTAAAATATTGTTCTGAAAACATAGCAATCCATACTTAATTCATTAGATAATAAAAAGGTATATATTGGATTGAATAAAATATTTATTTTCCAATATTTCAGTTGGCTGAACGCCAACTTTTATCAAGGCATTACATTTTTGTATAAACAAACTCAGCGCCGCATAGTTATAATATCACAGTTGAAATAACACTATGCGGCGCTGAGTTTGTTTATACAAAAATGTAATGCCTTGATAAAGGTTGGTGTTTAGCCAACCAAAATATTGGCAAATAAATATTTTATTCAATCCAATATATGCTCTTCATTCGACACGACAAACAACAACAGAAAATTGACATGGACCCAGAACAGCAGCTTTACACACCCAAGATAGAGGACATTGCTGTGATAGAGATGTATGGAGACATCTGAGGCTCTTCATTGGACACAACAACAACAGAAAATTGACATGGACCCAGAGCAGCAGCTTTACACACCCAAGATAGAGGACATTGCGACTGTTGTGATAGAGATGTATGGAGACATCTGAGGCTCTTCATTGGACACAACAACAACAGAAAATTGACATGGACCCAGAACAGCAGCTTTACACACCCAAGATAGAGGACATTGCGACTGCTGTGATAGAGATATATGGAGACATCTGAGGCTCTTCATTAGACACAACAACAACAGAAAATTGACATGGACCCAGAGCAGCAGCTTTACACACCTAAGATAGAGGACATTGCTGTGATAGAGATGTATGGAGACATCTGAGGCTCTTCATTGGACACGACAACAACAGAAAATTGACATGGACCCAGAGCAGCAGCTTTACACACCCAAGATAGAGGACATTGCTGTGATAGAGATGTATGGAGACATCTGAGGCTCTTCATTGGACACGACAACAACAGAAAATTGACATGGACCCAGAGCAGCAGCTTTACACACCCAAGATAGAGGACATTACGACTTCTGTGATAGAGATGTATGGAGACATCTGAGGCTCTTCATTGGACACGACAACAACAGAAAATTGACATGGACCCAGAGCAGCAGCTTTACACACCCAAGATAGAGGACATTACGACTTCTGTGATAGAGATGTATGGAGACATCTGAGGCTCTTCATTGGACACGACAACAACAGAAAATTGACATGGACCCAGAGCAGCAGCTTTATACACCCAAGATAGAGGACATTACGACTTCTGTGATAGAGATGTATGGAGACATCTGAGGCTCTTCATTGGACACAACAACAACAGAAAATTGATGGTTGTCAAACCATCAACAAGCTCTACTGGCTTGATACCCTAATATGATTGAATGGAGATAAGAAAGAAGAAAATGATGGTAACAACGCTGTTACTGAAACATCACACATTATTTGGAATTGGTGTTATTGCCTTGTGTTTCTAAACTGCCATTCTATATAGCTGTCATTGTAAGGAGAATACATGCTAAGAATGTTTGAATAAAATAAATATGATTGAACAAAATATCTACAAGATAGTGATTGTAATCATACTTGCCTTTATTGGGGGAAATTTTAAAATGAAGACATTTAGTTATATATAGAATGGGGGTTAAAATATATTTACAGTGTGATGTGGAGCAATGGCAGGTTGGCTAAAATTCTCTCCTATGGTACTTGTCAGGCTCGATGAAACTGGTGACTACAATGCGGTCGTTGAACTTACGGCCTGTCAACTGTAGCTCTGCCTTCTGGCACTCTTCAACTGTTTCAAACTCCACGTACACCTTCAACGCCCCCGGTACCTCAACTCCAGGTACTGGCCGTGGAATCTCCATGCTCCGTACCCGGCCAAACTGCTCGCACTGTTCTTTGATGTCATCGTGGATGTCTTCGTATTCCTCATCGTCTGCAAGGTCATCCTCAGTCAGGATATTCATAAGACAGAGCACTTCAGTCGGCTTAGCAACTTGTACTAAGGCTTTGGTTGGGTCCAATCCTGGCACTTGGACTGACACTGGGGCTTGAAGAAGCAAATTACTATCAACATATTTGCCACCAGTTCTTGCACGACGGACAGCCAATGTTTTGTCACCTACAAGTAATCCATTGAGGGCTTGGATAGCCGAATCTGTAACTGTTCCATCTTCATACTCAGCAAAAGCAAAGCCACGATTCAAATAGGCATTTTCCATCAAAAGATCAAAAGCTTTCAGCTTTCCAAATTGAGTCAAAATTTCCATGACTTGTTCTTTTGTCAAAGTATTGGGAATGCCACCAATGTAAAGGTTATTTGGTGAATCTTGACTACTCCAGGCATTTACTTCAGGAGGATCTTGTTCACCAGGAGGTGGCATATAGTCCTGTGGACGCCTGAGTCGTAGCATTTGCCCTTGATAATGCACTCCATCAAGATTACGAATGGTAAGTGTTGTTTCTTCAGCACATCTAAACTCAAGAAATGCAAAATTTTTATCAAAATTAATCTGGCAAGCTAGGACAGGATTGCCCTCCGTTTTACTTAATCCACAGTGAACAATTTGTTCATTAAAAAAGTTCTTCATGTCATCAGGGTTGCAGGCAAAAGGTATGTTTCCCACAAACAATCGTCTGGCTTGGCGTGCAACTGTATTCCCGGGCATGCTGCCGGGGCCATGGGATGCCAATAAAATCTGTGGATCAATCAAACCACGACCCATCATATCCTTGAATTGAATGGCATCAAGATGTTCGTAGCCTGGGGGGGCAATATCAAATTGTGTATCAATTTTCTTGATATTGCATGTCCAATCTGGACTACGGCTTCTAGAACGTCTGCGTTCATATCTCCTTTTATCACGACTCCTATAACGATCGTCACGTCGATAATCTCTTGACATTTTAAAACTTTTATACAATTATCCAATAATAAAATATTAAATTATTTCAACTAAAAGCCAAGCACGATAAACAAATGAATGGGTTTAACTCCTTTTTAAATGGCGACTAAACGTACAAAATTCGGGTATTACTCTGTTTTTTTTTTTTTTTTTTTTTTTTCTCTATTGTATATAAAATATCTAAAAGAAATTCTATGATATAATAAATAAATTTTGGCACTTACCAATTAGATTTATAACAAAATTAACAGTTATTTAAAATAGCTATTAGCTTTAAGATAATGAAGAATTGAATATAGGTTTTGCACTTTTAAGAGCCAGCATGTTACAGTTAAATAACAACATATTTAATTTTATTAACAACATTTTACACGTTACTACATTTCTTCTAATTTTCAAAAAAAGATTTTTGAACTACATTAGAAACATTTTCATTTCTAATTGATATTTTCTGCTTCATTTGAAAGTTTAACAATTCTAGTTTTTTTTTATAACACACAGTTCCAATAGAAAACCGTTTGTTTCAATTGAAATTTGATAATATTATGCCTTTCTAATATACAAGGTATGTCCCATAAGTTCCCGGACTGGGTCCATAAAAAAATAAATAAATCAAAAATGTAAATAAATTTGACTGTTTATTATAGAAAAAATATCTGG
The DNA here is from genome assembly GCA_030710605.1 of Cordylochernes scorpioides. Lineage (NCBI taxonomy): Eukaryota > Metazoa > Arthropoda > Arachnida > Pseudoscorpiones > Chernetidae > Cordylochernes > Cordylochernes scorpioides. The sequence goes on from CP092869.1 coordinate 12,620,612, forward strand.
GAAAACGGTGTGATCAATATCGAGGCGGTACGTGAGCGCGCGCAAAGGTTATTCTAATTTATTTAAAGGTTAAACCTAGCGCTGCGAGCAGAGGATTTGCATAGAATTTTGTGTGAAACTTTTGAAATGCTTAATAAAGCATTCCCCAATGACGCCCCAAAGAGAACAACTGTTTTTGAATGGCATTCTAGATTTAAAGATGGCAGAATTTCCATTGAAGATGATCCTCGTCAAGGACGCCGAAAATTTCAAATGACTGATGAAAATGTGCAAAAAAATCACCGATTTTATAAAAGAAAATCCTCTAACCACTTTGCTGGAGCTAGAGCAAGACACAGGCACCTATAAAACAACGATTGGAAGGATCGTAACCGAAGATTTGAAGCTCTAAAAGACTCCTGCAAAATTCATCCCAAGATTCCTCACTAATGAGCAAAAACTGTGTCGGCTTGTAACCTGTGAGTACATGTTGGAAACATGGAGAGACAAGATAATCACAGGCGACGAGACATGGGTCTATGGCTATGACCCTGAAACCAAGCGTCAATCTGCCGAGTGGAGAGGTCAGGATGAGCCTAGACCCAAAAAATCCAGGATATTGAAATCCATAAACCAGGTGTTGCTAGTTGCTTTTTTGGATAACAAGTGTTGAGGATGCGGAAGACAAATATAATGTAATTGGTTGTATATAGCTAGCTGGTGGTCTAAATAAATTTAAATGGAATAAAAGGATGTCTGCTGTAGGGGGGAACAATGTTAATGATTAAAGAGGAGCTCACCTGTATGTGAGAGTGTTGTGGCAGGGGAGGCATGAGTCCCTGAGGACCAATTCTGACAGCCAACTGACTGCTGTAGTATTCAGTCTGGACTACAAGCCAACCCTACTCCAGGTCCAGAACCCCATGGACATCTTCAAGGAGACGGCTTGCTACAGGAGCTCACCACTGACCAGGAAGTGTGCGTGAGGAACTACACCAAGCCTGGTGTCGGAGCTGGGAAGTGTGGCTGAAAGAAGATTTTTAAAAGGCCTATAGACCTCCCTGGCCTTCCTACGGTCTAAACTCCCCATGTGACCTGCTGCACCCCAATGCCAAGAGTCCCTCAGTGAGATGTCAAGAGCTCCTCAGTGAGATGCCAAGAGTCCCTCAATGATAGAGGCCGACCCGCTCAGCAGCCTGGAGATGACCAGACAATAGATGAGCCTGTGAACCCCCACCACCACCACCAATAACCTCAACCTTCAAATGGGAAGAAGACCCAGATCCCATCACCCATAAAGACAGGCATGAAATTGTCTCTTGCTCTTTCTGTTTTTTTTTTTTATTAAATATTTAGAGTTAAAAAAAATGAACATAATATATATTCAATATAAAACCTTGATAATATTAAGCATTTTTTTTAATTAAAAGGTTCTCAGAGTTCGCTCATAGGGGGCGCAGTATGGTTTGAACCGTAGATGGCGCCAAAATTTAAAAAAAAATGGCAGTTAGAACTCAGCAGGAAGTAAAGAGAACAGCTGACAGTACTGCCGGCCATTTTTGGTCGATGGCTTTCCCCCTACAGTAAATCCTTTTTCTATTCCATTATAATTATTTTAACCACCAGCAATAGTCCTTCAAAGGTTTTATGTATATATATATGTCATAATATATGCTCTTCCAGGATTAATAAAACAAACCAACAGCCAACGAGAGAGAGCTGGGCAGCTAAAGCGAGACACTTTAGACAACTAACTTACGACCATTTTTGGCCACATTCCTGAGGGGGGGGGGCGTCACCACCTGGCGACTATCCTGGTTAGCCCCCCGGTTGTGTACACAGGGAAAACGGTCGTTCAGCGGGTCGGTCGCCCGTCGATCCGCTCTCTCTCGGCTGGCTGCCTGGATTATTGCTCTAACAACTCGTCGTGTGATTATTTATCACCTCACCACATTATTACCACTATAGTGTCACATTGAAAGTCGACAGGATAAGACCTGGCCGGGAAGCAAATCCCTCATATACCGGAGTATGAAGAAACAAGAAGCCAAGCCACGATGATCGGCCAAACCCAACTCAACTGTAACCACTCCTCTTCGAGCCCTCAACCCCTTCTTCGCCAACCTTTGAACCGTGATCCCGAAGAAGTATTCATCTACGACGGAGATGGAGCTGCCACACACTTCTTCCAGCACTAGATCTACCCAAGAACGACCACCGTGCCAGAGCAGGACACCTTCCATCATCATGGACAAGACTCCGCCATATCCCTGCCGCTACTGTGATGTACAACACTGGTACGCTCAGTGTCACAGACAGAACTCTCCCGAATCTCAATGAACTTACCTGCTCTCTAAACCAGCATAACCTGTAAGTGAAATTGTTTTACCCCTTCCATTCATTCTTTAAATAAGTCATTCCTTGTAAATTGCCCCAATATTTACATAATTAGCTCCATTTATTCTCTCCATGCCTATTAACAATGATTTTATTCTCCATACTATTTATCGAGATATTTGTAACTCATTTAATTAGTTACCTTACCAGTAGAATTTAACAATCGTTATTTTAATTAAATAATTTCCATTTTTAAAGTAACTCTTTAAAAAAAAAACTTTAAAAAAAAATTGGAATTCTACATATTAATGCTTTACGATTTTTACTATTAACAATAGATTTTTCATAATCAATTTATTTATAAAAATATGCCTCCAGCACCTAAACTTTTGTATGTCTATTTGTATATAACCTCTCCTACTTGTAAGCACGGCTCACGAAAAATAATTTCTTTCCCTAAACGACTCAAAATTCACCCTGTAATTCAGGCGTCGAAGAATTCCGACCACCACGTGAGCCTTGCTTACAACCAACCCTTGGTGACTCTTATCTATCTTTCCCTCAATGCCCCTCTCATTCTTACAACTTTGTCAACCTTATACCAGCTCAGGACCTTTTATAGAATTATTGATTAATCAATTATCGAACTTCTATATTGTCATTTCAAAATCCTAACCTTCGCCCTTTATTTATGATAATTTATTTCGTAGTTCATCTCTAGCCTATCCACCGACCCACACCATCTAGCCAATGGTGTGTTCGTCACAGGGTGCAGATTGACTAACTGCTAGATATTTATCAACCCCTTTTTGTTCGCACTTGAACAATCTGCATCGAGCGACACACTTCGCTTCTTCTTCTCGCGCCACACGTTCGCCACACAGACCCTGTCTTCAAATCTATGTTTGTCCATTGTCCAAACCAGCACGATATAGCCTACCTCCGATATTTCCCACGGAGGTACTTTAAACATCGTCGCTGATTTTGTCCGGTCCGTCATCATTTCGCGCAGACATGGGTCTTACTTTCAACCCACCGCGAAATCATCGCCTTGCACAAGCTCCCACGACGGTTCAAACACCTCGTGTCCGAGCAGCTTGTCACTTGTAACGGACAACGCAGTCCTCGTCCCAATTTTTGGCACTGTGCGCGCATACTTTCCGCAAATTAAATATAAGTCCGTTCGACTTCCTCACCTACACACGGGACTTTTCCCCTCGGACTCGCTACACAAGTAACTGCATAGATAAGTTAGATTGGCCCAGGGCAAGTCTCCCCTCGCTCTGTTCGCCGAGGTTCTAACATTGTATGTAGTTTTATATTTACCTCAGTCCTGAGCTCACGCAATTTCCAGCCTCAACCTCACTTCTCATACTCTACACCTATAGCATAGAAAACCCATGCCAAGTTTCCCCTTGCTATGTCCGCCTGAAAATATCTTAAAGTGTAGAGTTCCCCAGTCTTAATGATCTTCAGAATTCCATCATATGTATGTGACTCTTCTTCCCCTTGTTCACACACACTCCTCAATAACATTTCCCTTATAGTACATTAGATTTTGTTGTATATAGCCTTTTATAACCTTGATATTTTCAAAGATTTCCTTAAATGTCAAACTCCCTGGTGTTGTAAAACTGCTTGTAAATAATATTTACTTGTATACTATACAATATTTTATTTACATAAAACTATGTCACCATTACCTTAACTAATTTTAACTGTAAAATTATTTTCTCTATTCCTGGCTTCTCCAGCTTTAAATATACTTAAACCATGTTCAGCCTTCTTCAACGGGGGCCATATGTCATAATATATGCTCTTCCAGGATTAATAAAACAAACCAACAGCCAACGAGAGAGAGCTGGGCAGCTAAAGCGAGACACTTTAGACAACTAACTTACGACCATTTTTGGCCACATTCCTGAGGGGGGGGGGGGCCGTCACCACCTGGCGACTATCATGGTTAGCCCCTGGTTGTGTGCACAGGGAAAACGGTCGTTCAGCGGGTCGGTCGCCCGTCGATCCGCTCTCTCTCGGCTGGCTGCCTGGATTATTGCTCTAACAACTCGTCGTGTGATTATTTATCACCTCAACACATTATTACCACTATAGTGTCACATATATATATATATGAAATAAGTTGAAGTTCTGGTTGACTCTTGTAGTACCTCGTCGACTCTCTGTAATAAGGTGATGCAACCGAGGGTCAAACCTGTAGTAACCGCGAGGGACAGTCAGGGCGTGGAGAGTTTTCCAGTACCTCTCTGCACCTTGTAGGACCTTTAACAGTTCTCACAGAGTACAGGCAGTCGTGGTCGAGGCAGAGTGGAAAACTGGGGAATGTCCACACACACAAAACGAAGCGACACAGTTGTAGAAGGAAAGTTCCATGAATAGATAAAAAGTCGAGCCAAGAGCAAGATGGAGATCGAGTAGATTTCTTACTGTTTTACATGGTCGATGAGTTGGTCCTTGGAGACGACAAGGGGTGACGCTGACCGGAAGACTAACTGTCTGTTGCTAAGCCGGGCCTTTTTATATAACTCCTCGGACAAAGAGAATTGCATCATGCACGTGTCGCTACAGGACACCGGCGCCTAACTGTCGGCTTCCAATCTATTTTTAGAAGTTACTTTGTGATTTACTTCTCTCTTGCTTTTAACTCAGCTTTTAATCTATTATATAGTTTTATTTATTCATCCTCAGTACATTACATATGGTGATGCAAGGACACATGTCAATTATGCGTATAATTATTTATAGATGTGTTTCTATATACAACATGACAATCTTGTTATAAGTATTATAATATAGGGTTGTTGGTTTAAATTATCATATATATATATATATATATATATATATATATATTAATTGAATACATTTCAATATTATTCCCCTTTTTTCTCTTGCATCAATTTTTATTAATAAATTTTATTAGATGAAAAATACTAGCCTATTCAATGACAACCTTGACACCTAATGCGTACAAAATGTAATAGATATTGTGACAACTAGCTTCAAAGATTGGCTTTCTGCAGTCTAAGAAAAGGGACAGCCGCGGGCAATAAAATAGTTAAAAATTCCGTCCCTTCAATGGCGCCTACAACGTGAGGCCGACCAATTCCAAATTAGGCCACGAAAAGTTCACAGTAAAATAACACCCTACTACTTAAAACGTGTAACTTGTAAAATTCTGTCTGATGCACAAACTAATAGATAATGTGTGCTAGTTGGAGGCTACGGAAAATCCAGGAATGGAAAAGACCACGAGGCAGCCAACCACGTGGAGAAACGGATCCCGCCATTCTTGAGGTAAGATTTGGTACATTTATGGGAGTGCTTTTTTTGTTTAGTGATTTATGATAGATTTATTTATTTTGTCCTACCGGGAGAATCCTGTATGGCACATGTGCCTAATAAAGGCTTTTGTTGTTGTTGTTGTTGATTTATGATAGATGATTAATGTTAGATTAACGAGTTATTTTAAATTATGCCAAACAATATGCTAGAAGGCCGCAATTGTCTACTTACATTTTTAGTTTTATTAGGTATTATTTTGTTTATTATTTACTAGCGGACGTACCCGGCTTCGCCCGGGTTCTACCCGAGTAAAGGTTTGTCTAACGAATCTCTCGATAAAGTGAACATTTTTTCCCGGTCCCTTGAAAAATACTCGATAAGTTGAATAAAATCAATATTAATTGGTTCCCTCGGTAATTGGAAGTTAAAGGAATAGTATCTTGCCTTGGAATTGTATCATTATTCTTGTCTCAAATAAATTGCCGTGTCATCCTGAATTTTGTCTTTCCTAATTTTCTACATTACAAAATCATCGTATCATCATGATAATATTTAGAGCAGATTGTTGAATTATAACAGATAAATTAGAATATATATCTTGATTATTTTAAAGCGAAAAGTTATTTCAAAAATTTTATTCGCTAGAAACCTTCCCAGTACTATACTAAATAACTCCCCAAAGTTTCATGGCGTTCCAATGAGTGGTTTGGTCAGGCATAAAGGACAAACAGAAACACACACACACATACATTCATTTTTATATATATAGATTTCTTAAATGAAATTAGGCATATATTGACATACATATATGTAGTATATTTTGACATAGATAAATCACAACCTTCTTCTAATACTTATTATAACCCCATATCTATATAAAAATATGTATCAAACTTGTAATAATAGAAGTGACAAATAAAACTAAAGATGTAGAGGTAGACGACGCGACAAAAGACCAGACGAACAGGTGTTTATGATAATGAGTTCAATCCCCCCGTCAGCAGGTGGCCAGACATAATTAATAACCCAGCGCTTGACAGGTGGCGTGATTACGGGAACCAATCAGAACTCGCCGCCATCTGCGAGCGTCCAATATATAAGCCCCCCAAGATGGGACAAAGTTAGTTGTTCAGTTAGTTAGTTGGTTTTCAGAGCGACGCCGTCATACGGTCGGGTTTTTCACCCCTATCCGCGATGTAGGGCATCCGTGACGCCCGTGGTCCGACTTGCCTTCGTCCGTGGTCTACCTCTACCTTCTTGGAGTTACCATCTAAACCTGCCTCTGTCTCTTGCTGTCCCAGTGCGGGAATCCCATCACGCACCCACTACCACGACTGCCCAGCACATTCCACCTCGGGATTACTACATATATTCATAATCGAGTAGAATAATATTTGTCTATGTAAAAAAAAACATATATATATGTTTAATTAAAAAGGCATATTTTTGATCAAAATATCATTTATTTTCCAATATTTCAGTTGGCTGAACGCCAACCTTTATCAAGGTGTTCTGAATATTTTGAAAATTAACAGTAACGCCAATTTTATATTTAAAATTATTTGTACTATGTGTAAAAGATTTTCGTATAAAAATAAATAAAAATAACAAAATATATAAAAAGGAAATGTTAAACTACAAATTTTTTTACTGAAAACACAAAGCGCAAATAAATATAAATATAAAATTGTGAAATTTGAAATAAAACATAAATGAAAATAGGAAAATATTTTTTTTTAAATGATATCACACAAATATATATGTTTATGTTAAATTTAAACAAATCCATATGAACGTCGTTTTAACCTATTGTGTAACATTATAACCACCATTCTAAATCTAGTATTACCCATTCCTCTTTTTTAAAAAAGACCATAATTGAAAACACTGCATCATTTTGGTAATATATTTTTAAAATCCTATATTGTCAACACCGGCCTTTTTTTTTTAACAAGGTACACCAGTTTAGAGTATTTGAGATCTCAATTTTTATTTTATTAGTTAACAATCTTAAAAATTCATAATATTCGCTGGTAGATAGAAAATTACAAGGAAAAAAAAAAGAAGATGGGGGGGGGGGGAGAGGGAGAGTGGGGAGTCAGAGCTCCTGAGAAATTAGTGCAAAAAAAATGTAGTTCTTCAAGATTTTAGTGGAAGGAATTTTCCAGCCATCCAACTGAAGCACCAAATGAGATAAGTAACTTTCATGACATTTTTTTTTAAATAGGTTATATTTATGTATATTCTCCTAATTTATTCTTATTGCCCCGTTTTATTTATTTATTTTTATTTCTCATCTTTGTGTGACCGTTTCAATAGATAAATAAATATAATGTATTCTGAATCGCAACTTTTAGTTGTCAATTATTTTTTAACCCCAGTGCGCGCAGGATATATGCAAGCTATATTATTTTATATAGCAGGATGTATAATTCGTGAATTCCCTGAGAACGGAAGAGCCTTCATGGATTTCGGGACGAAAGCGTCGGAAATCAGCTCATCACAAGGGCATTGTTCATCACGAGTATCTTCCTGCAGGCCAAACAGTTATTAACGAAATGTATTTGGGCATTCTTCGCCTTCTAAGGGAAGCGATTTGAAAAAAAAGGCCAGAAAAATGGACTAAAGGTGACTGGATCTTACACCATGACAATGCCAGCCCTCACACAGCGCACTTGGTGGCGAGTTATTTTGGCGAAAATCCGGACACAAATCATACCTCAACCGCCCTATTCCCCAGACATCGCACCAAATGACTTTTTCCTGTTCCCCAAACTTAAAGCAGTTCTAAAAGGAAGACATTTTGACACCAGGGATGACATAATACAAAAATCGCTGTTGACATTGAAGAGAATTCCAAAAGAGGCCTATAAAAACTGTTTCGACAATTGGGAGAAACGATGGCGCTGGTGCGTTGAAGCAAGGGGGGATTACTTTGAAAAGTTCCAATATATATATATTTTTTAATATCTTACCTTTTTTTTATGGACCCAGTCCAGGAACTTATGGAACATACCTTGTATATCAACTATTTTTACAAAATTCATTTAAATATTTAAATATATTTGATACAATATTATTTTATATTTATTACTAGCGAATTAACCCGGCTTCGCACGGGGTTTTACCTGAGTAACGGTTTGTCTAACGAATCCCGGCCCCTTGAAAAATACTCGATAAGTTGAATAAAATCAATAATAATTGGTTCCCTCGGTAATTGGAAGTTAAAGGAATAGTATCTTGCCTTGTAATTGTGTCATTATTCTTGTCTCAAATAAATTGCCGTGTCATCCTGAATTTTGTCTTTCCTAATTTTCTACATTACAATATCATCGTTTTATCTAGTGAACATTTTTTCCTGGTTGGCAATATTTATTCGAATTTTATATTTAAACGATACTCATTATTTCTTTATGTTATATATATCTCGTCTCGCACAATTATTTAAACTTTTTAAAATAAAGTACAATACTTAAAATAAAATATGTCTCTTATACAATCTAAAATTAGAAAATAAGCTTTTAAATCGGTAACCTCAAGGAGATAGCCATTATAAAGCACTAATATTTGAATTATTTTTACTTAATATATTAGCCCTGAAAGACCCAAGGTCATCAGGCGTGGAGCAGACTTCCTGCCTAAGCCTATCTCCGGCGCAAGGTGGCGCTGCTTGCGAGTTAAATCAACAAATCTGCAAATAACTCTAAGGGTATTCAAGATATTCAAGAAATTATTTTTCAGAAACCTTCCCAGTACTATACTAAATAACTTCCCAAAGTTTCATGGCGTTCCAATGAGTGGTTTGGTCAGGCATAAAGGACAGACAGACACACACACATACATTCATTTATATATATATAATAGACTAGCTGGGCAACGCCCGGGTTTTATGTTAATTAAATGTTTTTATTCAAATATACTATTCGTTACAATTATAAATTGGCACCGTGGATGTCACTTTTGTGAAACGTCCCGCTCCAAACTTTGTGTCAGAGAAGCGATATTTTGTATCTGATAATCAAACATGATACAGCAATATTGTCATCATCCTTTTCTGACTAAAAAAAAAACAACTATTTTTGCCCAGAACCTGTCAATTTTATTTTTTATTGGCTAAAAATCCGATAAATATATTTTCCAGATTTTTCTCTATGTCCTGTCAAAACACGTTTTACATGTACATTAGGTCAGCTGATATTACCTCCCATCTTCACCGCTAGAGGCGCTGCTTGCGGGCGAAAAGGCAAATTTGCAACGCAATTTGCAAATACCTCGAAGAATATTCGGGATAGAGACCTGAAATTTTCACTATAAGTTTTTCCAGATTCTATTCTATATACTGTTAAAATTTCAGTCAGATTAGTTACGTATTGTGGGCGTGTAGAGCCGACATAGATACCCACATACTTTCATACATACATACATACACTGACTTTTATATATATAGGGATTGTGTATATTAAATAACACATATATATTTATTAATTTTTACATAACTCTGAAAAAAAGTCGATCATAGGCCCTTTTTATATTTATGTTCTCTAAGAGCCAATTAAAAAATAAGATAGACCTTCAGTATGTTTTGGTGATAATTATAAAATTTCTTTCTATTTCTATATGTCATATATAAAGAATAATAAATTCACTTGAACTTTTAAATAGTTTTATTTTATTTTAAAGCATCTCATTAATTGTAGGAATCATGAAAGCTAAGATCTTTATTCTTTAATTTTGGAAAAAACAGAAAAAGTGATTTTGGTAATTTAGATGGCATTTTGTTGAAAATATAAAGCTTAACCTTTTGAAAAAATTACAATAAATACAAATTATAAAAATACAGATAAATTTGAGAGTGTAAGGCTTTGAAATAGTGTGATATAAAAAAATTTTGCATTAAAAAAATTTTTTTTTCGTGAATTCAAGTAAAGATATAAAAGTTTCTGAATAAAAGGTCAATGCTACTTTATTAATGGCTGCGTATTTTAAAATATTAATGTGTGCAAGGAATACACGAAACAATTTTGTTTTTAGTTTGTAAGCGACCCCCAGCCTAAAGTTTCTGGTCATCTCGTTACACTTGAGGATTAGTGTTTTTAAATTTTTATCATCATACCAAAACACAGTATTCTAAACTGTGTAGAGATCGTTCTTACCCCTTTAAAAATGTTGACGCGCAAATTATAAAACAAATAGGATTTTCTGAATACATATATTTTTAAAGTAGTTTAAAGAATATCTAAAGAATCTGATTATTTTGAAGTCCTAAAGAACGATTTATATTTGTGACGCATTTCAAAATCTGTTTTATAGATGGATACGTTTCCGGTTTTATTATACCTTCTCAATGGAATAATCTTTTCTCTTGGAGATGAACTTCCTGCTTGTTTACCGGTATTGTTATTATTTTTACATTATTGGAAAAAAGCTGTTTATGATTAAAAAAAAAAAAACAATAAATTCACTATTTGTCAATATTCATTTTAAAAGACGGTATTTATATTGAATCTATTTTCGTAGATATATGTCAAAACATATTTAAAATACAGTAGAACTTGGATAATTCGAACTTCTTTAATTCGAAAACCTCTTTAATTCGAATATTTATCTTGGTCCCTAGAAGCCTTAAGCCTTTATTCAAAACATCTTTAATTCGAATTTTTGGATAATTCGAAAATTTTTATGGTCCCTTGGGGTTCGAATTATCCAAGTTCGACTGTATATCTTATTTAAGGTTATATTTCTACCTTAATTTTTTGGAACAAAAGATATTATACCCCAGCCAGGATCAATAATTATTTCAAATCATTGATTTTATTTCTATATTTAATGTACGTTTTTCATGATGATAAAATTATTAGATTTTAAAGATTAGCCTAACTATATTTATTTAATATGTCTATAATTAATAATTTATTTGACATTAAAGAAAGTTCTATAAAATCATAGGAAAAGGGATAATGCCAATAGATATAAGAAGACAAAATTAAATGTTGTATTGTTTGTATTCATTATTGGTACACTAAGCAAAAATATAAATATTAAAGTACCTGAGATGTCATTGAAATATGCAATGAAATTAGATTTATGCCAAGTAGTGACAGCAGACGTACTTTTGACTTGAGATAGGAAAATAAAATGAAATGTTATATTAGGAAATTTGAATTATTTTTATTGTTATTTATAATGTTTACAAACAACACAACATTTGGTAAGGCACAATTTGGATTATAGATTATAAACACAAGGTAATAAGACCAAATCCAAATAAATAAATAGTGTGTGATGTTTCAGCATTGTTACCATCTTTAGACAAAAGTATTGAATGAGAAATTTTACCACAGCATGTTTTAAATAGTTACTGTTATCAAAAAATTGGGTTTTTTTCTACTTTTAATTCAAAGAATAATATTCTGTGTTTCTCAGAAAACTATCTTCTTATCTGCTATCTTGTTTACACACTTGATAACAGTAACTATTTAAAACATGCTGTGGTAAAATTTCTCATTCAGTACTTTTGTCTGAAGATGGTAACAACGCTGTTACTGAAATGTCACACACTATGTATTTATTTGGATTTGGTCTTATTACCTTGTGTTTATAACACAACATTTATACAATGCATTAGTGCTTCATATGTTATAAGAAATTTAAATTATTTTTGATGCATATGATTCTTTTAAAAATAAATCAATTTTCTACTGTCCTTAGTACAATGATCAAATAATGGGAGGACCTGGCTTACATCATTGGTCTCTTCTTCTTCTTCTTTCTTATCTCCACACTGGGTGAAGTAGAATGCAGCTGACTTTGTCATTAAGACTGGGAGCACTACTCAGTGGCAGGCAGACTTAGCTCCAAAAGAAATGGCCACCTCTGACATGAGGAACAGACGCCATGTACAGCTGCTCCTAACATGGAGTACAAACAATTCTCATCCTGTATCCCTGGATTAGGAGCCCTTACAGGGTACTATCAGCCGGGCCAGCTGAGACCAGGTTTTTTAGTGAGCTTGTTACTGCTCCCCCTCCTCCTTTTTCATCCGGGCTTGGGACCGGCAAAGGCGGTAAACCCTCCCAGCAGTTTCACCAGTTTAATCTACTATACTGTTGTAATATTGCATTTTTTGGTTATTTTATCATTGCAGAAATATCTTTATTTACCGGGCTGCTAACCATAATGGATAATGTTTTAAGCTTCAAATTTATCATAGCAGTAAGGGTAGTAGAAAATTGAATTATTTTTAAAAGAAATATAAATGTTTTATTTTTTTTTTACTTATCCTTTTAGTCTAAATTAGACAAGATCTTGGAGGTTGTTCTCATAAAGAAGTTCAATAACTCTTCTTGGTTCTCTGTACAGGGATCTTTTGTCCTTTCCAATGCAATTTAGTAAATGTTGGGGAGTGGTCTCTTCGGTTTTGTACCTAGTGCACATGGGGAAGCTTTTGGCTCCCTCTTTATAGACTAGAGGGTGCAGGTGACCAGATTTCCATCTGGCCAACTGTGTTGATTCCCTTCTGTTTAGTTGGAGGGTCTGTTTGAATTATACATGTAAAAACCGTGATTGCCAAACTAGGTATATTCATTTTCAAAATAGAGCAATCCATAGATAAATCATTAATTAAAAAAGCATATATTAGATCAAAATATCATTTATTTTACCTATATTTCAGTTGGCTGAACGCCAACCTTTATCAAGGTGTTATAACATTTTAAAGTATGACACACTTTAAAATGTTATAACACCTTGATAAAGGTTGGCGTTCAGCCAACTGAAATATTGGTAAAATAAATGATATTTGGATCTAATATATGCCTTTTTAATTAAAGGTATATGTATTTGTATTTATTTCATTAGTTGGTTATAAATTCAAGCATGATATCAGTTTACTTTCCTTTCTTTTCTTCTATAACTCTCTACTCAAACCTTGTAATTATTTAATTGTTTATGTAATATAGTATCTTAGTGTTGTTTCTTGAGGGATATCGTGTCTTATCTATATATATAATTGCCTTATTCTGTCTGAAGCTCACGGATAGAATGCACGCCCATTGGCTGCCGGCGAACACGTGTCCTCCCTGCCCCCCTCTAGACAACCCTGTTATCAGCTGTGTGATACATACACCTGTCTATAGCGGCCATTCTAGACAACCCTGTTACCCTGTTACATCCACCTATCTATACAGACCTCCCTGACTATAGCGACCACTGACCACCCTGCCTATAGCGACCACTCTAGACAACCCTGTTATCAGCTGTGTGATACATACACCTGTCTATACAGACCACCCTGTCTATAGCGACCACCCAAGACAACGTTTTTAAAATATATTCGCACTCGGGTAAAACCCGGGCGTTGCCCGGGCCATTCGTCTAGTTTGATAATAAATAAACACACATCAAAAATAGTTCAAATGTCTTCTATCAAATGGTGCATTAATTCATCACATTTATGTTGTATTGTTTGTAAACATTATTGGTATACTTAGCAGAGTGACCAAAATACTAAATTCCTCAGATATTGCAAATATTGTCCTCGAATTATGCAATCTGTTTTACCAATTAGTCTTCTTCTTCTTCTTTCTTATCTCCCCTCAATTATATTAGAGCAGTGATTCTCAACCTTTTTTTTGTTGCGGCATTATTTTAAAGATTTGAAAATTTGGCGGCACAATTTTAGAATTTCGCGGCACACTTTTGCTAACTTGAATGCAAGAAAATTCAAATTATGTATCAATATTTCTATGCAAAATATAAGTAATATACATCTCTAACATTCAATTTGCTAATTTCGTTATTTTAAAAAGTAAAAAAATGAAAAAGAAAAAAAGAAAAACCAATACAAACGTGAACATAATCATATGACTAAAATTCGGCGGCACATTTTTAGAATTTCGCGGCACACAAAATTACCGCGGCACATTGGTTGAGAATCACTGTATTAGGGTATCAAGCTTGTAAAGCTTGAGACTTGGCAACCATCATGATTGGGTGAAGTAGAATGCGTCTGCCTTTGTCATTAAGACTGGGAGCACTACTCAGTGGCAGGACAACTTAGCTCCAAAAGAAATGGTCGCCTCTGACATGAGGAACAGACACCATGTGCAGCCGCTCCTAACATGGAGTGCAAACGCTGCTCATCCTGTATCCCTGGATTAGGAGCCCTTACAGGGTACTATCAGCCGGGACAGCTGAGCCCAGGTTTTTTAGCAAGCTTGTTACTGCTCCCCCTCCTCCTTTTTCATCCGGGCTTGGGACCGGCAAACCAATTAGTGAAAATAGATAGCGAAAAGCATTGTTCAAACCAGGGACATCAGGTTCTAAAGTCTAAAGCTTTCGCAGCTAGGCTATTTTTCCTTATTATATAGTAATTTGATGCACTAGCGCGCCATCTGTTATCAAAATACGAAACTATTATAGACACGTATGATTCCTTTTTTTTTTTTTAAATAAAATAATTTCTACTTGCCCTTACTACAATTACTCCTACTCCCATTAATTTTTCCATTGCAGTAAGGACAGTAGAAATTATTTTATTAAAAAAAGAAAAGAATCATACGTGTCTATAATAGTTTCTTATTTTGATAGTAGTAATTTAAAGAAGAATTAATATTTACAAATTTAAATTTTCAGCCAGGGAGTCTTCCCCACCGTATAAGAGTCCTCTTTTTTTTTTACCAATTAGTGACACCAGACGTACTTCTGAATTGTTTTGCACTGATGCTTTACCAACTTTCAATGAATGGTACTACAAGGTTGGCCCAAAAGTTTGTAAACACTTGGGAAAAAATTGTAATACAATAGAACTACCTCCCTGTGAAGAACAACACCTAATTGCAGAGCCAAAGTGTTCTTTAGAGAGAAGTGTCCTCTTATCGGAGAGTTGATAAATTGTGAAAATGGTAATTTTACAAATGAAAACTGTTCTTTGTAGAGAGAGGCCGCTAACTGGGTGTTTGCTAAAGGGAGATTCTACTGTATTTCATGTTCAACTTTTAGCGAAATATAAAATTGAGCCTACTCCACACCGACGAGCGCCAACAGCGCGAAACGCGTTCGTGGATGGCTTTTCTTGATTTATCAAGAAATTGGGTTAGCCAAATATCAGGGAACAGGCTAAATCAATGTTTAGTTGATTTCTGTTCCACCAGATGGCGCTCCGCCATCTGAAAAGCACATGTGCTCTTGGTCAGGATATGCCTTTTTATTTTTAATATGTAATTGTAAAACGACACTTCAAGTTACACCGCATGAGTTTCTTTTTAAACGAAAAATCAAAATTTTATCTCAAGGTGAAATATCGGCTATTTCTAACCTTTTTGGATGAGGTATGAAAGGGTGAATTATGAAGAGTAATGACGAACGGAAAAATAAAAGTGTCCAGGGATTCATAATTCACCCTTTCATACCTCATCCAAAAAGGATAGAGATAGCCGATATTTCACCTTGAGATAAAATTTTCATTTATCGTTTAAAAAGAAACTCATGCGGTGTAACTTGAAGTGTCGTTTTACAATCACAGGCCGCAGTGTATAATATGTAATTGTGTTAATACATTTTTGAACAAAGAAAAAATTATAAATACAGTAGAACCTCCATGAGAGGACATTCACGCTAGAGGATACCTCTCTACAATCGACAGTTTCCATCGCCGAAATAATCATTTTTAATATTTAGCAACTCTCTGGTATGAGGACACTTCTCCCTAAAGGACACTTTGGCTCTGCAACTAGGTGTTGTCCTTTACAGAGAGGTACGGTGTACTATTTTAATCTACCTGAATAAATGCAATGGGAAGAAAAGCGTATACATTTAGAAAATAAATAAAAGGATAAAGAATTCATTTTACTCCTTAAGAAACCGTAACTAATGGCCACCTAAGGTAGGCCTAAATCATCAAGTAAACAATAGCGCACAAATGTGTTGGTGTCTTTTGCGACACCTTGTCTTCTTCTTCTTTCTTATCTCCACTCAATCATATTAGGGTGTCAAGCTTGAGACTTTGATGGTTGAGATTTGACAACCATCATGATTGGGACACCGTGTAATACTTTTAAGCACTGTGTGCACAACACTAACAATGATCATTGTATCCCGCATGCCAAAGTTTGATATTTTTAGCAATGAATTTGGGACATTGTGCTCCGCTGAGTCGAGAACAGAATCCATGTTTGTGCACAGAAGGATTTCCACTATGACTTCACAGAGTGCGATGCCCACGGGGGAAGATGGAGGGTGTCCGTCCCTCTCCCCGGAACCTGTGTCGGTGGGGCACCCAATGCTCCCAAGAGAGTAAACGACTGCAGTGAGTTCTGTTGTCTTTCTTCCTATTTGTTGGAGCCCTTTGTTGGCAGGCTAAACACAAGGTAATAACACCAAATAAATAAAAGTGTTGTTGCCATCTTCAGACAAAATTACTGAAAAAATGGCCATTCAGAACTTTTGTCTGAAGATGGTAACAACACTGTTAATGAAAATTAGAAACTATTTTAAGCGCGTAAGATTATTTTTGAAATTAAACAATTTCTACTGCCCTTACTGCAACGGAATCTTACGCGTCTAAAATAGTTTCTAATTTTCATAACAGATGGCGCACTAGTGCATCATAACACTGTTACTGAAACGTCACACACTATTTATTTATTTGGATTTGGTCTTATTACCTTGTGTTTATAATCTCTAATCCAAATTGTGCCTTATCATCTAGGCAAAATTTTTATTTATTCATTTTTTTTTATTCCATTGTATAATTATACAAGGTCACGGAGACTAAATTCATAGATCAAATTCACCATCTTGGTAGGGTTGGATTACAGGTCCTGTCAGGCTAAAATATTGAAATATACTACAGTAGAACCTCCCTGTAAAAGACACCTAATTACAGAGCCAAAGTGCCCTTTAGGGAGAGTTGTCTTCTTACCGGAAAGTTGCAAAATAGTAAAAAATGCTAATTTTGCAAATGTGAAAACTATCCTTTGTAGAGAGGTGTCCTCTAGCGCGAAGGTCCTCTCATTTGGATGCCCTGAGCACAAATAAAATGCATTCAATTATAAAACCACTTGGAACAAAAGGAATAAAGGTTCGTGTTAAAAACTTGATGAGCACTTCCACTAAGAGACCTCTCTCTACAAAGGAGAGATTACATCATACAAGGTAATAGAACCAAATCAAATAAATAAATAGTGTGTGAAGTTTCAAAAACAGTGTTGTTACTGAAATGTCACACACTATTTATTTATTTATTTGAATTTGGTCTTATAACCTTGTGTTTATAATCTATAATCCAAATTGTGTGCCTTATCATTACATCACCAAAATAATCAATTTTACCAATTAGCTACTCTCCAGTGAGAGGACAAACTCATAAGACACTTTGACTCTTGTTATCTTCTTCTTTCTTATCTCCACTCAATCATATTAGAGTATCAAGTTGTGACCCTTGATGGTGTCTGTTTGACAACCATCATGACTGGGTGAAGTAGAATGTGTTTCCTTTGTCATTAAGACTGGGAGAACTACTCAGTGGCAGGCCGACTTAGCTCCAAAAGAAATGGCCGCCTCTGACATGAGGAACAGATGCCATGTACAGCCGCTCCTAACATGGAGTACAGATTATCCTGTATCCCTGGATTAGGAGCCCTTACAGGGTACTATCAGCCTGCAACCCCAAGACCCATTATTGACTGTATTGATTCATCCATTGATGAGCTCTACTCTTCCCCGGCAGACACCATCAAAAGTCTCAGCCTTTACAAGCTTGATACCTTAATATGTTTGAGTGGAGATAAGAAAGAAGAAAAAGAAAACATAAAAATAGAGCAGGAGGGACAAGCACTGGTTCTGTCCTCCCAAGAGAACAACAGTCTTTGATTTCCAGACTTAAGTCTGGTCATCTACGGACAATGACTTTCCAGAATGGTTGCAAGGTTTTCTCACTATGTACTAAGTGTCAACCTGCAACCCCAAAACACATGAGCTCTACTCTTCCCTGTCAGACACCATCAACAAGCTCTACAAGCTTGATACCCTAATATGATTGAGTGGAGATAAGAAAGAAGAAGACATATAAACTTAACACTCTGCAACTAGTTGAGAGAGGAGGTTCTACTGTACTAGCATCATTATAAAATTCATTAAAAGACAGGTGGTTGTGAATTGCAGGTTTTACTAGCTTGTTTAGTGTCACTAACTCTTCTAGTAAATGATACCAATTTGTGGAAGTTCTTTGTGAAACACATGTTTAACTTCAAGTTTAGGAGCAAGGATATTGGTGAACTTTTTTTTTTTCCAAGTGTGAGTTGATCATGTTTGCCATCTCACTGATAGAAAAAAGGTGCTTTTTCTCTCTTTTTTTTTTTAAATGAAGTAACAGAATAAAATAAGAATATAAACTAATAATGCATTTCGTTATTCGTGAAAAATACAAGCTTTCGGATCTTTCCTTCTACAGACATAGCTATGCTCATATATGATCTGATCTGTTTTGTTTAAAGATAATATATCAGTGATATATTATTACTTTACTCTGTTTTGATTCGAAACAAATCAAACGTTTTTATTATCATCTTGTACATAACAAAAGGCTTGTGATATAATGTGAAAATGTGCAAGAATTGTAAAAGAATAAAATAATTATAGTACCATAAAAATGGTGTTCATTTATCTTTAAAGATATCTAAATATATATAAAGTGCAATTTCTTATAAAATATAACTTTCACTATTTATCTTCAACCTATAATAGAAACTTATTGTTGTGTGGGAGCCTGGAAGTTACAGGGCCGTACTAAGGGATGTAACTTTTTATTGGGGCCAGGGTTGGGGCTGGTCCGGGGATGCATCTTGTCTGTAGCTTCTTGGCACTCGGGTCGGTCCTCTGTAGGGTCGGTCGGTGCGGGTCGGGCCGTCTTCATTTTGCGTTGATCCAAAAATGGAACTTAAGTCCAAATTCTCTACAAAATAAATAAAGAGAGCAAGCAAGAAAGTTGGTCCGTGGTCAAAGTGCAATTTCTCGACAAACTCAGTTGTTAGATGACTCACAGAGAGAGTTTAAAATTAATTTAAAAAAAAATAAAATTAATTAAAATAAAGAATAAAAAAAAAATTTCAAAATCGTGAGCCTTGCTAGTTAAGATAGCGGGCGTGTGTTAGTCGTGCCCCCGTGTCCAGCGTTCAGGGTCGCGCTGTGGTTACACAACAATGTCAATATAAAGCTCATTTACTACTTCCCCCTTCCAGAAACTATTGATGATGCCCTGGCCATAGCTATGCCTGTAGAAGGAAAGATCCAAAAGCTTATATTTTGCATGAATAAAGAAATACATTGCTACTGTTTATATTCGTATTTTATTCTTTATAGCACAAGGTAATAAGACAAAATTCAATTAAATAATTTTATTTAGATTTGGTCTTATCACCTTGTTAATACCTTAATTTACCTTTAATTTTTGTTTTTATTTTTATTTTACCTGTAGAAGGGCATTGCCCGAAAGCTTGTAATGTTTTACAATTAAAAGAAACTCATCTTCTGAAACTTCTTACTTGACATATCTTACTGGAAGAGTCTTTGACCTATAATCCCTTTGGTAAAATTATAAATAAAAGACAATTCGCGCTGAGGGAAGAGTTTCTTTTATATATATATATTGGCAATACAAGCTTTCGGCTTCAACAGCGTAGTTATACCTGTCAAAGGGCTGTTGAGTCAACTTCTAAGTTTGAAAAGGGCTGAATTTGTTAACTTCAAGTTGTTTTTAGAGTAATTGTCCTCCCTCTATGGTAATCATGTGTTGCTAACCCCACTGAGTTGCCAGGTTGAAGGGGACCCATGGCTGCTAGACATCTTCATTTGATTGGTCAGTTCGCTGTGGTAAGATATGTTTTGGTCTCCCTTGCAGGCTCTTCTCCTCCTCTTGGTGGTTGGACTCCCTTTGTAACATTGCTTCTCTGCCGTGGTCTCTCTTCCTTCCTCTAACACTGCTGACTACTTGGGGAATGTAACCACTACTGTGCTTAGTTTACATGTCTATTGTGCTGTGTTTAACCTACTACTTTCTAGTAGCTTGCTATGTAAGTAACATTGTAGGAATACAGTACCAAACTTAGCTATAAGAACATTGCTTGAGAGATATTCTTTTATAAATTCTATTTAATTCGAATAATCCACTATAAACTCTCTAACTCCGCCCTTGCCGGTCCCAAGCCCAGATGAAAAAGGAGGAGGGGGAGCAGTAACAAGCTCACTAAAAAACCAGAGTTCAGCTGGCCCGGCTGATAGTACCCTGTAAGGGCTCCTAATCCAGGGATACAGGATGAGCAGCATTTGTACTCCATGTTAGGAGCGGCTGCACATGGCGTC
Source organism: Cordylochernes scorpioides (assembly GCA_030710605.1). Classification (NCBI taxonomy): domain Eukaryota; kingdom Metazoa; phylum Arthropoda; class Arachnida; order Pseudoscorpiones; family Chernetidae; genus Cordylochernes; species Cordylochernes scorpioides. The sequence continues at coordinate 12,641,585 of CP092869.1, forward strand.
TGTTCCTCATGTCAGAGGCGGCCATTTATTTTGGAGCTAAGTTGGCCTGCCACTGAGTAGTGCTCCCAGTCTTAATGACAAAGGCAGACGCATTCTACTTCACCCAGTGTGGAGATAAGAAAGAAGAAGAAGAAGACTATAAACTCTTTAATTCAACCCACTATAATTTCAACATCTACCTTAATTCATCCATTTTTTTTTTCAATCCCATTAAGGCCATTAAAATTTACTATAATTCAACACCTATATTAATTCAACTGAAAGTTCTGATCCTTTGGGGTGTTGAATTAAAGAAGTTAGGACTGTAATGCTATCACCAATGATGGTGACTAACAAATAGGAGAATATTTGTCCATGTAATCACCAAAATTTGATACACACTGACAACAAGCATTATATATAAAGCTATAGCATTTGTTTTGAATAATTGGAATTAGTTTGATGCTGCTTTTTCAACTGGAAACAATTTCCTGCTGTCTCTACTGCAGTGAGAAAATATTCTTCTTTCTTATATATAAAATAAAAGGATTTAAAAGCGCAAATATTTCTTTTATACATAAAACGAACTTCTACTGTCCTTACTGCGATGAAAAAATATATTGGGAGGGCTTGGCTCATCAGTGGTGAACCCTCCAAGCGGTTTCGCCAATTTAATCCACCAGACCGCCTCTCAGAGCTCTAATACTGTATTGGATCATTCTGCTTTTATATGTTACACTGAAGGATGGAATCTTAGAAATGGTTTTCAAGTAAACTATGGACATATATAAGCTTATAGGACAGTAGAATTACATTCAAATATTTGCTTCGAGCAATGCTCTTCATTAAACTATAAAGACAAGGCCAGTTGTGTTAATTCTTCTTTCTTATCTTATTGGGCGAAGTAGAATGCGTCTGCCTTTGTCATTAAGACTGGGAGCACTACTCAGTAGCAGGCCGACTTAGCTCCAAAATAGCTGCCTCTAACATGAGGAACAGACACCATGTGCAGCCGCTTCTAACATGGAGTACAAATGCTGCTCATAATGTATCCCTGGAGCCCTTACAGGGTACTATCAGCCGGGCCAGCTGAGCCCAGGTTTTTTAGTGAGCTTGTTACTGCTCCTTCTCCTCCTTTTTCATCCAGGCTTGGGACCGGCAAAGGCGGAGTTAGAAAATTTTGAAGGACCTGGCAGTGATCCAATAAGTCAGCTCTGTGATGCCCTCCCACTAGAACCTCTTCATGGGTCATGTTGAAAAAAAAAAACCTTCTTGTCCATTTGATTACTCTTTTTTTACCCCAATTATATTGAAATGTTTCATGAATTTAACAAAAATATAATATGATGTATCTCTCAATACTTGGAAGTTAGTTTGAAAATTTTCTTTACATTTTCTAGAGCTAGAAATGGATAGTACTTTCTCTGAATGAAATGCTTACTTTTGTTTGCCTTTTGTGTTCAATATATTCAACTTCAGCAAAGACAGGATAAATATACTAGTGGAAACTGTTTGGAACCTCTTTGGTTTGAAAGTTTTTTTTTTTTTACTTATCCTTTTATTAGTCTAAATTAGACAAGATC
>CP092869.1:12643246-12794262 GCA_030710605.1 Cordylochernes scorpioides
AATTGGGTTGGCCAAATATCACGGAGCAAGTTAAATAAACGTTTAGTTTATTTTTGCTCCACTAGATGGCGCTCTGCCATCTAAAAAGGCACATGTGCTCGTGGTCAGGATATGCTTCCTTTATTTTTAATATGTTTATATATAATTTGAAATGTGTTATGTTGTTCACCAATTTTGGGGACTTCAGAGCCTCAGGTCCGAAGCTGGTAAAAAGTTCTGGAAGAAGATCTTGGACAGCGACGGGGTTCAGGATGTCAAGGAAGTCTTCACGGATGACAACATGGACCAAGTACTGCAGCTACGAGCTATCATGATCTTTGATCCATTCGCCATGATAGCTAAGTTGGTCCGGCGATGCGCCAATCTCCAATCTGGCAACCAGTTCTATTTCTCAAAGTATGAACTGTTGTCGCTGCATCTGATGGTATCGTACAATCCCCGTCTAGACCGGGACTTCGTGGCTATCATGGATCGTAGGTAAGTCCCAGATCTTCCTAGTCCATACAGATCGGTTTCAGAAACTATAGCATTGTTGTTGTTGTGTCCAATGAAGAGCCTCAGATGTCTCCATACATCTCTATCACATCAAATGCAATGTTATCTTTCTTAGGTGTGTAAAACTGCTGCTCTGGGTCCATGTCAACTATCTGTTGTCGTTGTCGTGTCCAACGAAGAGATGTTTCCATACATCTCTATCACAGCAATAGCAATGTTCTCTTTCTTGGGTGTATAAAGGTGCTGTTCTAGGTCCATGTCAATTTTTTGCAAGGCTGCGGCCATTGCTGGACATAAGAATATGTGGGTAGGTGTTAGTTCCACATCAGGACAGTTCTTGCATGTCCTATAGGTTCTTGTACCATCTGGATGTATTGTCATTCCTTTATAGTGTTTCGTTCTGAGTCTTGTTATAGTTTTTGTCATTTTTCTCTCAGAGTTTTTTTGCATATTTGATCTTTTCTTATTTTTTTGTTGAATTATCTAACTATAGCATTTGTTATTATATATAAATCTATCAATATATGTCAATATTACGATGCACTAGCGCGCCATCTGTTATGAAAATTAGAAACTATTTTAGACGCGTAAGATTCTTTTTTAAATTAAACATTTTTTACCGCCCTTACTGCAATGGAAAATGGTAGATTAAACAGGCGAAACCGCTGGGAGGGTTCACCACTGATGAGCCAGGCCCTCCCAATATTTTTTCCATTGCAGTAAGGGCAGTAGAAATTGTTCCATTTCAAAAAGAATCTTACGCGTCTAAAATAGTTCTAATTTTCATATGTCAGTATACACTAGATTTCCATATGTACCATAATTATAAATCGTGTAACAGCCCCAAATATATGTAGATTCAATTCAACGTGACAATGACAATGAAAACAGACTTTATTGACTGTTCAGTCAATGGTTACACTCAAAGAGTCAATGGGAAAACAATTAATTAATTACAATTATCCTTACTCTGTCATGAGCCCAGGCCTGAGCACGGACAATTCCTTTTGGAAATTTTTCAATAGAGGGTGTCCTCATGGAGGGTCTGGATCATAGGATGGCAGAGCAGCCCTGAACTCAGATAGTGCCCTACGGATCATGGAAACCGAGTCCCGAGTGCGCTCGATGAGCCCATCTAGGAATTGGGCGACCACCTTCTTCTGCTGCGGCGAGATTCAATTCAACGTGTCAGCTTGACCATCATGCAATACAAAACAAATCAATAAGGTTTTATTGAGAGTCTACCGCGCCCAAGACAGGACAAGAATCTCCGATTACAGAAGTCGTTAGTTAGTTTTACGTCTGTTCCCCTTCCACCGACAAACAGTCGGATTAAAAGAGATCATCTCTTCCTCTCATGTAGATCACACCCACCTGGACCTTGTCTACGTCTTCGGCGTTGGCCTCTCTTCTAGGTGACATCTAACCTGCCTCGTCCTTTGTGTTACCTATTGACGCTTTACCACGAGGCCCCATGACTGCATAGTGCCTGCCTACTACATATATATAACCACATTTGAGGAAGAGCTTTGCTCGATGCAATCTCTTGAAATTATATGTATGCACCTCTACAGACCTATAAGCGTATGTCCATATGTTCCCTAAACACGCTTAAGCTGCTTATTTAAACATAGAAACTTTCTCCTTGGAATATAAATACTATAAACTAAAGTGCCGGGAGAAAATGATTTTTTTTATTGAACGACTATACTAAGTGTAGTCGTTCAATAAAAAAATCATTTTCTCCCGACGCTTAAGCTGCCTTACTAGTAAGTGTGCAGGGTATATAAGAAAACCAATCCAATACAATAGTAGAACGGTCTGGAGATTAATTTGGAGAAACCGCTGAGAGGGTTCACTACTGATTATCCAAGCCCTCCCATTCAATAACTTTTATCATTGCAGTAAAGTCTATAGTGATAATATTTGATGATTTTTTAAAATAAACACATTGCCAAAAAATATTTGTGGCAAATGTTATCGATAGATGGCAATTGAACAGCTAGAGAGAGATATTTAGAACCCAAGTTCCTGGAGCGCAGAAAGCCAACTACCCGGGGGGACTAAATTATGTAAAAACGAAAATTTTCTTTTTCCTTATCGCCACTCAATCATATTATATAATCAAGTTGTAGCCATTAATGGTGTCTGTTTGACAACCATCATGACTGGGTGAAGTAGAATGCGTCTGCCTTTGTCATTAAGACTGGGAGCATTACTCAGTGGCAGGCTGACTTAGCTCCAAAATAAATGGCCGCCTCTGAAATGAGGAACATACGCCATGTGTAGCTGCTCCTAACATGGAGTACAAACGCTGCTCATCCTGTATCCCTGGAGCCCTTACAGGGTACTATCAGCCGGGCCAGCTGAACCCAGGTTTTTTAGTGAGATTGTTATTGCTCCCCCTCCTCCTTTTTCATCCGGGCTTGGGACCGGCAAAAACAGGAATAAATGTAAAGATTGATGTATGGTGGCTGTTTCAGGCTGAGTCTAGTCCGGGACATGGGATTGATGACTAAATGGTCCACCAGACTCTACCATCAATGGCACGTGTGTAATGAGAGACTGGCCCCCATCTCAGTGGAGCAGGGACTGGTTCTGGGGGACCTCCAGGGAATCTTCCTCATGTGGGGAATATTCCTCAGTCTGGCTACTGTCGCCTTTCTGACAGAGCTCTTCGTCTTCTACGTCCTACCTTTGTACAGCTCAACGGATAACAAGAATTTTGACCTTGTCAAACCATATGACACCCCATTATAATAACTGTAGTTTCTGAAAAGAATTAAAGACGTATAATCGCAATAAGAGGATTTGTAAAAGTTTCTTTATTAATTTTAAACTGACAAGCTTTAAACCGTGGGCTCTTAATTAGGTCAAATGTTTCGCGAATGCATAAACTGAGACAGATGTATACATCATTAGAAGGAAAGAGGGGTGCTGTTGGTCTGAAGACCTGGAAGTACCACTCAGTGTGACTTTGCTTCTTTTGGTCTCCTGACATGGAGCCGCTCCTATGGAGAACCGACAATTGATACATTAGCCGGGTACAGGGTGGCCCTACCAGGAGTTAAACTCCCGACGTTCTGTGTTTACACCCACCCGTCACTTTGAGGCTGTAGGATAAAATTTTGAGAGGCAACATATAGAAGTAACGCCGTTGAATGGTATGGCTAACTTGTACGCCTTATACAGAAATAATAGTAATTTAAATATACAAAGGTTTTTGATGATATTCAAATTATAAATAGTATACTACACATAACAAATCAAAATAATACGTCAAATTTGAACCGCGTTTAATTTCTTCATTGAATACTAGCCGAAATACCCGGGCAACGCTCGGGTTTTCCCCGATTAAATGTTTTTATTCAAATACTATTCGTTACATTTATTAATTGGTGCCGTGAATGTCACTCTTGTGAAACGTCCCGCTTCAAACTTTGTGTGTTATTAAAATATGAAATAAATATGTAAATTTTCACAACGATATTTTAAAATTTTGCATTGGAAGTGTCAAGAAAAACGTTTTACATGTTCATTAGGTCAGTTGATATTACCTCCTATTTTCCCCGCTAGAGGCGCTGCTTGCGAGCGAAAGGGCAAATTTGCAACGCAAAATACAATTAATAAAAAATTTCAGACTTCAATGAGGTCTGAAAGTATATTAAAATTGATCACAAATATTTGAAAGCAAGTATGGAAATTAATCTATTCCCGACCACATTGTTATAGGAGGACATGTTGGAAATGACAAGAACGGATCTGGAATAGAAAGACAAAGATAATAACAGGCGACGAGAAATGGGTCAATGGCTATGACCCTGAAACCAAGCGTCAATCTGCTGAGTGGAGAGGTCAGGGTGATCCTAGACCCAAAAATCCAGGATATTGAAATCCAGAAACAAGGTGTTTCGGTCGCTTTTTTGGATAACAAGGGCATTGTTCATCACGAGTATCTTCCTGCAGCCCAAACAGTTATTAAGGAAAGGTTTTAAAAGCACGAATGTTTCTTTTGTACATAAAACGAACTTCTACTGTCCTTACTGCGATGAAAAAATATATTGGGAGGGCTTGGCTCATCAGTGGTGAACCCTCCCAGCGGTTTCGCCAATTTAATCCACCAGACCGCTTCTCAGAGCTCTAATACTGTATTGGATCATTCTGCTTTTATATGCTACACTGAAGGATGGAATCTTAGAAATGGTTTTCAAGTAAACCATGGACATAAGCTTATAGGACAGTAGAATTACATTCAAATATTTGCTTCGAGCAATGCTCTTCAGCAAACTATAAAGACAAGGCCAGTTAGGCATAAATTAACACAAAGCAATAACGCGCGCCATCTATATATATAAAATAAAAGGTTTTAAAAGCGCGAATGTTTCTTTTATACATAAAACGAACTTCTTCTGTCCTTACTGCGATGAAAAAATATATTAGGAGGGCTTGGCTCATCAGTGGTGAATTTTTCATCGCAGTAAGGACAGTAGAAGTTCGTTTTATGTATAAAAGAAACATTCGCGCTTTTAAAACCTTTTATTATATATATATTTAATAATTTGTGTTCTAAAAGAAAATTGTACTGAGTTGAGTTGTGCAGTCGAGGCCTTCCGTTGAAAAGAGATCAAACACTTTTACTAATTGACGGGTTTATTTTTGAACCAAAAATCGTCACAGTTTTTGAAAAAATCAATGCTAATAGTAATCTTGAGGCCTCTTGATAGGTAGAGTACCTCAAAAAAGTAAAAGAGAGAAAGAAAAAAAACTTAACAAAAAAATGATAATAATATTTACATACTGGCCAACTCAAAAAAAAAATCTAACTAACTATGCAAAAAAAACTATTTATATTTACATCCGCGCCGTCTGGTGTTCTCGGCGTCACAGAGTTCATCTATGAAAATAAATAATAAAAAATATTAATAAAAATATACAAATTATGTAGAATATAATATTACCAAAAATTATTTACAACATTTCCCCCCTTTGAAATATGGAGTTTAGGGTATGATGCAAAAGGTGAAAATGACAAATAAGAGAGTTATATTTTTAAAAAATCAAGAAATAGCAAAAAAGATGTGGCATGTGATTGTCCTTGATCATATTAGATAGGGCAAAGACAATGCTAAATTAAGATAATTAACAATCAAAATGAAAAGGAATAGCTAATATGCAAGGTATTTATATATAAAAATTGAAAAAAAAAATAGTTACATTTGTAATTGACAGGTGGCAACACTAGTTTAAATATAAGCAAAAAAAATGCATTTTTTTTTTAACAAAGAATAGACAAATATCTTAAGAAAAAGTATGCAAACAAGGAATGCTTATTCTTAAGATATTTGTCTATTCTTTGTTTTAAAAAAAAATGCATTTTTTTTTTTTTTTGAGAGAGAGTTGAGGTTTTATTGAGCTGCTACCAGGAGGGTATGGAGGACTTGGCAGTCGTCCTGTTTGACTTTCTTCTTCTTGGGCTTGATGGCTGCAAACTTGAAGGTGGTCTGGCAGGTGGAGCAGATAGGACTGAAGGTACAGAATATGGAGAAACAGACGGAGCAGACATAGCCCAGGTCAATGGGGGTGCGATGACAGAAGCACACGGTGGAGTGGTAGGACAGGGAGGGGTGGGAGGAGGGGGGCAGGATGAGGGACGTCCTGCTGCTGGGGCAGGGGAGGAACACCCATAGGAGGTACTGTAGCAGGGCCTCAGTGTTGGGGATACGGAGGTAGATGCCTTCAGTTATGTCTGCTCCCTGTCTGAGGAGGCCACAGTCATTCTCCAGCATGCAGACATCAATGGTGGTGGAAGACTTCTGGGCAGAGTAGAAGGAGTTGATGAAATTGAGGTACTGAGAGACATCATCCCCGGAGGAGGTGATCATCAGAATCCTGGAGTTTTTCTGCAACTTGCCCAAATTCTTGTCTTCCCTCTTGATCCGGTTGATGTAGCAGAGAGCTCGAGTAAGAGCTCCAGCCAGAAGAGTCTCTGTGTAGATGCGCTGATCGGACCGGTTCAGCACCAGGTTCTGGATCTGGTGTCTGATGGTGTTGTCAAGCTCATTGAACTTCTCAAACTGCCCGCTGTGGGTGTTGTTGTCCTCTCCCAGCTTGGGGATGGGGTACAGGATGCCGCTGTTCTGGGTGTGGCAGCCAATGACAACCAGCCTGTTGAGGGAGTTCATCAGTAGATGAGAAGAGCAGAAGGAGATGATGGCCTCCAGACATTGCAGGAGGAGACCCTCCTGGTTCTTCACCAACTTGATAGATGGCCACAGGTCAATGACCACCACCAGCAGATTTCCCTTCTCTTTGTTTGACATTATTTAAATATATTGATTTTTTAAAATTAATACATCAAAATATGGTTTAACAAAATAATAAAAATTAATATTTTGAAATCTAAATATATCTTATTAACTCATATATACATATTTAAAAGAAACGAGAAGAAAAAAATCTAACTAACTATGCAAAAAAAAACTATTTATATTTACATCCGCGCCCTCTGGTGTTCTCGGCGTCACAGAGTTCATCTATGAAAATAAATAATAAAAAATATTAATAAAAATATACAAATTATGTAGAATATAATATTGTCACGGTAGTGATAACGAGTATAACAAAAGTTTAAGTAAAAATAATTTATTTATAAAATGCAAACTATTGCTAAGAATTTATTTACAAGTAATAATATACAAGAATGGTAAGGGGTGATGACCTTGCAAATATTAATGATGATATACCACAGAATATTTAAAATAATTATTCAGTGATATTGCCCCCCTCCTAGATGAACAGCGTCCCGCTGTAATTATCACTTGAACAGATCAGCTTGGTCCTCAGGGTCATGGTAGGGTTTCATTCTCAGTACATGGACAAGGTCTCTTGTTTGGCGTCTTCTGGTTGGTTGGTCCACAGGTTCAACTTCGAAGGTCACGTCAGAGAGTTTCCGAGTAACCCTGTATGGCCCGAAGTACCTTTTCATCAGTTTTTCTGAGAGTCCCACCTTTCTTATCGGGATGAAAATCCATACCAGGTCACCAACGTTGTAATCCATTGCCTCGTGCTTTGAGTCATATCTGGCCTTGTCCTTCTCTTGGGCTTTCAAGGTTTCTAATCTTGCTAGCTGCCTAGTCTCTTCGACTCGCGAGGCAATCTTCTGACTGTAATCCTCTTGGAGATCTTCATGCGGATTTGGGAAAAGAGTGTCTACAGTTGTTTCGGCTTCGCGTCCATGAATCAGTTTAAAAGGGGTAAAACCTGTTGTATCTTGTTTTGCCGTGTTGTAGGCGAACGTGACGTAGGGCAGGATTACGTCCCAGTCCTTCTGTTCAACACTTACATACATAGCAATCATGTTGGCTAAGGTTTTGTTTAACCTCTCCGTCAGTCCATTCGTCTGGGGATGATACGCTGTAGTGAACCGATGTATCGACGAGCATTGATTGGTGAGTTCCGCAATCAATTTGGATTGGAATACTCGTCCTCGGTCCGTGATGATTTCTCTGGGGGCTCCATGCTTGAGAACAACATCTTCCATTAAGAACTTGGCTGCTTCTTTTGCTTCCCCTGTGGGTAAGGCTTTAGTAACGGCAAATCGAGTAAGATAGTCGGTACAGACTATGATCCATTTATTACCAGTATCAGACTTGGGAAATCTTCCAAGGAGGTCCATTCCAACTCTCTGAAAAGGGGAGGATGCAGGAGGTATGGCCTTAAGTAGTCCGGGTGGCTTTTGAGTTGATTGTTTCTTTCTTTGGCACTCCTTACAATGAGCGACATACTTCCGTATGTCCCGGAGAAGTCCTGGCCAGAAATATTTGTTTTTAACTCTCTCATATGTCTTCGAAAATCCAAGATGACCTGCTGTGGGAGCATCGTGTAAACTTTTCAGTAGTTCTAAGCGTAAGTGCTTGGGAACAACTAAAAGGTGTTGGTTTCCCAGGGGGTCGAAATTCTTTTTGTATAAGGTTCCTTTTAACATTTCATATCCTTTTGATTCGGCACCAAATATTTCTGTTTCATCTATCAATTTATTAATTTTAGGGTCTTTTCTTTGTTCAGCTTCGAAGCACGTTAGAGCAGTTATTGAGGGTATATCATCATCCTCATCATTGTATGCTTCTTCCGATTCAAGTTGGAGAGGATTTCGAGAAAGACAGTCGGCATCTTGGTGTTTGCGTCCACTTTTATAAACAACTGTTACATTGTATTCTTGGAGTTTTAAAGCCCATCTTGCTAGTCTTCCTGTCGGGTCCTTCAGGTTAGATAACCAGCAAAGAGCGTGGTGGTCAGTGACGATGACAAACTCACGACCAAAAAGGTACGGTCGAAATTTGTTGATGGCCCATATTGCGGCCAAGCATTCTCTTTCCGTTGTTGAGTAATTCTTCTCCGCCTTAGATAAAGTTCTTGAAGCATAACCAACTGGTCGCTCTTTCCCATCGTTGATCTGTACGAGGACAGCTCCAATTCCATAACCGCTGGCGTCAGTATGAAGCTTGGTTGGCAGTTGTTCTTCGAAATAGGCAAGAACAGGTTCAGACATCAATGCTTTTTTCAAGGAATCAAAAGCATCCTGTTGGTCAGAGTTCCACGTGAATTTATTATATTTTTTGAGGACTTCGTGTAAAGGAGCAGCTTTCTCAGCAAAATTTTCGATAAATCTACGATAATAGGAACATAGGCCAATGAAGCTTCTCACATCTGTTATAGATTTTGGGGTAGGAAACTTGGCGATAGCTTCAATCTTTTCTGGATCGGGATAAATACCTTTACTATCGACGAGGTGTCCAAACACTCTTATTCTTTTGGTTCCGAAAAGGCACTTTTTTGGGTTGAGGCGTAGCTCGGCTTTGTCGAGACATTGTAGTATGATTTCAAGCCGGTGTAAATGTTCGTTGAACGATTTGGAATACACCACGATGTCGTCTAAATAACAGAGGGCCATCGTCCATTTCAGGCCTTTCAATATCTTGTCCATCATGCGCTCGAATGTTGCAGGGGCATTGCACAGGCCAAAGGGCATAACTAGGAATTCGTAGAGTCCGTCAGGGGTAATAAAGGCAGTTTTTTCTCTATCTGCTTCGTCGACTTCTATTTGCCAATATCCTGAACGAAGGTCCATTGATGAATAAAATTTGGCTCCTTTCAGGGAGTCAAGTGTATCATCGATTCGGGGTAGTGGGTAAACGTCTTTTTTAGTAACTTTGTTTAGTCGTCTGTAATCCACACAGAAACGCCAGTTACCATCCTTCTTCTTCACTAAAATAACCGGCGATGACCATGGACTTTCTGAGTGACGTATAATCCCGGCGTCTAGCATTTTGTCCACTTCCGTTTGGATTGCTTGGCGTTCTGTAGGGGAGACTCGATATGGTCTATGCTTAATAGGCTGATGGTTTCCAGTTTCAATTTTATGTTTGGTTACTGAAGTTTGCTTTACAGGTTCATTATTTTTATCAAATATTTTTTCATATCGTTTTAAAATTGATAAGATTTGAGACTGCTGCTCTTCTGATAAATCATCACTAATTAAATTTTGTAAAAATTTAAAGTCACTCTTATCAGCATGACTGGCATGATTCGCATTTTTCACCTCCTTATTGAATTCAGAACATTCTGAAATAGCCGTCAAGTTATTTTCTTCAACCCTTTGAATTTTTCCTAGGCACATTCCCTTAGGGACTATTTGAGCTGTGGTGCTAGAATTTACGATCCAAAGTTTTCCTTTATTATGGGAAAGCCTGAATAATGCACAGGGAAGTGTTAACCCTTTTCCTATCAATACCTTTTTCGAAGGTTCAAAAAGTACCTGATTTTGCCCATTAAGCTCTTCACTCATAACATTTATTAGTTTGGTAGATTCGGCTGGGATTACGACGCTTCTGCTAGCCACAACCTTCCCCATGGAAGCAGGTGAATTTAGTACATCTTTGGCCTCTTCCAATCTGATTTCGGCGCGTCCACAATCAATCACGGCATTTGATGCCTCTAGGAAATCCCATCCGAGGATAATACTTGGGTTACTATTAGGGAGGACGATAAACTCAAGCGGCTGTTCCAATCCATTGATGCTCAAGCTGATTGTGCATCGGCCGATCGATGTAACATTCTTGCCATCAGCAACTTTCAGAGTCATTCCGCTATCCTTGAACATGGTCTTTTTTAATTGTCGTCTTAATCCATCAGAGATAACTGAAAAAGAGGAACCTGAATCGACCAGAGCAGAAAATGCAATGTCATCAATGATGATTTCGACATAATTTTGTTGTAATTTAGCGGCTGTCGACGATGGAGGGTTTTTCACACCCGCGGCTTCCCCCTCGAAAGAAGACGCGACGCTTAGTTTTTTTCTAGATTGTAGCGGCGTGGGGATTGGCTTGTATGGCGGCCTGGGGAAATGGACTGGCGTCTTGGGGATCTTCCTCTGTTTGGATACGGCGATTGTCTGCGGTAGATTTGGCTTCTTATGGCTTGGTGGTTACCAATTTGAGGTTCTTGGGTGCTTGGTGCGTGTCCTTCGGGTCTCTGCATCCATTGTCGTCTTTCTCTACAATATCGCTTAACATGGCCTGGGCGGCCGCAATTAAAACATATTGGGATGTTGTCGTGCGTCCTCCATTCATCCGTTCTTCGTTGTGGTGGCGTCTGGTTATATATGGGTGTTTGGGTAGGGTACTGACGTCGTGGAACCTGGCTGAATGTACGTGTTTGGTTGGGGTACGACTGTCGTGGCGGAGGCCTTTGAATAGGCTTCGAAATTGAAGCTACGTTTTTTTCAATCTCTTCTCGGATAATTTCTTTCAGAGAAGATGGTTCAGGGGTAGTTGACTCGGGATTTAGTGCGCGATGAACTTCTTCACGCACGATGCGTCGGATTAAGTCTTCCATTGATTCAGAGTCTGCTGAATCGATGGCGGCAACATTCGGTAGTCTGTCGAATACTACACGTTTATTTACACGTTTTTTATTTGAAGCCTCGATTTTTCGGCACCATTTGATGAACACATCGATACTTGCAATGTCTAAAATGATGATTGACTGATATATCTCCTCCGATATTCCTTTCGTCAAGTGTGCAACTATTTCATTTTCCATCATAGCCGGATTCACTTCTCTGCACAGATGGAGAACATCTTGAATGTAAGAATCACTGGTCTCCTCCTTCCCCTGAGCTCGAGTTTTGAGGTTCTCTGCGAGTTGATCTTTTTGGGTGACATGATGTCCGGAATTCTGAGAAAACATTTTCACAAAAATATCCCATGAATTAATTTTCTCTTCAACATTTTCGTACCATCTGTGCGCTGTTCCTTGGAGGAAAAAATAAACATTTGCGAGGCACATTGAATCATCCCAGCAGTTGTAGCGAGCGACGCGATGGAATTCTTTCAGCCATTTTTCTGGATTCTGGTTGCGTTCTCCAGTAAAAATAGAAGGGTTTCTAAAAGGTTGAAAATGGTACTCACCCATTTTTTTCTGTGTCTCTTGCTTGATCATAGCGATGTTTTCTTGAGGTTCTAGTCCTTGTAGTCTTCGGCTTCTTCTAACGGCTTGGGCGGCGAGGGAATATTCCAGCTTCTCCACCAGTTGTCACGGTAGTGATAACGAGTATAACAAAAGTTTAAGTAAAAATAATTTATTTATAAAATGCAAACTATTGCTAAGAATTTATTTACAAGTAATAATATACAAGAATGGTAAGGGGTGATGACCTTGCAAATATTAATGATGATATACCACAGAATATTTAAAATAATTATTCAGTGATAATATTACCAAAAATTATTTACAACATATATATATATATATATGGCGCGTTATTGCTTTGTGTTAATTTATGCCTAACTGGCCTTGTCTTTATAGTTTGCTGAAGAGCATTGCTCGAAGCAAATATTTGAATGTAATTCTACTGTCCTATAAGCTTATGTCCATAGTTTACTTGAAAACCATTTCTAAGATTCCATCCTTCAGTGTAGCATATAAAAGCAGAATGATCCAATACAGTATTAGAGCTCTGAGAAGCGGTCTGGTGGATTAAATTGGCGAAACTGCTGGTAGGGTTCACCACTGATGAGCCAAGCCCTCCCAATATATTTTTTCATCGCAGTAAGGACAGTAGAAGTTCGTTTTATGTATAAAAGAAACATTTGCGCTTTCAAAACCTTTTATTATATATATGGCGCGTTATTGCTTTGAGTTATTAAGGAAATGTATTTGGGCATTCTTCGCCGTCTAAGGGAAGCGATTCGAAAAAAAAAGGCCAGAAAAATGGACTAATGGTGACTGGATCCTACACCATGACAATGCCCGCCCTCACACAGCGCACTTGGTGACGAGTTTTTTGGCGAAAAACGGGACACAAATCCTACCTCAACCACCCTATTCCCCAGACATCGCACCAAATGACTTTTTCCTGTTCCCCAAACTTAAAGCAGTTCTTAAAGGAAGACATTTTGACACCAGGGATGACATAATAGAAAATCGCTGTTGGCATTGAAGAGCATTTCAAAAGAGGCCTATAAAAACTGTTTTGACAATTGGGAGAAACGATGGCGCTGGTGCGTTAAAGCAAGGGAAGATTACTTTGAAAAGTTTAAGTAATTTTTTTTAATACTTACCTTTTTTTATAGACCCAGTCCGGGAACTTATGGGACATACCTTGTAGTATGCTAGCCGTCCACTACGCCACAGAAATAGCTTCACTTTTTTCTTCATTTGAAAGTAAATATGCAAATTATATTCTCTAGTCTATTCCTGATCACCACACGGCCACCTAGAAATCTAAAGTTGTTGTTTCTTATTCCTCAAGTCGTTTAAACAATCTCCATTAGGTTCCATTGTCTCAGCTTTTCTATTATAGTCCTGGGGTTTTCCCAGGGGTCTTTTTTGGAGGATTTGATACAATTTAATAAATATTCAGGACTGGCTGGTTGGGAATCACATATCTAAATTTTGTACACTTGCATTATAAACAGGATTGAACAAGTTTATAAAATACCAGACTTCTATATAGTCTGGAAATATACTAAGAACTAGAACATTAGCTCATTCTCTGCGAACGGGTCTAGAACGTTAGCCAGTTCTGAGTCTTATTAAAATTTACCCCTATATATATATGTGTGGTATAATATAATAAGGTGGGGAAAGAGAAATAAGGACACCACGATTTGGAAGAGGAACCCAGGCAATCAGAGAGAGAGAGGGAGAGCGAGAGGGGCCTGCCACCGCTGAGCGGCCGGCCGTTCATGTCGCACACAATCACCAACAGTCTTAATTAGTCCTGAGGTTCCAAGTACGGCCCCTGTGGTCGCCTCTTGGAATGTCGCTGCTGTCTCAAGTGACCGATCCTTACCCGCCCTCTCTCTCTCTGGGTTGACTCTAGGTTTTCTTTATTATTCCTGGAAGAGCATATATTATGACATATGGCCCCCGTTGAAGAAGGCTGAACATGGTTTGAGTATACTTAAAGCTGGTGAAGCCAGGAATAGAGAAAATAATTTTACAGTTGAAATTAATTAAGGTTATGGTGACATATTTTCATGTAAATAAAATATTGTATAGTACACAAGTAAATATTATTTACAAGCAATTTTACAACACCGGAGAGTTTGATATTTAAGGGAATTTTTGAAAATATCAAAGTTATAAAAGGCTATATACAATAACAACTAATGTATTATAAGGGAAATGCTATTGAGAAGTGTGAACAAGGTGAAGAAGAGTCACATACACATGATGAAAATATTGAGCCATTAAGACTGGGGAACTCTACACTTTAAGATATGTTTTCAGGCGGACAAGGCAAGGGGAAAGTTGGCATGGGCTTACTATGCTATAGGTGTAGAGTACGAGAAATGAGGTTGAGGCTGGAAATTGCGTGAGCTTAGGACTGAGGTAAATATAGAACTATATACAATGTTAGAATTTTGGCGAACAGAGCGAGGGGAAACTTGCTTTGGGCAATTCTACCTTATCTATGCAGTTACTTGTGTAGCGAGTCCGAGGGGAAAGGTCCCGTGTGTAGGTGAGGAAGTCGCATGGACTTATAGTTAATTTGAGAAGATAAAATAGTTCGAGATACAAAGGTAGAATATATAGGCGAACGCAGAGCGAGGGGGAACTTGCTTTGGGCCTTTCTACCTAAATTATTTCGATACCATGAGACTTTAGGACTAATTGGAGGAAAGTATGCGCGCACAGTGCCAAAAATTGGAACGAGGACGGCGTTGTCCTTTACAGGTGACAAGCTGCTCGGACACGAGGTGTTTGAACCGTCGTGGGAGCTTGTGCGAGGCGATGATTTCGCGATGGGTCGAACGTAAAACCCATGTCTGCGCGAAATGATGACGGACCGGACAAAATCAGCGACGATGTTTAACGTACATCCGTGGGAAATATCGGAAGTAGGTTATATCGTGCTGGTTTGGACAAGGGACAAACATAGATTTGAAGACAGGGTCCGTGTGGCGAACGTGTGGCGCGAGAAGAAGGAGCGAACTGTGCCACTCGATGCAGATTGTTCAAGTGCGAACAAAAGGAGTTGATAAAAATCTAGCAGTTAGTCAATCTGCATATTGTGACGAACACACCAGTGGCTAGATGGTGTGGGTCGGTGGATATGCTAGAGAGAAACTACAAAATATATTATCGTAAATGAAGAGTGGAGATTAGTGGCAAAAGTAGTTCGATAAAATTCCTAACTATGTTCAACCCAACTTCTATAACGTTCAATTTTTTACTGGACATGGTGACTTCAACACATATTTGTTTAGAATTGGCAAAATTGGTTCACCTGCATGCACTTGTGGAAACGAACAACAAACCCCTGAACATCTTCTGATAGACTGTCCATTAACTTCTGATCTAAGGGAAGAAAACCAACTTTACCTGACTAATACAAAACAAGCTGCTTGCAATAAGGACCAATACATCAAGTTTAATAGATTCTGCAGGATGTATATTTTGAGGCGAAAGCGTTGACTGTACATATTTCAAGCTACTACTTATAATTGCTATATGTAAAATTTGACATTGAACGTTTAATTTTAATGATTTCCAATGTTCAATTGTATTAATTGTATATAATTTAAAATATACACGCAATTATCCAAATTGTGGATATGGCGTGTCTCTCCCAACTGTTAAATAAAATAAAATAAATGATGAATCAATAATTTCATAGAGGGTCATGGGCTGGCAAAAGGTTAACAAAGTTGTAAGAATGAGAGGGGCATTCAGGGGAAGATAGATAAGAGTCACCAAGGGTTGGTTATAAGCAAGGCTCACGTGGTGGTTGGAATTCTTCGACGCCTGAAATACAGAGTGAATTTTGAGTCGTTTAGGGAAATAAATTATATTTCGTGAGCCGTGCTTACAAGTAGGAGAGAAGGTCATATACAAAAGGGTAAAGATGTTTAGGTACTGGAGCCCTATTGTGATTGAGCACTATTATGAAATTTGATTGTTGTTATTATTAAAAATCGTAAAGCATGCATAGATAGAATGCCAATTTTAAGGAATGACTTTAAAATAAAAATATTTCATTAAAATGTCTATTATTAATTCGATTGGTAAGGTACAAATTTAATGGGTTAAAAATATCTAGATAAATAGTATTGAGAGAATAAAATCATTGTTAATTGGCGAGGAGAGAATAAATTGAACTAAACTAATTATAGAAAATAGTGGCATCAGAGTTTACAAGGAATGTCTTTTTTGAAGAATGAATGGTAGGGGTGGAACAATTAAACTTACAGGTTATGTTGGTTTAGAGAGAAAGTAGATTCATTGAGTTCATTGAGGGAGGGTTCTGTCTGCTGTACGGCTAGTGCTGTTCGCCACAGTAGCGGCAGGGGTATGGCGGAGTCCATGGTGGCGGAAGGTGTCCTGCTCTGGCGCGGCGATCGTTCTTGGGCAGATCTAGTGCTGGGAGAAGTGGGCGGCAGCTTCATCTCCGTCGTAGGTGATCACTTCTTCAAGGTAGCGGTTCAAAGGTTGGCGAGGAAGGGGGTGAGAGCTCGAAGTAAAGTGGCTACAGTTGGGTTTGGCCGATCATCGTGGTCTTGCGTCTTGTTTTCTTCATACTCTGGTATATGAGGGATTTGCTTCCCGGCCAGGTCTTATCCTGTCGACTTTTTATGTGGTATAATATAATAAGGTGGGGAAAGAGAAATAAGGACACCACGATTTGGAAGAGGAACCCAGGCAATCAGAGAGAGAGAGGGAGAGCGAGAGGGGCCTGCCACCGCTGAGCGGCCGGCCGTTCGTGTCGCACACAATTACCAACTGTCTTAATTAGTCCTGAGGTTCCAAGTACGGCCCCTGTGGTCGCCTCTTGGAATGTCGCTGCTGTCTCAAGTGACCGATCCTTACCCGCCCTCTCTCTCTGGGTTGACTCTAGGTTTTCTTTATTATTCCTGGAAGAGCATATATTATGACATATATATATTTTTTTTATATAAAAATGCATATATTGGATCAAAATATCATTTATTTTACCAATATTTCATTTGGCTGAACGCCTACCTTTATCAAGGTATTATAACATATTAATACGTGTCAACAACAAAAAGCCAACTGAAATATTAGTAAAATAAATGATATTTTGATCCAATATATACCTTTTTAATTAAATATTTATTTATGGACTAGCAGACGTACCCGGCTTCGCCCGGGTTTTACCCGAGTAAAAGTTTGTCTAACGAATCTCTCGATAAAGTGAACATTTTTTTCCCGGTCCCTTGAAAAATACTCAATAAGTTGAATAAAATCAATATTAATTGGTTCCCTCGGTAATTGGAAGTTAAAGGAATAGTATCTTGCCTTGGAATTGTATCATTATTCTTGTATGGATGTACCCAGCTTCGCCCGGGTTTTACCCGAGTAAAGGTTTGTTTAACGAATCTCTCGATAAAGTGAACATTTTTTCCCGGTCCCTTGAAAAATACTCGATAAGTTGAATAAAATCAATATTAATTGGTTCCCTCGGTAATTGGAAGTTAAAGGAATAGTATCTTGCCTTTGAATTGTATCATTATTCTTGTCTCAAATAAATTGCCGTGTCATCCTGAATTTTGTCTTTCCTAATTTTCTACATTACAAAATCATCGTATCATCATGGTAATATTTAGAGAAGATTGTTGAATTATAACAGATAAATTATAATATTTATCTTGATTATTTCTAGGCGAAAAGTTATTTCAAAAATTTTATTTGCTAGAAACCTTCCCAATACTATACTAAATAACTTCCCAAAGTTTAATGGCGATCCAATGAGTGGTTTGGTCAGGCATAAAGGACAAACAAACAAACAGACACACACACATACATTCATTTTTATATATATAGATTGCTCTATTTTCAAATATATATATGTCGTACCACAAGCGCTAGCAGTCATGGGGTCTCGTGTTCAGGCGTCAATGGGTAACACAAATGACGAAGCAGGCTGAATGTCACCTGAGAGAGATGCCAGCGCCGAAGACGCGAAAAGGTCCAGGAGGGTGTGATCTACATGAGAGGGAGAGATGATCTTCAAGAATTGTTGTCCGTCCTTTTTGTCGGTCTTCAGCGGCGGTCGTAAAACTTATTGGAAGTTCCTCCGGGAGGAAATTAATTTATGAGTTGGATCTTGCCTTGTCTTGGGTACAGTGGACTCTCAATAAAACTTTATTGCTTAGTTTGTGTTTAATTGATGGCCAA
The DNA here is from genome assembly GCA_030710605.1 of Cordylochernes scorpioides. Classification (NCBI taxonomy): domain Eukaryota; kingdom Metazoa; phylum Arthropoda; class Arachnida; order Pseudoscorpiones; family Chernetidae; genus Cordylochernes; species Cordylochernes scorpioides. Next base: position 12,661,445 of record CP092869.1, read on the forward strand.
GCTGGAGCGTTAAATTGTATCTACATGTTTGGGTTTTTACACTATTCATAATTATGGTACACATGAAAATCTATATTACTACATATATGTAGTAATAGATGGAAATTTTGCCGGGAGGAAATTGATCTAAAGAGACAAGGGTCGCCTCTCCGGTCAAAATAGAGTGTTGTAGCCATGTTGTGGCTTTGTCACCGACCCGAGGCCGCTAGTTGCGGCGACGGTCAATAGATGGCGTCTGGTTTTAGACGTCTATTTTGACGGGAGAGGCGACCCTTGTCTCTTTATATGTAGTAATGTATGTCAATATACACTAGATTTTCATATATATACCATAATTATAAATAGTGTAACAGGATAATAATATAATAAATATAGTAATATAAATGTTACGATGTACTAGAGCGCCATCTGTTATCAAATTATAAAACTATTTTAGAGGCGTAATATTCTTTTTAAAATAAAACAATTTCTACTGTCCTTACTGCGATGGAAAAATTAAAGGGAGGGCCTGGCTCATCAGTGGTGAACCCTCCCAGCGGTTTCGCCAGTTTAATCTACCATACCGCTGTTATATTGCATTTTTGGAACTTCCTTTTATAGGTGACTGTTGTAAGACAGATGGCGCTCTAGTACATCGTAACATTATTGTTCAAATAAAAGACACAATTTGATATTTGCGGAAGAGCGATTGCTCGAAGCATATTATATATTTATAATTATATTTAATTCTGCTGTCCTAAAAGCTTATGTCCATAGTTCTTCTAAAATACCCATTTCAAGAGTCTTACAACAGTCACCTATAAAAGGAAGTTCCAAAAATGCAATATAACAGCGGTATGGTAGATTAAACTGGCGAAACCGCTGGGAGGGTTCACCACTGATGAGCCAGGCCCTCCCTTTAATTTTTCCATCGCAGTAAGGACAGTAGAAATTGTTTTATTTTAAAAAGAATATTACGCCTCTAAAATAGTTTTATAAAATAGTAATATAAAGTTTGATTGAGAGTCCGCCGGCGTCAAGACAGGACAAAGGGTCTCTGATAACAGACCGCCAGTCGGATAACAAACAGTTCATCTCTGTCTCTCATGTATATCACACCCTACTAGACTTTGTCCGCGTCTTCGGCGTTGGCCTCTCTTCTAGGTGACATCCAACCTGCCTTTTTATATTAAAATTAGAGGTTTTTATGAGAAAGATTTTCAATTTGAATACGAAATATATTTGTTATATATTATATTTTTATAAGCCCTATTGTTGGAAATTAAATAAATTCTATTTGAAATTTATCCCACTACTTTGCAATAAAGTTATTTAATTTAAAAAAAAACCTGCCTCGTCTTGTTGTGTTACCCATTGACGCCTGAAACCACTTAGCCCCATGACTGCATAAACCTTCCTACCACAACAATCAGGAGATAGGATCAATTTACTACGAAATATATGCGATTAAATGATAGATAAATAGTAATGTTAATACTAGATTTCTTTATTTTTAATAATGCTAGCTTTTTCTGAAATTCCCTTTTCTTCTACAGGTATGCAGTATTTATATACATGCTTGTGGATGTACAACAAATACCTAAATCTAACTCGATTGAAATAAATAAACAAACTGCTAACCTTATTTAATTTTATCGTTTAAATGCAGAAATTGTATTTCTATATAAAGTGTTTGGAGTAGTTGGCAACATATGTATGTTCAAGGAACATGGGTATCAAGAAAAATAGTCTTTGTTTTACCTGTAATGACCATGAGGATCATGAGAACCAGAGTCTAAAAACATGGCTGTTTCTCCTGGAGGTGGTTTCTCATCAGAGATTGTCATATCAGACCATTTCAACCGAAACAGTCTCTTATTAATACAAAGCAATAACGCACCATCTATATACAAGGTATGTCCCATAAGAGAGTTCCCGGACTGGGTCCATAAAAAAAAGGTAAGATATATATTTTTTTAATATTAAATTTTTTTGAAGTAATCCCCCCTTGCTTCAACGCACCAACGCCATCGTTTCTCCCAATTATCGAAACAGTTTTTTATAGGCCTCTTTTGGAATGCTCTTCAATGCCAACAGCGATTTTTTTATTATGTCATCCCTGGTGTCAAAATGTCTTCCTTTTAGAACTGCTTTAAGTTTGGGGAACAGAAAAAAAGTCATTTGGTGTGATGTCTGGGGAATATGGTGGTTGAGGTAGGATTTGTGTCCCATTTTTCGCCAAAAAACTCGTCACCAAGTGCGCTGTATGGGGGCGGGCATTGTCATGGTGTAGGATCCAGCAACCATTAGTCCATTTTTTTTTTTGCCTTTTTTTTCGAATCGCTTCTCTTAGACGGCGAAGATTGCCCAAATACATTTCCTTAATAACTGTTTGGCCTGCAGGAAGATACTCGTGATGAACAATGCCCTGTTATCCAAAAAAGCGACCAGCAACACCTTGTTTCTGGATTTCAATATCCTGGATTTTTTTGGGTCTAGGCTCATCCTGACCTCTCCACTCGGCAGATTGACGCTTGGTTTCAGGGTCATAGCCATAGACCCATGTCTCGTCGCCTGTGATTATCTTGTCTCTCCATGTTTCCAACATGTACTCACAGGTTACAAGCCGACACAGTTTTTGCTCATTAGTGAGGAATCTTGGGATGAATTTTGCAGGAGTCTTTTTGAGCTTCAAATCTTCGGTTACGATCCTTCCAATCGTTGTTTTAGAGGTGCCTGTGTCTTGCTCTAGCTCCAGCAAAGTGGTTAGAGGATTTTCTTTTATCAAATCGGTGATATTTTTGCACATTTTCATCAGTCATTTGAAATTTTCGGCGTCCTTGACGAGGATCGTCTTCAATGGAAATTCTGCCAGCTTTAAATCTAGAATGCCATTCAAAAACAGTTGTTCTCTTTGGAGCGTCATTGGGGAATGCTTTATTAAGCATTTCAAAAGTTTCACACAAAATTCTATGCAAATCCTCTGCTCAATTTTTGTTCCACCGTAAAATCGCCGCAGCGCTAGGTTTAACCTTTAAATAAATTAGAATAACCTTTGCGCGCGCGCACGTACCGCCTCGATATTGGTACCACCGTTTCGCCAGATATTTTTTCTATAATAAACAGTCAAGTTTATTTACATTTTTCATTTATTTATTTTTTATGGACCCAGTCCGGGAACTTATGGGACATACCTTGTATATTAGAAAGGCATAATATTATCAAATTTTTATTGAAACAAACGGTTTTCTATTGAAACTGTGTGTTATATTAAAAAAGAACTAGAATTGTTAAACTTTCAAATGAAGCTGAAAATATCAATTATAAATGAAAATGTTTCTAATGAAGTTCAAAAATCTTTTTTGAAAATTAGAAGAAATGTAGTAATGTGTAAAATGTTGTTAATAAAATTAAATATGCTGTTATTTAACTGCAACATGCTGGCTCTTAAAAGTGCAAAACCTATATTCAATTCTTCATTTTCTTAAAGTTAATAGCTATTTTAAATAACTGTTAATTTTGTTATAAATCTAATTGGTAAGTGCCAAAATTTATTTATTATATCATAGAATTTATTTAAGACATTTTATATACAATAGAAAAAAAAAACAAAAAACAGAGTAATACCCGAATTTTGTACGTTTAGTTCCTATTTAAAAAGGAGTTAAACCCATTCATTTGTTTATCGTGCTTGGCTTATAGTTAAAATAATTTAATATTTTATTATAGGATAATTGTATAAAAGTTTTAAAATGTCAAGAGATTATCGACGTGACGATCGTTATAGGAGTCGCGATAAAAGGAGATATGAACGCAGACGTTCTAGAAGCCGTAGTCCAGATTGGACATGCAATATCAAGAAAAGTGATACACAATTTGATATTGCCCCCCCAGGCTACGAACATCTTGATGCCATTCAATTCAAGGATATGATGAGTCGTGGTTTGATTGATCCACAGATTTTATTGGCATCCCATGGCCCCGGCAGCATGCCCGGGAATACAGTTGCACGCCAAGCCAGACGATTGTTTGTGGGAAACATACCTTTTGCCTGCAACCCTGATGACATGAAGAACTTTTTTAATGAACAAATTGTTCACTGTGGATTAAGTAAAACGGAGGGCAATCCTGTCCTAGCTTGCCAGATTAATTTTGATAAAAATTTTGCATTTCTTGAGTTTAGATGTGCTGAAGAAACAACACTTACCATTCGTAATCTTGATGGAGTGCATTATCAAGGGCAAATGCTACGACTCAGGCGTCCACAGGACTATATGCCACCTCCTGGTGAACAAGATCCTCCTGAAGTAAATGCCTGGAGTAGTCAAGATTCACCAAATAACCTTTACATTGGTGGCATTCCCAATACTTTGACAAAAGAACAAGTCATGGAAATTTTGACTCAATTTGGAAAGCTGAAAGCTTTTGATCTTTTGATGGAAAATGCCTATTTGAATCGTGGCTTTGCTTTTGCTGAGTATGAAGATGGGACAGTTACAGATTCGGCTATCCAAGCCCTCAATGGATTACTTGTAGGTGACAAAACATTGGCTATCCGTCGTGCAAGAACTGGTGGCAAATATGTTGATGGTAATTTGCTTCTTCAAGCCCCAGTTTCAGTCCAAGTTCCAGGATTGGACCCAACCAAAGCCTTAGTACAAGTTGCTAAGCCGACTGAAGTGCTCTGTCTTATGAATATCCTGACTGAGGATGACCTTGCAGACGATGAGGAATACGAAGACATCCACGATGACATCAAAGAACAGTGCGAGCAGTTTGGCCGGGTACGGAGCATGGAGATTCCACGGCCAGTACCTGGAGTTGAGGTACCGGGGGCGTTGAAGGTGTACGTGGAGTTTGAAACAGTTGAAGAGTGCCAGAAGGCAGAGCTACAGTTGACAGGCCGTAAGTTCAACGACCGCATCGTTGTCACCAGTTTCATCGAGCCTGACAAGTACCATAGGAGAGAATTTTAGCCAACCTGCCATTGCTCCACATCACACTGTAAATATATTTTAACCCCCATTCTATATATATATATAACTAAATGTCTTCATTTTAAAATTTCCCCCAATAAAGGCAAGTATGATTACAATCACTATCTTGTAGATATTTTGTTCAATCATATTTATTTTATTCAAACATTCTTAGAATGTATTCTCCTTACAATGACAGCTATATAGAATGACAGTTTAGAAACACAAGGCAATAACACCAATTCCAAATAGTGTGTGATGTTTCAGTAACAGCGTTGTTACCATCATTTTCTTCTTTCTTATCTCCATTCAATCATATTAGGGTATCAAGCCTGTAGAGCTTGTTGATGGTTTGACAACCATCAATTTTCTGTTGTTTTTGTGTCCAATGAAGAGCCTCAGATGTCTCCATACATCTCAATTACAGCAGTCACAATGTCCACTATCTTGGATGTGTAAAGCTGCTGTTCTGGGTCCATGTCAATTTTCTGTTGTTGTTGTGTCCAATGAAGAACCTCAGATGTCTCCATACATCTCTATCACAGCAGTCGTAATGTCCACTATCTTGGGTGTGTAAAGCTGCTGGGGAGACACCGTAGGTTTTGGCCAGATCTGACCTATGACGTCAAAATGACGCGCTATGTAAACAAAGGTTATGATTGGTTCATTGTTTTTTTTTAACACGATTTATTTATTAATATTTTAAATACCTGTGATTAATTTATAGTGTCAATATATTTATAAAGGACTTTTTATTTTAATTATTTTCTATTAGCAATTTTTTAATTACAGTAAAACCCCTCTATAGTGAACCCCAATGGGACAGAGCTTTTGGTTCACTATAGTCACGGTTCACTATAGCCACGGTTTGGCTATTTTTTTTTACTTTTCAAAATTTTAAGACCGTATAATTAAAGGACAGCCATACACACTGGAAGAGGCTGCCTCCTAATAGTGGTCACTTTGTTTTAATTCCCTTAATTGACCAATTTCCTTACATTAATACTGAATAATAATAGAAATCATTAGATGATAGGTTCTTCTTATCATTAACATACATGTACCTCTATGTCTAATTTAAAAATTAAAACAAATCCTAGGCAAAGTTTTATTAATTATATATTCAAAGATATAAAATGATTTTAAAACATCATTATCACATTATATAATACAATGTTTACTTGGAAAAATGGCTCTAATACCTTGTTGCTTCAAAGCATTCTTCAAGCATTGCACCATTCAAATAAAGTTGTGTTCTTCTTTCATTTCATTTTCCCACATATTCTTCTAGGTCTAGATTTCGTTTTTTTTTTTTAACCTGTCATGCAAAACATTGCTGACTTTAAAATCATCATAGTTAATGGCATAAAAATAGTTTTTGTTTCATCACGGGACCATTTATTTGGATTTTATTTTTTAGCCCTAGAACGTACGATCGCGATCGCGGCAAAAGTTGAGGTTGATTCCTCTTTGTAACAATTTTTAATAGCTTTATATTTTATCTTTTATATATAATAGAAAAGTTATATTCTCTTATTTTAATATGTTCTTAACATTTTGCCTGTGTTGTTTCACTTTGAAAAGTTCTGAAAATGGCCTTTTTTTAAAAAAAGAAATAATGTTTTTGTTTTTAAAATGCCTTTTTTTTCTTCATTTTGGAAGCCATTTGTATTTTTATATTTAAAATTTAATGGATGCAAATATATTCTATTTAATAAAAAGTATAATGTGTTAAAATTTATACAACATACAGCGAAAATAAAGTGCAAAATTCAAAACAAACAATGGCGCTAAATTCATTGTTTTGAAATCGCGATCCGCGGGCTGAAACATGTTCAAAATTTGGTTGTTTTATTTTTTTTTTTAATTACAATTCTAAGTTCGTTATAAGCATAGTATTTTAAATAGATTTTATTATTTTGGGACCGAAAATAGGTTCGTTATAGGGGTAGTTCGTTATTCTAAAAATCGCAAAGTTCGTTATAACGATGGTATTTTCAATGGAATGGAATTGGGAATCGGCGTGGGTTCGTTATAAGGGAAGGTTCGTTATATCCAGGGTTCGTATTAGCGGGGTTTTACTGTATGTTTTAGCGCCAACGTAAACAAAGAAATACTGGCGTAATACGTTCCAATGGTGCCAACGGTGATATTTATAAATAGGAATATACAAAAAAAAATAAAAATTATTAATACTATAAATTACATTAGCCTAACCTAACCGAACCTAACCTTAAACGAACCTAAACCTAACCTGAACGAACCTGAACCTAACCTAACCTTAAACCAACCTAAACCTAACTCAAACTAACCTAAATTAACTACGAAATATTAATTAATAATTAATTAATCTATATATATATAAAATTGAGAGAGAGAGAGAATGTCTGTTTGTCTGTACTCTATAGATTCAAAAACCATACATCCAATCGCCGTGAAATTTTGGGATATTATTAGGTATATCACCGGGAAGGTTTTTGAAAAATAATTTCCTGAATATCTTGAATATCCTTAGAGTTATTTGCAGATTTGTAGATTAAACTCGCAAGCAGCGCCCCCATTGTGACGATGATAACAAATTTTCTTATCACTAAGTTTGTTATCTTAAATATTATTTATCAAAAGTAAGATTATCTCAGGATGACACGGCAATGTGACACGGGAAAAAATGTTCACTAGATAAAACTATGATTTTCTAATGTAGAAAATTAGGAAAGACAAAATTCAGGATGACACGGCACACAGGGACCGGGAAAAAATGTTCACTTTATCGAGAGATTCAAATTTACGAGTTTCAAATTATCAAAATATATGTTTTTTTTTTAATAAATTTTTAGAGAATTGTTTTAAAAAATGTTCGCTAGACAAACCTTTACTCGGGTAAAACCTCGGGCGAAGCCGGGAACGTCCGTTTTTTTTTTTACGTACGTAGTTTTATAATAATTTTAAATATTGGACATCATTGCTCTCAAGGTATTAACATCGTGTGCATTCATGACACACACGTGTTTACAATTGCGCTAAATATTAAAAAAAAAAATCTTTTTTAAAATAAAAGGCCATTTAGAAAAAAAAAATATATATATATATTGACACTATAAATTAATCGCAGGTATTTAAAATATTAATAAATAAATCGTGTTAAAAATAAAAACAATGAGCCAATCATTGTTTTTATTTTTAACACGATTTATTTATTAATATTTTAAATACCTGCGATTAATTTATAGTGTCAATATATATATATTTTTTTTTTCTAAATGGCCTTCTATTTTTATGAGCCAATCATAACCTTTGATTACATCTCGCGTCATTTTGACGTCATAGGTCAGATCTGGCCAAAACCTACGGTGTCACCCAAGCTGCTGTTCTGGGTCCATGTCAATTTTTTGTTGTTGTCGTGTCCATTGAAGAGCCTCAGATGTCTCCATACATCTCTATCACAGCAGTCGCAATGTCCACTATCTTGGGTGTGTAAAGCTGCTGCTCTGGGTCCATGTCAATTTTCTGTTGTTTGTCGTGTCCAATGAAGAGCCTCAGATGTCTCCATACATCTCTATCACAGCAGTTGCAATGTCCTCTATCTTGGGTGTATAAAGCTGCTGCTCTGGGTCCATGTCAATTTTCTGTTGTTGTCGTGTCCAATGAAGATCCTCAGATTTCTCCATACATCTCTATCACAGAAGTCACAATGTCCACTATCTTGGGTGTGTAAAGCTGCTGCTCTGGGTCCATGTCAATTTTCTGTTGTTTGTCGTGTCCAATGAAGAGCCTCAGATGTCTCCATACATCTCTATCACAGCAGTTGCAATGTCCTCTATCTTGGGTGTGTAAAGCTGCTGTTCTGGGTCCATGTCAATTTTCTGTTGTTGTCGTGTCAAATGAAGAGCCTCAGATGTCTCCATACATCTCTATCACAGCAGTTGCAATGTCCTCTATCTTGGGTGTGTAAAGCTGCTGCTCTGGGTCCATGTCAATTTTCTGTTGTTATCGTGTCCAATGAAGAGCCTCAGATGTCTCCATACATCTCTATCACAGCAGTTGCAATGTCCTCTATCTTGGGTGTGTAAAGCTGCTGCTCTGGGTCCATGTCAATTTTCTGTTGTTATCGTGTCCAATGAAGAGCCTCAGATGTCTCCATACATCTCTATCACAGCAGTTGCAATGTCCACTATCTTGGGTGTATAAAGCTGCTGTTCTGGGTCCATGTCAATTTTCTGTTGTTATCGTGTCCAATGAAGAACCTCAGATGTCTCCATACATCTCTATCACAGCAGTTGCAATGTCCACTATCTTGGGTGTATAAAGCTGCTGCTCTGGGTCCATGTCAATTTTCTGTTGTTGTCGTATCCAATGAAGAGCATATATTGGATTGAATAAAAGATTTATTTTCCAATATTTCAGTTGGCTAAACACCAACCTTTATCAAGGCATTACATTTTTGTATAACAAATGAAAACATTAAGACGCGAGTGTTTTTTTTTTTTTTCACAAATAAATCAAACTTCTACTTTCCTTACTGCCTTTAGAAATATTGGGAGGGCTTAGTTCATCAGTGGTTAACCCACCCAGCGGTTTCTCCAATTTAATCTACCAGACCGCTTCATTAGATCTCTAATACTGTATTGGATCATTCTGCTTATATATGCTACACTGAAGGGTGGAATCTTAGAAATGGTATTTGAGAGAATAAACTATGGACATAAATTTTTAGGACAGTAGAATTACAACAACAGCTTTATTAGGACATTTCCGTCCTGTAAGGAATCGCCATACATCATTTTCATGGAGAAAGGAAAAAAACATAAACAAGGGAGAAAAGGGAAAATGAAATCAAAGTTTTCAACATAACTATACAAATTAACTATGGAAGGAAATTGTTCTGTAATTTTAGTTCTTAGAGATTACCTTGTTCTCTGACAGTAGAATTACATATAAATATTTGCATCAAGCAATGCTCTTCCGCAAACAATAAGGACAAGGACGTTTAGGCATAAATTAATACAGAGCAATAACACGCCATCTATATATAACAAATGAAAACATTAAGACGCGAGTGTTTCTTATGATAGACCATCTAAAGGATAGACACAATGTTAGTCTTGTTTTTAAACTACGGTCTCCTATGGTAGACTCATAGTCAAACACTGGTCTGCTATACGTCTGACCTCGAATTTTTCCAAATAATAATACCATATAAAGAGATTGAGTAAAAATATCAAACCTTCAGGGAAAAGTGTCTTTTCAAAAACATTTTTATTATTCTCTAGCTTTCAGGCACGGACGTCCTTCTACCGGAGAAATTCTGATATAATAATTCGCCAATAGAACACGAGTTAAATATAATCGTATAATATTTTACATAATTTTATAAACTTCTATAGCTATAAAAATATTTTAAAACATTTTTATTATTCTCTAGCTTTCAGGCACGGACGTCCTTCTACCGGAGAAATTCTGATATAATAATTCGCCAATAGAACACGAGTTAAATATAATCGGATAATAATTTACATAATTTTATAAACTTCTATAGCTATAAAAATATTTTATATTAACTATTATTCAAATTAAGACAAAATTATACCAGATTTTCTCCGGTAGAAGGGTGTCCGTGCCTGAAAGCTAGAAAACAATAAAAATGTTTTTAAGAAGACACTTTTCCCTGGAGGAATGATTAATTTTACTCAATATAATATCTTAAAAATCAGGTTTTTACATTGATTTATATTAGGTCTATATTAGAGCAAGACAATTTCACACGTATTTTATCTATTTTTATCTTTATTAAAGTAAAACATCAATAAGACTTAGAACTAGCAGTCAACCTAGATACATTTGTTGAACAGGCCTTTCTTCTATTATATTATAAAAATGTTATCAAATAAATATACAATTAATATATATCGGTTACAAATTTCCAAAAACTTTGTAATATTTTGAATATTTCGCTCTATATAAACAATTTATTTTACATTAAAATATCAAAAACAGATCAATATAAACATTCCACTACTAAGCATTCATTTTCTTAATTGTCCCATCTTCGATGGTGGGATCTAGATTTTGTTTCCTTAGAAGAATTAGCATATGGGTGGTGACGTTGGTGCTTGAAACGTTCTTCAGAATTAGATGTGGGAGGGGCATTATGGTAACGGGGATGGTGCTGTTGAAATGGGGCTAATGTGGAAGTAGGAGGAGCTAGTGTTGAAGAGGGAGGGGCTAATGTGGAAGTGGGAGGAGCTAGTGTTGAAGAGGGAGGAGCTAAATTAGAAGCAGGTACTAAAGGATGAGAAGCGTAGTGATGGGCATATTGTAAATTTGGAGGAGCTGCAATAGTAGGTGTCATTGTCGAAGTTCCCGGGAAAATAGTGTTGTTTCCTGGTACTGTATAGTTTCCATATGGCATATTTGCCATTGGATTGATAACTGCTCCTGGGAATGGTAGAGATGACGAAGGGAAAGTCGAAGCTGGAAACATTGCATTAGGTGGCAGCATCATAGGATTGATCATTCCTGGTAGTGGAACAGGCAGGTTTTGTCCATTAACCATCATTAATTTCCGATTTCTATTGATCATTTCTGAAGTGGCATTGATCATATTCTGAACGGAATCATTGACAACTTCTTTCCAGTAGGCAGTTACGCCATCTCTGTGCCTTTTTCCTTGGTTGTGTGTCCTACGGACAGAAACAGAGTCATGGGTCAAATAAGTATCACAGTAATCACAGTAATATTTCTTTGGTTTAGTCATGGTCAAATACTATTATATCTTTGATATTTTGTGTATATGTTATTTTTATAAATATGTCTTGACGTGATTAATATTTGTGAATATATTGTGTTAAATAATTTTGATATGTTAGAGAGAAGATAGAAATAACAAGTGTTTCATTTTATATAATGATAAAAACTTAGATAAAAATTTAGAATCTGTTTTGGTTATTTTATTCTGTGACATGGAAATTTTTATTTTATTTTTGTTATGACGACAAGCGCACAGAGCGTCAATTATTCCAGAGAACAAATATAATTTTGTATATAATTATAATATAAAATTAATATACTCCTTATATGGAGAGAGAATTGCCAAGACGACACACGACCGCCGCGTCGAGCTATGCCGTGGCTTGCGCAGCACGAATACACGTCGAGTAGGAATAAGTAACTGCGCTGGCATTTCCCAGTCGTCAGTTGAGCTTCATTTAACAACAGAGACAATTTAATACTTCAATCAATCTGCCAAAATGTCTATCTAAGCAGTAAAAGGAAACTTTCTGAAGGTTCCTCGCATTCTACTGAAAAAGCTTTGTCACATCCAGGCAATCTAGCCTCGGCCCAATCGTCCTACGTCGCCTGTAGGTCCAACGATCTGCCTTTTCAATGAATGGGTCTAAAATGACAGTCATTCTCAAACCCCATATTAAACTTTTACCATTAACAAACATTAATAAAGATGAAAAATTTAAGCAAAAATGTTTTTTTTCATAAGGATTTCTCCTTTTTATTATTATTATTATCCCTAGTACACGTGGTACAGGCCATGATAATCATGGTGGGTAGAAGTTGGCGACTTCTTTTACTGTAAGCGCACCGCATGTCTACATAGGTGAAAAGCAGTCCAACTTTTGCACTTAAAAACAGTAGCAGGGTTCAATTCACACAACCCCTAACCAACGTATATAGTAAAGATACATGGATTATCCTGGTTCAAATTCACATAAATAGGTACCGCTCAGCAAGAGCAACCTAGTTCATGATAATTGAACAATGAATAATATGTGAAGGTTATTCACATATTAAACAAAATTTAAACGCGGGATTCAATCCCGGTTCATGACTGTCGGGAATAGAGGGGGTTACCCACTCGTCCACCGACTTATTGTTATGTTTTTTTTTTTGTTTTTTTTTTTACATGGATTATATTTTCATAGAAAATGAACACCAATTTGAACAAAATAGCTAAAAGGTTCTTTGGTGGGTTGAAGTTGCTTTTACTGTAAGTGCACCACATGTCTACACATGTGAAAAACAGTTCAACTTTTGTACTTAAAAATGTACCAGAGCCATTTGTTGAAAAGAAACACATTGCCAATAAATTTATTTATTAATGTTTAACATAATTTATTGATACAGTTATACCTGTATATAGCGCCCCCTCTAAATAGCGCCTTCCTCTCTATAGCGCCCGATTTTAAACATTAAAATGTAAACATTTTACATTAAAATTGACCTGTCTATAGCATCCTCTCTATAGCATCCTATTTTGGTGAGTCTCAAGAGGGGACGCTATAGACAGGTTTAACTTTACTTAGTTAATTGTAAGAACAAATAAATGAGAAATTAAACAAAGATAAATGATAGAAAAATAAAACGAAGATTGAAGAGGAGTTTCTTGTGCGAATTTTTTAATAGCAAGCTTTCGGACGTCCTTCTACAGGCTTTTTTTTACGATATCCTGGGTAAAAAATTCTCACAAGAAATTCCTCTTCTTCACTCTCCGTTTTATTTTTCTATTTTAACTCAAAGTGTTTATTTTGGTCAAAAATAAATGATATTATTTACAATTTGGTGATAAATACCTATAGTTGTTCTCAGGAAGGGAGGTTCCTTCATCTTGTCCTCCTCAAGACAAGGACAGGATCTCTCAGTTCAATTTTGAGATAATACTTATAGAGACATGTCTTGGTAGACGTCAGGATGGTCAGGGTGTCATCATCCAGGCCGTCAGAAGACCCAGCCCTGCAGTCAGGGGGATGATGGTAAATGTCTCCCAGATGAGAGGACAGCGGCAGGGCCAGTACCGGTGAGCTAGCGTCAGGTCGTTGGACCCACTGGCAACGCAGAAACTGTTGGGCCGAGGCTGGATTGCCTGGATGTGACAAAGCTTTTTCAGTAGAATGCGAGGAAACTTCGGAAAAGTTTCCTTTCGCTGCTTAGATAGACATTTTGGCAGATTGATTGAAGTATTAAATTGTCGCGGTTGTGAAATGAAGCTCAGCTGACGACTTGGAATTGCCAGCGCTGTCAATTAATCCGAATCGGCGTGTATTCGAGCTGCCCAAGCCACGGCAGAACTCGGCGTGGCGGTTACCATTAGCAGAAGATATAAATCCTCCAAAAATATTCCAATTTACCATACTGACCGGAAAGGCATCTGGGCGATACATACCTGGACGCCCGCCGACACGTTTCGTGGATCAATTAAAGGAACTCACTGGTTTAACGGTTGCCGAGATGACAATTAGAACACTTTTATTGACTTCTTAGTCAATATTTACATGAAAAAGATCAAGATAACTATATACAATCAGTCAGGTGTTCTTCCCCACCGCGCTAGTGTCCTCCTCCAAGCGATGACGGGGTCCTCGATGGTCTGGCCCAGTCCGACCTGGATGAAGAATCGGTTGATTCTTGATTTCGCCGATGCGAGGATGGCCAGCTGGCTGCCGAGATGGTACATCGAGCTCAAGACACAGAGCGTCGCATTGTGTTTGGGATGTAATACGTACAGTGGGCCGCAACGTTTGATCGCGAATAAAATTATTTATGATAAATATTCATCCTCCCATGTAGTGAGACTATCTATAGGTCTTTATCATAAAATAATAAATCCATTCATGTTGATTCAACCAATAAGTATGCAATAACCGCTACACACATTTAATCTATTAGAATATAAAATTGCTATAAAGTATAAAATAAGAATATAAACTGTAGCAATGTGTTTCCTTATTCGTGCAAAATACAAACTTTCGGATCTCTATAATCCTTCTAAAGGCTCAACGTTGTAAAAGTAAGATTCCATTTGAAGAGCTAAATCAACGTTTGTTCGATTTTTTTTATTCACAAGAGGGCTCCCTGCCATCTAAAAATTCCATGTGAACATGGCTAGGATATACCTTTTTTTTTATATACAGAAGAACCTCCCCGTAAAGGACACCTAATTGCAAAGCCAAAGTGCCCTTTAGGGAGAGGTGTCCTCTTACCAGAGAGTTGTTAAATAGTAAAAATGATAATTTTGAAAATAAAAACTCCTTTATAGAGAGGTGTCCTCTAGCGTGAGTGTCGAAAAAGTCGTGAACCAGTGGGTAACACCCTCGATTCCCGACAGCCATGAACTGGGATTGAATCCCACCATAATATTTTGTTTAATAAGTGAATAACCTTTACATATTATTTATTGTTGCAAATATCATAAACTAGGTTGATCTTGTTGAGTGGTACCTAATAAAGTGATTTTGGAAGAAGGAACAGCGTGAGTGTCCTCTCATGGAGGTTTGAAGGAAGTTTTAATTAATGAAGGAGTTTTTAGATTAATGATTTTATTTAATCATTACAAACATTACAATTAAAACATAATAGGAAGAAAAATATATATGTGGGAAATACAGCAATCCAATTAAAATGTGCTATTGAACAATCAACAAACAACAGAGTAGTCCAATATCAATAAAATATAATCAATGATAATAAGCTTGGTAATTAAGTCCAACAAAGCCCCCTTTAATTTCAAGCTAAATATCTTGAAGGCGAATGTCGACAGACATTCATAGCTAAGCTGCTACGTCACAACGTGACGTCACGGCCTAAGATGGCGCTACTTTACTTTCTTTTGTTTACCGGAACATTTAGGCCTAAATAGCAAAGGAATATTATATACACACATTGATATCAAATAAAAATAACAATATACACACATTTTTATATTGAGTTGGTCTTATAATTAAATAAAGATAACAAATGGATTAATTTTTCCTTTGATAAAGCCTTTGTTAAAAAGTCAGAAATGTTGTCTTCAGTTTTTACATATTGAATGTCAAAAATATTATTTTTCAATTTCTCATGTAAAAAAGCAATAGATCTAACTAAATGATTAGATTTATCAGTTGTTTGACCAGACTTAGTCAAAAATATTGATGCTTTGTTATCACAAAATATTTGTATTTTAACAAAATTAGATGTAATTTCTTCAAATAAGTATTGGATGTAAATGGCCTTTTTTACAGTTTGAAGTAATCCACATATTTCGCTATCACAAGTTGAAAGACATGTGTTATTAATAGTCTTACTTGACCAAGAAATGAGATTTTTATCTAAATAAAAGGTTAATCCAGCAGTTGATCTTGCTGTATTGGATCTGCCACAAATCCATGATGCATCTGTGTAAGCCTTTAATTCGACATCTCCTTTAGTATATATTAATCCATACTGTTTAGTTCCTTTTAAATACCTAAGAATTCTCTTAGCTGCACCCATGTGCATTTCTCTAGGGTTTTGATTATATCTGCTTAAAAGAGTAACAGCAAAGGCAATATCAGGCCTAGATTTAGTTGAGAGATAAAGCAAAGTGCCTATTAATTCTTGATATTGAGTCTTATTTACTTCCTTAGAGCTATTAAAATTATCTAAATTAGTGTTAGGATCTAATGGGGTTGAAATATGCTTGCAATCTTGCATGTTATATTTTTGTAAAATTTTATTTATGTAATTTTCCTGTTTTAAAATCAGTCTAACATCCTCTTTAATGATTTCAATGCCTAAAATGTTACAAGTTGTTAAACTTTCCTTTATCTTGAAGTGAAATCTTATTTTTTGTATTATATCATGCAAAATTTCAGGATTAGAATTAATGATTATCATATCATCAACATGCAGTCCTAAAAGTAAATGTGAATTGCCATTTCTAAAAGTAAAAACACATTTATCAGATTTAAGTTGTGTTAAACCTATTTCAAAAAGGTATTCTGTAAATGTTTCATACCATACCCTACCACTCTGCTTAAGTCCATACAATGCCTGATTTAGTATACATACAGAGGTCTTTTTCTTGTCATCCTGGTAGCCTGGAGGTTGGGTCATGTAGATGGTCTCTGAAAGTTTTCCATACAGGAATGCTGTTTCAACATCAAAGTGGTGAAATTCATATCCTGCCATTGTAGCATAGGCTAGAAGAGTTCTGAATGAATCTGTTTTCATCACTGGAGAAAAGGTTTCTGTGTAGTCTGTCCCATATTCCTGAGAGCAGCCCAAAGCAACAAGTCTTGCTTTGTAGATCTCCTGATTGGTTTGAGGATCCATTTTCTTTGAAAATATCCATTTGGATTTTATTGCTTTAGCACCTTCAGGTAATTCAGTAAGGTCCCATACATGATGGTTCTGAAGTGAATGAATTTCCTTATCCATTGCTTGTTGCCACAAAGGTGAATCAGGATGATTAATTGCTTCTTCATAAGATGATGGTAGCAAGTTTCCATGGGAAAGCTTGAGTGCTCCTACAGTTGGATCATAGGTGGGATCTTTGCCTTCATTGTCTTCAATAGGTTCATCATCTGAAGAAAGCTCATAGTAAAGTTTATCTTTCAAATTTGGTCTGAGATTGTAAGGAAGTTCAGAATGTTCATCTTGATTTTCAAGATCAGAATGAGAATGATCATCATGATTTTCTACTTCTTCAGAAGTTTCTGGAATAGTCTCTTCTGGAAAATTGTAAAGAAAATATTTTTGAGTGTCATCTGAATCATTTTTGTTTAGTATTTCCTTTCCTAATTTATTTTCAAGAAATTTAACATCTCTTGTTTCAATTACATTTTCATTTTCAGGATCAATTAGTCTCCAAGCCTTTCTTGTGCTTGAATATCCAACAAATATTCCAGCCTTGGCTGTAGGTTGAAATTTTCCTCTTTTGTGCTTGTGTACATAGTAGTAAGCTATGCATCCAAATATCTGTTGTATCTTTTATACGGGTTCATTTTACCTTTAGCTTTATATATATTTAATATAGTTACAGCCTTTATGTATATAGACAATTAATATACCGCCGTGCTAGAACAATTATATATTTATTATGCGGCGTTGTTTACATACTGTGTTGCCAGATCTTTTGTAGCACAGATTATAACTATATACAACATGTTCCCCTTTTAATTAAAGTCCGGGTCGAATCTTTTCGGAGGCTTTACCACACGTCCACTTCTAGTGGTGTAGGCAGTGCCTCCTTCATTGTAGTTTCCTATGGGAGTTGAAGTGGATGGGGCCAACTCTTCAGGACTGAGGTTCAGGCGGGGAAATTCTCCTGGTTCCCTTTGACCACTGGACTCCGATGATGTCGAGGGGGCTGGATCCAATTGGGGCGATGACTGGCTGCTCCTTCTCTGTCCAACAGGATAACTTCTGGGCCGTAGGTGAACTCTGTTCCGTTTTAACATTCGGCCCTCGTTGTTCTGAATGATGTATGATCGAGGCTGGTTGGCTTCTCCAATGATGGTAGCTGGTCTCCAGGCATTGCTAGTTTTGGCATTTACCTGTTCACCAGAACTCATTTTAGGAAGTATTTTGGCATTTCGGTCATAATATTCTTTCATCTTATATTGATTTTCCCTCTTCTGCTGTAGAATGTTTTCCGTGCTAATGAAAGCAGGTTTTAGCTTTGTGGTTTTCATTGGGATCAAGGTTCTCAAGTTTCTTCCCATTAGCATCTGAGCTGGGGACGGTAGATTATTTGACGGAGTTGTTCTCAGGGCTATTAAACACATATAAGGATCAGTGTTGTCTTGACGGCATTTCTTAAGTTGCTTCTTTACTGTTTGCACCATCCTCTCCACTAATCCGTTTGATTTTGGGTATCCTGGGCTAGAGGTTTTATGTTCTATGTCCCATTCATTTGTAAAATTAGTAAAGTCTTGTGATGTAAATGGTGGTCCATTATCAGTGATGATGATCTCTGGAATCCCATGTCTTGCGAAGGTAGATTTCAAAACTGGTAGAATCTCTTTGCTGAAGTTGATGCTACCTTGATGACTTCAGGAAAGCTGCTGTAGTAGTCTACTATTATTATGAATACAGATTGGTCTAGATAGAAGAAATCAATAGCTACTTTTTGCCAAGGGTAGTCTGCTATTTCGTGAGGTATAAGTGGTTCTTTCCTTTGCGAAGGTTGTGATTCTTGACAAATTCTACACTTATAAACCATCTCTTCTATTTCTCTATCCAGTCCAGGCCAATAAATAGCTTCATGTGCTCTGTTTTTACAAGCAGAGATCCCTTGATGAGACATGTGTAGTGTTTGCAAGATGCTTTCCCTTTGGACTTTAGGGATGACAAGTCTTTGTCCTCTACAAATCAGGTCTTTCCATATATATAGTTCTTCTTTACAATGCCAGTAGGGCTTAACAGCATAGTCCACACTTTTCTTATGAATAGGCCACCCATTCAGTATATGATCCCTTAATTTTATCATTTCTTCATCTGACTCCATATCTCTGAGAATTTCCTGGTATCTTTTAGTGGTCACCTTCAGATTTAGAGTCATAATGGTGTTCTGGAGATCCAGATCTGAGGTGTCGATGGTTTCCTCTGAAATTGAATCTCTAGATAGAGTGTCTGCGGTGTGAATCACTTTTCCTGGTACATATTCTAAATTAAAATCATATCGCATCAATTTCAAGACCAGTCTTTCAAGTCTTGGAGATAATTCCTCTAGTGGCTTTTTTAGTATAGCCAACAAGGGTTTATGATCCGTCTGGGCTGTGAACTTTCTTCCATACAAATGATAGTTAAATCTTTGGCATCCATACCAGAGAGCTAAGAGCTCCTTTTCAATCTGGGCATATTTTTTCTGAGTGTTATTCAAGGATGCGGATGCAAAAGCGATGGGTCTTCCCTCTTGCATCAAGACAGCCCCAAGCCCATGTTGACTAGCGCCCACTGAAAGTGTTACCTTCCGATGGGGGTCAAAGAGGCCAAGAACTGGAGGATTTGATACCAAATTTTTCAGCTCAATGAATTCTTTTTCTATAGCCTCATTCCATGTCCACAGGGTATTCTTTTTTAGGAGTTGTCTTAACAAGACAGTTTTATCTGCCAGATTATGCATGAATTTAGCTAGATAGTTCACAGTTCCCAAAAATCTTTGAAGAGATGTCTTGTCCATTGGTCTTTTTATTTTTTGTATTGCTTCTAATTTAGATGGATCTGCAGAGATGCCATTCTTGGATATCTCATGTCCAATGAACTTAACTTTTTCTTGGGCCAGTTGCATTTTATTGAATTCAAACTTTAAATTATTTTTTCTAGCAATTTCCAAAACCGTAATCAGTCTACTATTGTGCTCCGTGAGGGAGTTTCCGTATATTATTATATCATCCATGTATACTTTTACTCCTTCAATTCCTGTAAACATACTTTGCATTTTTTTATAGAAAACTTCTGGAGCGCTGCAAATACCAAAAGGTAACCGATGGAATCTGTAATACCCATAAGGTGTAGCCATTGTTAAAAGGCTAGATGACTTTTCGTCTAACTTGATTTGCCAAAAGGCTGACTTAGCATCAAGTACTGTATAGATGGGTGATTTTGTGATATCAGCAATGATGCCTTCAGGGGCAGGAAGTTGACGATATTCCATTTTAATCCATGGATTTAGCTCTCTAGGGTCCATACAGATACGAACCTTTCCATTTGGTTTCTTAATGATTACCATCGGGTGTGCCCACTCTGCTGGTTGGTCTACCTTTGAGATGATCTTTTGTTCCTCCATCGATTTTAGCTCCATCTCAACTGGTTTTTTCAGTGCAAACGGAATTCGGCGAGCTAACTGAATTCTTGGATGTGCATTTTCTCTCAGGATCACAGAATGCTCTCCAGGGAGCGTTCCGATCTCATCAAAGACATCTCTGTAGGACTCTATTATCTTTGTAGGTGAAGCATCCATCTTTGTCCTAGTATGGTCCTGTTCCAACGACTCTACTTTTAATATCAGCTCTAATTTTTTACACGCTGCCAATCCCAAAATTGGTGGAGCTGGCAAATCCACGACTAGAAATTCAAGGATTTCAGATTTTTTCCCAGAGGTACATGAAGCCTTGCATTTGCCCCTTATTGGTACTTTTTCTCCTGTATATGAATAAACCGCAATCCCAGTTGGATATATGCAGGGTTTATTTTGCCAATTTTTAATGGTATCCAATGGCAGGATGTTCACCTGTGCTCCTGTGTCTAATTTAAAATTAACTGAATTATTCTCTACCAAGATTATTTTAGTCCACTCTAGACCAGTAATGCTATCTAGGGATAGGTATTGAAGACACATTTCTTCTTCCTCTTCAGCTCTTTCCTCCAACATATGCACTCTGTTCCTACACATTTTAGCAAAATGGTTTGGTTTTTTACATGAATTGCATATTTTACCATATGCAAAACATTTACCATATGGATGTCTGGAACCACAATTTTGGCAAACCTTTGCATTAGGATGTTCCTCAGATACATTAGGTTTTCTACCAACTGGATATTTGAAATTCTTTTTATATTGCTTTTTATATTTTATAGAGTGTAAATCAACATCTTCTCTAGTTATATTTTTTACTTGTTGTCTAGAAGTTTCAGTAGCTCTTCCCAAGTCTATGGCCTTAGCTAAAGAAAGATCAGGATCTTGTAGCATCCTTTCTTTTAAAGCTTTGTCTTTAATTCCAATTATAATTCTATCTCTGACCAAGGAATCTGCAAGCTCTCCAAATTCGCAGTCCATGCTTTTATTTTTCAATTCAGTTACATAGTCATCAAAATTCTGATTCTCCCCTTGTTCCGTTGTAAAAAACTGGTACCTCTTATAGGTTGTGTTTTTATATGGTTTAAAGTGTCCATCAAACAGTTCAAGTATATCCGGAACAGTCGGAGAGGCATCAGTTTCTTGTATTTTAAATGTAGAGTATATATCTAGGGCTAACTCACCAATATTATAGAGTAGAATAGCCCTTTGTCTTGGAATAGATTTTTTATCTATTTCTGTGGCTATGTAAAACATTTGGAATCTCTTTTTCCATTTACCCCATGCTTCTGATGGGTTTGTTCCAGGCACAAATGGCTGCAAACTATTTCCGGTACTCGAGGCCATTTTTCAACGTGTTAGGCCTAATCGATATTTGAAATTTTACTTATCTTTCAACATCCCGGCGCTGCCACCATGTTGTATCTTTTATACGGGTTCATTTTACCTTTAGCTTTATATATATTTAATATAGTTACAGCCTTTATGTATATAGACAATTAATATACCGCCGTGCTAGAACAATTATATATTTACTAGACGAATGGCCCGGGCAACGCCCGGGGTTTACCCGAGTGCGAATATATTTTAAAAACGTTGACTTGGGTGGTCGCTATTAACAGGGTGGTCTGTATAGACAGGTGGATGTATCACACAGCTGATAACAGGGTTGTCTAGAGTGGTCGCTATAGACAGGGTGGTCTGTATAGACAGGTGGATGTATCACACTGCTGATAACAGGGTTGCCTAAGGTGACCGCTATAGACAGGGTGGTCTGTATAGACAGGCAGCTGATAACAGGGTTGTCTAGCGTGGTCGCTATAGTCAGGGTGGTCTGTATAGACAGGTTTATGAGAGAGGCAAACTTACATAAAAAAAAAATAAAAAAATAAAAAAAATAAATAAAATAAAATAAAAAAAAATAAAAAAAATAAATAAAAAAAAATAAAAAAATAAAAAAAAATAAAAAAAAAAATAAATAAAAAAAAATAAAAAAAAACTAAAAAATTTAAAAAAATAAAAAAAAAATAAATAAAAAAAAATAAAAAATAAAAAAAATAAAAAAAAAATAAAAAAAAAAATAAAAAGAAAATTAAAAAATAAATAAAAAAATAAAAAAAAATAAAATAAAAAAAAATAAAAATAAATAAATAAATAAAAAAAAATAATAATAAAAAACAATAAATAAATAAAAAAAAAAATAAAAAGAATATTACGCCTCTAAAATAGTTTTATAATTTGATAACAGATGGCGCTCTAGTACATCGTATCTACAGCCAATGAGCGCGCATTCTATCCGTGAGCTTCAGACAAACAGACAAAGCTTCAGACAAACAGACAAACAGACAGAATAAGGCAAATATATAAGTAGATTATGCGGCGTTGTTTACATACTGTGTTGCCAGATCTTTTGTAGCACAGATTATAACTATATACAACAATATCTTTAGATGAGCTACAGTTGGCTTTCTATTTGAAAATCTCTCTTCAGGAGTTATCCATCCCAATTTTTTACAAGGTGTTCTATTTTTCAAATAAGCAAAGGTTGACATTGTTTCTGCCCAATATCTCAATGGAAGTTGTGAGTCTATCAGCAAAGCTCTTGTTCCTTCAATCAGTGTTCTGTTATACCTTTCTGAGATACCATTTTGTTGGGGTGTGTAAACATTTGTCAGTTGGTGCTTTATGCCTTTACCTTTTAAATATTGAGTCATTTGATTATTTGTGAATTCTTTTCCATTATCTGATCTTAATTGTTTGACTTTGATTTCTTTTTCCTTTTCAATTTCTTCAATGAAGGATCTGATGATGTCAAAAGTTTCTAATTTGGATGAGAGAAATTCTACAAATATTTTTCTAGAAAAGTCATCAACAAGTGTTAATACATATTTAGCACCTCCAATTGATTCCTCTTGAATAGGTCCAATCAAATCAATATGTATTAAGTCCAATGGTCTAGTAGATTGAGGATATAGAACTGGTTTGAAGGGTGTTCTAGGATGTTTGGCCTGAATACAAACTTGACAAGTGTCCATATTCTGGGATTGGGTATTGAAATTGTGAGCTGAATTATTCTTCAACATTTGCTTCATGTATTCTTCATTTAGGTGTCCCAATCTTTTGTGCCAATCATTCCAGGTATGAAGAGTAGCCTTTAAAGCCTGTGATGGAATTTCTTCTGGTGCTGATGTTTTGATTATGTAGAAATCATTTATTCTTTGGGCAATCAAAATATCCTCTCCATCTTCCTCCATTATATGTCCTCCATCCTTATCAAAAAGTACTTTTTTATTGTCATCTACCAGTTTGTTAACAGACATTAAGTTACCTGACAATTTTTCAACATATAGGACATCATTAAGCCTAATCAACTTATTCTGTCCTTCAATTTCAATTGCTCCTTCTGCATTGGATATTATTTCAGAGTCATCTGCAAGTTTTATTGTTTTGTGAACCTCTCTTTCTTCCTTTAATAGATCTCTATTTGATGTCATGTGACAGCTAGCCCCACTATCAACCACCCATTCTTCAGGTTGTTGAGTAGTTTCATTTTCTTTGATGTTGGACACATGTTCCTCAGGTTGCAAATTTACAAATTTTGCCTTATTTTGATGTTCAGGTTTATTCTTTGAGGTTTGTTTATTTTCACTCGCTCTTTTATTTTTAGGATTATGCCAACATTCTATAGCCTTGTGGCCAGGCTTAGCACATATGAAACAAATAGGCTTATTACTATTTCTATTTTTGTGGAAATGCTTATTGTTTGAGAAAGATTCTTTATGCATTGTATTGAATGCTTTGGAATTTCCTTCCTTTTCTTCATGAGTGAATCTTTCATGGTATAGTTTTAAGCAATTTTTAAGATCAGAAATGCTTACCTTCATTTGGGAATTCAGTTGAAGTGCAACAAGGTTATACTTTTGGGGTAGTCCTCTGATCACTGAAGTGGTGAATTCTTGATCTTCTATCTCTGCACCAAGGTTTCTTGCTTGTTCCAATAGCTTCTCTGATCTGTATAGATATTCTTCCCAATTTTCTTCTTTCTTCATTGTCAATCTTGAAACGTCGTTTCGGGCCTCAATGATCCTTTTCTTTTTATCTCCTTCATATCTTTCATGCAGCGCTATCCAAATATCTTTGCTTGTTTTGCAATTTAATATTAAGGCGACTAAGGAGTCAGTCATTGCACATGTGATGATTCCTTTAGCTTGAGCATCTTTCTTCTTCCATTCTTTGAATTTAACTTCATCTTCTGGTGGATCTCTTTCCAAAAGGTCGTCCAATTCTTTGCCTTCTAAAATTGAAACGATCCTAAATTTCCAAGAAGCGAAGTTTTTCCCGTCAAATTTGGGAACTTGTACACTATTCTCCATTTTCTGAAGATGTGTATATCTTACCTTTTCGGTAAATTTGTTTTATTTTCAAGAATGTTGACGCTCGAGTTAAGCCTTTTTTATTTGCGCGGTGGAAGAAGTGCTCGGCCCATAACCATTGAAGGAAGTTTTAATTAATGAAGGAGTTTTTAGATTAATGATTTTATTTAATCATTACAAACATTACAATTAAAACATAATAGGAAGAAAAATATATATGTGGGAAATACAGCAATCCAATTAAAATGTGCTATTGAACAATCAACAAACAACAGAGTAGTCCAATATCAATAAAATATAATCAATGATAATAAGCTTGGTAATTAAGTCCAATAAAGTATAGAACTTTAACACATCATACGAAGGAAAACTATAAGAATACTTATATTTTCGAAACTATTATAGACACGTATGGTTCTTTTTAAAAAAATCCATTGCAGTAAGGGCAGTAGATATTGTTTTATTTTTAAAAGAATCATACACGTCTATAATAGTTTCGAATTTTCATAATAGATGGCGCGCGCTAAGGCATAATTCTTATACTTTTAAAATATGCCAACGTAAATAAACTAGCTACCTTCACGCCGCTAAAATCTTCCATTACATACTCAGGAGATCAAGGACCATATCCCTATTGTAATATATAATATGTATATATGGTTTTGACCAAGGACTTGGTTGTTGTTGTGTGATGTAATCAATATATAGCGTGAGATGTTTTTAGTTCTTGCCTTCGAACAAGTATAGGAGCTCCATTCAACCTATCAAACAAGATAGTGAAGGAGGACTTGAACCAACCCGATCTAGAAGATATGTACCAAACTTCCGTTAAGAAATTATACCTTCAAATGCAAAATTCAAATAATCCAATCATACAAGATATTCTACAAAATAAAGGAGATATCAATCCCCGATTCCGACGACCCGGCCCTGACGCTTAGTCAAGAGCTCATCGCCCAACAGCTGCCCTTCTGCAAGGTCCGGGGGGACCACCTCTACTCCACCAACTCGCCATGTGTAAATAGCCAGGACATGGTGACTCGCGAGCTGTGCTCGAATGTAACATCTGTCAATTGAGACGAGAGAGAAATATAAATAAATAAATAAATAAATAATTAGTTCTTATGATAATTCTGTAATAATAATATACAAATATATAACATACAATCTCTTTTAATAGAAACTACACTACCTAAGTTTATTGAATATTAGGTAGAAGTGTACATAACACCTATAATATAAATAAATTATAAGTTTAATAAATTATACTGAAATTCTGCAGGTCCTTCTGTCTCTAAATTAATTCTCAATCATTGTGCCTCTGATGTTTGCTGCAATCTTGTACAGTTTTTTACTTTTCATTTTCTTTAATTAAATATGAGATAACATCTATTGCACTTTCATTTTCTCTCGACATAATCTTTTATGAGACAAATAACTTTTTACACATCTTTTGTTCGCTTCTCTCTCCATATTCCTCCATTAACATCTTTGCATATTTCATCTCACTATTATATTTTGGATTTTCTCTCAAATATAAGGTTGTTCCCAAAGGTTTATGTTTTTCTTAAAACGTTGTTTTTCTTATTACTTGGTGAATAATATTATTACGGCGAATACATAATAATACAATTACTTTATATATAATACAAAGACATTATACATAACGGCGAATAATATTGGTATTTCAATTTTTTGCAAGTGTTTACGAACTTTTGGGACAACCTTGTAGAAGTAACATAAAGGTAACCCAGGCTCCAGGAGTGTATCCTTAGATCGCCAACTACCCGGGCTGTCCTGTAGTTTAGGGTTCTGTCTTGGTAGCCTTAGTAGTAACATAAAGGTAACCCAGGCTCCTAGAGTGTATCCTTAGATCGCCAACTACCCCGGCTGTCCTGTAGTTTAGGGTTCTGTCTTGGTAGCCTTAGTAGTAACATAAAGGTAACCCAGGCTCCTAGAGTGTATCCTTAGATCGCCAACTACCCCGGCTGTCCTGTAGTTTAGGGTTCTGTCTTGGTAGCCTTAGTAGTAACATAAAGGTAACCCAGGCTCCTGGAGTGTATCCATAGATCGCCAACTACCCCGGCTGTCCTGTAGTTTAGGAGTCTGTCTTGGTAGCCTTAGTAGTAACATAAAGGTAACCCAGGCTCCTGGAGTGTATCCATAGATCGCCAACTACCCCGGCTGTCCTGTAGTTTAGGGTTCTGTCTTGGTAGCCTTAGTAGTAGCATAAAGGTAACCCAGGCTCCTGGAACGTATCCATAGATCGCCAACTACCCGGGCTGTCCTGTGGAGTCTGTCTTGGTAGCCTTAGTGAACCAGTTCACCAAGTAGCCGGTTTGTTTCTTGGTAGATTCAATAAGGCAGTGTTATTGAATGAGGGCAGTCCAAGAAATGTAGCCGTCTGGAATCGCTGTAGTTAAAATGTTATTTTCTCTTAATTTCTACTTATCCCAGATGTAGTCAAGCAGAAAATGATTAAATATAAACCACAGAATGTCACGGCAATTGATTTCATTTGGAAACAAAACTTGTAAATTATAGACCAATGGCCCATTCAGCGTATGGGTTTACAATCACAGCCTGGGATAATAACAAAATAAATCACAGCCAGTCCTAAGTCTTGTTAAAGTTTTACCTTAACAAATGTAAAGAACTCTCAATCTAATATAAAATAATGTGGGAGAATAATTATCAAGACATTATATTTCAAGAGGAGGAATGGCCGAATATCATTTGGAAGAAGAATAAAAGCTAACAGCGATGAGATTCTGTTGTATATATAAATTAATTGTTACCACAGAGTGTGTGTAAGCTCACAGGAAAATAGGCGCTAACCGAAAAGAAGAAAAAGTTCCTTTGTTTAATATTAGTTTCCCTTTTATATTTTGTTCTCTCTCTTGTAAATCAATAAATATAATGTTTAATTAATAATATTCTTGGAATCAGTTTCATTAAATATTCTGAGCAAAGTCAACAGATCCTTTATTAAAGAGGTATAATCTTGGCAAGCTTTCGAACTATGATGTCCTTCAACAGGCTATTATACGATATAGACGCCTGTTGAAGATGATGTCAGAGTCCGAAAGCTATAAAGATTATACCACATCTACTTATATATTTGCCTTATTCTGTCTGTTTGTCTGTTTGTCTGTTTGTCTGAAGCTCACGGATAGAATGCGCGCTCATTGGCTGCAAGGGAACACGTGTCCTCCCTGCCCCCCTCTAGACAACCCTGTTATTCAAAAACCATACATCCAATCGCCATGAAATTCTGGGATATTATTAGGTATATCCCCGGAAAGGTTTTCGAAAAATAATTTCTTGAATATCTTGAATATCCTTAGAGTTATTTGCAGAATTGTAGATATAACTCGCAAGCAGCGCCGCCAGACGGTGATAGGCTTAAGCTTGCTGCTCCACCCCTGTTGACCTTGGGTCGTCGTGTGAGTCACAGCATGATGCAACAAAAAACACTCTCTCTGGGGATTGCGGCGTCAACAACCTGTAAGTTTGTGCCTCTCTCATAAACCTGTCTATACAGACCACCCTGTCTATAGCGACCACTCTAGACAACCCTGTTATCAGCTGTGTGATACATCCACCTGTCTATACAGACCACCCTGTTAATAGCGACCACCCAAGTCAACGCTTTTAGAATATATTCGCACTCGGGTAAACCCCGGGCGTTGCCCGGGCCATTCGTCTAGTAAATAAATAATATCGTACCCAGAGCAGCAGCTTTACACACCCAAGATAGAGGACATTGCTGTGATAGAGATGTATGGAGACATCTGAGACTCTTCATTGGACACGACAACAACAACAGAAAATTGACATGGACCCAGAACAGCAGCTTTACACACCCAAGATAGTGGACATTGCGACTGTTGTGATAGAGATGTATGGAGACATCTGAGGCTCTTCATTGGACACGACAACAACAGAAATTTGGCATGGACCCAGAGCAGCAGCTTTACACATCCAAGATAGAGGACATTGTGACTGTTGTGATAAAGAGGTATGGAGACATCTGAGGCTCTTCATTGGACACAACAACAACAGAAAATTGACATGGATCCAGAATAGCAGCTTTACACACCCAAGATAGTGGACATTGTGACTGTTGTGATAGAGAGGTATGGAGACATCTGAGGCTCTTCATTGGACACAACAACAACAGAAAAATTGAAATGGACCCAGAGCTGCGGCTTTACACATCCAAGATAGAAGGCATTGCTGTGATAGAGATGTATGGAAACATCTGAGGCTCTTCATTGGACACGACAACAACAGAAAATTGGCATGGACCCAGAGCAGCGGCTTCACACATCCAAGATAGAAGGCATTGCTGTGATAGAGATGTATGGAGACATCTGAGACTCTTCATTGGACACGACAACAACAACAGAAAATTGACATGGACCCAGAACAGCAGCTTTACACACCCAAGATAGAGGACATTGCTGTGATAGAGATGTATGGAGACATCTGAGACTCTTCATTGGACACGACAACAACAGAAAATTGACATGGACCCAGAGCAGCGGCTTCACACACCCAAGATAGTGGAAATTGTGACTGCTGTGATAGAGATGTATGGAGACATCTGAGACTCTTCATTGGACACAACAACAACAGAAAATTGACATGGACCCAAAACAGCAGCTTTACACACCCAAGATAGTGGACATTGCGACTGCTGTGATAGAGATGTATGGAGACATCTGAGACTCTTCATTGGACACGACAACAACAACAGAAAATTGACATGGACCCAGAACAGCAGCTTTACACACCCAAGATAGAGGACATTGCGACTGCTGTGATAGAGATGCATGGAGACATCTGAGGCTCTTCATTGGACACAACAACAACAGAAAATTGACATGGACCCAGAACAGCAGCTTTACACACCCAAGATAGAGGACATTGCGACTGCTGTGATAGAGATGCATGGAGACATCTGAGGCTCTTCATTGGACACAACAACAACAGAAAATTGACATGGACCCGGAACAGCAGCTTGACACACCCAAGATAGTGGACATTGTGACTGTTGTGATAGAGGTATGGAGACATCTGAGGCTCTTCATTGGACACAACAACAACAGAAAATTGACATGGACCCAGAACAGCAGCTTTACACACCCAAGATAGAGAACATTGCGACTGCTGTGATAGAGATGTATGGAGACATCTGAGGCTCTTCATTGGACACAACAACAGTAACAAAGAATAAAGTCGCCGTTAGCTTTTATTCCTTTTACGACATTATGTCTCATTCAAGTAGTGCCCACTCTACTGAAACTGCCCCTCATCGGCGCTAGCAGGTTCCTGGCGACACCGTAGCTCCCTCAAGGTGAGAAGTCCGATGGGCTTTGCTCCCCTGCTCAATACCGGGACGACAAGGAGTGTCCACGAGGACCCAGGAGAGGACATTGGAGGAAGCCGTGGTTCTGAGCAGGACGGCCACGCCGTCCTTTTGCATATGCACACGCACTGCGCGTTGCATGTTGGAGCATCTCAGTCTGGCCGTAGTTCCGATCTCACGATATCTGCATTGCTGGGCGTCTTTGGTCGACGTGCCCTCTACCAGAATGCATTTCTCATCTCTCCGTCGCTACTCTTTCGGGGGCCATGTGGCGGACATCGCTTTGCGGCTGGCCCTCCCTCATTCAAGGTATCCAGTATCGAGTCAGCCTGTCTGCGTCGACTGTGGCTCCAGACACCTGGCCCGCCGCTACTGGTCCTGCAGCGCCGTTCGCACTCTCATTTGAAATGTGTTCTCCATTATCGGGCGGCCGCCGGACCTGCAGTCCTGGATCTTCGCGGTTAGCCTTGAGGGCCACGCCTTCATCACCTCCTCAGCGGCGAAGCACGCGATCTACAGTTTTCTTCGTATACAGAAAAATGTGTGGTGTCGCAGAAGACTTGCGATTTTCCATCAAACTTTGCAGCGGTGGCAGAGGCGCCATGTGTATATTGACTGTATATAGATACAGTAGAACCTCCCTGTAAAGGACAACACCTAATTGCAGAGCCAAAGTGTTCTTTAGTGAGAGGTGTCCTCTAACCAGAGAGTTGCTAAATGGTAAAAATGGTAATTTTACAAAAATGAAAACTGTCCTTTGTTGAGAGGTGTCCGCTAGCACGATGTCTTCTCATGGAGGTTCTACTGTATTTTCTTTTTTTTTTTGTAATATAATAATCATTATTAATTTCCTGATCTGTGTCGATTTTGCCCAAATCCTTGTATTCGTAAGATGTTAATAAAAGTATTTTAATTTTCACTTATCGCTCTCCTTGATTATCTTGGTCTTGAGATGGATGACACCAGCCATCACATCGACCTGCCCACTCTGTGGGAATGAACTCTGACGGTCCATCGGTGGCGGAGTCTTTCCGCGGTGGACGTCACCAATAAAGACCTTGTATATATTTTACATATATGTAAATACAGTTAAACCTATCTATAGCGCCCCCTCTTGGGACTCACCAAAATAGGGTAATATAGAGAGGGGGTGCTATAGACAGGTCACTTTTAATGTAAATCGCATCGTACTACGTATTTAAAATCGGGCGCTATAGAGAGGGAGGCGCTATTTGGAGGTGGCGCTATAGACAGGTTTAACTGTATATATATCGTCCCTACAACTGCAAACTATCGAATGTGAAAAATTCAATTTTGAAGGAGAGAGAAATGAAGAGACCATGTGGCCTACCCTCAGTAGAGGAAGGCATTGAAGGAGGGAGAAATAAAGAGACCATGTCATGGTCTCTTCATTTCTCTCTCCTTCAAAATTGAATTTTTCACATTCGATAGTTTGCAGTTGTAGGGACGATATATATATCAATTATTTTATATATTAGAACCTCCCTTCAGCAGACACCTCTCCACAAAGGACAGTTTTAATTTGCAAAATGGCCATTTTCACAATTTAGCAACTCTCCGGTAAGAGGACACCTCTCCCTAAAAGACACTTTGGCTCTGCAATTAGGTATTGTCCTTCACAGGGAGGTTCTACTGTATATTTATATTTTATCCCTATACAGTTAAACCTGTCTATAGCGGCCACTCTAAATAGCGCCTACCTCTCTTTAGCGCCCGATTTTAAACATTAAAATGTAAGCATTTTACATTAAAAGTGACCTGTCTATAGCACCCCCTCTCTATAGCACCCTATTTTGGTGAGTCCCAAGAGGGGCCGCTATAGACAGGTTTAAATTTATATCCATTATTATTCATCCTTATGTATTCATATTTATTTTCATTATTGTATTTAACCTTATATAAGCGATATAATAAAATTAGTTTCAATCTCTCCTTGAAGATGCTTTCAAAGGCAAAAGCCATTATAACCCCTTCCATCTCATTGCACATCAGTTTGGACAGTGAAATCTAAGCAAGGGAAGTTTTGCTCTTCTAAAGGCAATGTCTCTCTTCTTCATTTAACTTGGCCTGAATATTTTGTTTCTACTTCTTTGTCAAAATTCAACAGAAGCCAAAGCCGACCCATAAAAAATATTCAATCATTCAGGAGTGACCACAACTTCATATTTCAAATCTCCCTTGACAGCTATCTGCACTATCCTGCAATCATTGTAAATGGCAGAAATGAAAGAGTTCTCCCTCCCCATTGAATATAGGGGGGAAAAAAACATTTTTAACTTAATTTTATTGACGTTATGTGGCGCTGAGTTTGTTGTTGACAAAAATATGTTGTAATACCATGAAAAAGGTTGGCGTTCAGCCAACTGAAATATTGGTAAATAAAGTATATTTTGATCCAATATATGTCTTTTTAATTAAAGTTTTATAATGTGTTAGGTATGCGGATACAGTGATGTCAATGGTAAAAAAACTAGCAGATTGGAATGAAAAGAATGTTGCTGTTACTTCCTTAGAAGTTTTCTACACGATAATGCCTGGAATTACTTGTAAAACTTAGTGTATGGCTGCTATAGCGGTCTGGAAGGATGTACAGTTAAACCTGTCTATAGCGC
Source organism: Cordylochernes scorpioides (assembly GCA_030710605.1). Taxonomy (NCBI): domain Eukaryota; kingdom Metazoa; phylum Arthropoda; class Arachnida; order Pseudoscorpiones; family Chernetidae; genus Cordylochernes; species Cordylochernes scorpioides. The sequence continues at coordinate 12,694,327 of CP092869.1, forward strand.
CCCCTCTTGGGACTCACCAAAATAGGGTGCTATAGAGAGAGGGTGCTATAGACAGGTCACTTTTAATGTAAATCGCATCGTACTTCGTATTTAAAATCGGGCGCCATAGAGAGGAAGACGCTATTTAGAGGGGGCGTTATAGACAAGTTTAACTGTATATACAAAAGACTACTCCAACAGATCCCTCAGAAAAATTGTTCTCATTCCAAGCTGTCTCCTGAAATTTCTAACCAAGATCCATCGGAGAAGTCATTACAGTAGAACCTCCATGAGAGGACACTCACGCTAGAGGACACCTATCTATAAAGAACAGTTTTCATTTGCAAAATTACTATTTTTACTATTTAGCAACTCTCTCGTAAGAGGACACCTCTTTATAAAGGACACTTTGGCTCTGCAATTAGGTGTCCTTTACAGGGAGGTTCTACTGTACCACCATTGCTATGTCCTGTCAAACTTTGCTCTTGGGAATTTCAACACACATCCAACCTGTCCTATATGCTCAGAAGAACTACAGATAGTAGATCACCTACTCTTTAACTGCTTTTCTCTCCTGAGACATAGGACAGCCCTTCTACTTAGGCTGAACCATCTTAATCCTACATCAATGGCCGCCTCCCCAAACTCAATCTCTGCATGAAACTTTCTTGGCAAGTTGTTCTGCTCAGAAACCTACTCGGGCCGCGAATAGAACTTTTAGTTTGTACTTGTGAGCTGGACAGCCAGGGTAGTTAGCATTCTGCCCTCCAGGAAATTATCTATATAGTATGTGTATAGGTTACGAAATTAATATACTATATTATTATATGAATAAATGGGGGGGGGAGAAGTCCGACCACACCTCCCTGCGGTCCCCCCTGGACCCTTGGAATATTCGACCAACTTCTGGTTCGTTTCCAAGGTGACTAACGTGGCAACGGCGCCCATTTTCCAATGAAGAGCAAAACCGATATCTCCAAGATAATGGACCTTGTTGCTGCTGTGATGGAGATGCATGGAGACATCTGAGGCTCTTTGTTGTAGACGACAACAACAACATATAAATATATTCTAAGAAACAGCTTGAAGGAAAGCCGTGTTCTTCAGAATCTAAGGAAGTTGGACTACACACACACACACACCAGGGGTATTGTCAAAGTGTATGAAAATATCAGCGATGGAAAAAAGAATGTTGGCCCCAGTGGATTTCTTCTTCAACGTGGCCTCCAGATACTCTCTTATATGTGTAGGGGCCGAGAGACTTCCTTCCAGCCTGCTGGGATGACAAACCACGGCAAACATACAAGTGGGGCCTGGAAATAGTACGGATGGCCACCGCTGCGTGGCGCGGCAGATCGGCGGAAGTCAATGAGAACCAGTATAGACATTCTAGGGTGTTGTCCTTTTTTCTTCCTATAAAAATGTAGCTAATAAGTAATACCAATAAAACACTAACTTTGAAATACTTTCTGAGCCATCGCTGGACTAATATATCGACACACCACATATGCTACTCTTTTGGCTGATGTGCAAGAAGAATCCTCAAGATCAAATTGAGATATGGATGACAAACAATATAAACTGGATAAGATTTAATGGAGACTATAGCTTTATGAATGAAGTATTGGTGTGTCTTTTTGAGCATTGAGATAGGATGCTACGCTGCTGAAGTCATTGTTTGTTAGTATATCATACACATTAGTGGCGCTGTCTAGCGATGGCAATACCTGTAGACAACAACAAGAAGCTTTATTAGGACCTTTTAGTCTTATACAGATTCTCCAAGCAGAAATGTAGGATACATGCAGGAAAAAGTAATAGTACCTTAATGGTAATATGATATTTATAATACAACTAGCGGGCGTACCCGGCTTCGCCCGGGTTTTACCCGAGTAAAGGTTTGTCTAACGAATCTCTCGATAAAGTGAACATTTTTTCCCGGTCCCTTTAAAAATACTCGATAAGTTTAATAAAATCAATATTAATTTTGGTTCCCTCGGTAATTGGAAGTTAAAGGAATAGTATCTTGCCTTTTGGAATTGTATCATTATTCTTGTCTCAAATAAATTGCCGTGTCATCCTGAATTTTGTCTTTCCTAATTTTCTACATTACAAAATCATCGTATCATCATGATAATATTTAGAGCAGATTGTTGAATTATAACAGATAAATTAGAATATTTATCTTGATTATTTTTAGGCGAAAAGTTATTTCAAAAATTTTATTTGCTAGAAACCTTCGGAGTACTATACTAAATAACTTCCCAAAGTTTCATGGCGTTCCAATGAGTGGTTTGGTCAGGCATAAAGGACAGACAGACACACATACATTCATTTATATATATATATTGTTACGTGTAAGGCCTCCAAACGTTTACAACCTCCGCCAATAGATGGCGCTTTCGCCGGATTCCCTTGATGGTTGATGTGGGAGTCGCCGACTGCTGTGGTCCCGTTTCCTGGGGAGGTTGGCTGTAAATACGCTTTTGTGTTGGCCCCAGGATGTAGGATAATGTAAATACACATTGTCTGTTATTTTATTTAGATGTAATGTTTAGTAATAGATGACAATAAAAAAAGTGCTTCAAGTCTCCGTGCCGCCTCCTGTCGTTACTCTCGCCATTGTCATCATCGCCAGGCTGCTGCTGCTACTAATCTTCTGGTAAGTCTCTCGTGTCCCCCCACCAGTGGTAAGGCCGAGAGATACTGCCAGAGGAAGGGAGTTTCCACTGGAGAGGTGGAGCTCAGAACGTCTTTGGGTGGCCTGCGGGGGAAAAAGCCGCAGGGAAGAGCAACGGGAGCCTAAGTAGGTGAACCACGAGGGAAGAAGCGCATCGTCGCAAGGAACCGGTAGAGTACACACGCGACAATATAGATATAATGCGGCTTATGATTGTAGAACATTTGAAAATTATCCCGCATGTGTTTCTTTTGAACGAAAAATTAAAATTTATTTTGAGGAGAAATAACGATTATTTCTAACCTTAGGGATGAGGTATGAAAGGATGAATTGTGAAGAGTAATGATAAACGGAAAAATAAAGTGTCCAGGGATAGGAAACGAACCCACAGTGTTCCGCTAACCGGGCAAATGCCATGTCCACTAGGCTACCCTGGACATATTTTTCCGTTCTTAAATATTATATAAAGTAATTTATAATACAATATAATGCGGCTTGTGATTGTAAAACGACATCCATGATATTTATATACAGGAAAAATTATATGAAGACAATCATGCTAATAGATTAATCTGGGTAAATTGAAGGAAAAGAAATTTATTATACATTGATTTACCGCGGATTCACCGCAAATGAAGATACAAAAGCTAATCACAATCAATATTGAGATAATGAAATTTATACATTGTAATTAAGACAATTGAACTCATAAACAGGTTTTAAAGGGTAAATCCGAGGAAAAGACAAAAATACAAAATAAAGGAATGAAAAAAACACTGGAATTTACAACACTTGTAGACATACATAACAAGTATCAAAAGGAAATGGAAATTTGCAAGACATGCATTCTAAGGTTCATCCGAAGTGTGTTTCATCATTGATCTTGCTGCATAGGCTGTTGCACAGGTTTTCAGTCTCAATCTCTACAAGCTTAATACCCTGATATGATAGAGTGGAGATAAGAAAGAAGAAGAGACTCACCCCCAGCAGACACCATTAACAAGCTCTACAAGCTTACTACCCTAATATGATTGAGTGGAGATAAGAAAGAAGAAGACACTCACCCCAGCAGACACCATCAACAAGCTCTACAAGCTTAATTCCCTAATATGATTGAATGGAGATAAGAAAGAAGAGACTCATCCCCAGCACACACCATCAACAAGCTCTACCAGCTTAATTCCCTAATATGATTGAGTGGAGATAAGAAAGAAGAAGAGACTCATCCCCAGCAGACACCATCAACAAGCTCTACAAGCTTAATTCCCTAATATGATTGAGTGGAGATAAGAAAGAAGAAGAGACTCATCCCCAGCACACACCATCAACAAGCTCTACCAGCTTAATTCCCTAATATGATTGAGTGGAGATAAGAAAGAAGAAGACTCATCCCCATCACACACCATCAACAAGCTCTACAAGCTTAATTCCCTAATATGATTAAGTGGAGATAAGAAAGAAGAGACTCATCCCCATCACACACCATCAACAAGCTCTACAAGCTTAATTCCCTAATATGATTGAGTGGAGATAAGAAAGAAGAAGACTCATCCCCATCACACACCATCAACAAGCTCTACAAGCTTAATTCCCTAATATGATTAAGTGGAGATAAGAAAGAAGAGACTCATCCCCATCACACACCATCAACAAGCTCTACAAGCTTAACCCCCTAATATGATTGAGTGGAGATAAGAAAGAAGAAGACACATCCCAAGCAGACACCATCAACAAGCTCTACAAGCATAATACCTTAATATGATTGAGTGAAGATAAGAAAGAAGAAGACACTCTTTTCTTAAAGACCAAGTTTTCCTTACACTAAGTTTTATTCATAATTTCTCATGAATGTTATTGGCTAGTGATTCCTAACTACTTGTCTGTCACAATGGTATAACTCCGCAGAAAATTTGTACTAAAATTTTTAATATAAACTCATTTTAGGATAAAAAAAAAAGAGATGAAAAATAAAAATAGTTTCTTAGGTATAGTCCTATCTATAATAGTTTTTTAATGAATAAAAACATCAATAATTGTTGGCTATGTGTTTCTTTTCATATATATCATCAAATATTTCTACAGACCTTACGGCAATGATCTTCTTTCTTATCTCCACTCAATTATATTTATCAAGCTTGTAATGCTTGAGACTTTTGATGGTGCCTGCCAGGGATGAGTAGAGCTCATCAATGGATGAGTCAATACAGTCAATGATGTGGTTTGGGGTTACAGGTTGACACTTAGCACATGGTGGGAAAACCTTGCAACCATTCTGGAAAGTCATTGTCTGTAGATGACCAGACTTAAGTCTGGAAATCAAAGACTGTTGTTCTCTTGGGAGGACAGAACTGGTGCTTGTCCCTCCTGCTCGGAACCAGTCAGGTGCAGCATTAGATTTCCATTCCTGCAGACATTGGGTTTTGATGGTACAGAGGAAGTCCCTTTCGTCTAGTTGGGTGGTAGATTCTTCAGGTAGGCCAAGAGCTCCAGACTTTGCCAGAGAGTCTGCCAGCTTATTTCCAGGAATTCCAACGTGAGCTGGAAGCCATTGCACTGTGACTGAGCTGTTGGCTGGGAGTCGGTTTACAGACTTAGCGAATGCTCTTGAGAAGAGGTTCTTGATTGGAGAAGCAGCTTTGAAGGGTATAAATGGCTAATCTTGATGACTGCAATGATAAAATTTGTTGAACAAGAGAGAGCTTGGCTCATTATTGCAGTAAAGTCTGTAGAAATATTTGATGATACAGTTAAACCTGTCTATAGTACCCCCTCAAAATAGTGCCTGCCTCTCTATAGCGCCCGATTTTAAACATTAAAATGTAAACATTTTACATTAAAAGTGACCTGTCTATAGCACCCCCTCTCTATAGCACCCTATTTTGGTGAGTCCCAGGAGGGGGCGCTATAGACAGGTTTAACTGTATATATGAAAAGAAACACATTTCCAAAATTTATTCTTACAAATTTTATCTATAGATGGCATTTAAAATTATAAAAAAAAATCAGTCTGCAAAATTTTTTTTCACAAATTAAGTAGAACCTCCCTGTAAAAGACAACTAGTTGCAGAGCTAAAGTGTCCTTTAGAGAGAGGTGTCCTCTTACCAGAGAGTTACTAAATAGTAAAAATGGTAATTTTGACAATGAAAACTGTCTTTTGTAGAGAGAAAATTATCCTCTCATGAAGGTTCTACTGTACTTGAGAAACACTATTATAGGTACATTGTGTATATTTAACTTTATTAGAAAATGATTTAAGGTACAATTTGTATCATAGATTATAACTATATGGCAATAAGACCAAATCCAAATAAATAAATAGTGTGTTTTGATAACAATGTTGTTACCAAAATGTCACATAGTATTATTTATTTGGTCTTATTGCCTTTTAGTTCTAAACTATAATCCAAATTCAAGGTAATAAGACCAAATCCAAATAAATAAATAGTGCGCGACGTTGTACTTTTGTCTGAAGATGGTAACAACGCTGTTACCGAAACGTCACACACTATTTATTCATTTGGATTTGGTCTTAAATCCTTTTAGTTCTAATCTATAATCCAAATTGTACTTCACATTTTATTTTTTTGTCTGATGATGGTAACAACGCTGTTACCGAAAAGTAGCACACTATTAATTTATTTGGAATTTAGTCTGATTACTTTATTGTTTTGATCAAAATAAATTGTCTCATCCTGTCTTTATAATTTTCTATGTGACATTTTATTTGAATATCAGAAGATGCCTCTTTCTTAGTTTTACCATATGATCACATTTTTATTTGTAAATAAAAAAAAAAGATACAGTATATAACCAAAATTAAAGAATAATTTGGATTATAGATACAGTTAAACCTGTCTATAGAGCCCTCTCTTGGGACTCTCACCAAAATAGGGTGCTATAAAGAGGGGGTGCTATAGACAGGTCACTTTAAATGTAAATCGCATTGTACTACGTAGTTAAAATCGGGTGCTATAGAGAGGGAGGAGCTATTTAGAGGGGGTGCTATAGACAGGTCACTTTTAATGTACAGTTAAACCTGTCTATAGCGCCCCCTCTTGGGACTCACCAAAATAGGGTGCTATAGAGAAGGGGCGCTATAGACAGGTCACTTTTAATGTACAGTTAAACCTGTCTATAGCGTCCCCTCTTGGGACTCACCAAAAGAGGGTGCTATAGAGAGGGGGTGCTATAGACAGGTCACTTTTAATGTACAGTTAAACCTGTCTATACCGTCCCCTCTTGGGACTCGCCAAAATAAGGTGCTATAGAGAAGGGGTGCTACAGACAGGTCACTTTAATGTAAATTGCATCGTACTACGTATTTAAAATCTGGTGCTATAGAGAGGAAGGCACTATTTAGAGGGGCCACTATAGACAGGTTTAACTGTAAAAGAAAATAAGACCTAATCCAAATAATTTAATAGTGTCTGACATTTCGGTAAAAGCATGATAACAGTACTATTTAAGAACTTGCTGTGATATTTTTTCTCATTTATTCTTTTGTCTGATGATGGTAGCATTGCTGTTGCCGAAACGTCACACACTATTAAATTATTTGGATTAGGTCCTATTTTCTTTTAAGTATACAAAATAGTAAAAAAAAAATTGCTGTGTAAAGTTTGACAGAGCTAAAAAAATGTTAATTCACCAATCATTACTTTTTTTTTTTTTTGGTTTATCCCTAGTACACAGGCCATGATAATCATGGTGGGTAGAAGTAGGCGACTGCTTTTACTGTAAGCGCACCACATGTCTACACATGTGAAAAGCAGTTCGACTTTGCACTTACAAATGTGCCAGAGCCTCGTTTGGTAATTGCACTCGCTGGTGGGGTTGGACTTTTGCAAGAATCGGGGGCCATTGGAGCATTTTTTTTTTAAATCAGAAAAAAAAATTGCCCAATGCGGGAATCGAACCTGAGTCGTTGTGGTAGAAAACCAATGGTTTAGACCATCCTTCCACCGACCCCCATCATTACATTTAATTCTGATAAGGTACATTTGCAGTAGAACATTTCTTTAAAGAACAACCCCCAGTTTCACAGTTAAAGTGTCTTAAAGAAAGGTGTCCTTTTATTGGAGAGCTTGCTAAATAGTAAAAATCACAAGGTAATAAGACCCAATCCAAATAAATAAATAGTGTGTGACGTTTCAGTAACAGCGTTGTTACCATCTTCAGACAAAAGTACTGAATGTAATAAGACCAAATCCAAACTCCGCCTTTGCCGGTCCCAAGCCCGGATGAAAAAAAGAGGAGGGGGAGCAGTAACAAGCTCTGTAAAAAACCTGGGCTCAGCTGGCCCGGCTGATAGTACCCTGTAAGGGCTCCAGGGATACAGGATGAGCAGTGTCTGTACTCTTTGTTAGGAGCTGCTGCACATGGTGTCTGTTCATGTCAGAGGCAGCCTTTTCTTTTGGAGCTAAGTCAGTGGCCTGCCACTGAGTAGTGCTCCCAGTCTTAATGACAAAGGCAGACGCATTCTACTTCACCCAGTCATGATGATGGTGGAATCAAGCTCTACAAACTTGATACCCTAATATGTGATTGGGTGGAGATAAGAAAGAAGAAGACCAAATTCAAATAAATAAATAGTGCGTGACGTTTCAGTAACAGAACTTTCGTCTGAAGATGGTAACAAAGCTGGTACTTTAACATCGCACACTATTTATTTATTTGGATTTGGTTTTATTACCTTGTGTTTATAATCTAAAACCCATATTATGCTTTATCATAAATAGTAAAAATGTTAGTTGAAGTGTCCTTTGTAGAGAGGTGTCTTCTAGCACAGGTACCCTGTTATGCAATATTCAAAGTATGTCTGAAGGGGGTCGGTGGAAGGATGGTCTAAATCATTTGTTTTTTGACCGCTACGACCCGGGTTCAATTTCCGAATTGAACACTTTTTTTCTGATTAAAAAAAAAAATGCTCCAATGGCCCCCCGATTATTGCAAAAGTCCTACCCCACCAGCAAGTGCAAGTAACCAAACGGGGCTCTGGCATATTTGTAAATGCAAAAGTCAAACTGCTTTTCACATGTGTAGACATGTGATGTACTTACAGTAAAAGCATTCTCCTACTTCTATCCACCATGATTATCATGGCCTGTACCATGTGTACTAGGGATAAGCAAAAATATATATACAGTTAAACCTGTCTATAGCGTCCCCTCTAAATAACGCCTTCCTCTCTATGGCGCCCGATTTTAAATACGTAGTACGATGCGATTTACATTAAAGTGACCTGTCTATAACACCCCCTCTCTATAGCACCCTATTTTGGTGAGTCCAAAGAGGGGGCGCTATAGACAGGTTTAACTATATATTTATTTTAAATGTATATACAGTAGAATCTCCATGAGAGGACACTACCGCTAGAGGACACCTCTCTACAAAGAACAGTTTTCATTTACTAAATTATCATTTTTACTATTTAGCAACTCTCCGGTAAGAGGACACCTCTCCCTAAAAGACACTTTAGCTCTGTAATTAGATGTCCTTTACAGAGGTGGTTGTACTGTATTTGGAAGAAACGCAGGTAGAAGAGTTCTTTAACTCCAAAACTTGCCAATTATAATAAATTAGAAACCTTTGGTGGTGTAGCTGATTAGGTATTTAATATATTTTCTGCCATTTAAAACACAATGGAATATAAAGTTCTACTGTATAAATAAAAATTAAATGGTAACAAAACCAAATAATTATTTTACCCTATTATTTCTCTATAAACCTAAAGAAACAAAAATATAGTTAAACCTCTCTATAGCGCCCCCTCTTGGGGCTCACCAAAATAGGGTGCTATCGAGAGGGGGTACTATAGACAGGCCACTTTTAAATGTAAATCGCAATCGCAGAAAATTGACATGGACCCAGAGCAGCAGCTTTACACACCCAAGATAGTGGACATTGTGACTGCTTTGATAGGATGTATGGAGACATCTGAGGCTCTTCATTGGACACAACAACAACAGAAAATTGACATGGACCCAGAACAGCAGCTTTACACACCCAAGATAGAGGACATTGCGACTGCTGTAATAGAGATGTATGTAGACATCTGAAGCTCTTCATTGGACACAACAACAACAGAAAATTGACATGGACCCAGAACAGCAGCTTTACACACCCAAGATAGTGGACATTGCGACTGCTGTGATAGAGATGTATGGAGAGATCTGAGGCTCTTCATTGGACACAACAACAACAGAAAATTGATATGGACCCAGAGCAGCAGCTTTACACACCCAAGATAGAGGACATTGCTGCTGCTGTAATAGAGATGTATGTAGACATCTGAAGCTCTTCATTGGACACAAAACAACAGAAAATTGACATGGACCCAGAACAGCCGCTTTACACACCCAAGTTAGAGGACATTGCAACTGCTGTGATAGAGATGTATGGAGACATCTGAAGCTCTTCATTGGACACAACAACAACAGAAAATTGACATGGACCCAGAACAGCAACTTTACACACCCAAGATAGAGGACATTGCAACTGCTGTGATAGAGATGTATGGAGACATCTGAGGCTCTTCATTAGACACGACAACAACAACAGAAAATTGACATGGACCCAGAACAGCAACTTTACACACCCAAGATAGAGGACATTGCAATTGCTGTGAAAGAGATGTATGGAGACATCTGAGGCTCTTCATTGGACCAACAAAGAAATCCTAGATGTATAAATTATTATTTTATTATTATTCCTAGCAAACTTAGTACAGGCCATGATAACCATTGTTGGGTAGAAGTTGGCAACAGTTTTCACTGTAAGTGCACCACATTATAGATGATTATAGTTTATTTTGATTTGCTAAATGTGTAAATAAAATCTCTGTAATTATATTACCTCATAATAAAAACACTGGATAATAGTTTCTATACACATTTTAAAATATTGTCCTGAAAACATAGCAATCCATACTTAATTCATTAGATAATAAAAAGGTATACAGTATAACCTCGTTAATTCGACACACCCCAATTCGACACTCGGCGATAATTCGACCATGTTCCGATGTCCCGACCTCCGGCCTATCAAATAACAAACCGTAATTCGACAGTATCGATAATACGACAGTTCCGATAGTTCGACCATTTTAAAATTCGAATTTCGACAGTTGAATGTTATTTTACATGCAACTTTACCGCTAAACGGTATTACGGCAGGGGCAATCGGCATCGGCGGGCGCCGATACGATCGCGCCTGCGCACTTTTGGTTTCTGGTTAGTTTAAGTTTCACTTTGAAATATTTTAGCTATTTTTAAATTTATAAATAATTTCTTTTTAAATAAATAAATCTTTATAAAATGATCCAACAATGATTATGATAACATTTTATTTCAATATTCCATTTCTGTGTTATTAAAAAAGATTTAAACACAAAATCAATAACACCTGCAGCAGCAGTGGATGCCTTTAATACATTAAAATTTATTTATTAAAAGACATTTCAGAGGAAGAAAGGCATGCATGTTTTTTCAAAATGCCATCTGGAATACATCCTGAATAGGATTTCAGTGCAAAAACAGATATCTATAAAGGAATTTTTTAAAAGATCTCTTCATGATTATTTTAAAATAATATTTTAAAATTTTCTTTTTATATATTTACCATATTTATTTCCTTTCAACTGCTATATTTTTCAATTAGAATAAATATTATTTAATATATTATATTTAATATTTTAATGTCTGTAGAGTTAATATTTGATTATATTACTGAAAAGAAACACATTGCCAATAAATTTATTTGTTACAATTATTTATGTTTCTAAAATATGTATTAATGCCATTTTGTCACTGATACTAAAAGTTAATCATGAAAATAATATAAAAACACACAATGGTTTCAATTAATATCATTAATTTATATTACAAAGCTATTTTTAAAAAAATATTATTTTAGCCAGTTAGATGATTACCTAATCATATAACCTTAATTCAACACTTCCTTTAATTCAACCGAAAGCTCTGATCCCTTGGGGTGTTGAATTAAAGAGGTTCGACTGTATATTGGATAAAATAAAAGATTTATTTGCCAATATTTCAGTTGGCTGAACGCCAACCTCTATCAAGGCATTACATTTTTGTATAAACAAACTCAGCGCCGCATAGTTATAATATTACAGTTGAAATAACACTATGCAGCGCTGAGTTTGTTTATACAAAAATGTAATGCCTTGATAAAGGTTTGGTGTTTAGCCAACCAAAATATTGGCAAATAAATCTTTTATTCAATCCAATATATGCTCTTCATTGGACACAACAACAGAAAATTGACATGGACCCAGAACAGCAGCTTTACACACCCAAGATAGAGGACATTGCTGTGATAGAGATGTATGGAGACATCTGAGGCTCTTCATTGGACACAACAACAACAGAAAATTGACATGGACCCAGAGCAGCAGCTTTACACACCCAAGATAGAGAACATTGTGACTGCTGTGTTAGAGATGTATGGAGACATCTGAGGCTCTTCATTGGACACAACAACAACAGAAAATTGATGGTTGTCAAACCATCAACAAGCTCTACTGGCTTGATACCCTAATATGATTGAATGGAGATAAGAAAGAAGAAAATGATGGTAACAACGCTGTTACTGAAACATCACACACTATTTGGAATTGGTGTTATTGCCTTGCGTTTCTAAACTGCCATTCTATATAGCTGTCATTGTAAGGAGAATACATGCTAAGAATGTTTGAATAAAATAAATATGATTGAACAAAATATCTACAAGATGGTGATTGTAATCATACTTGCCTTTATTGGGGGAAATTTTAAAATGAAGACATTTAGTTATATATATATATAGAATGGGGGTTAAAATATATTTACAGTGTGATGTGGAGCAATGGCAGGTTGGCTAAAATTCTCTCCTATGGTACTTGTCAGGCTCGATGAAACTGGTGACTACGATGCGGTCGTTGAACTTACGGCCTGTCAACTGTAGCTCTGCCTTCTGGCACTCTTCAACTGTTTCAAACTCCACGTACACCTTCAACGCCCCCGGTACCTCAACTCCAGGTACTGGCCGTGGAATCTCCATGCTCCGTACCCGGCCAAACTGCTCGCACTGTTCTTTGATGTCATCGTGGATGTCTTCGTATTCCTCATCGTCTGCAAGGTCATCCTCAGTCAGGATATTCATAAGACAGAGCACTTCAGTCGGCTTAGCAACTTGTACTAAGGCTTTGGTTGGGTCCAATCCTGGCACTTGGACTGACACTGGGGCTTGAAGAAGCAAATTACTATCAACATATTTGCCACCAGTTCTTGCACGACGGACAGCCAATGTTTTGTCACCTACAAGTAATCCATTGAGGGCTTGGATAGCCGAATCTGTAACTGTTCCATCTTCATACTCAGCAAAAGCAAAGCCACGATTCAAATAGGCATTTTCCATCAAAAGATCAAAAGCTTTCAGCTTTCCAAATTGAGTCAAAATTTCCATGACTTGTTCTTTTGTCAAAGTATTGGGAATGCCACCAATGTAAAGGTTATTTGGTGAATCTTGACTACTCCAGGCATTTACTTCAGGAGGATCTTGTTCACCAGGAGGTGGCATATAGTCCTGTGGACGCCTGAGTCGTAGCATTTGCCCTTGATAATGCACTCCATCAAGATTACGAATGGTAAGTGTTGTTTCTTCAGCACATCTAAACTCAAGAAATGCAAAATTTTTATCAAAATTAATCTGGCAAGCTAGGACAGGATTGCCCTCCGTTTTACTTAATCCACAGTGAACAATTTGTTCATTAAAAAAGTTCTTCATGTCATCAGGGTTGCAGGCAAAAGGTATGTTTCCCACAAACAATCGTCTGGCTTGGCGTGCAACTGTATTCCCGGGCATGCTGCCGGGGCCATGGGATGCCAATAAAATCTGTGGATCAATCAAACCACGACCCATCATATCCTTGAATTGAATGGCATCAAGATGTTCGTAGCCTGGGGGGGCAATATCAAATTGTGTATCAATTTTCTTGATATTGCATGTCCAATCTGGACTACGGCTTCTAGAACGTCTGCGTTCATATCTCCTTTTATCACGACTCCTATAACGATCGTCACGTCGATAATCTCTTGACATTTTATAAAACTTTTATACAATTATCCAATAATAAAATATTAAATTATTTCAACTAAAAGCCAAGCACGATAAACAAATGAATGGGTTTAACTCCTTTTTAAATGGCGACTAAACGTACAAAATTCGGGTATTACTCTGTTTTTTTTTGTTTTTTTTTTTTCTCTATTGTATATAAAATGTCTAAAAGAAATTCTATGATATAATAAATAAATTTTGGCACTTACCAATTAGATTTATAACAAAATTAACAGTTATTTAAAATAGCTATTAGCTTTAAGATAATGAAGAATTGAATATAGGTTTTGCACTTTTAAGAGCCAGCATGTTACAGTTAAATAACAACATATTTAATTTTATTAACAACATTTTACACATTACTACATTTCTTCTAATTTTCAAAAAAAGATTTTTGAACTTCATTAGAAACATTTTCATTTCTAATTGATATTTTCTGCTTCATTTGAAAGTTTAACAATTCTAGTTTTTTTTTTTATAACACACAGTTCCAATAGAAAACCGTTTGTTTCAATTGAAATTTGATAATATTATGCCTTTCTAATATATAAGGTATGTCCCATAAGTTCCCGGACTGGGTCCATAAAAAAATAAATAAATCAAAAATGTAAATAAATTTGACTGTTTATTATAGAAAAAATATCTGGGAAAACGGTGTGATCAATATCGAGGCGGTACGTGAGCGCGCGCAAAGGTTATTCTAATTTATTTAAAGGTTAAACCTAGCGCTGCGAGCAGAGGATTTGCATAGAATTTTGTGTGAAACTTTTGAAATGCTTAATAAAGCATTCCCCAATGACGCCCCAAAGAGAACAACTGTTTTTGAATGGCATTCTAGATTTAAAGATGGCAGAATTTCCATTGAAGATGATCCTCGTCAAGGACGCCGAAAATTTCAAATGACTGATGAAAATGTGCAAAAAAATCACCGATTTTATAAAAGAAAATCCTCTAACCACTTTGCTGGAGCTAGAGCAAGACACAGGCACCTCTAAAACAACGATTGGAAGGATCGTAACCGAAGATTTGAAGCTCTAAAAGACTCCTGCAAAATTCATCCCAAGATTCCTCACTAATGAGCAAAAACTGTGTCGGCTTGTAACCTGTGAGTACATGTTGGAAACATGGAGAGACAAGATAATCACAGGCGACGAGACATGGGTCTATGGCTATGACCCTGAAACCAAGCGTCAATCTGCCGAGTGGAGAGGTCAGGATGAGCCTAGACCCAAAAAATCCAGGATATTGAAATCCATAAACCAGGTGTTGCTAGTTGCTTTTTTGGATAACAAGTGTTGAGGATGCGGAAGACAAATATAATGTAATTGGTTGTATATAGCTAGCTGGTGGTCTAAATAAATTTAAATGTAATAAAAGGATGTCTGCTGTAGGGGGGAACAATGTTAATGATTAAAGAGGAGCTCACCTGTATGTGAGAGTGTTGTGGCAGGGGAGGCATGAGTCCCTGAGGACCAATTCTGACAGCCAACTGACTGCTGTAGTATGCAGTCTGGACTACAAGCCAACCCTACTCCAGGTCCAGAACCCCATGGACATCTTCAAGGAGACGGCTTGCTACAGGAGCTCACCACTGACCAGGAAGTGTGCGTGAGGAACTACACCAAGCCTGGTGTCGGAGCTGGGAAGTGTGGCTGAAAGAAGATTTTTAAAAGGCCTATAGACCTCCCTGGCCTTCCTACGGTCTAAACTCCCCATGTGACCTGCTGCACCCCAATGCCAAGAGTCCCTCAGTGAGATGTCAAGAGCTCCTCAGTGAGATGCCAAGAGTCCCTCAGTGATAGAGGCCGACCCGCTCAGCAGCCTGGAGATGACCAGACAATAGATGAGCCTGTGAACCCCCACCACCACCACCAATAACCTCAACCTTCAACTGGGAAGAAGACCCAGATCCCATCACCCATAAAGACAGGCATGAAATTGTCTCTTGCTCTTTCTGTTTTTTTTTTTTTTATTAAATATTTAGAGTTAAAAAAAATGAACATAATATATATTCAATATAAAACCTTGATAATATTAAGCATTTTTTTTAATTAAAAGGTTCTCAGAGTTCGCTCATAGGGGGCGCAGTATGGTTTGAACCGTAGATGGCGCCAGAATTTAAAAAAAAAATGGCAGTTAGAACTCAGCAGGAAGTAAAGAGAACAGCTGACAGTACTGCCGGCCATTTTTGGTCGATGGCTTTCCCCCTACAGTAAATCCTTTTTCTATTCCATTATAATTATTTTAACCACCAGCAATAGTCCTTCAAAGGTTTTATGTATATATATGTCATAATATATGCTCTTCCAGGATTAATAAAACAAACCAACAGCCAACGAGAGAGAGCTGGAGAGCTAAAGCGAGACACTTTAGACAACTAACTTACGACCATTTTGGGCCACATTCCTGAGGGGGGGCCGTCACCACCTGGCGACTATCCTGGTTAGCCCCCGAGTGTGTACACAGGGAAAACGGTCGTTCAGCGGGTCGGTCGCCCGTCGATCCGCTCTCTCTCGGCCGGCTGCCTGGATTATTGCTCTAACAACTCGTCGTGTGATTATTTATCACCTCACCACATTATTACCACTATAGTGTCACATTGAAAGTCGACAGGATAAGACCTGGCCGGGAAGCAAATCCCTCATATACCGGAGTATGAAGAAACAAGAAGCCAAGCCACGATGATCGGCCAAACCCAACTCAACTGTAACCACTCCTCTTCGAGCCCTCAACCCCTTCTTCGCCAACCTTTGAACCGTGATCCCGAAGAAGTATTCACCTACGACGGAGATGGA
Organism: Cordylochernes scorpioides; assembly: GCA_030710605.1. Lineage (NCBI taxonomy): Eukaryota > Metazoa > Arthropoda > Arachnida > Pseudoscorpiones > Chernetidae > Cordylochernes > Cordylochernes scorpioides. The sequence continues at coordinate 12,710,900 of CP092869.1, forward strand.
GCTGCCACACACTTCTTCCAGCACTAGATCTACCCAAGAACGACCACCGTGCCAGAGCAGGACACCTTCCATCATCATGGACAAGACTCCGCCATATCCCTGCCGCTACTGTGATGTACAACACTGGTACGCTCAGTGTCACAGACAGAATTCTCCCGAATCTCAATGAACTTACCTGCTCTCTAAACCAGCATAACCTGTAAGTGAAATTGTTTTACCCCTTCCATTTATTCTTTAAATAAGTCATTCCTTGTAAATTGCCCCAATATTTACATAATTAGCTCCATTTATTCTCTCCATGCCTATTAACAATGATTTTATTCTCCATACTATTTATCGAGATATTTGTAACTCATTTAATTAGTTACCTTACCAGTAGAATTTAACAATCGTTATTTTAATTAAATAATTTCCATTTTTAACGTAACTCTTTAAAAAAAAAACTTTAAAAAAAAATTGGAATTCTACATATTAATGCTTTACGATTTTTACTATTAACAATAGATTTTTCATAATCAATTTATTTATAAAAATATGCCTCCAGCACCTAAACTTTTGTATGTCTATTTGTATATAACCTCTCCTACTTGTAAGCACGGCTCACGAAAAATAATTTCTTTCCCTAATCGACTCAAAATTCACCCTGTAATTCAGGCGTCGAAGAATTCCGACCACCACGTGAGCCTTGCTTACAACCAACCCTTGGTGACTCTTATCTATCTTTCCCTTAATGCCCCTCTCATTCTTACAACTTTGTCAACCTTATACCAGCTCAGGACCTTTTATAGAATTATTGATTAATCAATTATCGAACATCTATATTGTCATTTCAAAATCCTAACCTTCGCCCTTTATTTATGATAATTTATTTCGTAGTTCATCTCTAGCCTATCCACCGACCCACACCATCTAGCCAATGGTGTGTTCGTCACAGGGTGCAGATTGACTAACTGCTAGATATTTATCAACCCCTTTTTGTTCGCACTTGAACAATCTGCATCGAGCGACACAGTTCGCTTCTTCTTCTCGCGCCACACGTTCGCCACACAGACCCTGTCTTCAAATCTATGTTTGTCCATTGTCCAAACCAGCACGATATAGCCTACCTCCGATATTTCCCACGGAGGTACGTTAAACATCGTCGCTGATTTTGTCCGGTCCGTCATCATTTCGCGCAGACATGGGTCTTACTTTCAACCCACCGCGAAATCATCGCCTTGCACAAGCTCCCACGACGGTTCAAACACCTCGTGTCCGAGCAGCTTGTCACTTGTAACGGACAACGCAGTCCTCGTCCCAATTTTTGGCACTGTGCGCGCATACTTTCCGCAAATTAAATATAAGTCCGTTCGACTTCCTCACCTACACACGGGACTTTTCCCCTCGGACTCGCTACACAAGTAACTGCATAGATAAGTTAGATTGGCCCAGGGCAAGTCTCCCCTCGCTCTGTTCGCCGAGGTTCTAACATTGTATGTAGTTTTATATTTACCTCAGTCCTGAGCTCACGCAATTTCCAGCCTCAACCTCACTTCTCATACTCTACACCTATAGCATAGAAAACCCATGCCAAGTTTCCCCTTGCTATGTCCGCCTGAAAATATCTTAAAGTGTAGAGTTCCCCAGTCTTAATGATCTTCAGAATTCCATCATATGTATGTGACTCTTCTTCCCCTTGTTCACACACACTCCTCAATAACATTTCCCTTATAGTACATTAGATTTTGTTGTATATAGCCTTTTATAACCTTGATATTTTCAAAGATTTCCTTAAATGTCAAACTCCCTGGTGTTGTAAAACTGCTTGTAAATAATATTTACTTGTATACTATACAATATTTTATTTACATAAAACTATGTCACCATTACCTTAACTAATTTTAACTGTAAAATTATTTTCTCTATTCCTGGCTTCTCCAGCTTTAAATATACTTAAACCATGTTCAGCCTTCTTCAACGGGGGCCATATGTCATAATATATGCTCTTCCAGGATTAATAAAACAAACCAACAGCCAACGAGAGAGAGCTGGGCAGCTAAAGCGAGACACTTTAGACAACTAACTTACGACCATTTTTGGCCACATTCCTGAGGGGGGGGGGGGCCGTCACCACCTGGCGACTATCATGGTTAGCCCCTGGTTGTGTGCACAGGGAAAACGGTCGTTCAGCGGGTCGGTCGCCCGTCGATCCGCTCTCTCTCGGCTGGCTGCCTGGATTATTGCTCTAACAACTCGTCGTGTGATTATTTATCACCTCACCACATTATTACCACTATAGTGTCACATATATATATATATATGAAATAAGTTGAAGTTCTGGTTGACTCTTGTAGTACCTCGTCGACTCTCTGTAATAAGGTGATGCAACCGAGGGTCAAACCTGTAGTAACCGCGAGGGACAGTCAGGGCGTGGAGAGTTTTCCAGTACCTCTCTGCACCTTGTAGGACCTTTAACAGTTCTCACAGAGTACAGGCAGTCGTGGTCGAGGCAGAGTGGAAAACTGGGGAATGTCCACACACACAAAACGAAGCGACACAGTTGTAGAAGGAAAGTTCCATGAATAGATAAAAAGTCGAGCCAAGAGCAAGATGGAGATCGAGTAGATTTCTTACTGTTTTACATGGTCGATGAGTTGGTCCTTGGAGACGACAAGGGGTGACGCTGACCGGAAGACTAACTGTCTGTTGCTAAACCGGGCCTTTTTATATAACTCCTCGGACAAAGAGAATTGCATCATGCACGTGTCGTTACAGGACACCGGCGCCTAACTGTCGGCTTCCAATCTATTTTTAGAAGTTACTTTGTGATTTACTTCTCTCTTGCTTTTAACTCAGCTTTTAATCTATTATATAGTTTTATTTATTCATCCTCAGTACATTACATATGGTGATGCAAGGACACATGTCAATTATGCGTATAATTATTTATAGATGTGTTTCTATATACAACATGACAATCTTGTTATAAGTATTATAATATAGGGTTGTTGGTTTAAATTATCATATATATATATATATATATATATATATTAATTGAATACATTTCAATATTATTCCCCTTTTTTCTCTTGCATCAATTTTTATTAATAAATTTTATTAGATGAAAAATACTAGCCTATTCAATGACAACCTTGACACCTAATGCGTACAAAATGTAATAGATATTGTGACAACTAGCTTCAAAGATTGGCTTTCTGCAGTCTAAGAAAAGGGACAGCCGCGGGCAATAAAATAGTTAAAAATTCCGTCCCTTCAATGGCGCCTACAACGTGAGGCCGACCAATTCCAAATTAGGCCACGAAAAGTTCACAGTAAAATAACACCCTACTACTTAAAATGTGTAACTTGTAAAATTCTGTCTGATGCACAAACTAATAGATAATGTGTGCTAGTTGGAGGCTACGGAAAATCCAGGAATGGAAAAGACCACGAGGCAGCCAACCACGTGGAGAAACGGATCCCGCCATTCTTGAGGTAAGATTTGGTACATTTATGGGAGTGCTTTTTTTGTTTAGTGATTTATGATAGATTTATTTATTTTGTCCTACCGGGAGAATCCTGTATGGCACGTGTGCCTAATAAAGGCTTTTGTTGTTGTTGTTGATGATTTATGATAGATGATTAATGTTAGATTAACGAGTTATTTTAAATTATGCCAAACAATATGCTAGAAGGCCGCAATTGTCTACTTACATTTTTAGTTTTATTAGGTATTATTTTGTTTATTATTTACTAGCGGACGTACCTGGCTTCGCCCGGGTTCTACCCGAGTAAAGGTTTGTCTAACGAATCTCTCGATAAAGTGAACATTTTTTCCCGGTCCCTTGAAAAATACTCGATAAGTTGAATAAAATCAATATTAATTGGTTCCCTCGGTAATTGGAAGTTAAAGGAATAGTATCTTGCCTTGGAATTGTATCATTATTCTTGTCTCAAATAAATTGCCGTGTCATCCTGAATTTTGTCTTTCCTATATTTTCTACATTACAAAATCATCGTATCATCATGATAATATTTAGAGCAGATTGTTGATTTATAACAGATAAATTAGAATATATATCTTGATTATTTTAAAGCGAAAAGTTATTTCAAAAATTTTATTCTCTAGAAACCTTCCCAGTACTATACTAAATAACTCCCCAAAGTTTCATGGCGTTCCAATGAGTGGTTTGGTCAGGCATAAAGGACAAACAGACACACACACACACATACATTCATTTTTATATATATAGATTTCTTAAATGAAATTAGGCATATATTGACATACATATATGTAGTATATTTTGACATAGATAAATCACAACCTTCTTCTAATACTTATTATAACCCCATATCTATATAAAAATATGTATCAAACTTGTAATAATAGAAGTGACAAATAAAACTAAAGATGTAGAGGTAGACGACGCGACAAAAGACCAGACGAACAGGTGTTTATGATAATGAGTTCAATCCCCCCGTCAGCAGGTGGCCAGACATAATTAATAACCCAGCGCTTGACAGGTGGCGTGATTACGGGAACCAATCAGAACTCGCCGCCATCTGCGAGCGTCCAATATATAAGCCCCCCAAGATGGGACAAAGTTAGTTGTTCAGTTAGTTAGTTGGTTTTCAGAGCGACGCCGTCATACGGTCGGGTTTCTCACCCCTATCCGCGATGTAGGGCATCCGTGACGCCCGTGGTCCGACTTGCCTTCATCCGTGGTCTACCTCTACCTTCTTGGAGTTACCTTCTAGACCTGCCTCTGTCTCTTGCTGTCCCAGTGCGGGAATCCCATCACGCACCCACTACCACGACTGCCCAGCACATTCCACCTCGGGATTACTACAGAACCCGTTAAAGTCGACAGGATAACTGAGGACAGCGGCAAGCAGAGGATGACGGAGGTCGAAGAAGAACACGTCGCGGATGCCCTCACCAACATGAAACCCCACTGCGAAGATCTAGGGAGGCCCTCATCTCCTCCTTCGACGGATCCCACGCAACAAGCAACCTTCTTCCAAACAGCCATCTCCAGAGATCAACTCCAGCCAGCATCAGCCATTTCAAGGTACTTTAAACTTTGTTTCTGACATTTTCCCCATAAATTTTATAATCAATTATAACCTTTTTTATATCATTTATTTAATTTTTAAAACTTTCATACTCTTATTTATCACTTTATTTTAATCAAATTATAAATGTTAATTTATCATTTTCAATTTTATTATTAAAAATATTCAATCACGCATTTTTGACAATTTACTAATCTTACATGCCTTTCTTATTCACCTAAAATGGCATTATCCAAATATGCAACTTTCAATTTCACATAAAAAATCATATTATATTTTAATTACTCAAATCATATTTTCTAAACTTATTTGTGTGTGTTTTTTTTTAATACCTTATTTATGGCCATAGTATTAATAATTAAATTTATTACGCCCTTTATTTTACTTAACCTATTGCTATTCCAATTGATATTTCTCAATATTTAAAAGTTTTAAAAACTAGTCCTAGATTTGTATTTTTATAAATATCAATTTTAAATTATCTCATCTCAAAATGTGCCTCCCATTTTTCCAACAATCACAAATACAACTATAAATGTTATGATGTACTAGAGCGCCATCTGTTATCAAATTATAAAACTATTTTAGTGGCGTATTATTCTTTTTAAAATAAAACAATTTCTACTGTCCTTACTGCGATGAAAAAATTAAAGGGAGGGCCTGGCTCATCAGTGGTGAACCCTCCCAGCGGTTTCGCCAGTTTAATCTACCATACCGCTGTTATATTGCATTTTTGGAACTTCCTTTTATAGGTGACCGTTGTAAGAATCTTGGAATGGGTATTTTAGAAGAACTATGGACATAAGCTTTTAGGACAGCAGAATTAAATATAATTATAAATATATAATATGCTTCGAGCAATCGCTCTTCCGCAAATATCAAATTGTGTCTTTTATTAGTTTTTATTAAAATTTTATTAAAAGACACAATTTGATATTTGCGGAAGAGCGATTGCTCGAAGCATATTATATATTTATAATTATATTTAATTCTGCTGTCCTAAAAGCTTATGTCCATAGTTCTTCTAAAATACCCATTCCAAGATTCTTACAACGGTCACCTATAAAAGGAAGTTCCAAAAATGCAATATAACAGCGGTATGGTAGATTAAACTGGCGAAACCGCTGGGAGGGTTCACCACTGATGAGCCAGGCCCTCCCTTTAATTTTTTCATCGCAGTAAGGACAGTAGAAATTGTTTTATTTTAAAAAGAATAATACGCCACTAAAATAGTTTTATAATTTGACAACTATAAATGTAATATGCGAAAACTAAATATCATACCATAAAATTTCCATATCCCATTGCATTTCATTCCTGCCTGTGTTAAATTGTCAATTACGAAACTCTACCGAATTTTGTACCCATGCCATAACCTTTTCTCTTAAAAAATTTCGTAAATTTATTATTTTATAATTTTTCTAAACCTAATCACCACTAATAATCTCCAATCTATCGATTTGTCAGAACATCTTGACGCAAAACTTACTGAGAAACTAAGGTTATTTCATCTAGAGAATCCCAGAACCTCGTGGACGAAGTTAATTAAGATAGTTGACAACCAACTCAAGGACGCACTGAGCTCCCCCCTAGTTTTTTTTTCTACTTCTAAAGGGGTGGAATGACCGTTGTACCCACCATTAGCAGCCTGTCAATCATTCAATTATAGGCCTTCTATGCCTTCAGTCTTTTTTCCTCAAACCAGGGTTCAATTAATCAATGGCAACTGTCGAGCCCTGTTTTCACAATCTACCTCCATCCTCTAACCTCTTCAACGGTTCCTGAGACTCCTGCTCGTCAACATTTTTTAATTTTTATTTTTTAATGATTCATCGACCTGGTACACTCTTCCTCCCCATGTTAACTCCACACGGAGAGCTTGGGTAACCAGCGAGATTTTTTTCTCTAACGCTCGACTCAGGCCACCATCAGCACGATGCGCCCACTCATTTTTCGTTTAATTTTATTTTTCATCTGATCGAGCTCAATCACCGACAGCAGTGCAACTCTTGAGACACCATCTCTTTTTAACCTCTCTCAGAAAAAATTTCTTTCCCATATTCTCCCATTAACTACCTCTCCTTCGATCTTCACGCCGTTTGCCTATCTGATCTAATGCTACTTACAGAACATCTTGAGATTGCTGAACCCTGAAAACAATACTTCGCTTCTAAGCTCGTATTGCAGGGCAGGACTCCTGAGATGTCCTTTGTAGAAACCAATTCAGACCTTCTTCCTTTATTCCTCACTGCGTCAATACCTATCGCAAACCTTTTGCTTAAGTCAATTTTCTTTTATATTTTAATTTACTTTTATTATCTCTACTTCTCCTCCTTCCTGTATTACATCCCTGAAACTATGTTGTAAATATTCAAGGCACCTTAAGTAACAAAAAACTGTAACTAGTATACCAACTTTCCCAAATATTTACTTTCGCTATTGTGTGTGCTTAATTTAAATTTATCCTTCCTATGTACTCCTCTTATATATTTTTTGTAGTTTTATAATATTATATCAGTGTGTCACCACTACTCCCCTTTGTCTTTAGTTTTATTCTAGTAACTAATTTTTGTGCCCCAAATTATTTCCCATTTAATAGGTTTGCTTGCTTTTCTCTCATTTATTTGTAAATAGACTTACAGTTTTACTAGTTTTGTGGTGTTGGACTTTGTTTTTAACTTACAGATGTAGATAAAACCATTCACTATTAATCGATAATATCATTTTGTTTATTAACCATCAACATTAATGCCATCAACTACCAATCAACACTTTATATATTATTACCTTTAATATTTTTATTTTCTTTTTTTTTTCATCATGCTTAGACTTAGGATTTTACAACTTCAACTATTTTAGGCACCATTTTAAAAAACCTACACCTAACAATATTTATAATATTTCTTTAACAGATAAAACATTTATCATTTTATTTTTCTTAATAGATTTTCAAAATGTTATTTTTGACGCTTCCCTTACAACCTCTGACTCTATCCCATGAACCTTTCCTCCCAACTTTTTATACCCATCAAGAGATTATTGTTCGTCAGCCATTTTCTTTTTTTTTTTATTTGATTAAACTAACTAGAAGACCCTTCCTCGCTGTACATTTCCCAACAGTGAGCTCAGGAGACCCAGTTAGTTTTTTATTTTTTTCTCTCATCGTCCGGCTCATCATTTTTTTTTTTTCATTTTTCAACTTTTTCTTTTCACCACACAAGCCGGACACAATCAAAATTGACAGCAATAATTCTCTTACACCCACCTCTCCTTTCCGCATCCTTCAAACCTCCAACCTTCCAAGGGATTCCAGTTTGCCGAACATTTTTGTTTTTTTTCATTGATTAATCCGACTGGAACAATCCTTCCTCGCTATACCATTCCCAATAATGAGTTCAGGATATCCAGCGCGATATTTTTATTTTTTTTTCTCATCGCATGACGCATCATATCAATTCATCATTTTTCAACTTTTCACTTTTTTTTTCACAATTCAACCGGGCACAATCATTATGGACAACAGGGATCCCTCTTACCTCTACCTCCCCCTTTTACCTCCATCAATCTTCCCACCTCTTTTCGCTGTCTGAACTAATGATTCAGACGGAATATCTTAGGCCTTCTGTTAATGAAAACAATGCCTCACTTAAACAAGTTCGCATTGCATTGCAGGATGCTTGGGATACTACTTTTGCAGAAACATGCTCAGATAACCCCTTTCCCTTTTTCAACCTTAGCGTCACATTATATGTTCAGTTATTAACCTAACAAAATTTTTTTCCTCTCATCTTTTATGCAATAAGATATTATTTTCCTTGTACGATTCATTTTAACATATTTAACATTTTGTATTATATACTTTCCCTTAATCTTTTATCATTCATTTTGTGCGTTTTTATTTTTATAACCCTGAATTTTATTTCATTGACACACCACCATTACAACATCTTTCTCTTTTTAATTTGTAGCTTAATAATAATTTTAACTAATTTGTATACAAAAATTATTTCTTTTATTTTTTATAATAGGTTTGTTAGGTTATCATTCATTACATGTCATTCCCCCAATCAAACCTTCATCACCGGGGACACATTCTGTAGTATATTTTGACATAGATAAATCACAACCTTCTTCTAATACTTATTATAACCCCATATCTATATAAAAATATGTATCAAACTTGTAATAATAGAAGTGACAAATAAAACTAAAGATGTAGAGGTAGACGACGCGACAAAAGACCAGACGAACAGGTGTTTATGATAATGAGTTCAATCCCCCCGTCAGCAGGTGGCCAGACATAATTAATAACCCAGCGCTTGACAGGTGGCGTGATTACGGGAACCAATCAGAACTCGCCGCCATCTGCGAGCGTCCAATATATAAGCCCCCCAAGATGGGACAAAGTTAGTTGTTCAGTTAGTTAGTTGGTTTTCAGAGCGACGCCGTCATACGGTCGGGTTTCTCACCCCTATCCGCGATGTAGGGCATCCGTGACGCCCGTGGTCCGACTTTCCTTCGTCCGTGGTCTACCTCTACCTTCTTGGAGTTACCATCTAGACCTGCCTCTGTCTCTTGCTGTCCCAGTGCGGGAATCCCATCACGCACCCACTACCACGACTGCCCAGCACATTCCACCTCGGGATTACTACATATATTCATAATCGAGTAGAATAATATTTGTCTATGTAAAAAAAAACATATATATATGTTTAATTAAAAAGGCATATTTTTGATCAAAATATCATTTATTTTCCAATATTTCAGTTGGCTGAACGCCAACCTTTATCAAGGTGTTCTGAATATTTTGAAAATTAACAGTAACGCCAATTTTATATTTAAAATTATTTGTACTATGTGTAAAAGATTTTCGTATAAAAATAAATAAAAATAACAAAATATATAAAAAGGAAATGTTAAACTACAAATTTTTTTACTGAAAACACAAAGCGCAAATAAATATAAATATAAAATTGTGAAATTTGAAATAAAACATAAATGAAAAGAGGAAAATAATTTTTTTTAAATGATATCACACAAATATATATGTTTATGTTAAATTTAAACAAATCCATATGAACGTCGTTTTAACCTATTGTGTAACATTATAACCACCATTCTAAATCTAGTATTACCCATTCCTCTTTTTTAAAAAAGACCATAATTGAAAACACTGCATCATTTTGGTAATATATTTTTAAAATCCTATATTGTCAACACCGGCCTTTTTTTTTTAACAAGGTACACCAGTTTAGAGTATTTGAGATCTCAATTTTTATTTTATTAGTTAACAATCTTAAAAATTCATAATATTCGCTGGTAGATAGAAAATTACAAGGAAAAAAAAAAAGAAGATGGGGGGGGGGGGGAGAGGGAGAGTGGGGAGTCAGAGCTCCTGAGAAATTAGTGCAAAAAAATGTAGTTCTTCAAGATTTTAGTGGAAGGAATTTTCCAGCCATCCAACTGAAGCACCAAATGAGATAAGTAACTTTCATGACATTTTTTTTTAAATAAGTTATATTTATGTATATTCTCCTAATTTATTCTTATTGCCCCGTTTTATTTATTTATTTTTATTTCTCATCTTTGTGTGACCGTTTCAATAGATAAATAAATATAATGTATTCTGAATCGCAACTTTTAGTTGTCAATTATTTTTTAACCCCAGTGCGCGCAGGATATATGCAAGCTATATTATTTTATATAGCAGGATGTATAATTCGTGAATTCCCTGAGAACGAAAGAGCCTTCATGTATTTCGGGACGAAAGCGTTGGAAATCAGCTCATCACAAGGGCATTGTTCATCACGAGTATCTTCCTGCAGGCCAAACAGTTATTAACGAAATGTATTTGGGCATTCTTCGCCTTCTAAGGGAAGCGATTTGAAAAAAAAGGCCAGAAAAATGGACTAATGGTGACTGGATCTTACACCATGACAATGCCAGCCCTCACACAGCGCACTTGGTGGCGAGTTATTTTGGCGAAAATCCGGACACAAATCATACCTCAACCGCCCTATTCCCCAGACATCGCACCAAATGACTTTTTCCTGTTCCCCAAACTTAAAGCAGTTCTAAAAGGAAGACATTTTGACACCAGGGATGACATAATACAAAAATCGCTGTTGACATTGAAGAGAATTCCAAAAGAGGCCTATAAAAACTGTTTCGACAATTGGGAGAAACGATGGCGCTGGTGCGTTGAAGCAAGGGGGGATTACTTTGAAAAGTTCCAATATATATATATATTTTAATATCTTACCTTTTTTTTATGGACCCAGTCCAGGAACTTATGGAACATACCTTGTATATCAACTATTTTTACAAAATTCATTTAAATATTTAAATATATTTGATACAATATTATTTTATATTTATTACTAGCGAATGTACCCGGCTTCGCACGGGGTTTTACCTGAGTAACGGTTTGTCTAACGAATCCCGGCCCCTTGAAAAATACTCGATAAGTTGAATAAAATCAATAATAATTGGTTCCCTCGGTAATTGGAAGTTAAAGGAATAGTATCTTGCCTTGGAATTGTATCATTATTCTTGTCTCAAATAAATTGCCGTGTCATCCTGAATTTTGTCTTTCCTAATTCTCTACATTACAAAATCATCGTATCATTATGATAATATTTAGAGCAGATTGTTGAATTAGAACAGATAAATTAGAATATTTATCTTGATTATTTTTAGGCGAAAAGTTATTTCAAAAATTTTATTTGCTAGAAACCTTCCCAGTACTATACTAAATAACTTCCCAAAGTTTCATGGCGTTCCAATGAGCGGTTTGGTCAGGTATAAAGGACAGACACACACATACACATACATTCATTTATATACATATATAGATTAAACTGATGACCTCGATTTTCATAATCTTCGTTTCAACATGGCAAATAAATATATTATTCGAATATTACTGCTTTATATGAGTTTAAAAATTAAAAAATTGACTATTTGATTCTACAGCTACGTCTAATTTTTTAACAACTCCATTCAAAATGGTGTTTCAAATGTTTTATAAGAGTTTAAGGCAAAGAAAAATGTATCAGGATGTTATATTGTTGCACCAATTGCGGCTTGGCAGACTCTTCAACCTTGATTCTCTCCTGTGCTGGGTCTTGCATCTTACCAGAGCGTGTTTCAACGATCCTACAAATTTATATAAGGAAACTAGCCGAATGACCCGGGCAACGCCCGGTTTTTACCCGATTAAATGTTTTTATTCAAATACTATTCGTTACAATTATAAATTGGCGCCGTATTTCAATATATAAATAATATATATATATATATATAATATATATATAAATAAGACGAATGACCCGGGCAACGCCTGGGTTTACACGATTAAATGTAATACTCAAACATATAAAACATAGCAAAATATAGCAAGAGCAGTTATTTTAAACGCTGAATTAGATCAGTTATAGCACGGCGGTGGCGGGGCTCGTTGGCTCCCGGCGTTCACGTGACTTCCCTGTGCGCGCATGGCTGTCGCGAGGGCCCACGCGACCGCCCGCCATTTCCGCCGCACAGGGAGGTCACGTGCACGCCGACAGCCAATCGTCGCGCGCCGCCGTCGACGCCTGAGTGTTCTAGAGGGCGCTGCTCGTGAGCCGAGTTGAATAATTTGAATATATAGTTTTAATAAATTATTTATATATATTTTAAAATAGCCTATCGTCATCCCCGTTATTTTTTACCCATGTATGGAAATTTTGGTTTGAATTAGTGAACTACTGCGAATTTGTATACGGGTCATACAGACAGACAAACAGACAAACAAACATACAAACATTCATTTTTATATATATAGATAATGAGATAACTCTACTTTAAGTAGCCTCCAGAATAAATTATTTATTTCTCACATCAAAGAGAGCAGTGAAGTCACACAGTGTAACAAAATACAAATGGTGATTTTATAATACATAAACCTGTTTATAATCTTCTTATATATATATATATATAAATGAATGTTTGTATGTTTGTTTGTTTGTATGTCCAGAATACAAATTCGCAGTAGTTCACTAATTCAAACCAAAATTTTCATACATAGGTAAAAAAAAATACGGGGAAGACGATAGGCTATTTAAAAAAATATATAAATCAATTATTAAAATAAATATAATTCACGAACAGCGCCCTCTATCAAAGATTAGATTAAATTATGCTGATGCAAACAAATAGATAATGCCAATAACAAACAATTATAAAAAAAATCTTATCTAAATATATATCACTCGGTAGATATGCACACGTGCACACGGGTCACCCGTCTAGTATATATGTTATATAAAAATATTATTTTATTTTAAATTATATAATTTAATAGATTCAAATACTCTCTGTTTGAATCGACCGCCAGAGGTCGCGCTTTCTCTATAAATACTCATTGTTGTTCTTCCCCGTTGGCCTACTCAAAACTTTTGTACATTATGTAAATAAGCTTTTCTTTTTTTATTCTTACGCCTTAAGCCAGGCAATACTTTTATCCAATTATATTTTTATATATTCCTTAAGCTCAATTAAAACAATATCTGATCAAAACCTTTTTTGTTATTATATTTTCACAAGATTTTAGCCATGACTGCACCACCATAGCATAATCAACCAGATGATCCAAAACAACAGAAATAATATCTTTTTTATTAAAATATAATATATATATATATATATAATATTTTTGGTCGCAGTGGTTACAGCCTACTCCACGCTGACGAGCGCCAATAGCGCGAAACGCGTTCGTGGATGGCTTTTCTTGATTTATCAAGAAATTGGGTTGGCCAAATATCACAGAGCAAGTTAAATAAACGTTTAGTTTATTTATGCTCCACTAGATGGCGCTCTGCCATCTAAAAAGCACATGTGCTCGTGGTCAGGAAATCCCTTTTTTATTTTTAACTAGCCGAATGACCTGGGCAACGCCCGGGTTTTACCCTATTAAATGTACCCTATTCAAATACTATTCGTTACAATTATAAATTGGCGCCGTGGATGTCACTCTTGTGAAACGTCCCGCTCCAAACTTTGTGTCTGAGAAGCGATATTTTTATAGAAAGATGATCTGGCTTTTGTTTTCTGCTCGAAAGAATGTTTTTCTGTTAGAATTTTGTTCCTGCATACAAAATAATGAACTGGTTTCACCCGTGGTCTCTGCCGATATAATTTTGTATCGGATAATCAAACATGATACAGCAATATTGTCATCATCATTTTCTGACTAAAAATATATATTTTTAATAATTGATTTATATATTTTTTAAAATAGCCTATCGTCTTCCCCGTATTCTTCTACCTATGTATGGAAATTTTGGTTTGAATTAGTGAACTATTGCGAATTTGTATACCAGACATACAGACAGACAAACAAACATACAAACATTCATTTTTATATATATAGAGATATATATATATATAATAAAAAAATTCTGAATGTACATTCAAGCTTGTTTAATTTTTGGTTCAGATATAAATATGACATGATATTGTAATTGATATTTATATGGTGTAAATATTCTCAAATTTATCCAACGAGCAGTTACAAACAGTATTTTTAAAACTTTGCGAACCCTAATAATCTCATCTTCGCACCTGCTTCTTCTCTGGATCTCTTTGGATGATCTACGCTATATAAGAAAATATTCCTGATAAAGGTGGATTGAGGTTTGTCTAGTTGTATGTAGAACTCCTTTACTATGCCGCACTGCGGAACTTGGCTATTTTGGGTCACCTCGCCAATGCTGGGCCTGCTGAGCTTGTGGATGTCCAGGCCAGACTGGGGAACGCCATTTTGGGTGTGGGGCCACACTGGGACACCTGGGGCATATGGGGTTCCTGGACACAGTAGAGCAGCTGGGGGCTTCTGGGGGTCCTGGGGCTACTGGGGGTCTTGCCCACTACGGGCACCTCGCCGCTTTGGGGGTCCTAGGGCCATTGGGGGTCTTGGCCACTTTAGGCACCTCGCCGCTCTTGGGGTCGTGGGGCGCCTCGCTATTCAGGGGGAACTCACCGCTCTGGGGGTTCTGGGGCATCTCACCGCTCTTGGGGTCATGGGGCCATTCTGGGGCACCTCGCCGCTTAGGGGGCCCTGGGGCCATGAGGGGTCTTGGCCACTTTGGGCCACCTGGCCGCTTTTGGGGTCGTGGGGCGCCTCGCTACTCTGGGGCAACTCGCCGCTCTGAGGGTCATGGAGCCACTAGGGTGCCTCGCCGCTCTGTGGGTCCTGGGACCACTGGGGCACCTCGCCGCTCTAAGGGTTCTGAGGCCACGGGGGATCTCGCCGCTCCTGGGGTCATGGGCCACCTCACCGCTCATGGGGCCATTGGGGTACCACACAGATCTTGGGTCCATGGGGCCACTGGGGCACCTCGCCGCTCTTGGGCTCATGGGGCCCCATTATAAGGATAGTGAGCCCCACCTCCATCGGTCAAGCACATATTCAAATTTAACAGTCTGGATAACATTTTTAAATTTGCGTGTCTACTTTCGACTCCATCCTAGTGTACCCCAAACTCAAGACACCTAAGAAAAACGCATCCTGAGATTCTAGGACAACATGAATCCCCATAGCTAGGCTAATTCCCAGGTAGAGCGTAGCCACGCATTATGAAGCATAATTTCCGCTGCTGTGACTTCAGACACCACGCTTTTTCTTATCCAGTATCCACTACTATTTGCTACGCCATGTGAAACACAAGGAGATAATCAGTGCTCCTCATACTCAAAGCAGATACCTTGTTGCTATGTAAAAGCGGGAGTCCCCACAAATCATATTATCTCCTCTTCTACCTGCTCCTTATGAAGAATAGAATATTATGATCTCTATACAATGTCTAGATTCTTATTTATACTGAAATCTAACATTCAGAAATCTCCACCTGCCATTCTTAAAGTTTTCAATCTGAATAGCTCTCTAAACAGGCCTATATTATTCTTTTATGGGATCTTCTAGTAAATTTAACTGGCCCACTCACATCAGAAGATGAACTGTACTGATGGTTGACAGGGAATGGGCAGCCATCCCTCAGAACACCATCGCACGCTAATTGAGTCAGTACCAAGAGTATTGCAGCCTGCATAGTCGCCCGCAGTGATCCACAAAATATTGAGCGGACAGCGATGTCGCACAGTGTATTAGGAGTATTTCGTTCTACAATAGTAAATATAATTTATTGTTATGCAGATTTTGCACAACTTCTTAGTATTGCAAATTCAGTGTTGAGTTGTGTATATATTATATTTATATACCACTAGCGGATGTACCCAGCGCGCCCGGGTTTTACCCGAGTAAAGGTTTGTCTAACGAACATTTGTTAAAACAATTCTCTATAAACTTATTTGAAAAATAATTGATATATTTTGAGATAATTTGAAACTCGTAAATTTTAATCTCTCGATAAAGTGAACTTTTTTTTTCCGGTCCCTGTGTGCCGTGTCATCCTGAATTTTGTCTTTCCTAAATTTCTACATTACAAAATAATCGTTTTATCTAGTGAACATTTTTCCCCGTCCCTTGAAAAATACTCGATACGTTGAATAAAATCAATATTAATTGGTTCCCTCGGTAATTGGAAGTTAAAGGAATAGTATATTTGCCTTGTAATTGTGCCATTATTCTTGTTTCAAATAAATTGCCGTGTCATCCTGAATTTTGTCTTTCCTAATTTTCTACATTACAAAATAATCATTTTATCTAGTGAACATTTTTTCCCGGTCCCTTGAAAAATACTCGATAAGTTGAATAAAATCAATATTTATTGGTTCCCTCGGTAATTGGAAGTTAAAGGAATAGTATCTTTGCCTTGTAATTGTGTCATTATTCTTGTCTCAAATAAATTGCCGTGTCATCCTGAATTTTGTCTTTCCTAATTTTCTACATTACAATATCATCGTTTTATCTAGTGAACATTTTTTCCCGGTTGGCAATATTTATTCGAATTTTATATTTAAACGATACTCATTATTTCTTTATGTTATATATCTCGTCTCGCACAATTATTTAAACTTTTTAAAATAAAGTACAATACTTAAAATAAAATATGTCTCTTATACAATCTAAAATTAGAAAATAAGCTTTTAAATCGGTAACCTCAAGGAGATAGCCATTATAAAGCACTAATATTTGAATTAGTTTTACTTAATATATTAGCCCTGAAAGACCCAAGGTCATCAGGCGTGGAGCAGACTTCCTGCCTAAGCCTATCTCCGGCGCAAGGTGGCGCTGCTTGCGAGTTAAATCAACAAATCTGCAAATAACTCTAAGGGTATTCAAGATATTCAAGAAATTATTTTTCAGAAACCTTCCCAGTACTATACTAAATAACTTCCCAAAGTTTCATGGCGTTCCAATGAGTGGTTTGGTCAGGCATAAAGGACAGACAGACACACACACATACATTCATTTATATATATATAATAGACTAGCTGGGCAACGCCCAGGTTTTATGTTAATTAAATGTTTTTATTCAAATATACTATTCGTTACAATTATAAATTGGCACCGTGGATGTCACTTTTGTGAAACATCCCGCTCCAAACTTTGTGTCAGAGAAGCGATATTTTGTATCTGATAATCAAACATGATACAGCAATATTGTCATCATCCTTTTCTGACTAAAAAAAAAACAACTATTTTTGCCCAGAACCTGTCAATTTTATTTTTTATTGGCTAAAAATCCGATAAATATATTTTCCAGATTTTTCTCTATGTCCTGTCAAAACACGTTTTACATGTACATTAGGTCAGCTGATATTACCTCCCATCTTCACCGCTAGAGGCGCTGCTTGCGGGCGAAAAGGCAAATTTGCAACGCAATTTGGAAATACCTCGAAGAATATTCGGGATAGAGACCTGAAATTTTCCCTATAAGTTTTTCCAGATTCTATTCTATATACTGTTAAAATTTCAGTCAGATTAGTTACGTATTGTGGGCGTGTAGAGCCGA
Organism: Cordylochernes scorpioides; assembly: GCA_030710605.1. Classification (NCBI taxonomy): domain Eukaryota; kingdom Metazoa; phylum Arthropoda; class Arachnida; order Pseudoscorpiones; family Chernetidae; genus Cordylochernes; species Cordylochernes scorpioides. The sequence goes on from CP092869.1 coordinate 12,728,911, forward strand.
CATAGATACCCACATACTTTCATACATACATACATACACTGACTTTTATATATATAGGGATTGTGTATATTAAATAACACATATATATTTATTAATTTTTACATAACTCTGAAAAAAAGTCGATCATAGGCCCTTTTTATATTTATGTTCTCTAAGAGCCAATTAAAAAATAAGATAGACCTTCAGTATGTTTTGGTGATAATTATAAAATTTCTTTCTATTTCTATATGTCATATATAAAGAATAATAAATTCACTTGAACTTTTAAATAGTTTTATTTTATTTTAAAGCATCTCATTAATTGTAGGAATCATGAAAGCTAAGATCTTTATTCTTTAATTTTGGAAAAAACAGAAAAAGTGATTTTGGTAATTTAGATGGCATTTTGTTGAAAATATAAAGCTTAACCTTTTGAAAAAATTACAATAAATACAAATTATAAAAATACAGATAAATTTGAGAGTGTAAGGCTTTGAAATAGTGTGATATAAAAAAATTTTGCATTAAAAAAAATTTTTTTTCGTGAATTCAAGTAAAGATATAAAAGTTTCTGAATAAAAGGTCAATGCTACTTTATTAATGGCTGCGTATTTTAAAATATTAACGTGTGCAAGGAATACACGAAACAATTTTGTTTTTAGTTTGTAAGCGACCCCCAGCCTAAAGTTTCTGGTCATCTCGTTACACTTGAGGATTAGTGTTTATAAATTTTTATCATCATACCAAAACACAGTATTCTAAACTGTGTAGAGATCGTTCTTACCCCTTTGAAAATGTTGACGCGCAAATTATAAAACAAATAGGATTTTCTGAATACATATATTTTTAAAGTAGTTTAAAGAATATCTAAAGAATCTGATTATTTTGAAGTCCTAAAGAACGATTTATATTTGTGACGCATTTCAAAATCTGTTTTATAGATGGATACGTTTCCGGTTTTATTATACCTTCTCAATGGAATAATCTTTTCTCTTGGAGATGAACTTCCTGCTTGTTTACCGGTATTGTTATTATTTTTACATTATTGGAAAAAAGCTGTTTATGATTAAAAAAAAAAAACAATAAATTCACTATTTGTCAATATTCATTTTAAAAGACGGTATTTATATTGAATCTATTTTCGTAGATATATGTCAAAACATATTTAAAATACAGTAGAACTTGGATAATTCGAACTTCTTTAATTCGAAAACCTCTTTAATTCGAATATTTATCTTGGTCCCTAGAAGCCTTAAGCCTTTATTCAAAACATCTTTAATTCGAATTTTTGGATAATTCGAAAATTTTTATGGTCCCTTGGGGTTCGAATTATCCAAGTTCGACTGTATATCTTATTTAAGGTTATATTTCTACCTTAATTTTTTGGAACAAAAGATAATCAACCCCAGCCAGGATCAATAATTACAGTCGAACTTGGATAATTCGAACCCCAAGGGACCATGAAAAAAATTCGAATTATCCAAAAATTCGAATTAAAGATGTTAAATTATTTATATAGGAAATTCTAGGGACCAAGATAAATATTCGAATTAAAGAGGTTTTCGAATTAAAGAAGTTCGAATTATCCAAGTTCTACTGTATTTCAAATCATTGATTTTATTTCTATATTTAATGTACGTTTTTCATGATGATAAAATTATTAGATTTTAAAGATTAGCCTAACTATATTTATTTAATATGTCTATAATTAATAATTTATTTGACATTAAAGAAAGTTCTATAAAATCATAGGAAAAGGGATAATGCCAATAGATATAAGAAGACAAAATTAAATGTTGTATTGTTTGTATTCATTATTGGTACACTAAGCAAAAATATAAATATTAAAGTACCTGAGATGTCATTGAAATATGCAATAAAATTAGATTTATGCCAAGTAGTGACAGCAGACGTACTTTTGACTTGAGATAGGAAAATAAAATGAAATGTTATATTAGGAAATTTGAATTATTTTTATTGTTATTTATAATGTTTACAAACAACACAACATTTGGTAAGGCACAATTTGGATTATAGATTATAAACACAAGGTAATAAGACCAAATCCAAATAAATAAATAGTGTGTGATGTTTCAGCATTGTTACCATCTTTAGACAAAAGTATTGAATGAGAAATTTTACCACAGCATGTTTTAAATAGTTACTGTTATCAAAAAATTGGGTTTTTTTCTACTTTTAATTCTAAGAATAATATTCTGTGTTTCTCAGAAAACTATCTTCTTATCTGCTATCTTGTTTACACACTTGATAACAGTAACTATTTAAAACATGCTGTGGTAAAATTTCTCATTCAGTACTTTTGTCTGAAGATGGTAACAACGCTGTTACTGAAATGTCACACACTATGTATTTATTTGGATTTGGTCTTATTACCTTGTGTTTATAACACAACATTTATACAATGCATTAGTGCTTCATATGTTATAAGAAATTTAAATTATTTTTGATGCATATGATTCTTTTAAAAATAAATCAATTTTCTACTGTCCTTAGTACAATGATCAAATAATGGGAGGACCTGGCTTACATCATTGGTCTCTTCTTCTTCTTCTTTCTTATCTCCACACTGGGTGAAGTAGAATGCAGCTGACTTTGTCATTAAGACTGGGAGCACTACTCAGTGGCAGGCAGACTTAGCTCCAAAAGAAATGGCCACCTCTGACATGAGGAACAGACGCCATGTACAGCTGCTCCTAACATGGAGTACAAACGTTTCTCATCCTGTATCCCTGGATTAGGAGCCCTTACAGGGTACTATCAGCCGGGCAAGCTGAGACCAGGTTTTTTAGTGAGCTTGTTACTGCTCCCCCTCCTCCTTTTTCATCCGGGCTTGGGACCGGCAAAGGCGGTAAACCCTCCCAGCAGTTTCACCAGTTTAATCTACTATACTGTTGTAATATTGCATTTTTTGGTTATTTTATCATTGCAGAAATATCTTTATTTACCGGGCTGCTAACCATAATGGATAATGTTTTAAGCTTCAAATTTATCATAGCAGTAAGGGTAGTAGAAAATTGAATTATTTTTAAAAGAAATATAAATGTTTTATTTTTTTTTTACTTATCCTTTTAGTCTAAATTAGACAAGATCTTGGAGGTTGTTCTCATAAAGAAGTTCAATAACTCTTCTTGGTTCTCTGTACAGGGATCTTTTGTCTTTCCAATACAATTTAGTAAATGTTGGGGAGTGGCCTCTTCGGTTTTGTACCTAGTGCACATGAGGAAGCTTTTGGCTCCCTCTTTATAGACTAGAGGGTGCAGGTGACCAGATTTCCATCTGGCCAACTGTGTTGATTCCCTTCTGTTTAGTTGGAGGGTCTGTTTGAATTATACATGTAAAAACCGTGATTGCCAAACTAGGTATATTCATTTTCAAAATAGAGCAATCCATAGATAAATCATTAATTAAAAAAGCATATATTAGATCAAAATATCATTTATTTTACCTATATTTCAGTTGGCTGAACGCCAACCTTTATCAAGGTGTTATAACATTTTAAAGTGTGTCATACTTTAAAATGTTATAACACCTTGATAAAGGTTGGCGTTCAGCCAACTGAAATATTGGTAAAATAAATGATATTTTGATCTAATATATGCCTTTTTAATTAATGATTTATTTATTTGTATATATTTCATTAGTTGGTTATAAATTTAAGCATGATTTTAGTTTACTTTCTTTTCTTCTTTAAACTCTACTCAAACCTTGTAATTATTCAATTGTTTATGTAATATAGTCTCTGAATTTAGCGTTGTTTCTTGACTCAAGCATCCCTTGTGAGGATATCGCGTCTTATTTGATAAAAAATAAATGCATGTCATAGTTCAAGTGTCTTCTAACAAATGCCGCATTAATTCATCACATTTATGTTGTATTGTTTGTAAACATTATTGGTGCACTTAGCAGAGTGACCAAAATACTAAATTCCTCAGATATTGCAAATATTGTCCTCGAATTATGCAATCTGTTTTACCAATTAGTCTTCTTCTTCTTCTTTCTTATCTCCACTCAATCATATTAGAGTATCAAGCTTGTAAAGCTTGAGACTTGGCAACCATCATGATTGGGTGAAATAGAATGCGTCTGCCTTTGTCATTAAGACTGGGAGCACTACTCAGTGGCAGGACAACTTAGATCCAAAAGAAATGGCCTCCTCTGACATGAGGAACTGACACCATGTGCAGCCGCTCCTAACATGGAGTACAAACGCTGCTCATCCTGTATCCCTGGATTAGGAGCCCTTACAGGGTACTATCAGCCGGGACAGCTGAGCCCAGGTTTTTTAGCGAGCTTGTTACTGCACCCCCTCCTCATTTTTCATCCGGGCTTGGGACCGGCAAACCAATTAGTGAAAATAGATAGCGAAAAGCATTGTTCAAACCAGGGACATCAGGTTCTAAAGTCAGCTAGGCTATTTTGCCTTATTATATACGTAGTAATTTGATGCACTAGCGCGCCATCTGTTATCAAAATACGAAACTATTATAGACATGTATGATTCCTTTTTTTTTTTTTAAATAAAATAATTTCTACTGCAATTACTCCTACTCCCATTAATTTTTCCATTGCAGTAAGGGCAGTAGAAATTATTTTATTAAAAAAAAAAAAAGAATCATACGTGTCTATAATAGTTTCATATTTTGATAGTAGTAATTTAAAGAACAATTAATATTTACAAATTTTCAGCCGGGGAGTCTTCCCCACCGTACAAGAGTCCTCTTTTTTTTTTTACCAATTAGTAACACTAGACGTACTTCTGAATTGTTTTGCACTGATGCTTTACCAACTTTCAATGAATGGTACTACAAGGTTGGCCCAAAAGTTTGTAAACACTTGGAAAAAATTGTAATACAGTAGGACATCCCTGTAAAGGACAACACCTAATTGCAGAGCCAAAGTGTCCTTTAAAGAGAAGTGTCCTCTTACTGGAGAGTTGCTAAATAGTAAAAATGGTAATTTTGTAAATGAAAATTGTACTTTATGGAGAGGTGTCCTCTAACGGGGTATCTGCTAAAGGGAGATTCTACTGTATTTCATGTTCAACTTTTAGCGATATATAAAATTGAGCCTACTCCACACCGACGAGCGCCAACAGCGTGAAACGCGTTCGTGGATGGCTTTTCTTGATTTATCAAGAAATTGGGTTAGCCAAATATCAGGGAACAGGCTAAATCAATGTTTAGTTGATTTCTGTTCCACCAGGTGGCGCTCCGCCTTCTGAAAAGCACATGTGCTCCTGGTCAGGATATGCCTTTTTATTTTTAATATATAATTGTGTTAATACATTTTTGAACAAAGAAAAAATTATAAATACAGTAGAACCTCCATGAGAGGACATTCACGCTAGAGGATACCTCTCTATAATGGACAGTTTCCATCGCTGAAATAATCATTTTTACTATTTAGCAACTCTCGGGTAAGAGGACACTTCTCCCTAAAGGACACTTTGGCTTTGCAACTAGGTGTTGTCCTTTACAGAGAGGTTGTTCTACTCTACTATTTTAATCTATCTGAATAAATGCAATGGGAAGAAAAGCGAATACATTTAGAAAATAAAGAAAAGGATAAAGAATTCATTTTACTCCTTAAGAAACCGTAACTAATGGCCACCTAAGGTAGTCCTAAATCATCGAGTAAACAATCGTGCACGAACATGTTGTTGTTTTTTTGCGACACCGTGTAATCCTTTTAAGCACTGTGCGCATACACTAACAATGGTTGTCCTGTCCTGTATGACAAAGTTTGGTATTTTTAGCAATGAATTTGGGATGCCACTGAGGAGTCGGGAACAGAATCCATGTTTGTGCACAGAAGGATTTCCACTATGACTTCACAGAGTGCGATGCCCACGGGGGAAGATGGAGGGTGTCCGTCCCTCGCCCCGGAACCTGTGTCGGTGGGGCACCCAACGCTCCCAAGAGAGTAAATGACTGCAGTGAGTTCTGTTGTCTTTCTTCCTATTTGTGGGAGCCATTTGTTGACAGCCTCTCATATTGAAGTATCCAGGCTAAACACAAGGTAGTAAGAACAAATCCAAATAAATAGTGCGTGACCTTTCGGTAACAGTGTTGTTACCATCTTCAGACAAAAGTACTGAAAAAATGGCCATTCAGAACTTTTGTCTGAAGATGGTAACAACACTGTTAACGAAAATTAGAAACTATTTTAGAGGCGTAAGATTCTTTTTGAATTTAAACAATTTCTACTGCCCTTACTGCAATGGAAAAATTAATGGGAGGACCTGGCTCTCCCATTAATTTTTCCATTGCAGTAAGGGCAGTAGAAATTTTTTAAATTCAAAAAGAATCTTACGCCTCTAAAATAGTTTCTAATTTTCATAACAGATGGCGCGCTAATGCATCATAACACAGTTAATGAAATGTCACACGCTATTTATTTATTTATTTGGATTTGGTCTTATTACCTTTATGTTTATAATCTCTAATCCAAATTGTGCCTTATCATCCAGGCAACATTTTTTTTTTAATTCCTTTTTTTTTTTTATTCCATTGTATAATTATACAAGGCCACAGAGAATAAAATTCATAGATCAAATTCACGATATTGATAAAGTTGGAATATAGGTCCTGTCAGGCTAAAATATTGAAATATACTACAGTAGAACCTCCCTGTAAAAGACACCTATTTGCAGAGCCAAAGTGCCCTTCAGGGAGGGGTGTCCTCTTACCGGAATGGTAATTTAATGGTAATACTCAAAATGGTAATTTTGCAAATGAAAACTATCCTTTGTAGAGAGGTGTCCTCTAGCGTGAGTTTCCTCTCATGAAGGTTCTACTATTTGGATGCCCTGAGCACAAATAAAATGCATTCAATTATAAAACCACTTGGAACAAAAGGAATAAAGGTTCGTGTTAAAAACTTCATGAGCACTTCCACTAAGAGACCTCTCTCTAAAAAGGAGAGATTACACCATACAAGGTAATAGAACCAAATCAAATAAATAAATAGTGTGTGACAGCAACAGCGTTGTTACCGTAGTGACGTATACTATTTATTTATTTGAATTTGGTCTTATAACCTTGTGTTTATAATCTATAATCCAAATTGTGTTCCTTATCATTACATCACCAAAATAATCAATTTTACCAATCAGCTACTCTCCAGTGAGAGGACAAACTCATAAGACACTTTGACTCTTGTTATCTTCTTCTTTCTTATCTCCACTCAATCATATTAGAGTATCAAGTTGTGACCCTTGATGGTGTCTGTTTGACAACCATCATGACTGGGTGAAGTAGAATGTGTTTCCTTTGTCATTAAGACTGGGAGAACTACTCAGTGGCAGGCCGACTTAGCTCCAAAAGAAATGGCCGCCTCTGACATGAGGAACAGATGCCATGTACAGCCGCTCCTAACATGGAGTACAGATTATCCTGTATCCCTGGATTAGGAGCCCTTACAGGGTACTATCAGCCTGCAACCCCAAGACCCATTATTGACTGTATTAATTCATCCATTGATGAGCTCTACTCTTCCCCGGCAGACACCATCAAAAGTCTCAGCCTTTACAAGCTTGATACCTTAATATGTTTGAGTGGAGATAAGAAAGAAGAAAAAGAAAACATAAAAATAGAGCAGGAGGGACAAGCACTGGTTCTGTCCTCCCAAGAGAACAACAGTCTTTGATTTCCAGACTTAAGTCTGGTCATCTACGGACAATGACTTTCCAGAATGGTTGCAAGGTTTTCTCACTATGTACTAAGTGTCAACCTGCAACCCCAAAACACATGAGCTCTACTCTTCCCTGTCAGACACCATCAACAAGCTCTACAAGCTTGATACCCTAATATGATTGAGTGGAGATAAGAAAGAAGAAGACATATAAACTTAACACTCTGCAACTAGTTGAGAGAGGAGGTTCTACTGTACTAGCATCATTATAAAATTCATTAAAAGACAGGTGGTTGTGAATTGCAGGTTTTACTAGCTTGTTTAGTGTCACTAACTCTTCTAGTAAATGATACCAATTTGTGGAAGTTCTTTGTGAAACACATGTTTAACTTCAAGTTTAGGAGCAAGGATATTGGTGAACTTTTTTTTTTTCCAAGTGTGAGTTGATCATGTTTGCCATCTCACTGATAGAAAAAAGGTGCTTTTTCTCTCTTTTTTTTTAATACGAAGTTACAGAATAAGATTATAAACAGTAGTAATGCATTTCGTTATTCGTGAAAAATACAAGCTTTCGGATCTTTCCTTCTACAGACATAGCTATGCTCATATATGATCTGATCTGTTTTGTTTAAAGATAATATATCAGTGATATATTATTACTTAACTCTGTTTTGATTCGAAATGAATCAAATGTTTTTATCATCTTGTACATTACAAAGGCTTGTGATATAATGTGTATGTGTGCAAGAATGGTAAAAGAATAAAATAATTATAGTAACATAAAAATGGTGTTCATTTATCTTTAAAGATATCTAAATATATATAAAGTGCAATTTCTTATAAAATAACTTTCACTATTAATATTCAACCTATAAAAGAAACTTATTGTTGTGTGGGAGCCTGGAAGTCACAGGGCCGTACTAAGGGATGTAACTTTTTATTGGTGCCAGGGTTGGGGCTGGTCCGGGGATGTCTGTAGCTTCTTGGGGTCGGTCCTCTGTAGGGTCGGTCGGTGCAGGTTGGACCGTCTTCATTTTGTGTTGATCCAAAAATGGAAATTAAGTCAAAATTCTCTACAAAATAAATAAATAGAGCAAGCAAGAAAGTTGGTCCGTGGTCAAAGTGCAATTTCTCGACAAACTCTGTTGTTCGATGACTCACAGAGAGAGTTTAAAATTAATTAAAATTTAAAATAATTTTAAATTAAAATTAAAAAAAAAAATTCCAAATCGTGAGCCTTGCTAGTTAAGATAGCGGGCGTGTGTTAGTCGCGCCCACGTGTCCGGCATTCAGGGTCGCGCCGTGGTTACACAACAATATAAAGCTCATTTACTACTTCCCCCTTCCAGCAACTATTGATGATGCCCTGGCCATAGCTATGCCTGTAGAAGGAAAGATCCAAAAGCTTATATTTTGCATGAATAAAGAAATGCATTGCTACTGTTTATATTCTTATTTTATACTTTATAGCACAAGGTAATAAGACAAAATTCAATTAAATAATTTTATTTAGATTTGGTCTTATCACCTTGTTAATATTATAATCCCTTTGGTAAAATTATAAATAAAAGACCATTCGCGCTGAGGGAAGAGTTGCTTTTATATATATATTGGCAATACAAGCTTTTGGGCTCAACAGCCCTTCAACAGCGTAGTTATACCTGTCAAAGGGCTGTTGAGTCAACTTCTAAGTTTGAAAAGGGCTAAATTTGTCAACTTCTAAGTTTGAAAAGGGGCTAAATTTGTCAACTTCAAGTTGTTTTTAGAGTAATTGTCCTTCCTCTATGTTAATCATGTGTTGCTAACCCCACTGAGTTGCCAGGTTGAAGGCGACCCATGGCTGCTAGACATCTTCATTTGATTGGTCAGTTCGCTGTGGTAAGATATGTTTTGGTCTCCCTTGCCGGCTCTTCTCCTCCTCTTGGTGGTTGGACTCCCTTTGTAACATTGCTTCTCTGCCGTGGTCTCTCTTCCTTCCTCTAACACTGACTACTTGGGGAATGTAACCACTACTGTGCTTAGTTTACATGTCTATTGTGGTGTATTTAACCTACTACTTTCTAGTAGCTTGCTATGTAAGTAACATTGTAGGAATACAGTACCAAACTTAGCTATAACAACATTGCTTGAGAGATATTCTTTTATAAATTCTATTTAATTCTAATAATCCACTATAAACTCTCTAACTCCGCCCTTGCCGGTCCCAAGCCCAGATGAAAAAGGAGGAGGGGGAGCAGTAAAAAGCTCACTAAAAAACCAGAGCTCAGCTGGCCCGGCTGATAGTACCCTGTAAGGGCTCCTAATCCAGGGATACAGGATGAGCAGCGTTTGTACTCCATGTTAGGAGCGGCTGCACATGGCGTCTGTTCCTCATGTCAGAGGCGGCCATTTATTTTTGGAGCTAAGTCGGCCTGCCACTGAGTAGTGCTCCCAGTCTTAATGACAAAGGCAGACGCATTCTACTTCACCCAGTGTGGAGATAAGAAAGAAGAAGAAGAAGAAGACTATAAACTCTTTAATTCAACCCACTATAATTTCAACATCTACCTTAATTCATCCATTTTTTTTTTCAATCCCATTAAGGCCATTAAAATTTACTATAATTCAACACCTATATTAATTCAACTGAAAGTTCTGATCCTTTGGGGTGTTGAATTAAAGAGGTTAGGACTGTAGTGTTATCACCAATGATGGGGACCAACAAATCAAATAAGAGAATATTTGTCCATGTAATCACCAAAATTTGACTTGATACACACTGACAACAAGCATTATATATAAAGCTATAGCATTTGTTTTGAATAATTGGAATTAGTTTGATGCTGCTTTTTCAACTGGAAACAATTCCGTGCTGTCTCTACTGCAGTGAGACAATATTCTTCTTTCTCATATTATTGGGTAAAGTAGAATGCCTTTGTCATTAAGACTGGGAGCACTACTCAGTGGCAGGCCGACTTAGCTCCAAAATAGCTGCCTCTAACATGAGGAACAGACACCATGTGCAGCCGCTTCTAACATGGAGTACAACTGCTGCTCATCATGTATCCCTGGATTAGGAGCTCTTACAGGGTACTATCAGCCAGGCCAGCTGAGCCCAGGTTTTTTAGTGAGCTTGTTACTGCTCCTTCTCCTCCTTTTTCATCCAGGCTTGGGACCGACAAAGGCAGAGTTAGAAAATTTTGAAAGGACCTGGCAGTGATCCAATAAGTCAGTTCTGCGATGCCCTCCCACTAGAACCTCTTAATGGGTCATGTTGAAAAAAAATACCTTCTTGTCCATTTGATTACTCTTTTTTTATCCCAATTATATTGAAATGTTTCATGAATTAATAAAAAAAAAAAAAGAATATGATGTATCTCTCAATACTTGGAAGTTAGTTTGAAAATTTTCTTTACATTTTCTAGAGCTAGAAATGGATAGTACTTTCTCTGAATGAAATGCTTACTTTTGTGTTCAATATATGCAACTTCAGCAAAGACAGGATAAAAATACTAGTGGAAACTGTTTGGAACCTCCTTGGTTTGAAAGTTTTTTTTTTTTCACTTATCCTTTTATTAGTCTAAATTGGACAAGATCTTGGAGGTCGTGCTCATAAAGAAGTTCAAGAACTTTTCTTGGTTCTCTGTACAGGGATCCTTTTTCCTTTCCAATACAATTTAGTATATGTTGGGGGGTGGCCTCTTTGGTTTTGCACCTAGTGCACATGGGGAAGCTTTTGGCTCCCTCTTTATAGACTAGAGGGCGCAGGTGACCAGATTTCCATCTGGCCAACTGTGTCGACTTCCTTTTGTTTAGTTGGAGGGTCTGTTTTTTGAAAGGTAGTGATCAGGAATCATTTTGAACTCATATACAGAATCTTTACTACCTCTGACACAAATCTACCAACTATGATTATCACATCAAGAGGTGTGGAGCATCCCCATAGTTGATGTTTGCATTAAGGTCAGTGGAGGTACATCCTAGAAGCAGATGGCCTCCCAGACCTTTCGGTCCATAAGCCGGTGGTCATTGAGGTACAGTGGAGTGAACCCAGGAGGAGCTCTGAGTCTCAGAAATAGCACCAAACAACACTAACAAGATTTAGAACAGGCCATCTCAAATCATTGAAGATGGAAAATAATAAAATCTACCCCACTTGCCCAAAATGTAGCTTGGCACCTGCAGCTCCAGAAAACATTTTGGCTTACATTTGATGCACTAAACAGGACCTTTGGGAGAGGCCGCTGTTTATAATAAAACAGCTCGAGGAGCATGGACTCATGGAATTCATGTAATCTTTACACAAGGGGATAAGAAACAACAACACATGAAGAGGTTTATGGTGGTGGTGTACAGCGACCTCCTGCGAGGCAGGGACCTACTACAACAAGAGCAGCCTAGAATGTCTGCCCTGTCCCCCAGGAACCTACTCCCTGGGTGGGGGCATCAAGTTTGACTCCTGGGACCACTTACCTCCAGGCTTCCACCTCAACCTGGAGTCCTTTGAGAAGAATCCCATCTTCAGCCCCAGTGCCATCCTTGACGGACCTCTCAACTGCACCAAGTAACTCTTCCCCACTGACATACATATACCATGCTTGTTCATTAATAATAATAGTTTTTTTTTAATGATTTTTTTAACACAGCCCTGATAAGGCACAAAATAGATTCAGTACTTTTATCTGAAGATGGTGTAACAATGCTGTTACCGAACATCACACACTATTTATTTGGATTTTGTCTTATTACCTTGTGCTTTAACAGCCCACAAAATGGAAAGAGGAAAGAATAGAGACTGTTGGTTGAATGTTTTTATTATTGACTGCGCTCACTAAAGTCCTAGCTGTGACTGCCTGGCCACGCACATATTGTAAGCTGTTCTCCAGCTAACTGGCCGAGATGTGGTTTGGTCGTCGCTTTTTGATTTAAGATAGAGCCAGAGGAGACCACAGAGATTTCCTGTCTGGAATTATTTCTGATTGGTTATGATGCTTCTTGATAAGGTTAAATTTGGATTAAAAGTGTAAGGTAACAATTCTGAATCCAAATAAATAAACTGAATTTGATGTTTTGGTAGCAGTGTTGTTCAGAAAAAAAAATTCCCACGTTGGGAATCAATCCTGGGCATTCATGGATAAGAGCCAAATATCTTAGCCACTAGACCATGTGGGAGATAACACTGAAATGTCACATACAATTTATGTTTAGGATACGATCACTGCCTCACTTACTAAGCTCGGAAAGTTTGCCGCATCCTGGATATGTCTGGCCTTATCTAAATAGTTGTGTTGACTGTATCTTCTTGCCAGACTTCTTCTGTCTCCAACCGAAGCCTATTTGCTTCCTTAAAAGTGCCCACAACACACTGATGGCACTAATAATTCGTCAACACCCCATTTATAACTGACACACTTTTATTAAACATCCTTATATACAGAATTATATTTACAAATATTTAAATCTTCTGAATAAATAAGCAAAAAAAGAGAAATTTACATAACTGGCGTCTCCAGTTTATTTGGGAGATTTGGCCTTGTTACCTTAAGTTAGGATTCTAGCACTGTCTTTTGACGTGACAACGTCTTAAATTAGGTTGCGGCTGGGAGTCACTTATGAAAAAGTGTAACGCCCGGTAACGTTACGATGAGTCACCGAACGAGAGTGCTGCGCGCGCAGCGCTAGAGAATTAGGCGCATTGAATCGGCGCATGCTTGTCTCTGTCTTTGTCTTTCTCGAACGCTCTTGGCGTTGGAAAAACAAGAAAGCGTCATAATACAAGTTCACACGTGTGGTTAAAGTATTGTCAGCTGTGTCTGTAGTGAAAATGTGGAGTGCTTAGATTCGTCATTTACAACAACTACAACAATAAAGGTAAATAATTGTACACTGATATTTCATTATCGTAAACTATGATTGATTGATTAATTGTTAGATTGACACAAAAGTTGAGAAACTGAGTTTATAGGTTATGTCATACTATTGATAAATGTTGATAGTGTTAAGTAAATTATTAGTTTAAAATTAATTAATTAATTAATTATTATTTTACAAATTTTAAATAGTTTCAAATTTATTTAGCAAAAATTTGAACCTTCGATCTGAATAAATGTTTTGATTTTCGAATTGATTCTTTAAAATTACAAATATTAAGAAAAAGTGGCAGATATAAGAAAACTTTATTTAAACTGTGTTGAGCAAGAATTTTAACATCTAATTTAAGTAAATGTTTTCATTTTCAACTTCATCATTTACAATTACAAATTTTATTTAATTTCAAATTTATTTAGCAAAAATTTGAACCTTCGATCTGAATAAGTGTTTTGATTTTCAAATACCAACGCGGCTGGTGGAGTGGCGATCTATCGTAAATTATCATCGACATCTACGGCGGAAGTGTTCCAAGTTGCGATTACAGACGTAACTCGTGTCATTAAAACCAAGGGTGACATGTGCATGACTGAAGTTACTTGCTTCGCCGCTAATACTAGCTTCAAGTTTATACTCGGTGCTGTATATATTCATCCAGGAGCTAGTATGCAGGATATTGGAATGTTACTATGGCAAGGACTCGGTCCGTACATTCACAACAGCCAGTACGTGCCACCGTTCGTGCAAGTTGATTCTAGTATACCGATTCTTCTGTGTGGTGATTTTAACAAAAACGTAAAGCCTGACAACTCGTTTCTTAAATTCATGAAAAATACGTATAATCTTGATTGCGTATCAAACGTTTCTAAGTCAACTACGTTAAAAGGAACAACTATCGACTTGACTTTCGCAAGACACATTACAGCAGAAACACTTCCTTTCATTTCATATTTCTCCTATCATCGTCCTATCCTCAACAAAATCACTCAAATAGGAATTAGTTAAGTTTAAGTTTACATGTACAATGTTTTAGTAAACAAAATATATTTCTATAGTTAAAATTTGTGCAATTCTTATTTTCATTCAATTCCTTGTTCCTATTGTGCAATTTAATTATATTCATATCAATAAATATTCTACTGTTGTCACGTAAAATCTTCGCCCGTAAAACCGACTTTACAGGCAACCATTGTTTTTTCCTAGATAGGCATTTTGGACAAATCCTTCTAGAGACTATCCTGCTTTGGGAGAGACCATTACAATTTCACAATTTTTATTTATGTAGCAAAAGCAAATGAAGTTCCTTGGCCTGACACTTCACCTTGGAAAAGTAAAAACTCTGATTTCAAACACAAGGTAAAAAGACCAAATCCAAATAAATAAATAGTGTGTGACGTTTCAGTAAAAGCGTTGTTACCATCTTCAGACAAAATTACTGAATGTAGTATGTAGTCATTCAGTACTTTTGTCTGAAGATGGTAACAATGCTGTTACCGAAACATCTCACACTATTTATTTATTTGGATTTGATCTTATTACCTTGTGTTTATAATCTATAATCCAAATTGTACCTTATCAACTCTGATTTCAAAACAAGGGCAGATGGAGGCTCTTCATAGCAGCTCTTCTAAAAAGACAATTTGATCAAAAGCCTTGTACAGTAAAACTACCTCTCTGTAAAGGACATCTTAATTGTAGGGCCAAAGTATCCTTTAGGGAGAGGTGTTTTCTAGTGAGAGTGTCCTCTTATGGAGGTTCTATACAGTGTGTATTAAGTTCTATAACCTTCTTTACACTCAAGGTAGTATATCACATCTAACTATATTTTGACATCTACGAAAGTACACATTTATTTTGGAAGGGTTTCCACAATATTCACAATATTTGAAAATGGATTTAATACAGTAAATATGACCCATGCATTTGTTAGTAAATCAATGCCGCTGATCTTCTTCTTCTTTCTTATCTTTACTCAATCATATTAGGGTATCAAGCTTGTGGAGCTTGAGACTGGGTGAAGTAGAATGCCTTTGTCATTATGACTGGGAGCACTACTCAGTGGCAAGCCGACTTAGCTCCAAAAGAAATGGCCACCTCTGACATGAGGAACAGATGCCATGTACAGCCGCTTCTAACATGGAGTACAAACGCTGCTCATCCTGTATCCCTGGAGCCCTTACAGGGTACTATCAGCCGGGCCAGCTGAGCCCAGGTTTTTTAGTGAGCTTGTTACTGCTCCCCCTCCTCCTTTTTCATCCGGGTTTGAGACTGGCAAAGGCGGAGTTAAAGCCGCTGATAGATTTGAATAGTGAGTTTGTGTGTGTGGAATTCCCTGTGAGAGCCATCCAGCCCTGTGTACTAACCAACCAACCCTGGTGTATGGCAGTTTTGGCTGGCAGCCAAAAGGCTCCTACCTGGCAGCCTCAGGAGGGATGTGTGCCGCCACGCTGTCCTACTCTGTCAAGCTGGTGAAGCCCGGAGCTGTCACCTATGTCTACCAGTACTACGATGAGGCGGTCATCTTCAACTTTGAGGTGGGTTGGCTTCCATTTGTAAAATAAAATATAACTAGACCCCCTTCCTATGGTGGAGAGATGAGGCCATGGTTCCATTTAGGTACTCTTTCATGTCTTCCTTCAATGCATTCCTCTACTGAGGGTGGGCCACATGGTCTCTCCATATCTCCCTCCTTCAGTGCCTTCCTCTACTGAGGGTGGGCCACATGGTCTCTCCATACCTCCTCCGCCATCCTCTTCATCTCCTCGTGTCGTCCAGTCCATTGTTTTAGACCTTCTGTGTATCCCTGTCGTCTCCTTGCCCTTGATCTCTTCCCCTGGAGCTTTCCCTCCAACACTGTCAGCAATGTCTTTCATGTCTAGTAACTACAAACGATGAAAATACATGGAAGAGAGTTTTAATAAATGAATAAAAAATATTTGAAATAAGTTTATTACATTAGAGAACATCTCTGTAGAAGACACCTAGTTGCAGAGCCAAAGTTTCCTTTAGAGAGAGAGAGAGAGAGGTGTCCTCTTACCACAGAGATGGATGCCTATTTGTAAAAATCTTATCTCCACTCACAATCATATTAGGGTAGGTATCAAGCCTGTAGAGCTTGTTGATGGTGTCTGCTGGGAATGAGTAGAGCTCATCAATGGATAAGCCAATGCAGTCACTGATGTAGTTTGGAGTTGTAGGTTGACACTTAGTACATAGTGGATAAACCTTGCAACCATTCTGGAAAGACATTGTCTTTAGACGATCAGACTTAAGTCTGGAAATCATGATGGTTGTAAAAATGGTAATTTTGACGAAGAAAACGTTTTTTATAAAAAGGTGGCATCAATGGAGGTTGTTCTTTATTTCTCTAAAAAGCAAAAGGCTCTTTAATAGGCTAATCTGAATTTTTGGGTATATAGCGAGGGATCTAAAGTAAAAGGAATGTTTAAACTCCGCCTTTGCTGGTCTCCTGCCCAGTCGAAAAAGGAGAAGGGGGAGCCGTAACAAGCTCGCCAAAAAAACCTGGGTAAGCTGGCCGGGCTGATAGTACCCTGTAAGGGCTCCTAATCCAGGGATACAGGATGAGCAGCATTTGTTGGGAGCGGCTGCACATGGCGTCTGATCCTCATGTCAGAGGCGGCCATTTCTTTGGAGCTAAGTCGGCCTGCCATTGAATAATGCTCCCAGTCTTAATGACAAAGGCAGACGCTTTCTACCTCATCCAGTCATGATTGTTGTTATGCAATTCTCAACCTACAACCCCAAAACAGATTATTGACTGTATTGGCTCATCCATTGATGAGCTGTACTCATCCCCCACCATACATCATCAACAAGCTCTACAAGCTTGATACCCTGATATGATTGTTGAGTGGAGATAAGAAAGAAGAAGAGAGAGGAATATATAACTTATGAGCCAGTAGTAACATTGGCTTGATGTGTCCAGGCCCAGAATGACCGCTGCCAAGCCATCAAGGAATCCAAGAAGTACAAGTGGCCCTCCCTCACTGAGGAGGGGGAGTGGAAGACCATGATTGTAGGTGGACCCACCTCCAGAAATAAACACTTTTAACCCTTGTTTTATATAAAAATTGAATATGTGTTTGTTGTTTCTTATCCCCTTGTGTAAAGATTACAAGAATTTCATGAGTCAATCTTATGGAATGGGGTGTAGAGATGGAGCTTTCGTTGATCATGGCACCATGATCCAGGCATACTTTGGTGAAAGTCTGACTTTGCCTGAGGCCATTCCTAAACATGTAGGCAGAAGCCTTTGCCTTCTTAAGAGGAAACACCTCTCCTTAAAGGACACTTTAGGACATTGTTAGAAAGATGAGAAAGACCTCTTTAAAAACACAAGGTAATAAGACCAAATCCAAATAAATAAATAGTGTGTGACGTTTTGGTAACAACACTGTTACCGAAACGTCACACACTATTTATTTATTTGGATTTGGTCTTATTACCTTGTGTTTATAATGTTTAATCCAAATTGTGCCTTATCAAACTCTTTAAAAATTCAGAGTTCAACTGACCCGGTTGATAGACTTCAGCAAAGGTCCCTCTCCAGGAATACAGAAGAGCTGTGTCTGTACTCATGTTAGAGTTGGCAGCAAAGACTTCCATGTTAGGAACAGTCTCAAATTACAGGCAAAGTCAGACTTTCACCAAAGTGTGCCTGGATCATGGTAGCATGATCAACGAAAGCTGCACCCTTTCACCCCATTCCAGGTAGAAGAGCATGAACTCATGGAATTAGTGTAATCTTTGCACAAAGGGATAACCACAACAGCAACCTTGAAACTGGCGGGTGCAGGTGGCTCTGACCCCTGGCCTCAACATCCTCTACTGGAAGACAATTGGAGTCACCAACGACTACAATGAGAGGAAGTCCAAGCCAGTTCGCATAAAGTCTATTGAGATCAGTGGTGAGTGGTCATTGTGCTATGATTGAAATGGTGGTCAGCTAGCTCATCCCTTTACACAGACTTAAGTCTGGTCATCTACAGACAATGACTTTCCAGAATGGTTGCAAGGTTTTCCTACTATGTACTAAGTGTAAACCTACCATCCCAAAACACATTATTGACTGTATTGACTCATCCATTGATGAGCTCTACTCTTCCCCAACACACACCATCAACAAGCTTTACAAGCTTGATACCTTAATATGATTGAGTGGAGATAAGAAAGAAGAAGAAGAACTCTTTACACTAAAGGAGAAGTTACAAGAAAAAAAAACCTAATCCAAATAAATTAATAGTGTGTGACATTTCAGTAACAGCGTTGTTACCATCATCAGACAAAAGAATAAATGAGAAAAAAATATCACAGCATGTTCTTTGGAATTCATTTTCTTCAGCTCATAAGAAGAACAACTTCTTTGGTCCAATGAAATCTATAAAAATCAAAAAGTCTATAATCCAAATTGTGCCTATCATTTTTATAGGCTTCAATGGACCTAAGAAGTTATTCACATGTTCTTAAATATTTTTTGCTGTATTAAATGCTGTGATATTTTTATTTATTCTTTTGTCTGATGATGGTAACAACGCTGTTCCGAAATGTCATACACTATTAATTTATTTGGATTAGGTCTTATTTTCTTGTAGCTATAATCTATAATCCAAATTGTGCTTTATCATCATAAAGGAAAGGTTGAAGTTCAACAAAAAAAACACTTGTCTACCTACAGATGTATCTCCTAAATAAATTCTATACTATGGAGGTCTGTACCTACCTATCACACTGTGGAAGTTGGCATTGAAGGCAATGAAGCTGCTGATGCACTAGCAAAAAAAAAGGCACAAAAGAACCCTTGCAATAGAAAAATAAACCTAATTTTAAAGATACTTATTATATAAAGATTACTTTTTAGATATGCTTTTATTTATATAAAAAAAAAGTATTCTTTTTTTTTCAACTTTTAATTCTAAGAATAATATTCTGTGTTTATCAGAAAACTATCTTATTCTTATCTGCTATATTGTGTACACACTTGATAACAGTAACTATTTAAAGCATGCTGTGGTAAAATTTCTCATTCAGTACTTTTGTCTGAAGATGGTAACAACACTGTTACCGAAACGTCACACACTATTTATTTATTTGGATTTGGTCTTATTACCTTGTGTTTTAAAGAAATATAAACAATAGCCAAAACAAAAATAAACAAGAACTGGAAGATCCCACCTAAGCACAGTTAAAACAGTGGTGTGAACCCAGGAAGAGCTCTGAACCTCAGAAATAAACAGCATTAAACAAAACTAACAAGATTTATAACAGGCCATCTCAAATCATTGAAAAAAGAAAATAACAACAAAATTACCCCACTTGCCCAAAATGTAGCTTGGCACTTGCAGCTCCAGAACACATGTTGGCTTGCATTAGATGTACTAAACAGGACCTTTGGGAGAGGCTGCTGCTTATCATAAAACAGCTGCAGGAGCATGAATTCATGGAATTTGTGTAATCTTTACACAAGGGGATAAGAAACACACTATGGTAATGTGGTAGAGGAGGTGGGTACTTTGGACCTACAAGTTGTTTCCTATCAAAAGGTGGTGACAAGACCAATACCAAATTATCAAAAGGTTTGTGATCTTTGGTAACAGAATTGTTACTGAAACACCACAAACATTTGAATAATTTAGATTTGGTCTTAAACACAAGGTAATAATGCCAAATCCAAATAAATAAATAATGTCTGACATTTCAGTAACAGTATTATTACCATCTTCAAACAAAAGTACTGAATGAGAAATTCTACCACAGCATGCTTTAAATAGTTACTGTTATCACACACTATTTATTTATTTGGATTTGGTCTTATTACCTTGTGTTCATAATCTATAATCCAAATTGTGCCTTATCATAGATATGGTCTTGTTGCCTTTTGATTCTAATCTATAATACAAATTGTATGTTATATCAAATTGTTTCTTAAACCAAAGCTGTAGCTGGTATCCTACCTAATGTTGACACTGTGATGGTGGTAGGAGTGGCCTACACTTCAGAATGTAGCCCCTGTGCCCCCGGTACCTACAGCAGCCAGGGCTCCAAGCTCTGCACCCCCGTGTCCTGAGAACACCTTCAGCCTACGGGGAGCCTCAGCTTGCCAGACCTGTGACTCCCTCACCCAGTATTCCCGTAGGTCATATCATTAGATACACTATGGGCTGGTCCCAAACTGTGGTGGGCTTTCTCCACCTGCTGGATTGTTGCAATGGGATTCTTTTCAGCAAAAGTTCTAACTACAGTTGAAACTGAACATTACTTAGAACAACTTCACCACACAAGGGGTCGGTGGAAGGATGGTCTAAACTGTTGGCTTTCGACTGCTACAATCCAGGATCAAATCCTGCATTGGGAAATTTTTTATAATAAAAAAAAAATTTAAAAAATGCTCCAATGGCCCCTGATTCTTGCAAAAAGTCCAACCCCACCAGCGAGTGCAAGTAACCAAAAGGGCTCTGGCACATTTGTAAGTGCAAAAGTCGAATTGCTTTTCACATGTTTAGACATGTGGTGCACTTACAAAAAAAGTAGTCGCCAACTTCTACCCACCATGATTATCATGGCCTGTACCACGTGTACTAGGGATAATAATAATGATAACTTCCCGCTTGAACCACTTGGGATGTTATAACGAGGTTCCAGTGATGGGCTAGCTTGTCACTCCGTATCTATCTGAGGAAATATATTAAAATTGTGTTCAACTTAAAATACATATCAGTTAATTATTTTTACATAACAACACTCTGGTTCAATAAGTAATAAATTTCGATTGTGCTTGATGGCTTTGGGAGTAGAGAAAACCTTGTATTTAGTTGTAAATGGTTTTAAGCATTTTAATATACTATCTTTGGATAAACTGTGTTAACGCCGAGGAAAGTCTACTCCTTTGGTAGAGGTACAGGCTAACAACATGTGCAGCTTACTTTATGGAAGTACTTATAGTTCTCCCCGGCAGAGCTGACTGCTACAGGGCGCGTCCCCAAGTGGCGGATAGGGGAATGACCTTCAGATATGAAGGCCAGCTGTGAAACAAGCAGAATAACTCTGAACAATAAGCAGTCACGGACCAACAGCTGCATTGTTAGAAGAGAATAATGACCTCTTTAAAAATACAGAGTTCAACTGACCATGTTGATAGACCTCAGCAAGGGTTCCCCTCCAGGGATACGGAGGTCTGTACTCATGTTAGAGTCGGCAGCAAAGACTTCCATGTTAGGAACAACCTCAAATTACAGGCAAAGTCAGACTTTCACCAAAGTGTGCCTGGATCATGGTGTCATGATCAACGAAAGTTGCACCCCTTCACCCCATTCCACATGGAATTTGTGTAATCTTTACACAAAGAGATAAGAAACAACAACAACTTATAGTTTTAGCTCGAGGAGCATGAACTCATGGAATTTGTGTAATCTTTGCACAAGGGGATAAGAAACAAGTTATAGTTTTGCTCCCAGATTGACCCTGTTGGTGTGTGAGCAGTGCGAGGATGGTCCCGCTGTGCAGACAGACCCCCGTGCACCAAGCTGGACTACTACTCCCACCTGGTGCCCTGCGATGGGGCGGGGACCACCCAGCGAGTGTACAAGTGGGTGCAGCCCAAGATCTGCCGGGAGGACGTAGAGCGGGCAGTGTCCCTGCCCCCTAGGTCCCCTCCCCTGCCCTGTCCTGTCTGTAGCCCCGGCCAGGCTCGGCCCTCTAACCATTCCTCTACTGGACACTGTGCCTTCTGTCCCCGGGACTTCTACTCTCCCGGCTCTGGCACTGGTAGGTTGCTGCTTGTCCTCCATCACTCTGTCTCACTGTGTGGGAACAGCCTGTCAGAGATGTCCTGCTTCCACCGCCCCCAACTACGGCCATCTGTACAAGTCCTGGCATGGTGAACTGCCCGACATCTCCTCTCGCTGCATGAGCCTGGATGGTAAGATCAGCCTCTCTCCATCACAAGTTGGGTTAAAATTGATAAGGCACAATTTGGATTATAAACACAAGGTAATAAGACCAAATCCAAATAAATAAATAGTGTGTGACATTTCGGTAACAGCATTGTTACCATCTTCTGACAAAAGTACTTTTGTCTTTTTTTTTTTTATTTGCTTATCCCTAGTACACGTGGGTACTTTTGTGTGAAGATGGTAACAACGCTGTTACCGAAACTTCACACACTATTTATTTATTTGGATATAGTCTTATTATCTTGTGTTTTTGAGCTAAAATTATAAAATATTGTTTTCACAATGAGAGAGTATCTTTTTTTATTTGAAAGTCAAGCTTCCAATCATCCTTCTACAGACTTACCTCAAAGAAACATTGGCGTTTTCCTACACTTAATATATATTTTTCCTCCTACCATTGACTTGTGTGGTCAATAAAATGTTGTTAAATCTTAAATCCAACTTAGTATTATAGAAAAGGGATTTTCTCTTGGAAGCTTTATGAACATTTCTTTTATAACTTCAAAACCTTTCACAATTTTGCCAATAATTCCAAGTTGTCTCCTCAAGGAGGGAATAATCAATAAAATTGGGGGAGAATGGTGAGGCAGACAACATATTGACCACATTAGGTCAGGCGGAAAATCTCATTGATAAACCGATTTCTAATCCTCATTGTCAAAGATGGACACTTAATCTCACAGGTTTGTTAAATGAGATGCATTTTTGATCTCCCAGCCAGTACCAATTATTGAGCAATCATCCCTGTTTGTTTTTTTTTTTTGCTTATCCCTAGTACACGTGGTACAGGCCACGATAATCATGGTGGGTAGTTAGCGACTGCTTTTTACTGTAAGTGCACCACATGTCTACACATCTGAAAAGCAGTTCGACTTTGCACTTACAAATGTGCCAGAGCCCCGTTTGGTTACTTGCACTCGCTGGTGTGAACATCCCTGTTTGTGATGTATATAAACCTGGTTACCACTGAAGGTTCAGCAGATGCTACTATGCAGGCTTTCCTTCTACTCAAGGTTGCTACAAGACAGCCCCCCCCCCAAAAAAAAAAGTAACAATGGCATTGAAGGCAATGAAGTTGCTGATGCGCTAGAAAAAAAAAAAAAGGGCACAAGAGAACCCTTGCCACAGAAAAATAAACTTACTTTTAAAGAAAAACAAACAGTATCCCAAACAAAAAAAAAAGAACTAGAGGATCCTACCTAAGCACAGCAGTGGAGTGGTCCCAGGAGGAACTCTTTTGTTGTTGTTGTTTCTTATCCGCTTGTGTAAAGATTACACGAATTCCATGAGTTCATGCTCCTCGAGCTGTT
Source organism: Cordylochernes scorpioides (assembly GCA_030710605.1). Classification (NCBI taxonomy): domain Eukaryota; kingdom Metazoa; phylum Arthropoda; class Arachnida; order Pseudoscorpiones; family Chernetidae; genus Cordylochernes; species Cordylochernes scorpioides. The sequence continues at coordinate 12,752,669 of CP092869.1, forward strand.
TTATGATAAGCAGCGGCCTTTCCCAAAGGTCCTGTTTAGTGCATCTAATCAAGCCAAAATGTGTTCTGGAGCTGCAGGTGCCAAGCTACATTTTGGTCAAGTGGGATAGGAGGAACTCTGAGCCTCAGAAATAGACAGCATCAAACAACACTAACAAGATAATTACCTTGTGTTTATAATCTACAATCCAAATTGTGCCTCATCAACACTAACAAGATTTAGAACAGACCATCTCAAGCCATTGAAGATAGAAAATAACAACAAAATCTATCCCACTTGCCCAATGCTTCAGCAAGAGATGTTGCCATGGACCACAGTCCTGACACAGAGTGGCTGGGGTCCAGGTATATCAGGCTGCAGAGACTCCCCGGCCTGGGTGCCAGCTGGGACCTACATCCAGACCATCCTGGGCCACCGGGCCGACTCCTTCCTGGTGCTGTCCCTGGCTGTGGCCGGCTTCAGGGGCCGGGAGCGGGTGGTGAATGGCCGGCCTGCTGAGGTGGGCCGTGTCTCCTTCACCTTCGAGCTGGACTGTCAGTCGGACTGCTACTTCCTCTTTATGATGGTACTTTACTATGTGGTACTTCTTGTTTATGATGGTACTTTACTATGTGGTACTTCTTGTTTATGATGGTACTTTACTATGTGGTACTTCTTGTTTATGATGGTACTTTACTATTTGGTACTTCTTGTTTATGATGGTACTTTACTATGTGGTACTTCTTGTTTATGATGGTACTTTACTATTTGGTACTTCTTGTTTATGATGGTACTTTACTATGTGGTACTTCTTGTTTATGATGGTACTTTACTATGTGGTACTTCTTGTTTATGATGGTACTTTACTATGTGGTACTTCTTGTTTATGATGGTACTTTACTATGTGGTACTTCTTGTTTATGATGGTACTTTACTATTTGGTACTTCTTGTTTATGATGGTACTTTACTATTTGGTACTTCTTGTTTATGATGGTACTTTACTATTTGGTACTTCTTGTTTATGATGGTACTTTACTATGTGGTACTTCTTGTTTATGATGGTACTTTACTATGTGGTACTTCTTGTTTATGATGGTACTTTACTATGTGGTACTTCTTGTTTATGATGGTACTTTACTATGTGGTACTTCTTGTTTATGATGGTACTTTACTATGTGGTACTTCTTGTTTATGATGGTACTTTACTATGTGGTACTTCTTGTTTATGATGGTACTTTACTATGTGGTACTTCTTGTTTATGATGGTACTTTACTATGTGGTACTTCTTGTTTATGATGGTACTTTACTATGTGGTACTTCTTGTTTATGATGGTACTTTACTATGTGGTACTTCTTGTTTATGATGGTACTTTACTATGTGGTACTTCTTGTTTATGATGGTACTTTACTATTTGGTACTTCTTGTTTATGATGGTACTTTACTATTTGGTACTTCTTGTTTATGATGGTACTTTACTATGTGGTACTTCTTGTTTACTATGATGCCTTCCCATATCTATGGAACCTTCTCTTTAGCATGCTACCTTTTTTTTGTGTCTGTGGAACTTCCTTTTTACTATGGTACCTTTACACATATGTGTAACTTCACCATGGCACCATCATGTATGGTGTGTGTACAGACATCAGCCAGAAAGTCTGTCACAGAGATCCAACGCTGGGTTGGCAAACAAGATAAGCAATTCTTCACGTAAGTAGCCCATTACATTTCTCTTTGTGTCTATTAGTACGATTGCAGTACATCATGTTTGCAAAGTACCTACAGGTGAATCTGTTATTGTTGTTTATTATCCTCTTGTGTAAATATTACATGAATTCCATGAGTCTATGCTTCTCGAGATGTGTTTGATAAGCAGCTGCTTCTCCCAAAGGTCCTACAGGTGAAACTAATTATAATGACATTACTTAGAACCAAGATTTTGTGTTGTTAAAACCACGTTGTTGAAATAACCACAGTTGAAATAATTGGGACAAATTTAGTATTATGTTGTTGCAACCAAGTTGTTGCTATAAAGGAGGCTGTTTTAATAAGATTTCACTGGATTCTCTTTTGACCTTACTCACCAATTCACACTGAAGAGACAAATCCATTTGTGCTCCTCCAGTTTTGGCCCTTTTCCACAATGTGGTAGTTGGACACACAGTTCTTCCACCTTTTGGCTTGCATTAGATGTACTAAACAGAACCTTTGTAGAGGCTGCGGCTTATTATCAAGCAGTTCCAGAATCATGGACCCATTGGAATTTGTGTAATCTTTGTACATGGGGAGATAAGAAACAACAACAAGTTGTTCTATGTAAAGTGTACAGAGAGGAAATTGTGTAATGGCGGGCGGCCCTATAACAGCAGGTGTGTAGGTTCCCCCTGACCCTCAATGATTCCTACATCTTCAACTGGGCCTTCCAGCGAGAGTCAGTGGAAGACGTTAGACACAACAACAGCGTCCCCAAAGAGGATGTGGCCCGTATCTATGAGATCTCTGTGACCAACACCATCAATGGAGGAGCCTCGGACTGCATTCCTTGTCCAGAGGGCACTGAGGATGAAGGGTAGGTGGTAGTAGAACATACTCCATGAGAGGACACCTCTCTACAATATATACAAGATATTGAAAAAATAATAGAAAAAAATAAGTGGGTCAGGTGTTGATATTAAAAATAAAGAAAGCATATCCTGACCAGGAACATACGTGAACAACGCGTTCGTGGATGGCATTTCTTGATTTATCAAGAAATTGGGTTGGTCAAATATCAGGGAACAGTCTAAATCAATGTTTAGTTGATTTCTGTTCCACCAGATGGCGCTCTGCCTTCTGTAAAGCACATGTGCTGCTGGTCAGGATATGCCATTTTGAATACAAGATATTGTAACAGAGTATAAGTGTGAGGAAGCTACAACAGCTGTGTGGTGCAGGTGTATCCCCTGCCCCCCGGGAAACTACATCAAGGACAGAGAGTCCCTCCAGTGTCTGCCCTGTCCCCCTGACACCTACGTCAGTGTCCCTGTGCCCTACGGCCTGGAGAGTTGCCGTACCTGTGGCCCCGGACTGAGAGCTCAGGATGGACAGACTTGTTTCACTGACTGCCGACTTTCCCTCTCCCCTCAGGAGACCTACGACTTCACTCCCCTGGCTGGGTACACTCCTCTCTTTGTCAGCACTACTCCAACTTGGAACTAACATACAGTGAAACCAACCACGAATATAGATGCTGCACATGACTGGTACAAAGCTGGAGGGAAAATTCTGTCCTACCAAGAGAACAACAGTCTTTGATTTCCAGACTTAAGTCTGGTCACATCTACAGACAATGAATTTCCAGAATGGTTGCAAGGTTTTCCCACTATGTACTAAGTGTCAACCTGCAACCCCAAATCATATCATTGACTGTATTGGCTCATCCATTGATTATCACCCTTGCCTTTTTTTAACCTCTCTCAAATACTCATGGTGTACCAGCCATGATAATCATGATGGATAGCTAGCAACTGCCTTTTACCTTAAGTACACCACAATTCTACAAATGTAGATAGCAGTTTGATATGTTACAATTACAAGGTGTTAGAATCTAGATTTGGTTACTTGCACTCAATGGTGGGGTCGGACAGTTCACAAGAACCCTTCCTTGCCTTCACTGTGTTACAGGGTTTTACTGGAGAGAAAATTCACATATTAATTTAGAGAGAGAGAGAGGCATTTTGATGCAAAATTTAGGCATTTATTCAGAGTTGACTTTACACCTGCAAACACAAGGTAATAAGACCAAATAAATAAATAAGTGTGTGACATTTTGGTAACAACGTTGTTACCATCTTCAGACAAAAGTACCGAATGAGAAATTTTACCACAGCATGTTTTAAATAGTTACTGTTATCAAGTGTGTAAACTTCTTATCTGCTATCTTGTTTACACACTTGATAACAGGAACTATTTAAAACATGCTGTGGTAAAATTTCTCATTTATTACTTTTGTCTAAAGATGGTAACAATACTGTTACTGAAACGTCACACACTCTTAATTTATTTGGATTTGGTCTTATTACCTTGTTTTTATAATCTATAATCCAAATTGTGCCTTATCAAATTCAGCTGCAATATATATATATTTTAAATATCGTAATCTTTCAAGTTTTAAAATCTTCATTTGAGAGTCAGTGGATGAGTGATCTAAACCTTTGGTTATCAACCCCCATGACCCAGGATCGAATCCCGCATTGGACACTTTTTGTTTCTGATTAACAAATGCTCCAATAGCCCCTGATTCTTACAAAGTCCAATTCTATCACAGAGTGCAAGTAACCAAAGAGGGCTCTGGGACACTTATAAGTACAAAAGTCGAACTGCTTTTGACATATGTAGACATGTGGTGTACTTACAGTAAAAGTAGTCACCTACTTCTACCCACCATGATTATCATGGCCATGTGTACTAGGAATGATAAAAAAAAGAAAGAAACTCATTAGACATTTGGGACAATAATTATTGAGAAAAAAGCATCTGTGTAAAATGGATTTTACAAAATTGATAAGGCACAATTTGGATTATAGATTATAAACACAAGGTAATAAGACCAAATCCAAATAAATAAATAGTGTGTGACGTTTCAGTAACAGCGTTGTTACCATCTTCAGACAAAAGTACTGAATAAGAAATTTTACCACAGCCTGTTTTAACAATGTTAAAACAAGATAGAAAATAAGAAGAAGATAGTTTTCTGAGAATTTAATTCTAAGAATAATATTCTGTGTTTCTGTTATCTTGTTTACACACTTGATAACAGTAACTATTTAAAACATGATGTGGTAAAATTTCTCATTCAGTACTTTTGTCTGAAGATGGTAACAACGCTGTTACAGAAACGTCACACACTATTTATTTATTTGGATTTGGTCTTATTACCTTGTGAATTTTACAAAAATTTAACACAGACTCGTTCTTGTATAGTGATATGGAGGGTACAGCAAATTTACAATTACAAAGGTGAAGTTGAACTTTGCAATAGCAACATCACACTTGGCCAAGATTTTTTTTGGTATTGTTATAACCATAGTTTTAAAAAATGGGCACCTCCTACTCGAGACCTTAGAATTATGGTGTTATAGCCAAGTTGCTTTTATTAATGAAGCTGTCATAACGTAAATGTATTGAAGCTGATTTTCAAATTGATTAGTACTAGGCCATGATAATCATGGTGGGTAGAAGTTGGTGTCTTCTTTTACTGTAAGTGCATCACATGTCTACACATGTTTAAAGCAGTTCCACTTTGCACATACAAATGTGCCAGAACCCTGTTTGGTTACTTGTACTCTGGTGAGATTGGACTTTTGCAAGAATAGGGGGCCATTGGAGCATTTTTTTTTTCTTTTTTTTTTTTTTTTCAATTAGGAAAAAGTGCCCAATGCGGGATTCGATCCCAGGTCATAGTCATTGAAAACCAATGGTTTAGATCACCCTTCCACCAACCTCCTGAATAGTTTTTTTTTTGTTTATCACTAGTACACGTGGCCATGATAATCATGGTGGGTAGAAGAAGGCGACTGCTTTTATTGTAAGTGCACCACATGTCTACATATGTGAAAAGCAGTTCGACTTTGCATTTCCCTGAATAGTAAGTAGATTTTGTTCTGTGCACATACAATAACAACTTGTGTGTGTGAGCAGTCCAAAGGAAGTCCACGGCAGCACTCTGTTCACAGCCAGTGGCACCCAGTACTTCCATCTCTTCAACATCTCCCTCTGTGGCAACATGCAGGGCAAGCCCACGGCCCTCTGCCGTAACAATGTCACCTATCATGTAGGTATCCCCCACATGGCATTCCACCTAATCAGGAGATTTCAACTCTGACAGTCAATACTTGTATCTCTTCTCTAGTACAGACCATGTTCTATAAATACATTTTAAGGCACTTAGATTTCTTATTTCCGAATATCATTTGTTGGTACAGTTAACCCTGTCTATAGCGACCCTTCTAAATAGCGCCTTCCTCTCTATAGCACCTGATTTTAAACATTAAAATGTAAACATTTTACATTAAAAGTGACCTGTCACCCCCTCTCTATAGCACCCTATTTTGGTGAGTCTCAAGAGGGGGCGCTATAGACAGGTTTAACTGTATATATTAACCAATGATTTATTTAACTCCCAATGTTTCAATGACCTGCTGTCACACTCCTCAGAATGACAGCAGGTCACTTCTTCTTCTTTCTTATCTCCACACTGGGTGAAGTAGAATGCCTTTGTCATTAAGACTGGGAGCACTACTCAGTGGCAGGCCGACTTAGCTCTAAAAGAAATGGCTGCCTCTGACATGAGGAACAGATGCCATGTGCAGCCGCTCCTAACATAGAGTACAAACGCTGCTCATCCTGTATCCCTGTATTAGGAGCCCTTACAGGGTACTATCAGCCGGGCCAGCTGAACCCAGGTTTTTTTAGTGAGCTTGTTACTGCTCCCCCTCCTCCTTTTTCATCCGGGCTTGGGACCAGCAAGGGCGGAGTTGTAGGCAGTGTTAAATCAGTGTGTGTGTGGGCAGGCGGCGGACCAAGGAGAAGAGGATGTCCGTGCCATGGTGTGCCGCTCCACAGTGGTGCCCAGCACTGTCTCCCCAGCCTCTGCCCCCATGGCCATACAAGCTGTCAGGTAGCTCCTGCCTGGTTGTTGTTTCTGTTGTTGTTGTTGTTGTTGTTTCTTTTCCCCTTGTGTAAATATTACATGAATTCCATGAATTCATGCTCTTCGAGCTGTTTTATGTTGTTGTTTCATTATCCCCATGTGTAAAGATTAGACAAATTCCATTAGTCCATGCTCTTCAAGCTGTTTTATGATAAGCAGCGGCCTCTCCCAAAGGTCCTGTTTAGTACATCTAATGCAAGCCAAAATGTGTTCTGGAGCTGCAGGTGCCAAGCTACATTTTGGGCAAGTGGGGTAGATGCCTGGTGGCTTCTTTCATCACACGTATGAAGTCTTTAGTAAAATAATCAATAACACATGGCCCCATCTGTATGTTGAAGTTCTCAGCCTTCTTATCTTTTTGTTGTTGTTGTTTCTTATCTTACTACAAATTCCATGTCCTTGAGCTGTTTTATGATAAGCAGCAGCCTCTCCCAAAGGTCCTGTTTAGTACATCTAATACAAGCCAAAATGTGTTCTGGAGCTGCAGGTGCCAAGCTACATTTTGGGCAAGTGGGGTAGATTTTGTTATTTTCCATCTTCAATGGCTTGAGATGGCCTGTTCTAAATCTTGTTAGTGTTGTTTGATGCTGTCTGAGGTTCAGAGCTACTCCTGGATACACTCCACTGTTTTAACTGTGCTTAGGTGGGATCCTCCAGTTCTTATTTATTTCTTTTTTTTTTTTTGGCTACTGTCAGTATTTCTTTAAAAGTAATAGGATAGTAATAGGCAATCTCAAGTTGTAGGCCTATCCAGTACCATGAAGTTTAGTGGAGATGTCCTTACATTTCTCCTCTTGTACAAATACTATGGTTTGTGTACAGCCTTGGAGAGATTCTCATTGGGATTTCCAAGGAATCTGAGTTGGACAGCATCTCTGTGGCCCCAGAATTCCTAGCAGGTAACTACCCCCAACATCTCTTTCACCCTCTGATTATAACTTTTTTTTTGTGTTAAAAACAAAGGTATACCCTGACAGCTTACACGAGCATTTTTAGATGGCACACCACCATCTATAGTGGAACAAAAATAAACTAAACGTTTTATTTAACTTTGTGTTCCGTGATATTTTTGGCCAACCCAATTTCTTGATAAGTCAAGAAAAGCCAACTTTAATTGATCAAGAAGAGATTGGGTTGACTAAATATCACAGAACACTAAATGTTTACCCCATGGAAGCAATGGTCGCCTCTCCCGTCAAAATAAACGTCAGAATCTGACGCCATCTATTGACCGTCGCCGCAACTAGCGGCATCGGGTCGGTGACAAAGCCACAACACCAACTTTGGTAGATTGTGAGGATTCTATTAGATCCCGTGTGGAGATCTCATGGAATAAAGTCCGCCCTAGACTGACGAGGGCCATTAGCCCGAAACCATGGTCTCTAGGTGGACGCTTATCAGTTTGCCAAAGCTGGTGTTGTGGCTTTGTCACCGACCCGATGCCGCTAGTTGCGGCGATGGTCAATAGATGGCGTCAGTTTCTGACGTTTATTTTGAAGGGAGAGGCAACCATTGCTTCCATGGATTAATTTCCTCCCGGCAAATTTTCCATCTACTAAATTTTTAGTTTATTTTTGTTCCATTAGATAGCACTGCCATCTAAAAATGCTCATGTGAACGTGGTCAGGATATGCCTTTTTTGTTAAACACAAGGTAATAAGACCAAATCCAAATAAATAAATACAGTTAAACCTGTCTATAGTGCTCCCTCTTGGGACTCACCAAAATAGGGTGCTATAGAGAGGGGGTGCTATAGACAGGTCACTTTTAATGTAAATCGCATCGTACTATGTATTTAAAATCTGGTGCTAGAGAGAGGGAGGAGCTATTTAGAGGGGGCGCTATAGACAGGTTTAATTGTAGTGTGTGACATTTCAGTAACAGCATTTATACTACAAGGGGGGATCCATAAATAAGGTGAATTATCTTATTTCTTAAAAATTAAAAAAGCAAAAATAATTTAAACCACAGAATATTAAAATATAACATCGAGAGACTATTTAAGGTGTTCTGTTCTTTTTTCCACACGCGGCGCGAGACTTATAAATAAACTAAAATGGAAGATCCCTTGAAGGATTGCACCACGCTTGAACAACGTGCAGTTATTCGTTTCTTGAATGCAGAAGGTATTCAAACATCTCAAATATGCCAAAGAATGAAAAATATCTATGGTGAGTCTTGTTTGTCTCAAAAAAACAATTATAAATGGGTTAACAAGTTCAAAAATGGAAGAATTACATTAAGAGGGAAGCTTAGTAAAGGTGTTCTCTTCCTTCATGATAATGCAAGGCTGCATACATCATGTAAAACTGTATCTACAATCATTAAATTAGGTTTTGAAGTTTTAGAACATCCTGCATATAGTCCAGACCTAGCCCCCTCTGACTATTTCCTTTTTGGACTACTAAAGAAGGAGTTAAAGGGAAAGCGATTTGACCCGGATGAAGATGTCCAGAAAGTGGTGCAAGATTTTTTTCACACGCTTGGTAAGAGTGCCTATAAAGAGGGTATTTACAAGTTGCCAGAACGATGGAGACGATGTATAGAAAGCCAAGGTGATTATTTTGAATAAATCAAGTCCTAATTTTTAATATCGTTCTTATTTTTTTAAATAAATTATAATTCACCTTATTTATTGACCCCACCTCGTATCTTCAGACAAGAGTACTGAGTGATTTTGTCTGAAGATGGTGACAACGCTGTTACTGTTATCACACACTATTTATTTATTTGGATTTGGTCTTATTACCTTGTGTTTATAATCTATAATCCAAATTGTGCCTTATCGCCTTTTTTTTGTTTTTAATATCAAAACATGACCTTTTTTTAAAAATAACTTGTGTGTTGTGTACCAGGCCAGGTGCACAAGAATGATATCCATTTCTTCTATTCCTCCGGCATGTAAGTACTGTGTACATGTACGTTCCTTGTTATGTGCAGAATGTTATTGATGGGAGTGTTTGTTGTTTTGCCACCAGCTACACTACAACATAACTCCATAAGAGAACACTCTCACTAGAGAATTACCTCTCTACAAAGAACACAAGGTATAATGATAAGGCACAATTTGGATTACAGATTATAAACACAAGGTAATAAGACCAAATCCAAATAAATAAATAGTGTGTGACGTTTCGATAACAGCGTTGTTACCATTTTCAGACAAAAGTACTGAATGAGAAATTTTACCACAGCATGTTTTAAATAGTCCCTGTTATCAAGTGTGTAAACAAGATATCGGATAAGAAGAAGATAGTTTTCTGATAATTTAATTCTAAGAATATTATTCTGTGTTTTCTGTTCTTGTTTACACACTTGATAACAGTAACTATTTAAAACATGCTGTGGTAAAATTTCTCATTTAGTACTTTTGTCTGAAGATGGTAACAATGCTGTTACCGAAACGTCACACACTATTTATTTGGTAATTAGACCAAATCCAAATAAATATATACAGTAGAACCTCCACGAGAGGACATTCACACTAGAGGACACCTCTCTACAAAGGACAGTTTTCATTTGCAAAATTAACATTTTTTACTATTAAGCAACTCTCCGAAAAGAGGACACCTCTACCTAAAGGACACTTTGGCTTTGCAATTAGGTGTCCTTTACAGGGAGGTTCTACTGTAGTGTGTGATGTTTTGGTAGCAGCGTTGTTACCGAAACGTCACACACTATTTATTTATTTGGATTTGGTCTCATTACCTTGTGTTTATAATCTATAATCCAAATTTTGCCTTATCATCTACAAACAACAGTAGATTCATCACCAAAATTACCATTTATTTACTATTTATATCAACTCTCTATAAGCTCACACCCTTCTCTAGAGGACACTTAACAAAAGCCTGTCCACACTCAGGGCGGCTTGTAACTCTTTAAATATCCAGAACTCCTTACAGAGAAGGCTTTGAAGGGTTTAAAAAAATAATAAATACTATATTTAAATTTTACTCAAAGTATATTGGGATTCAGGCAATGAAAGATGTTTGATACACAGTGACCTTTATTGAAGACACACAAGATAACCAAGTGAGTGGAAGCTGACCGGCGACATCAAAGAGTTTCGTCTTCCTTAAGTTTTTCAAATTAAAAACATTTCTGCCAGTAAATCTTTTTTATTGTCTCGACATTTCAACAAAAATCTTTTGTTCTCGTCAGGAGCGAACAAAAATTAAAATATTTGACAAAGCGTTAAAAATTATTCTAAGGATGCAAGGGCGTTCTCACACGGTATTTCAAAAATTGTACAACATCTAAAGCATGAGTCAAAAAAAAAAAATTTAACGCCCTTGCAGCCTTAGAATAATTTTTAACGCTTTGTCAAATGTTTTCATTTTTGTTCGCTCCTAACGAGGACAAAAGATTTTTGTCGTCGAGACAATAAAAAGATTTACTGGCCGAAGTGCCTTTAATTTAAAGAACTATGAATGCCGACCAGGCAGCCTCTATCTTTACAATCCTTAAGTTTTGTACAAGAGTGTATATCTCACTATGGTTATTTTATAGACAGTTCAGTTCTTTAGCTCATCATCCCAAGGGATCAGAATTTTCAGTTGAATTATAGTTGGTTAAGACAATTATCAAATCTGATTATATAAAAGGGCGTACTTGGATCTGTAAAGAAGAAAAAAAAATTCTCAAAATATTTCGAGAGATTGCTCCCTCTTTATCAATTTATTGCACAGAGAATTTAATTTACAAATTCTTGTAGATCATATGAAAACAAATTTGACAAATTTGAAACAATGACAAATTTGTTTTCATATGATCTACAATAATTTGTAAATTAAATTCACTGCGCAATAAATTGATAAAGAGGGAGTAATCTCTCGAAATATTTTAAGAAAAAAAATTGCTTTTTTTGTTCTTTACAGATATAGGTACGCCCATTTATATAATCTTAATTAATGGATCGCCTTTTGACTCAAATTATCAATTCATTGTATCACACAGTTAGTGGACATTTATCTAGGACGTTTTGTTGTCAAGATTTAAAGGGAGGATTGTTGAATTATAGGCAGTAAAAATCCTAGTCTTCTTCTTTCTTATCTCCACACAATCATATTAGGGTATCTGCTATTCACATGTGTAGACATGTGGTGCACTTACAGTAAAAGCTGTCGCCTACCTCAAACCACCATGATTATCATGGGCTGTACCACGTGTACTTGGGATAAGCAAAAAAATATATATTAGGGTATCAAGCCTGTAAAGCTTGAGACTTTTGATGGTGTCTGCCGGGGAAGAGTAGAGCTCATCAATGGATGAGTCAATACGGTCAATAATGTGTTTTGGGGTTGTAGGTTGACACTTAGTACATAGTGGGAAAACCTTGCAACCATTCTGTCATTGTCTGTAGATGACCAGACAAAAATCATAGTTTTTTTTTGCTTATCCCTAGTACACGTGGTACAGGCCATGATAATCATGGTGGGTAGTTAGCGACTGCTTTTACTGTAAGCGCACCACATGTCTACACATGTAAAAAGCAGTTCGACTAAAAAAAAAAATCATAGTAAATAGGCTGATTTGAATATTTTTTAAATGGTTGAATTAAAGTCTTTGTTGTATTTTAATCTGTTGAATAAGAACCTGGTACAGTAGAACCTCCCTTTAGCGGACACCCCACTAGCTGACACCTCTCTACATAGGACAGTTTTCATTTGTAAAATTACCACTTTTACAATTTAGTAACTCTCCAGTAAGAGGACACCTCTCCCTAAAGGACACTTTGGCTCTGCAATTAGGTGTTGTCCTTTATAGGGAGGTTCTACTGTAAAGAACAAATCCAAATTAATAAATAGTGTGTGACATTTCAGTAACAGTGTTATTACCATCATCAGTACTTTTTCATTCAGTACTTTTGTCTGATGACGGTAACAACCCTGTTACCAAAATGTCATACACTATTTTTTAAATTTTGAATATGATCTTATTACCTAATCTATAATCCAAATTGTGCTTTATTATTTTACCTACCCATTCTTCAAATACAAGAATTAAAACTATTATCAAATGACATCTTTTGATATTCAGCATTATTGAGAACAACAGTCTTGATTTCCAGACTTAAATCTGGTCATCTACGGACTGACTTTCCAGAATGGTGTGTGTGTGTGTGTTGCAAGGTTTTCCCACTATGTACTAAGTTCAATTCTCAACCTGTAACCCCAAGACATATTATTGACTGTATTGACTCATCCATTGATGAGCTCTACTCTTCCCAGGCAGACACCATCAAAAATCTCAAGCTTTACAAGCTTGATACCTTTGTGTGATTGAGTGGAGATAAGAAAGAAGAAGAAGAAGAAGCATTACTGTAAAAAAATAGGTCAAGTTAGGGAATTAAAATAAAGTGACCATTATTAAGTGGATGCCTTTTCCTGTTTGTATGGCTGTTTTTTAATTATATGGTCTAAAAATTTAGAAAAGTTTTTAAAAAATGGCCAAACCGTGGCTATAGTGAACCAAAAGCTCTGTCCCATTGGGGTTCACTATAGAGGGGTTTTACTGTAGTAACTTGTAGTACAAGAGTGCAATAATATCTTCTTGTGGTAAATTCTAACAAAGCAATGTATTTGAAACATAAGATATAAGTGTCAAGATGTTAGGACAGCTTGGAGATGGTAGAATAAGTTGTGTGTTAGGATTCAGCTGATTTATCCAATTGCGAAACTCCGCCTTTGCCGGTCCCAAGCCCGGATGAAAAAGGAGGAGGGGGAGCAGTAACAAGCTTGCTAAAAAAACCTGGGCTCAGCTGATAGTATCCTGTAAAGGCTCCTAATCCAGGCATACAGGATGAGCAGCGTTTGTACTCATGTTAGGAGCGGCTGCACATGGCGTCTGTTCCTCATGTCAGAGGCGGCCATTTCTTTTAGAGCTAAGTCGGCCTGCCACTGAGTAGCGCTCCCAGTCTAAATGACAAAGGCAGATGCATTCTACTTCACCCAGTCATGATGGTTGTCAAATCTCAAGCTTTACAAGCTTGATACTCTAATATGATTGAGTGGAGATAAGGAAGAAGAAGAAGATCTAATTACGATATCGCAACACCACTAGAGTTGGCTATTTTGGTTGGAGAAGCTTTTTCAATCTACCCCATCTCTGGCATTTTTTTTCATGGATAATTTGTGGTTAAAATGTTGAGGCCACCATCATCACCGGTTTATCTCCAAGAGGTGATAACAGCAGCTTTGTTCCACCATCTCAGATTGGTGTAATCTGCTTGGATAACAGTTGTTGGAGACATTTGGTTTTGTTGTTTGGTGAGAGAAGGAAAGCTATTTATATCTTCTTTTAATATAAAGCAATCTATATACAGCAAATACAAGAAAATAAGACCTAATCCAAATACAGTTAAACTTGTCTATAGCGCCTCCCTCTTGGGACTCGCCAAAATAGGGTGCTATAGAGTGGGGGTGCTATAGACAGGTCACTTTTAATGTAAAATGTTTACATTTTAATGTTTAAAATCAGGCGCTATAGAGAGGAAGGTGCTATTTAGAGGGGGCGACAGATTTAACTGTGTATCTAATTTAGATATTGACTTTAAATAAACGTATTTCAATATTCACAGTAGAACAACCTCTTTCTCTCTAAAGGACAACACTTAGATGTAGAGCTAAAGTGTCATTTAGTGTCCTCTTATTAGAGAGTAGCTAAATAGTAGAAATGTGGTAATTTTAGCAATGAAATCTGTCTTTTGTAGAGATGTCTCTAGAGTGATTGTCCTCTCATTGAGGTTCTACTGTAAGTTACGAGGGGCATCCAATAAATAAGTTTCCCTATTTTTTTTTTCGGCGAACGAAACGTTGTAAAAATTAGTTAGTAGGTAAGAAATGGTCACTAGGATGCGTTGGAAGCTGGTGACCTTTCAAAATCACTCTACTCGTACGCGCAAGTCCGTAGCGCTTCAGTTTCCATGGAGCTACCACTGGTGAACGTGTCCACTTGCGAACTCCGTTCTGTAATTCGTTTTTTTTTCACAGCGAAAAATGAAACTACGGTCAATATTCATCGCAATTTAGTGTCAGTGTATGGTGAAGGATGTATGAGCATCCAAATGGTTCGCCGATGGCGTTCATGGTTCTTGGAAGGACGGCAAAACGTGCATGATGACGAGCGAAGCGACAGGCCCGTTACTGCTACGGACAATGCAGCCGTGGCTGCTGTTCGGAATGTGGTGGAAGCAAATCGCCGCGTCACCATTGACGAAATAATGATTCGACTGCCTCCTGGAATCGAAATTGAATGCTCTTCGATTGGAACAATCATGTCAGATGTTTTGAATTTGAATTGAAAACAGGCGGAGGCGAACCACTGGCTACGAAGACAGGACACGGCTTGGTACAACAGTGGTATCAAAAAATCGCTACAACGGTACCAAAAATGTTTGGACAGAAATGGTGATTATGTAGAGAAGTAGTCTATGAGTTGTATAATGAAAATAAAATAACTGCATAATTGTAAATAAAGTTGTTTATTTGTTACAAAATAGGGAAACTTATTTATTGGATGCCCCTCGTACTATATGCCTCCTGTGGGGGATCATATTCTATGTATGGATTGCATTATTTTCCTAAACCATCAACTATATTTCTTCAGTAGGTAAACACAAGGTAATAAGACCACATCCAAATAAATAAATAGTGTGTGATGTTTCGGTAACAATGCTGTTACAGAAACGTCACACACTATTTATTTATTTGGATTTGGTCTTATTACCTTGTGTTTACAATTCTCTAATAGTAGAAATCTCTGATTAAAAAGAACTAGCTCTCAACAAACAGATGGGGTTCTGTTTACCACTGTTGCCAAAACAGGTGTTTTCTTGTCTTGTATTATGTTGGAGGGCAAAGTTATTTGTGAATTTTTGACACCAAAGTTTTGTTAAGAAATCCAATTGGTGAAATAGCTTGGAGGGTTCACCACTGATCAGTTCACTAATTGTAGAAATTTGTCCTATATGTAAAAAAAGAAGTAGCAGCATCACCTACCAACAGATGGGGCAGGTAGGTATAACCAATGTTGTGGTACATCCGTTGAGCACCACCATCAGGTATAGAGGTGTGTGTCAGAGCCACAGATGCCTGCCACTACGGGAGGTCCACCACAGTGACCCTACGCTGCAGTCCCGGGGAGGATGGAGCTGGAAGGATCACCCTGCCCCAGATGTGCACCGATGGAACCTGTGACGGCTGCAACTTCCACTTCCTCTGGCTCACCCGGCATGCCTGCCGCCAGTGTAGCCCTACAGACTACCAGGTGGGTCTTGTATCCATTGGCTGTAACACTGTAGGAGGAGATTTTGACAGAAGGAAAAAAGAAAGTTCTTGTACACTATTGATACAGTAGAACCTCCATGAGAGGACACTCCCGCTAGAGGACACCTCTCTACAAAGGATAGTTTTCATTCGCTAAATTACCATTTTTACTACAGTTAAACCTGTCTATAGCGCCCCCCCCCCCCTCTTGGGACTCACCAAAATAAGGTGCTATAGAGAGGGGGTGCTATAGACAGGTCACTTTTAATGTAAATCGCATCGTACTACGTATTTAAAATTGGACACTATAGAGAGGGATGCGCTATTTAGAGGGGGCGCTATAGACAGGTTTAACTGTATTAAGCCTTTGCCGGTCCCAAGCCCGGATGAAAAAGGAGGAGGGGGAGCAGTAACAAGCTTGCTAAAAAACCAGGACGGAGCTGGCCCGGATGATAGTACCCTGTAAGGGCTCCTAATCCAGGGATACAGGATGAGTAGCGTTTGTACTCCATGTTAGGAGCGGCTGTACATGGCGTCTGTTCCTCATGTCAGAGGCGGCCATTTATTTTGGAGCAAAGTCGGCTTGCCACTGAGTAGTGCTCCCAGTCTTAATGACAAAGGCAGATGCATCTACTTCACCCAGTGTGGAGATAAGAAAGAAGAAGAAGAGAAGACTGTATTAAGCAACTCTCTGGAAAGAAGACACCTCTCCCCTAAAGGACACTTTAGCTCTGCAATTAGGTGTCCTTTACAGGAAGGTAGTTCTACTGTACCAAAACTAGGTCCCATCTATCTAGCAGTCTCCAGTTGGGTGTTTCAAAATTTAACAAAGCTGGTGTTGCACCAACCATAGTCCCAATGTTGTTGGTGTTATAGCAAAAACATGGTTATAGCAACATAAATTCAACAAAATTTTATGTAGTTATAGCAAGGTGTTCAGCTATATTTTAGTTATATAACAAAAGACAAAATATTTTCTGGTGTGTCAAACTTTTTGGTGCAAAAATGAGCTAAGCCCTCAGATAATCTCTTTGGTCTACAGAAGGTGGCAAGACAATTTGCACAAGGTAATAAGACCAAATAAATAGTGTGTGACATTTCGGTAACAGCGTTGTTACCGAAACGTCACACACTATTTATTTATTTGGATTTGGTCTTATTACCTTGTGTTTATAATCTACTAGCCGAATGACCCGGGCAACGCCCGTGTTTTACCCGATTGAATGTTTTTATTCAAATACTATTTGTTACAATTATAAATTTGGCGCCTTAATTAAATGCATATGTTAGTTAATAACTATAGCCTATGTGCTTTATCTGTCTATGTACTGTTGGCTTCCATAGGCATCTCTTACTGGGAAAGAGAAAGAGAGGATTCCATTTAGTTATTAACTAATATATGCATTTATTTAAAGAGCGACCCGCTCCAACACAATAGTTACAGAAATGGGGGGGGGGGGGCAAAGGTGGCGTGATCGTAGCCGACCAATAGGAGGGCGTCATTCCAAAAAAAAAAAAGCAAACCGTGACAGAGGCGACGAAGAATGACGCTCGTAACTATATATAGAATAATCCAAATTGTGCCTTATCATTTACACACTATTTGTAGATACCTATATGTTTCTATTGGAATTTAGAACATTTTAATGCTTCACTGAAGAGCTAGGCAGGCACACAATAGAATGAATAGTTTTACCTGCGGTTGTGAACAATCCTGGGTGAGGTTTGGTCCAATGGAGGGTGAAGGAGTGAAAATATTTTGTGTGATTTGACTCACAGTCAATATAATTTATTCTTAACCATTTCTACACATTTTTGTCTTGAAGATATGTGAGTGCTAATTAGATCATTAGGATGGTTCCGTCTGTTTCCTTCTGCTCCATGAGTACCTCCAGCAGCATGGTGTTGGCCTCTAGCAGTCGGTGCAGAAGGAGGCTGGGGGAACAGTCTGGCTCGGCCACAATGGTGGCCTGACACTCTGTCTGGGTGGCCTCTTCCAGCTTCTTCAGGAGGGTGAACAACGGTTTCAAGAAGTGCTTGCGTTTCACCAGTCTTGCTGTACACTCTAATTGATGGAGAGTCTTGAGTATACGAATGGTCTCGA
Organism: Cordylochernes scorpioides; assembly: GCA_030710605.1. NCBI lineage: Eukaryota > Metazoa > Arthropoda > Arachnida > Pseudoscorpiones > Chernetidae > Cordylochernes > Cordylochernes scorpioides. The sequence goes on from CP092869.1 coordinate 12,770,712, forward strand.
GAAGATGGCCGAGTTGGAGCTCTGAGTCAACTCCATGATCCTCTTCCGTGAGTTCTTTCAAGAGGTGATTGATCAGTCCAGAGCTGCGGATAATGGAAGTTAGAACTTCTGGTTCCACTTGGGAGAACTGGTCTTCCTGGAGCTCCACACTGAAATAAGGACAGTATCCTTTGCCGTAGTGCAGAGACTGGGTTCTTCTGAAGAAGTCCAACTCCTGTCCTATCATCTGTAGAAGGGATAGGTGTACTTGCCACTTGAAGTTGGGCGTGAAGTGAGTGTCCGGTGTAGCAGCATAGATGGACAGCTGCAGCAAGCTGTCTTCCAATGTGAAGTAGCAGCTGTTCCTTTCTACTGTTGGAGTCTCACTGTCTGCAGGAGAGGAAGGCTGTTTTGCAAGTTTCTCACAAACCTCTTTAAGACATTCTTTCAGGATTTTAAATTGGGTCCATTCCCCTGGCCAGAAGGTTCTTGAAGCCTCTACCAACACGGGGGTGGGGTATTTGGGCTGCAGAAACTCTACCTGGGGTGGTAGAATGGGGAAGAAGGCTGGGTGGAAGTAGAGCCTCACCACCAAGTTGTTACTCAGCTCTGCCCGGAGTTTGAAGATGTTGTTGTCCTCCTCCACATCTACTTGAATGTCCGTAGAGTTCTGGTAGACTAGAAGGACCTCCCTCAATATAAATACCTCGGACTCTTCTATTGCATGAAACTTCTGTAGGCCTTGGAAGTCTTTCAGTTCGTCTTTCTGAAGACTCTCAGGTATTGTATTCCCGGCCTCCGACTCCCTGAATATACTGGCACCATCCAGCAAACTTTGGATGCCACTGCTAGGTTTGAAGTTATTTGTGAGGATCGTACTTCTGTAATGGTATTTTTCATTTTTTCTCTTGTAGACCAAGTCCAGCAGCTTCTCAAAATTATCCACTTCCCTTGTGAAGCCTATATTTCTAGCCCACTGACTGTTTCCTTTTATAACTTCAAATTTAATAGAAAACCTACTCCATGTGATCTGTAGTTGAAGATTCTCTGCAGTTTCAAAGGAAAATAAATTCATTCTAAGCTTATCTTCTCCTAGCAGCGGCATGGTGGTTCTAAGCTTATCTTCTCCTACCAGCGGCATGGTGGTTCTAAGCTGACTTTCTACTACCAGATGGCAGGTGGTGAGGTAAAAGGGCCACCTGTCCTGCCCAAACCTTACCTCGCAATACGTCCTGAAGAGCTCCCTTGCCTTGTCAACAGCCATCTCCAATTGCAGGCCACCAGGAAATATCTTATCAACATTGTAACTTTCGGTTTAGCTCCCTCTGGAGGATTGTTTTTTATCAAACTTCTTTTTATAATCTTTTTATCAGTGTTCTTCTCTCATCCCTTTCTATTTTTTGTTTTTAAATAGATTCTCCAGATACATTACTGTGGAATCTTGTTATAACATCCTCTTTTATATCACCTACTATATGACAATTGGAAACTATTATGCATGATTCTTTTTTAAACAATTTCTACTGCCCTTACTGTAATGGAAAAATTAATGGGATGACCTGGCTTTTTAATAATTTAATTAAGCTAGGCCCGCCCATTAATTTTTCCATCGCATTACTGCGATGATGCGGAAAGAGGACACCTCTCCCTAAAGGACACTTTGACTCTGCTTTTAGGTGACCTTTACAGGGAGGTTTTACTATATTAGATATTTGTGCACACAGATGTTATACATTCTAATTGCTACAAGGAAGATAAAGTAAATCTTTATAGAATGAATCTTTATAGGAAATTCTTTATAGAATGAGGTTCAAACTAAAGAAGACAAAAGTCACAGCTTTCAATAGCAATACATCTAAAGAATGCAATGTTGGGGCATGGAGGTTGGATAGGTAAAATCCAGGATGAATGGAAGTGTTTTCTTCTTCTTCCTTATCTCCACTCAATCATATTAGGGTATCAAGTTGTGACCCTTGACAACCATCATGACTAAGTGAAGTAGAATGCGTCTGCCTTTGTCATTAAGACTGGGAGCACTACTCAGTGGCAGGCCGACTTAGCTTTAAAAGAAATGGCCGCCTCTGACATGAGGAACAGACACCATGTGCAGCTGCTCCTAACATGGAGTACAAACACTGCTCATCCTGTATCCCTGGATTAGGAGTCCTTACAGGGTACTATCAGCCGGGCCAGCTGAGCCCAGGTTTTTTAGTGAGCTTGTTACTGCTTCCCCTCCTCCTTTTTCATCCGGGCTTGGGACCAGTAAAGGCGGAGTTTTAAAATTAAAAAATATTTCCTCACAATGAGTTTCTTTTTATTACAAAACGCTAGCTTTCAAGTGATAATCGCTCTTCAACGGGCTTAATAAAACATCGACTATATCCCACAAGAAATATTTACAAAAAACATATGTGCGCTGCCTGGATATTTACAACTAAAATTTTTAAATTGATATGTAATTTAACAATGTTATGGAATATGTCTATTTACATTTTTAGGGCAACCAGAACCTATAAAATTGATCTATTGATTTCTTCTAAGATATCTAAGGTATTGTGATGGTAAATCTTCCTGTTTATGATCTCTGTTATATTCATTGGAAATGAGATATTCTAAGAGTAACCGTTGATATTTGTTCTTAATATTTTTGTAGTGGCATTTAATGGAAGTGTCATAAATATGAATGGAAGAGGCAAAAAAGACTTCAAAGTCAGATCTGCTGAAGCAAAAGATGCTTTTTATAGAAATAAAGGACTTAAAAATATATATATTTCAATATGGAAGAAATTTATGTTTAAATGTTTCAATATTGATCAATTTTTTCCGAATGGATATGAAGCTTGTACAATGACCAAAGAACTGATTTAGAAAATGAACTGTCTTTTTGACTTCTGGTTTGGTAAAATATTCACTCCAGATTGGATGGTGGACAGTTAGACTGACAAATAAGAAAGTTTGGAGAACACAAGGTAATAAGATCAAATCCAAATAAATAGTGTGTGATGTTTCGGTAACTAGTTACCGAAATGTCACTCACTATTTATTTATTTAGATTTGGTCTTATTACCTTGTGTTTATAATCTATAATCCAAATTGTGCCTTATCGAAGTTTGGAGAAATTTAGAGAAAATACCTTCTAAATGGAGTTTATACAGGCAAATAATGGATTTATTGAGACATCCAGGAAATATTGCCATTTCAAGTGTTAGCAAATTACAGGATTTCCTTTTTTTTTTTAGATTTTATTTAAGAAAAACCTTGTTGAGCAACTTGATTTGCGTCTAACCCCTGAAACCAAAACTACCAATATATGGAGTGAGTTGTAGACAATGGCTGAAATAACTACCAAGCTTGGGTGTAGTTATCTAACCTAGTCCTAGCACATGTCGGGGAGAAGTCTGATCTACGTGGCACACTGTCCGACTTCAGAGCAGAATGTGACATTATACAAGATGACCCTTAGTGGGATTCTCTGATGTAAATAATATTTAATTTTCTCTATATTAACCCTTCTTCTTTCTTATCTCCACTCAATCATATTAAGGTATCAAGCTTGTAAAGCTTGACAACCATCATGACTGGGTGAAGTAGAATGCATCTGCCTTTGTCATTAAGACTGGGAGCACTACTCAGTGGCAGGCCGACTTAGCTCCAAAAGAAATGGCCGCCTCTGACATGAGGAACAGACGCCATGTGCAGCCACTCCTAACATGGAGTACAAACGCTGCTCATCCTGTATCCCTGGATTAGGAGTCCTTACAGGGTACTATCAGCCGGGCCAGCTGAACCCAGGTTTTTAGTGAGCTTGTTACTGCTCCCCCTCCTCCTTTTTCATCCAGGCTTGGGACCGGCAAAGGCGGAGTTCATATATTAACCCTAAATATTCTTATACGAACAATTAATAAAAGTATATTCAATCCAACCTAGATTGGGTAGTTCTCAGGGTTTACTTTGATCCATTTGGATTATAGATTAGAAACATTCCTAGTACACATGGTACAGGCCATGATAATCATTCTGGATAGTAGTAATTGACCGCTTTACTGTAAGTGCACCACATATTTACACATGTGAAATGCAGTTCAACTTTTCACTTTCAAGTGTGTCAAAGCCCCAGTTTGGTAACTTACACTCGCTAGTGGGTTGGACTTTTACAAGATTCTGAGGCCATTGGAGCAATTAAAAAAAGAAAAGAAATATAAGGTAATAAGACCAAATCCATATAAATAAATAGTGTGTGACATTTTTGTTGAGCGTTGTTACCATCTTCAGACAAAATTCAGTTCTTTTTCTGATGACATTCAGTACTTTTGTCTGATGATGGTGACATGTCACACTCTATTTATTTGTATTTGATCTTATTACCTTAATGTATAATCCAAATTGTGAGCTTGATCAACTAAACCACATGTTTATCATCTCATGGCCATCTCAACAGGCCATTTCAAGCCATTGAAGATAGAAAATAATAACAAAATCTACCCCACTTGCCCAAAATGTGGCACCTGCAGCTCCAGAACACAGTTTGGCTTGCATTAGATACACTAAACAGGACCTTTGAAAGAGACCGCAGCTTATCATAAAACAGCTCGAGGACATGGAATTTGTAGTAAGAAGATAAGAAACAACAACAAAAAGATAAGAAGGCTGAGAACTTCAACATACAGATGGGCCATGTGTTATTGATTATTTTACTAAAGACTTCATAAGTGTGAAGAAAGAAGTCACCAGGCATCTATCCCACTTGCCCAGAATGTAGCTTGGCACCTGCAGCTCCAGAATACATTTTGGCTTGCATTAGATGTACTAAACAGGACCTTTGGGAGAGGCCACTGCTTATCATAAAACAGTTCGTGGACCATGAACTCATGAAATTTGTGTAATCTTTACACAAGGGGATAAGAAACAACAACAACATGTTTATCATGGCCTGTAATCTATGGGGGGGGGGGGGGGGGGATATTAATAAAATCAGCTTCTTATCTTCCATAATTATAAGAGCCTATATATTGAGACAAAGGTGGGGATGTAATCCTTAGAAGGTTTATTTGATGCTGGGCTTGTGGTCCAAGAAGGTCATGATGTTTGGGGTCTCGCCAGGCCGATTGTAGGAGGGGTTGGAGCTTTCTAAATCGCCGGGTTAAGATCCAAACAAAACGAAGTTTAATTTATTACGGGCACCTTGTATTTAACACATAGCCATGAAACGGTGGTCAATGGTCAAATACAATTTATTCCGAAATTATAACCTCTGTGAAATCTTTAGGACAAATTAATAAAGCCTCCGAGGTTGTGTTTCTTTTTAAAACATTTAATAACGCTCAAGCTTTCGGGTATGGTGGCCCTTCTACAGGAGCAACGTGAATGGTGGTGAATCGTCAGCAGCTGTTATATATTTACCTAATATATTTACATCTTTATACTTAGCATATATCAAGTAATTAATAGTTCTTTTATAAAAAATTTGTAAAGATGTAAATATATTAGGTAAATATATAACAGCTGCTGACGATTCACCACCATTCGCGTTGCTCCTGTAGAAGGGCCACCATACCCGAAAGCTTGAGCATTATTAAATGTTTTAAAAAGAAACACAACCTCGGAGGCTTTATTAATTTGTCCTAAAAAAAATCATCTCTGTGGTGCCGTTTATCTGATAAAATTAATTAAATAAAAAAAAATAAAAATTTAAAATATTTTTTTAATGGTCACATGTACACTATCAGCAGGCTACTTGTGGACACACAACAATAAGGAATAATCTCTCTCAATATAAAAGCCAACCCATGTATGTGTGTTTACTTGTCCTTTCTATACATTTCCTCAATATTTAACCAATCTGGCTGACAACAGGACATAGAGCTAAGTTTTTGTCCCATTTTCAACCAGACTATATTGATAAAGTTAGCAAAAGTTACTATTACTGGTTACCACACAAAAATGTAATTTACTAAGGCCTAAAGTAAGAGTAAATTAACACACAGAAAACCGTACACTCAAGAGTATAACAACTACAATAAAAGGGAGGTAAATAGAAATTCACTATTTGTAATATATAAAAAACAAAAAACAGTAATTATCTTTTGATAAGGCACAATTTGGATTATAGATTATATACACAAGGTAAATAAAACCAAATTCAAATAAATAAATACAGTAAAACCCCTCTATAGTGAACCCCAATGGGACAGAGCTTTTGGTTCACTATAGCCACGGTTTGGCTATTTTTTTTTTTTTTTACTTTTCAAAATTTTTAGACCGTTTAATTAAAGGACAGCCATACACACTGGAAGAGGCTGCCTCTTAATAGTGGTCACTTTGTTTTAATTTCCATAATTGACCTATTTCCTTACATTAACCCTCGAGCGCGCACGCTAAAATGTAACGTACTTGCACGCACTGGGTGAAATATACCCGATATTATAATTATGTAATTTGAACATAAATATTATCTGAGGAAAAACAAAACCTTTTCTATTTCAAAGTAACAACATTTTAATTTTCAAAAAAGATAATTCTTATTAAAATATTTATATTTTTTACACAGATTAAACATTTTAAAAATTATTCTTGAATAATGCTCAAAATTGGTAGTTGTATATAAAATAGGAATCTATTGCCCCTTTCCAATATTAAAATAATAAAATTCCATGAGGAAAATTAAAACAAACTACAGTATAACCTCGTTAATTCGACATACGCAAATTCGACACTCTACCTTAATTCGACCATATTCTGATGTCCCAACCTCCGGCCTATCAAATAACAAACCGAAATTCGATAGTATCGATAATACGACTTCCGATAGTTCGACCATTTAAAAATTAGAATTTCGACAGTTGAATGTTTTTTTTTACATACAACTTTACCGCTAAAATGGTATTATGGCGGTGGCAAACGGCGGCGACGGCGGGCGCCGATAGAATCGCGCCGCGCACTTTTGGTTTCTGTTAGTTTATGTTTCACTTTGCAGTGCCGTTGCGCAATGTCGCGAGTATTATGTTTGTTTGTTTTTTACGTGGGAATTTAGGCTTCGTGCACTATAATTAATATTATTTTCTTTTTAATTTTCAGCATTGAACTATTTTAGTTATTTTAAAATTTACAAATCATTTCCTATTAAATAAATAAATCTTCATAAAATATGTAGCCACAATGATTATGATAACATTTTATTTCAATATTCCATTTCTGTGTTATTATAAAAGATTTAAACACAAAATCAATAACACCTGCAGCAAAAGTAGATGTCTTTAATACAATAAAAGCTCTTTGTTATTTAAAACACATTCCAGAGGAAGAAAGACATGATTGTTTTTTTTAAATAGATCATCTGGAATGCATCCTGAATAGGATTTCAGTGCAAAAGCAGACATCTATAAAGGAATTTTTAAAAAGATCTTCATGATTATTTTAAAAATTTATTTTTATTTTCCATATTTATTTCCTTTCAACTGCTATATTCTTCAATTAGAATAAAATATTATTTGTAATTATTTATGTTTCAAAAATATGTATTATTGCCATTTTTTCCCTGATATTAAAAGTTAATCATGAAAATAAAAAAATAAATACAAAAAGGTACATACAATGGTTTCAATTAATATCATTAATTTATATTGCAAAGCAATTTTTAAAAATATTATTTTAGTGAGTTAGATGATTAGCTAATCATCTAACCTTAATTCAACACTTCCTTTAATTCAACCGAAAGCTCTGATCCCTTGGGGTGTTGAATTAAAGAGGTTCGACTGTATATAGAATCATTGCAAACCGCAATTGTATGTCCTTTACAAATTGGCTTTGCACATTTATGGCACAAAGTCGAGGTTTTCCAGTCCTTACTAGAGGGACACTCTACATCTGGTAGGAAGCTTTATCTTGCGGTTCCTGACATTCTTGATGGCTTGTAGTGACTTCTAAAAATGAATTGAAATAAATATTTAGAGTAAACATTTATGATTTCAATTAACTTATCTGTAAAAAAAATGATTTTTTTTTTTACTTAGTCCTCTAGGCAGTGAAGAAATGCTTTTTCTTTGATTTAGTTACTCTTTGATAAGTTCAAGGGCCAAACATTTCAAGAATTTTCTTCTAAAGAGCTTCTAAAGGTGTATTTTAATTTTTAGCTTCTTCACCTTTCATGCCTAGTAAATGTGTAATGACATATGCGCTCTTGTCCTTACTGTTTGTGAAGGACAAATTTTGGATTATTTGGTTTTCGAGGCTCTCCCCATATAAAAGGGTGCTTTTGGGATAATTCCCTTATCCCACAAAATTTCCATATCTGAATATATTCCAGTGTCACTTCCAGAAAAATGTTCACTTAGATGATCTTCAATATCACTTTCTACAACAATCTCTTCTTGATCTACTAAATATGACCTTCTTCCCTCCATTTTATATAGAATTATAGGCTGATAAATATTTCAACCTATTATAGTTATTTTTCAAATTATTAATTCGAATTATTTCTCTCTCTAAAAATAATTTATCAAATGAAAATGCAACAAAAAAACTTACACGAGTGCACGCACCGGGTGATTTTTACCCGACAGTGACAATAGATGGAATTTCAGTGGCAGCTGTCAAAATGTGAAACCAAAACTTTAGACTAAATGATGAGTCAGGAAGCTAAACGAAACCACATCTCCGCCAGCCAATTTTTTTTGGTTAATTTTCCACTCGAATGTTGCCATGGGTAATTTTCACCCGGCGCGCGCAATGCCGGGTTTATACTGAATAATAAAAGAAATCATTAGATGATAGGTCCTTCTTGTCATTAGCATACATGTACCTCTATGTCCAATTTCAAAATCAAGACAAATCCTAGGCAAAGTTTTATTAATTATATATTAAAGATATAAAATGATTTTAAAACATCTTTATTACATTATATAATACAATGTTTACTTGAAAATATGGCTCTAATACCTTGTTGCTTTAAAGCACTCTTCAAGCATTGCACCTTTCAAATAAAGTTAATAAGTGTTTTTCTTCCATTTTCTTTCATGTTTCCATATATTATTCTTAAGTCTAGATTTTTTTTTTGTCTTGAACCTGTCATGCAAACCATTGCTAGCTTTAAAATCGCCATAGTTCATGGCATAAAAAATAAATTTTGTTGCATCACGGGCCGTTTATTTGGACTTTTTTTTTTAGCCCTAACACGTACGATCGCGATCGCTGCAAAAGTTGAGGTTGATTCCTCTTTATAAACAATTATAATAGCCTTCTATTTTATCTCTTATAATAGAAAACATATATTTTCTTATTTTAACATGTCCTGAAATTTTGCCTGTGTTGTTTCACTTTGAAAAGTTTTGAAAGTAGCCTTTATTTTTTTTTTTTTAAGTAATAACGTTTTTGTTTTTAGAATGCCTTTATTTTCTTATTTTGGAAGCCATTTGCATTTTTTCTATTTCAAATTTGATGGTTGCAAAGATATTCTATTTAATAAAAAGCATAATGTGTAAAAATTTATACAACATACAGCAAAATAGAATGTAAATGAAAACAAACAATGGCGCTAAATTCATTGTTTTGAAATCGCGATCCGCGAGCTGAAACATGCTCAAAATTTTGTTGTTTTAATTTTTTATTTAATTATACAATTTTAAGTTCGTTATAAGCATAGTATTTTAAATATATTTTATTATTTTGGGACCTAAAATAGGTTCGTTATAGGGGTAGTTCAATATATTAAAAATCGCAAAGTTCGTTATAACAATGGTATTTTCAATGGAATGGAATTGGGAATCGCCGTGGGTTCGTTATAAGGGAAGGTTCGTTATATCCGGGGTTCGTATTAGCGGGTTTTACTGTAGTGTGCGACGTTTCGGTAACAGCGTTGTTACCATCTTCAGACAAAAGTATTGAATGAGAAATTTTACCACAAAACATGCTGTGGTATAATTTCTCATTCAGTACTTTTGTCTGAAGATGGTAACAATGCTGTTACTAAAACGTCACACACTATTTATTTATTTGGATTTGGTCTTATTACCTTGTGTTTAGTACTTATTGTAGCGTTGGTAGGGATTGGACCGGGGTCACAACCAATCTGGCTGACAACAGGAGATAGAGCTAAGTGGTTGTCCCATTTCAACCAGACTATATTGAGAGATAAAGTACAAATTTATAAGAAAATAAGACCTAATCCACATAAATTAATAGTATCTAACATTTCCACAACAGCGTTGTTACCATCATCAGACAAAAGAATAAATGGCTAAATTAAAATTAACCAAATAGTAGACTAATTTATTCATTTTCTGGGGGTTCAGTGGAAGGGTGATCTACACAGTTGATTTTCGACCGCTACAACCCATGTTTGATTCCCGCATTGGGCACTTTTTTTCTGATTAAAAAAAAAAAAATGCTCCGAAGGCCCCTGATTCTTGAAAAAGTCCAACCCTACCAGTGAGTGCAAGTAACCAAACGGGGCTCTGGCATGTTTGTAAGTGCAAAGTCGAACTGCTTTTCACGTGTGTAGATATGTGGTGAACTTACAGTAAAAGCAGTCGCCAACTTCTACCCACCATGATTATCATAGCCTGTAACACGTGTTCTTGGTATAAGCGAAAAAAAATTTTTTTTTTTTTTTCTGTCATAAAATGATGATAATATTATTGATTGTTTTTTTGATGGGGCCAGAAACAGGATCCTTTTGCAGCTCAGTGTTAAAGATAGTTGATGGAACTAGCATATATTGGAAAGGTGCAATAATTTGGATACGTTACCAATTATTCAAGACTTCTAGGCAGAGAGAGAGCTGTAGGGAAGGTAGGAGTAGTTTGTTAGCTTTGTTCCTTATCTTAGCTAGGTGGTAATTCTACTGTTTTGACAGCTGCTATCTAGTCTTATCTGCCTTTCTAATTTTTGTAAGATATCTTATAAAGCTCTCTTATTTTTACATTCCGACTTTAAACAAGTTAAAAGCTTCCTCCTTCTCTTCTCAGTAAGTCATCTTGGTCTCCTTGTATAATGTCGGTGTTGACAACTTCTGTATTATCCTTCTTCTTTCTTATCTACACTCAATCAAATTAGGGTAATTTGATAACCATCATGACTGGGTGAAGTAGAATGCCTTTGTCATTAAGACTGGGAGCACTACTCAGTGGCAGGCCACTGACTTAGCTCTAAAAGAAATGGCCGCCTCTGACATGAGGAACAGACGCCATGTGCAGCCGCTCCTAACATGGAGTACAAACGCTGCTCATCCTGTATCCCTGGATAAGGAGCCCTTACAGGGTACTATCAGCCTGGCCAGCTGAACCCAGGTTTTTTAGTGAGCTTGTTACTGCTCCTCCTCCTCCTTTTTCATTCGGACTTGGACCGGCAAAGGCGGAGTTAGTATTATCCTGGAGTGTGTGTGTGTGTGTGTGTGTGTGTGTCATGGACTGAGTTTGCTCTTTTATAACACACAGAGGTATCAAGTTGAAAACAATCAGGTCTCCATGAATAAGTTTTGAAAATTCAAAATTATTATAGGTCCTTATGATTCTTTTAAAAATTAAACAATTTCTACTGTCCTTTCTGCAATGGAAAAATTAATGGGAGGGCCTGGCTCATCAGTGGTGAACCATCCCAGTGGTTTCGCCAGGAATAAGTTTCCTAAAATAATTTATAATTTGCAAATATTTAGCTTTCGGACACGAGAGCCCTTCTACAGGAGAAAGAGTATGTACTGTGTTAAACATGATAAGGCACAATTTGGATTATTCTATATACAGTTACGAGCGTCATGCGTTCTTCATCTCTGTCACCGTTTGCTTTTTTTTTGGAATGGCGCTCTCCTATTGGTTCGCTACGATGGCGCCGCCACTGCGTGAGACACTTTGCCCCCCCCCCCCCACTCGCTTTTTGTTTTTGTAACTATTGTGTTGGAGCGGGTCGCTCCTTAAATAAATGCATATATTAGTTAATAACTAAATGGAATCCTCTCTTTCTTTTTCCCAGTAAGAGACGCCTATGGAAGCCAACAGTACATAGACAGATAAAGCACATAGGCTATAGTTATTAACTAATATATGCATTTATTTAAGGCGCCAATTTATAATTGTAACAAATAGTATTTGAATAAAAACATTCAATCGGCTAAAACACGGGCGTTAATGATCCAACAGGTTCACGTGTCTAAATTAAAACACGGGCGTTGCCCGGGTCATTCGGCTAGTAGATTATAAACACAAGGTAATAAGACTAAATCCAAATAAATAAATAGTGTGACGTTTTGGTACAGCGTTGTTACCGAAACGTCACACTATTTATTTATTTGGATTTGGTGTTATTACCTTGTGTTTACTGTGTCAATCAGTAGAAAGTCATTGAAACCTCCCATAAGAGACCAAAGCCTGTAAACATGGTGAAACCAGGATTCTCCTGGAGGTGGTCTCTCATTAGAGACTCAGTTGTAAGATGGCCTGGATGTGACTGGCAGGTTGTACGCGGGGAATGTATCCACGGACGCCAGGACCTCCACTATCTGCCCCAGAGTGGTGCAGGCTGCCTGCCACCCCCCAGAGGCCCCCCACACAGCTCTCAGGCCTGCTCAGCCCTGCCCCGCGACCTGCAGCTGCTCATTGCTCTCTCTGTAGCTCTGGGAGTGCTGCTCATGGCCCTGCTGCTCTACTTCTGGAAGAAAAACAGAAAGTGGGTTGTCTCACTTGTTTACCTCCCTTTTCTATCTCAATTGGAAAGTGAAATCACCTCTCTTTAAAAGACACCTTGTTACAGAACCAACATATTCTTTATGGACAGATGTTCTCTTAACAGAGAGTTGCTTCTTCTTCTTTCTTATCTCCACTCAATCATATCAGGGTATCGAGCTTGAGACCTTTGATGATGTCTGCTAGGGAAAAGTAGAGCTCATCAATGGATGAGTCAATACAGTCAATAATGTGTTTTGGGGTGGTAGGTTGACACTTAGTACATAGTGGGAAAACCTTGCAACCATTCTGGAAAGTCATTGTCCGTAGATGACCAGACTTAAGTCTGGAAATCCTCACCCAGAGAGTTGCTAATTAATTAAAATTAATATTTATGCTGATGAAAACTGTCCTTTGTAGAGAGGTGTCCTCTAAGAAGAGTGTCCTATTATGGAGTATGTTCTACTGTACTTGAAAAGTTGCCTCAACATACAGTTAAACCTCACCATAACTATATTGCTGGGAGGAAATTGATTTTTAAAAGCAGAAAGAAACCTCTCCCATCAAAATATATGTCAAAGCTAGGCGCCATCTATTGACTGTCGCTGCAAACTAGTGGCCTCGGGGCAGTGACAAAGCCACAACACCAGCATTGGCAAACTGAGACGCGTCCATTTCAAGACCATGGTTTCAGTCTAATGGCCCTCCTCAGCCCAGGATGGACTTTATTCCATGAGATCCACAAGAGACCTAATGGAATCTTCACAATTTGCCAAAGAGGTGTTTAGCTGGCAATAATCTATGGTCAAATTATAGATGGAAATTTTGACGGGAGAAAATTGATCTACAGCAAATTGTGAAGATTCCATTAGATCCCTTGTAGATCTCATGAAACAAAGTCCACCCGAGACGAAGAGGGCCATTAGCCTGAAACCAAGGTCCCCAGGTGGACGCTTCTCAGTTTGCCAAAACTGGTGTTGTGGCTTTGTCACCAATCCGAGGCAGCTAGTTTGCGGCAATGGTCAATAGATGTCGTCTAGTTTTGATGTCTTTTGACAGGAGAGGCGACATTTACTTTTATAGATAACTAGACGAATGGCCCGGGCAACGCCCGGGTTTTACCCGAGTGCGAATATATTTTAAAAACGTTGTCTTGGGTGGTCGCTATAGACAGGGTGGTCTGTATAGACAGGTGTATGTATCACACAGCCGATAACAGGGTTGTCTAGAGTGGCCGCTATAGACAGGGTGGTCTGTATAGACAGGTGGATGTATCACACAGCTGATAACAGGGTTGTCTAGAGTGGCCGCTATAGACAGGTGTATGTATCACACAGCTGATAACAGGGTTGTCTAGAGGGGGGCAGGGAGGTCACGTGTTCGCCGGCGGCAGCCAATGGGCGCGCATTCTATCCGTGAACGGTGATGGTGAGCTTCAGAATAAGGCAATTATATAAGTAGATATCACTTAGGACTAAGATTTTTTGTTGTTATAGCCATGAAACACAAGGTAATAAGACCAAATCTATAATCAGAATGCCAGGATAAGGAACAATTTGGATTATCCTTATATATATAAAAATGAATGCGAAATCGATGTTTGTTATCGCATCACGCAAAATCTACTGACTCGATCATTATGGAATTTCGCATGTAGGTAGCTGAAGATTTCGTTTAACATATAGGCTATTCAAAAAACTAAAAAGTTAATGTGCTTTTTTTTTTAATAAAAAACCAAAAAGCGTTAGTTCCAGTCTTTTACCGCTAGGGCGCAGCACTGGTCGCGACGATAAATGAATTTGATTTTTTTAAAGCATCGGTGGTTCAGTGGTAGAATGCTCGCCTGCCACGCGGGCGGCCAGGGTTCGATTCCCGGCCGATGCATTTTTTTAAAACAATTTTTAAAACTCATTTATATTATATCTTCTATATAAATGGAAATTTCATAAGTGGTGTTCGCTAAAAACTTTCGTTACAATGCATCAATTTCGACCAAATTTTCAACATTTATGTAAAACGAGATGGAGCAGGTTTTGCTTAACATCAAAATATTTTTCCTAACTTTAAAATACATAACTTTGCTGTTATCGATAAAATACAAAAAAATTCAACAGAGTTAATTTTATTTATATATAAATACAAAAAAAAAATCAGCAATTCATTCAACTCAATCTAAAAAAAATATTCAAAACAAGCAATTTTAAGATAACACCATATGTAAAACAGTCGGCCAAGAAAACAACAACGATATTACATCTTTCTCACATATTCACACACAATCTTGATTAATAATTAAAACTAATCTTTAGCATTGTTTATTATACTTCATAATATATAATATTCGTTAGGCAAACTTTCACTCGGATAAAACCCGGGCGAAGCCGGGTACACATCCGCTAGTAGATTATAAATACAAGGTAATATGGACCAAATAAATAAATAGTGTGTGACGTTTCGGTAACAACGCTGTTACAGAAACATCACATACTACTTATTTATTTGGTCTTATTACCTTGTGTTTAGAATTGTACCAGGCTATACCCCCATGTTGTTGTCATAACCACAGTTAAAACAATTGGGGCTTAAAAGTTTGAATTATGATAATATATAAACAAGTTGCTGTAACAACTGTGTATATTATGGGTCATTGTGTGTGGAAGTTTGATTTGATTTAAATATATCAGTTTTAAAATGACAAATATTGGGACAATTGGCAGCTTCAATGAAAACTTGGATAATGTCCAACTCCTTTAATTCAACACCCCAAGGGATCAGATTTTTTGGCTGAATTAAAGTGTATATATAAATGTAATTCTACTGTCCCCCCCCCCCCCCCCCCCCCCCTAAAAGCTTATGCCCATAGTTTGCTTAAATACCATTTCTAAGATTCCACCCTTCAGTGTTGCATATAAAAGCAGAATGATCCAATACAGTATTAGAGCTCTAAAGAAGCGGTCTGGTAGATTAAATTGGCGAAACCGCTGGGAGGGTTCAACATGATGAGTCAAGCCATTCCAATATTTTTTCATCGCAGTAAGGACAGTAGAAGTTTGATTTATTTGTGAAAAGAAACATTGGCGTTTAGGTGTTTCATTTGAATTAAAGTGTGTGTTGAATATTATTGTTGTTTAATTCATTGAAAAATAACTCTGCTATTGGAGATTTTTTGGTCGACACTCTTCAACTCAAATGTTGAATTAAAGTCAAATATGTTGAATTATAGCTGGTAAAACTGAAGTAAATATGCTGATTGGGATTCGAAAAAACAGATGAATAATTGTTGGTTGAATTAAAGATAGCAATTTGATAGGGAAATGGTTAGGCTTTTTGGAAGAAAAAAAAAATGGTTGAATTAAAGATGTTAAACTCTATTTAGAAATACAAGAAAATAAGACCTAATCCAAATAATTTAATAGTGTGTTAGGTCTTACTTTCTTATATCTATAATCCAAATTGTGTTTTATCATCTATTTAGAAATGAAGTGAGAGAAATGACAAATCCATATGTTGAGTTGTGGTGTGACAGGCTGGAGTACAAATACATGAAGCTGGTGGAGTCCAGTCATGGTGGCAAGGAGGGAGAACTACCCGCCGCAGAGAGCTGCGCCATCGACGACGAAGAAGAGGAAAACTACGATGCTGTGAACTTCAAAGACTCCAAAGGTATCTTGGGGAAGTTCCGGACCATCCGAGTGGCTGGGGGGAGACACCAAGTACGAGACGATCCACCTCACCAAGCAAGAGAGCATGACCTAAGTCATCGCTATAAACAACGGGAGTTGCCTTGCTCTGGAACCCGCCTGCAGCTCATTTACTTCCTTCCTTCATGTTTCTTCTCTCTGTGTATATCTGTGATCCCCCGCTAGTGTTGCTGCTTGAACACATGATTCTAGTCACCAAATTATATCACCCCCCCCCCTTCCCTTGTGTGTCTCTCTGCACACCTTGTTGTACAAATATATATTACATGGCTTCAAGTGTACTTTATTTAAATGATGATGATGGATATGAGATCTAAATATAATAAAAAAAATTTTATCTTTGAAAAGAAAAAAATGATTTTTTTTTTTTTTGTTGTTAGAAACCACTAACTTTCATTTATTTTACTTAAAATATAAATTTTTGTTTCTGATCCCCATGTGTAAAAATTATACAAAATTCCATGAGTTCATTTTTTTTATTTATTGTTACAAAAGCACGAAGTCCAAAGGACTATTGTGCTGTGCTAGTATTATTTACATATATATGATTAATTATTTACACGATGGATTAGTATTGTTTTGTAAATTATTGTACAAATAGTTCTAAACTTAACAAAGTTCTCATAAGATAGAGTATATACACAAAGAGAATTTGGTAATGTTTCAAAGTATCTACATACAATTTGATTAGTCAGAGGGCAAGTTAAAAGAAGATGCTCTGGTGATTCAACATCTAAGCGGCATTCACATGTTGGATCATTGATAGCATTCAGTTTGAATAGGAAACTTAAGAAGGGTCCTTTGCCAGTTAAGAATAAAGTAGTGAATTTATCAGAAGAAATGAAATTTGGGACAGCAATTGGAAAGAATTTCTTGAACAGTTCATTAGATTGAGAAAGATAAAAACTTAATGAGTTCATGCTCCTCGAGCTGTTTTATGATAAGCAGCGGCCTCTCCCAAAGGTCCTTACTCCACATAGAGTGTAACTATCCTGAACTCAGTGACCAAAAACTGAAGGAAGACATTTTTGTTGGCCCTCAGATGTGGCAGTTTATAAATGACTCAATTTTAAAGATCCACCGCAGGAGTTTCCTACTGCAAGTTGTAACACATTCTCAGGCTATATATATACAGAATTTAAAACTTTTTGACCCATTCATATAATTTTGAATAAATAAATAGTGTGTGACGTTTCGGTAACAGCGTTGTTACCATCTTCAGACAAAAGTACTGAATAAAAAATTTTACCACAGCATATTTTAAATAGTTACTGTTTTCAAGTGTGTGAACAAGATAGAAGATAATATAAAAATATAATAATATTCTGTGTTTCTCAGAAAACTATCTTCTTCTTATCTGCTATCTTGTTTACACACTTGATAACAGTAACTATTTAAAACATGCTGTGGTAAAATTTCTCATTCAGTACTTTTGCCTGAAGATGGTAACAACGCTGAAACATCACACACTATTTATTTATTTGGATTTGGTCTTATTACCTTAAGTTTATAATTTATAATCAAAATTGTGCTTAAATGAATAATTTTCCAATCTTACTGCAATGATAAAATAATGGGAGGGCCAACTAGTTCTTTTACAACAGATTCAACCGAGTTTAGATGAACCGGTGCCGTTAGTTGTGACATTCATTACTCCAAGCTTTTCTCATCTTTACTCACTACAGTTAGAGTGTCAATAATTTGATTGTTATTTGATGTGTGTGCCGTTCCATATAACACATTTTGGTGTTACATTTCTACCTTTTTTTGCTTATCCCTAGTACAAGTGATACAGACCATGATAATCATGGTAGGTAGAAGTAGGCGACTGCTTTTACTGTAAGTGTATCATATGTCTACACATGTGAAAAGAAGTTCAACTTTGTACTTACAAATGTGCCAGAGCCCTGTTTGGTTATTTGTTTACCCCCTTTGATGTTCTCTTTTTCTTCTTATTTCTTATCTCCACTCAATCATATTAGGGTATCAGGCTTGTAAAGCTTGAGACTTGATAACCATCATGACTGGGTGAAGTAGAATGTGTCTGCCTTTGTCATTAAGAATCGGAGCACTACTCAGTGGCAGGCCGACTTAGCTCCAAAAGAAATAGCCGCCTCTGACATGAGGAACAGATGCCATGTGCAACCACTCCTAACATGGAATACAAACGCTGCTCATCCTGTATCCCTGGATTAGGAGTCCTTACAGGGTACTATCAGCTGGGCCAGCTGAACCCAGGTTTTTAGCGAGCTTGTTACTGCTCCCCCTCCTTTTTTTTCATCCGGACTTGGGACTGGGAAAGGTGGAGTTCTTTGATGTTCTGAGGAGCAGAAGTGACATCAGAAGTTGCTCGACATAGACCTCTGCATGGTGGCTTACTTCAGACAATGGTGCTAAAGTTATGGGCAGATGGAAGTACTGCAAAGAAGTGGTTGACGCAGGCGATGGCTTCTAACGCTCAATGATGCAATGTCTTGGTTCGGTCAGGTAGACAAAGTGGAGGCATAATGATATCCACAGGTAGAAGACACCAGCCCGAAGTGTTGATCCTTCCGAAACAAGCAGGAAAATGGATTGATGCCTGATAAAAGCAGTGAGCAGGCGACCATCACCCTATAGTTAGTATCCTGACAGCTGAAATCCCAACAACCCAAAATCCGACAGACCAAAATCTTGACAGGTTCAAAACCCTTGCGCAAATGCGACACCTCTCCTTGCTATGTACTAAGTGCAATTCTCATCCTGCAACCCCAAATCACATTATTGACTGTATTGACTCATCCATTGATGATCTATACTCTTCCCCAGCAGACACCATCAACAAGCTTTACAAGCTTGATACCTTAATATGATTGAGTGGAGATAAGAAAGAAGAAGACCTCTCCTTGGATGCTGTATAAGATTTAAAAATCCAAGCAGGAAAACATGCTTCACATCTCTCCCAGATGGTGATAGGTTTACTAAAAATCCAAGGAATACTCTCATAAAGAGACTTGATGCTTGCATTGTCCCCATTCCATCAAATTCAAACAAGATGCACATCTGCATGGGACTAAGTCTGATCCTAGTTTTTACCAGTAGTGATCTGAAGACAACCTTAAATAAAATGAGTGTTTCGTTGAGCCCAGGAATAGATAGCATTACTGCCATTTTGTGAAACTAGCAATTTTGAACAACTTTGTTTTAAACAAGTCATCGGAAAGAAGATCTTGTAAAACTCATTCCAAAGCCAGAGTCACAATAGCTACTTATCATCCCATAAAATGATAACTTTATTTTATGACTTTTGCTAAATTTTTAGAAAGACTTATCTTGGTCAGAATTGAGACAGTTTACTACTTTCCACCCTCAGCAGAGCTGACTGCTAAAGGGCATGTCCCCAGGTGGCAGAAACAACCTTCAGATATGAAGGCCAGCTGTGAAACAAACAGAATAACTCTGATGAATAAGCAGTCACAGACCACACACAACACAACAGCAGCATTGTTAAAAAGAGGGAGAAAGAACTCTTTAAAAATTCAGAGTTCAACTGACCCGGTTGATAGACCTCAGCAAGGGTCCCTCTCCTGGGATACAGAGGAGCTGTGTCTGTACTCATGTTAGAGTCGGCAGCAAAGGCTTCCATGTTAGGAACGGCTTCAAATTACAGGCAAAGTCAGACTTTCACCAAAGTGTGCCTGGATCATGGTGCCATGATCAACAAAATTTGCACTCCTACACCCCATTCCATGAGATCAGCTAGAGGAGGATGAACTCACGGAATTCCTGTAATCTTTACACAAGGGAATAAGAAACAACAATTTGGCTTCAGTCCAACTTGCTCAACCACATTGCCACTCCTAAACCTTAAGGAAGAAATTTCAAAATCTTTAGACAACACAAATATAAACTTTTTTATGCTTATGATTCTTTTCAAATAAATCAATTTTCTACTGCTTTCTTACTGCAAATGATAAAAATAATGGTAGAGCTTGGCTCATCAGTGGTGAACCCTCCAAGCCATTTCCTGTTGATATACGACTGTTTATTCATCGGAGTAATTCTGTTTGTTTCACAGCTGGCCTTCATATCTGAAGGTCATTCCCCTATCCACCACTGTAATATAGCATTTTTCTTTTACACTGATACTGAAGTTAAACTCTTGGAAAGGGTATTTTAAATAAGCTCTGAACTTAAGCTTTGAGGACAGTAGAAATACATTGTAGTAAGGAGTGTAGAAATTTTATTTATTTAAAAAGAAACATATGTGTCAAAAATATTTTAAATTTATTACAACAGATAGCGTGTTAATGCATTATATAAACATTTATTGTTTGTATCATTTTTAGTGGTATCAAAGTTTTTGCTTATCCCTAGTACACGTGGTACAGGCCATGATAATCATGGTGGGGAGAAGTTGGCAACTGCTTTTACTATAAGTGCACCACATGTATACACATGTGAAAAGCAGTTCGACATTGCACTTACAAATGTGCCAGAGCCCTGTTTTGGTTACTTGCACTCGCTGGTGGGGATGGACTTTTGCAAGAATCGGGGGCCATTGGAGCATTTTTTATTTTAATCATAAAAAAGTGCCCAATGCAGGAATTGAACCCGGGTCGTAGCGGTCCAAAACTAACGGTTTAGACCATCCTTCCACCGACCCCCGGTATGAAAGTTTCTATGAATGAAGGTGTTGTACATAAGAATGTGGATTGAGGTTGTCCCTAAGGATCTTTACTTGGATCTTTCCTATGGGACATATCCTTCAATGACTTACTTATCCTGTTGTCTTTACACAAATTCCATGAGTCCATACTTTTTGAGCTATTTGATGATAAGCAGTGGCCTCTCCCAAAGGTCCTGTTTAGTGCATCTAATGCAAGCCAAAATGTGTTGTGATCTCATGTAGTGGGTAGGGGTGCAGCTTTCGTTGATCATGGCACCATGATCCAAGCATACTTTGGTGAAAGTCTGACTTTGCCTGTAATTTGAGGCCGTTCCTAACATGGAAGTCTTTGCTGCCAACTCTAACATGAGTACAGATGCAACTCCTCTGAATCCCTGGAGTGGGAACCTTGCTGAGGTCTATCAACCGGGTCAGTTGAACTCAGGATTTTAAAGAGGTCTTTCTCCTCTTCTAACAATACTGCTGTTGGTCCATGACTGCTTATTTGTCAGAGTTATTCTGCTTGTTTCACAGCTGGCCTTCATATCTGAAGGTCATTCTCCTATCCGCCACCAGGGGGGTGCCCTGTAGCAGTCAGCTCTGTCGAGGGTTTACTTATCCTAAAAACTGTATATATGCTTCATATTCTATAAGCCTACGCCAATGATTTATGGCCATTATTGGGCGGCCCCAAATACAAGCAACTTCATTCTTTCTTATCTTCCACCAATCATAGGGTATTAAGCTTGTTGATGGTGTCTGTTTGACAACCATCATGACTCGGTGAAGTAGAATGTGTCTGCCTTTGTCATTAAGACTGGGAACACTACTGTGGCAGGCCGACTTAGCTCCAAAAGAAATGGCCACCTCTGACATGAGGAACAGACGCCAGTGAAGCCGCTCCTAACATGGAGTACAAACGCTGCTCATCCTGTATCCCTGTAGCCCTTACAGGGTACTATCAGCTGAGCCCAGGTTTTTTAGCCAGCTTGTTTACAGGAGAGTATATCTAATTAATTTCACAATGGTGAAAGAAAACTCCCTTGAACTAAATGTTGACAAAAACAAGCTAGCACTAACTTTGGCTTAGGATTTAAGGCCATGAGAGCATTTATAAACCTAAGTAGTCTTTCCTTGTATTCAATATGCCAGTCCATTTTGATTCCCCTATATACACAGTGTGGCAAATAATTTTTAAGAATGGGTTTGTAAAATAATACATAAACAAGTTAATTCAATTTCTACTATTTTTTTATTCAAAATAATTCCCTCCGGATTCAATACATATGTTACAACGATTTAATAAGGAATTAAATGCCTCTTGTAGGCCACTTTGAGGAATCGCCTCCAAAGTGCTCGTCGCAGCTCTCTGGATGGTCGGGATATCATAAAAAAACAACCTTTTAACTTCAATTTTATTTTTGGGAATAAATAAAAGTCACATGGTGCTAAGTCAGGGCGAGTACGGAGGATGATTCAACACACAGACGTTATTTTGGCCAAAAAGCGACGAACAATGAGTGAGGAGTGACTCGGTGCATTATCATGCAGCAAACACCAACTGTCTTCATCGCGATATTCTGGACGAATGCGACGAATTCTGGCAATCAAACGTTTCCGAACGTTTAAATAATACTCTCCAGTAATGGTTTTGTCCAGCGGGAACAAAATCTTTGTGGATAATACCTCTACTATCAAAAAAGGTAATTAGCATTGTTTTGATTTTGATGGCACTTTTCGCATTTTTTTGGCTTGTGGAGAGTTTTTTTGACTTCAATTCGGCACTTTGGCGCTTTGTCTTTGGGTCATACTTAGAGCACCATGTTTCATCACCCGTAACAATTGATTTCAGGAAGTTTGAATCATTTTCATAGGCAGAAATGATGTCCCTGCAATGTGTAATTCTCAATGATTTCTGCTTGCCCGTTAAAGTGTGTGGAACAAATTTAGCACAGACTTAGTTTTACCTAAATCTTCATGCAGAATGGTTCGAATCGTTTCTTTGTTGATGTGTAAAACCTCTGCCATCATTCTCAGGGATGCACTGCGATTGTTTTGCAACAAATTCTCGCACTTTTTCTATACTTTCTGGTGTCTTCGAAGAACTTGGTCATCCAGTATGCTTATCATCTTCTAGCGTATTTCTTCCATCCGAAAAACGTTTGTGCCAAATGAAAACATTTGATTTACTCAAACATAACGTACCATAAACTTGCTTCATCAAAATATATGTTTCCGATGCACTTCTACCAAGTTTTGCATTAAATTTAATGACCGCTCTCTGTTCCATCTCAGAATTCCGACGAACAAAAATTTTTATTTTTCAAAAATCGCCTGCATGGTTTTAAAGAGTTAACCAAAATGGCTGAAACAAAGCCACGCGCTAGATAAGGCTTCGAATATATATACGCATGCGCAATTTCATAAAATTATTTGCCACACTGTGTATATATATATGTCATAATATATACTCTTCCTGGAATAATAAAACAAACCTACAGTCAACCCAGAGAGAGATGGGCAGCTAAAGGGTGTCACTTTAGACATCAGCGACATTCCAAGGGGCTCCTGGG
>CP092869.1:12794362-12927587 GCA_030710605.1 Cordylochernes scorpioides
TTGGAGGTCGTGCTCATAAAGAAGTTCAAGAACTCCTCTTGGTTCTTTGTACAGAGATCCTTTGTCCTTTCCAATACAATCCAGTAAATGTTGGGGAGTGGCCTCTTTGGTTTTGCACCTAGTGCACATGGAGAAGCTTTTGGCTCCCTCTTTATAGAATAGAGGGCGCAGGTGACCAGATTTCCATCTGGCCAACTGTGCTGACTTCCTTCTGTTTAGTTGGAGGGTCTGTTTTTTGAAAGGTAGTGATCAGGAATCATTTTGAACTCGTATACAGAATCTTTACTACCTCTGACACAAATCTACCAACTATGATCATCACATCAAGAGGTGTGGAGCATCCCCATAGTTGATGTTTGCATTAAGGTCAGTGGAGGTACATCCTAGAAGCAGATGGCCTCCCAGACCTTTCGGTCCATAAGCCGGTGGTCATTGAGGTACAGTGGAGTGAACCCAGGAGGAACTCTGAGCCTCAGAAATAGCACCAAACAACACTAACAAGATTTAGAACAGGCCATCTCAAATCATTGAAGATGGAAAATAATAAAATCTACCCCACTTGCCCAAAAGTAGCTTGGCACCTGCAGCTCCAGAAAACATTTTGGCTTACATTTGATGCACTAAACAGGACCTTTGGGAGAGGCCGCTGTTTATAATAAAACAGCTCGAGGAGCATGGACTCATAGAATTCATGTAATCTTTACACAAGGGAATAAGAAACAACAACACATGAAGAGGTTTATGGTGGTGGTGTACAGCGACCTCCTGCGAGGCAGGGACCTACTACAACAAGAGCAGCCTAGAATGCCTGCCCTGCCCCCCAGGGACCTACTCCCTGGGTGGGGGCATCAAGTTTGACTCCTGGGACCACTTACCTCCAGGCTTCCACCTCAACCTGGAGTCCTTTGAGAAGAATCCCATCTTCAGCCCCAGTGCCATCCTTGACGGACCTCTCAACTGCACCAAGTAACTCTTCCCCACTGACATACATATACCATGCTTGTTCATTAATAATAATAGTTTTTTTTTTAATGATTTTTTTTAACACAGCCCTGATAAGGCACAAAATAGATTCAGTACTTTTGTCTGAAGATGGTATAACAATGCTGTTACCGAACATCACACACTATTTATTTGGATTTTGTCTTATTACCTTGTGCTTTAACAGCCCACAAAATGGAAAGAGGAAAGAATAGAGACTGTTGGTTGAATGTTTTTATTATTGACTGCGCTCACTAAAGTCCTAGCTGTGACTGCCTGGCCACGCACATATTGTAAGCTGTTCTCCAGCTAACTGGCCGAGATGTGGTTTGGTCGTCGCTTTTTGATTTAAGATAGAGCCAGAGGAGACCACAGAGATTTCCTGTCTGGAATTATTTCTAATTGGTTATGATGCTTCGTGATAAGGTTAAATTTGGATTAAAAGTGTAAGGTAACAATTCTGAATCCAAATAAATAAACTGAATTTGATGTTTTGGTAGCAGTGTTGTTCAGAAAAAAAAATTCCCACGTTGGGAATCAATCCTGGGCATTCATGGATAAGAGCCAAATATCTTAGCCACTAGACCATGTGGGAGATAACACTGAAATGTCACATACAATTTATGTTTAGGATACGATCACTGCCTCACTTACTAAGCTCGGAAAGTTTGCCGCATCCTGGATATGTCTGGCCTTATCTAAATAGTTGTGTTGACTGTATCTTCTTGCCAGACTTCTTCTGTCTCCAACCGAAGCCTATTTGCTTCCTTAAAAGTGCCCACAACACACTGATGGCACTAATAATTCGCCAACACCCCATTTATAACTGACACACTTTTATTAAACATCCTTATATACAGAATTATATTTACAAATATTTAAATCTTCTGAATGAATAAGCAAAAAAAAAGAGAAATTTACATAACCGGCGTCTCCTGTTTATTTTGGAGATTTGGCCTTGTTACCTTAAGTTAGGATTCTAGCACTGTCTTTTTCCTAGATGGGCATTTTGGGAAAATCCTTCTAGAGACTTTGGAGGAGACAATTAAAATTTTATTTATGTAGCAAAAGCAAATGGAGCTCCTTGGCCTGACACTTCATCTTGGAAAAGTAAAAACTCTGATTTCAAACACAAGGTAATAAGACCAAATCCAAATAAATAAATAGTGTGTGACGTTTCAGTAACAGCGTTGTTACCATCTTCAGACAAAAGTACTGAATGTAGTATGTAGTCATTCAATACTTTTGTCTGAAGATGGTAACAACGCTGTTACTGAAACGTCACACACTATTTATTTATTTGGATTTGGTCTTATTACCTCGTGTTTATAATCTATAATACAAATTGTGCATTATCATCTCTGATTTCAAAACAAAGGGCAGATGGTGGCTCTTCATAGTAGCTCATCTAAAAAGACAATTTGATCAAAAGCCTTGTACAGTAAAACTACCTCTCTGTAAAGGACATCTTAATTGTAGGGCCACAGTATCCTTTAGGTAGAGGTGTCCTCTAGTGAGAGTGTCCTCTTATGGAGGTTGTATACAGTGTGTATTGAGTTCTATAACCTTCTTCTTTACACTCAAGGAAGTATATCACATCTAACTATATTTTGACATCTACGAAAGTATACATTTCTTTTGGAAGGGTTTCCACAATATTTGAAAATGGATTTAATACAGTAAATATGACCCATGCATCTGCTAGTAAATCATTGTTGCTTATCTCCACTCAATCATATTAGGGTATCAACCTTGTGGAGACTGGGTGAAGTAGAATGCCTTTGTCATTAAGACTGAGAACACTACTCAGTGGCAGGCTGACTTAGCTCCAAAAGAAATGGCCGCCTTTGACATGAGGAACAGATACCATGTGCAGCCGCTCCTAACATGGAGTACAAACGCTGCTCGTCCTGTATCCCTGGAGCCCTTACAGGGTACTATCAGCCGGGCCAGCTGAGCCCAGGTTTTCAGCAAGCTTGTTACTGCTCCTCCCTCATTTTTCATCCGGCTTGGGACTGGGAAAGGCGGAGTTAATGCCACTTTTTTTTTAATGCCGCTGATAGATTTGAATAGTGAGTTTGTGTGTGTGAAATTCCATGTGTGAGCCAGCCCTGTGCACTAAACAACCAACCCTGTTGTATGGCAGTTTTGGCTGGCAGCCGAAAGGCTCCTACCTGGCAGCCTCAGGAGGGATGTGTGCCGCCACGCTGTCCTACTCTGTCAAGCTGGTGAAGCCCGGAGCTGTCACCTATGTCTACCAGTACTACGATGAGTCAGTCATCTTCAACTTTGAGGTGGGTTGGCTTCCATTTGTAAAATAAATTATAACTAGACCACCTTCCTATGGTGGAGAGATGAGGCCATGGTTCCATTTATGTACTCTTTCATGTCTAGTGACTATAAATGATGAAAATACATGGAAGAGAGATATAAATAAATAAAAAATAGTTGAAAAAAGTTTATTTATTTATACAGTAGAACTTCCATGAGAGGACACTCACGCTAGAGGACACCTCTCTGCAAAGGACAGTTTTCATTTGCAAAATTACCATTTTTACTATTTAACAACTCTCCGGTAAAATGGACACCTCTCCCTGAAGGACACTTTGGCTCTACAATTAGGTGTCCTTTACAGGGAGGTTCTACTGTATTACATTAGAACATCCCTTGGCAGAGCTGACTGCTATAGGGCGCGTCCCCAGGTGGCGGATAGGGGAACGACCTTCAGATATGAAGGCCAGCTGCGAAACAAGCAGAATAACTCTGACAAATAAGCAGTCGCGGACCAACAGCAGCATTGTTAGAAGAGGAGTAGACCTCTTTAAAAATCCTGACTTCAACTGGCCCGGTTGATGGACCTCAGCAAGGGTCCCACTCCAGGGATACGGAGGAGCTGTGTCTGTACTCATGTTAGAGTCGGCAGCAAAGGCGTCTGCTTCCATGTTAGGAACGGCCTCAAACTACAGGCAAAGTCAGACTTTCACCAAAGTGTACCTGGATCATGGTGCCATGATCAACGAAAGCTGCACCCCTATACCCCATTCCATGAGATCAGATGTTGATTTGCATGCTGCATCGCCCGTCGCGCAGAATAAACAGGGGCGCGTTCAGGACTTAGGTAGAGGGTTCTGTCCGATAAGTATAATACAGTCTCCACAAACTTCTAACTTTGCAGCTTCCAATCAATTGAGCATTCTGCAGTGCAACATCAATGGATTGTGCTCAACAGCAACAAAAATAAAATTAGAAGAAATAATGGAAATAGCTGAAAAACAAAAGATACAAATTATAGCCCTACAGGAAACCAAATTAAATGAAAAGTACAATCTCAAATATAAAAACTACAATATCCTCAGAAAAGACAGAAATAAAGAAGGGGGTGGCCTTGCATTTTTAATCAAGAATTTGTACTATGAAGACATAGCCATTAATATTCCAAACACATCAGACCTCGAAGCCCAAGGTATCAAAGTCTACCTCAATCAAAACAAAACCATCAACATATTCAATATGTATCACCCACCAAACAATAAACTTATTGACGATGGAACAATGGCTCAATTTCTTACAGACAACACTATTATTGTAGGTGACCTTAATGCCAAACATCAACTATGGGGATGTTCCACGCCAAACCCAAGAGGCAAAATACTTTCAAACTTATTTGACGACAATGCCTTCATGTGCTTAAATGATGGGAATCCTACCCACCATTCCTACAGTTATAATACCGCACAAGCCCTTGATATAAGTTTCTCCAGTCCTGACATTTTCCACAAATGCAAATGGCAAATATTAAAAAGTATTGGAAGTGATCATTTGCCTATTTTGATAGAAATTAGCACCAAGACCAAAACCAGCTCAATTAAAGAAAAATTCTGGAACTTCAAAAAGGCTAATTGGAATCTTTACCAGCAAAACACCAATGAAGACTTTAGAAAAGCACCCACTAGAATAAAAGATCTGGAACAAAATTGGATATCTTTCAAAAACACCATTATTAAAGCAGCCAAAGTTTCAATACCAAGAGGTAATATTAAGAAATGGATTCCAAATTATACACACCAGGCAAAAGATATTCAAACACTTATAACTAAAAGAAATGAACTACAAAAAAAGTGCACCCAAAACCAAACAAATTGTAGAACTGAACTGAACATTGTGAATGCAAAAATAAAAAGATTATACGTAAATATGAAAAGGGAAAAATGGAAACAAACTTGTGAAAACCTGAACCCAAGAAA
The DNA here is from genome assembly GCA_030710605.1 of Cordylochernes scorpioides. Classification (NCBI taxonomy): domain Eukaryota; kingdom Metazoa; phylum Arthropoda; class Arachnida; order Pseudoscorpiones; family Chernetidae; genus Cordylochernes; species Cordylochernes scorpioides. The sequence continues at coordinate 12,799,588 of CP092869.1, forward strand.
CCCTAATACAAAACTTTGGCATTTGGCAAAACAAATTGACAGAGCCCAGCCACAAACTGAAAACACAAATATGATTAAGAATACAGATGGTACCCCAGCAACTAATGACAAAAATGCTGCTAATCTTTTAGGTAATTCATATCAAATAAGTAGTAAAATCAAATTTGAAATAAAAGATAAGAAAGTTGAAAAAAAGGCCCGAAAGATTATCCATGACTGTAAAAACGTCACTAGCACTCATAATATTTTCCATGAAAAAATCAATATGAAAGAGCTAGATTATGCATTAGAAAACACTGACCTAAACAAGACTCCTGGGCCAGATGGAATCCATGGCCAAATGATATCAAACTTGGGCAAAAATGGCAAAGAAAAACTTCTTGATATTTTCAATAACTCCTGGAAAACTGGAAAATTGCCTCAAGACTGGAAAACTGCAACAATAATTCCTATTAAAAAACTTGAAAAATCTGCTGATGACCCAAAAAACTACCGACCTATCTCCCTCACAAGTATTTGCTGCAAATTAATGGAAAAAATTATACTCAGACGACTCACCTACCACCTCGACACAAGAAATCTCTTACCAAAAGAACAATATGGATTTAGGAAAGGACATGGGACAATAGACCAACTCTTATTTTTCACACAAAAGGTAAAAGATGCACAAAACAGAAAACCAACTAGCCACACCATAGCCGCTTTTTTAGACCTTACACAAGCTTTTGATAAAGAGTATGGAAAAACAAGTTAATTACAAAATTATACAAGCATTTCAAAATTGATGGAAAAGCTATCACTTGGATAAATGATTTCCTTAAAAATAGATACATCAGGGTCAAATATAATGGAACTCTATCTAAAACCTTCAAATTGTACCAAGGATTACCACAAGGATCAGTCCTTAGCCCAACTCTCTTCACCCTATTTATTGCAGGCATAGAAGAAAAAATTTCACATAAAACCAATATTGGACTATTCGCTGATGACATTATTCTATGAAGCAGCAATACTAACTGGAAAAAAGCTGTAAGGGATTTGAACAAGACTCTTTTCCACCTAGAAAAATTTGCTAATAAACATAAATTAGAATTTAACCCCCAAAAATCTGAAACCTGTCTTTTTACTACCGATAAGAAACTATACAAAATAAGACCAAAAATTATTCTGAAAGAACAACAATTGCAATAATATACATATAATAAACATCCTAAATATCTTGGCTACACCCTGGATCCAGAAATTAACTCCAGTAAACATATTGAAGAAGTTATTAGAAAAGGAAGAGACCGACTAAAAATCCTGAAATATATTTCAGGAAGAGAGTGGGGAGCCGATGCAACCACACTAAAATTAACTTACACATCTCTAATTAGACCTATCCTGGAATATGGATATCAAATCTATGGTACAGCATCTGAAACAAATCTAAAATCACTGGAAAGGATACAACTAAGTGCAGCTAGAATTATTACAGGTCTTCGAAATACCTGCCCTAATGATATTGTACTTTACGAGGCCGACATTATGCCCTTAAAGGATAGAAGAAGCTACAATCTGCCAAAATATATAAACAAAATCAAGAGTTATGGAAACAAACACAGAACTTCCAATTACATACTTAATTGGGAATCCAATTTAAGACTCAAAAAAGAAGGCCCTCTACACCTGGCCAAAAGAAATGAATTTTTAAAATATAAAGTGGAAAAAAATTATTTAGCAGAAAAATTTCTCCATGCAAACCACTACAAAATGTTATTTTTAATGACACTTTAAATGAACCCACCAACAAACAATATCAAAATCCAGAATACTCTTAAGACATTTATCATTAGATATAATTAATAACACACACATTCCTAAAAATGCTATAACTATCTATACCGATGATAGCAGAGACGAGCTAGGACACACTGGCAGTGGCTGTCTCATCAAAACCACAAATGGCATTGAGAAAATGAACAGAAGAAACCCAGATTTTTGCTCAGTCTTCAGATCAGAACTTATAGCCATCTATGAAGCCTTAAAATCCATCAGAAATACTAATTATCAAGATATCTGGATTCTTACTGATAGTAGAAGTGCCATACAACACTTGAGTCACACAGGGGAACTCAGAGACAAAGTAAGCAGGAACATAATTGGCTATCTCCAAAAACTCTCAAAAACCTCAAAAATTCACCTTCAATGGATACCCTCACACATTGGCATTGAAGGCAATGAAGCTGCTGATGTGCTAGCGAAAAAAGGCACAAAAGAACCCTTGCCACAGAAAAATAAACTTACTTTTAAAGAAATAGAAACAATAGCCAAAACAAAAATAAACAAGAACTGGAGGATCCCACCTAAGCACAGTTGGTACAGTGGAGTGAACCCAGGAGGAGCTCTGAAGATCAGAAATAGACAGCATCAAACAACACTAACAAGATTTAGAACGGGCCATCTCAAGCCATTGAAGATAGAAAATAATAACAAAATTTATCCCACTTGCCCAAAATGTAGTTTGGTACCTGCAGCTCCAGAACACATTTTGGCTTGCATTAGATGCACTAAACAGGACCTTTGGGAGAGGCCGCTGCTAATCATAAAACAGCTCGAGGAGCATGAACTTATGGAATTCGTGTAACTTTACACAAGGGGATAAGAAACAACAACAACAACAACATTAGAACATCTCTGTAGAGGACACCTAATTGTAGAGCCAAAGTGTCCTTCAGGGAGAGGTGTCCATTTGTCTAAATCATGCCTATTTGTCAAAATTTCCTTTTCTTTCTTATCTCCACTCAATCGTATTAGGGTATCAAGCTTGTACAGCTTAAGATGGTGTCTGCCGGGGATGAGTAGAGCTCATCAATGGATGAACCAATACAGTCAATAATGTTTTTTGGGGTTGTAGGTTGAGAATTGCACTTAGTATATAGTGGGAAAACCACATTGACCAGACTGAAAATCATGATGGTTGTAAAAATGGTAATTTTGAGAATGAAAAACTGTTCTTTGTAAAAAGGTGTCATCAATGGAGGTTTCTTCTGTATCTCTAAAAAGCAACATGCTCTTCAAAAGGCTAATCTGAATTTGTGAGCATATAGTTTTTTTTTAAATTATCCCTAGTACACGTGGTACAGGCCATGATAATCATGGTGGGTAGTTAGTGATTGCTTTTACTGTAAGCGCATCACATTTCTACACATGTGAAAAGCAGTTTGACTTTGCACTTACAAATGTGACAGAGCCCCGTTTGGTTACTTGCACTCGCTGGTGGGGTTGGACTTTTTCAAGAATCGGGGGCCATTGGAGCATTATTTTTTTTTTAAATCAGAAAAAAGTGTCCAATGCGGGAATTGAACCTGGGTCGTAGTGGTCGAAAACCAAACGGTTTAACCAGCCTTCCACCAACCCCCCCTGAGCATATAGTGAGGATCTGAAGTAAAAAAAAAAAAGTTTAAACTCCGCCTTTGCTGGTCCCAAACCCAGGTAAAAAAGGAGGAGGGGGAGCAGTAACAAGCTCGCTAAAAAAGCTGGGCTCAGCTGGCCTGGCTGATAGTACACTGTAAGGGCTCCACGGATAAGGATGAGCAGGGTTTGTATTCCATGTTAGGAGCGGCTGCACATGGCGTCTGATCCTCATGTCAGAGGCGGCCATTTCTTTTAGAGCTAAGTCAGCCTGCCATTGAATAGTGCTCCCAGTCTTAATGACAAAGGCAGACGTTTTCTACTTCATTCAGTCTTGATTTTTGTTATGCAATTCTCAACCTGCAACCCCAAAACAGATTGACTGTATTGGCTCATCCATTGATGAGCTCTACTCATCCCCACCAGACATCATCAACAAGCTCTACCAGCTTGATACCCTGATATGATTGTTGAGTGGAGATAAGAAAGAAGAAGAGAGAGGAATGTATAACTTATGAGCCAGAAATAACATTGGCTTATTGCACTGATGTGTCCAGGCCCAGAATGACCGCTGCCAAGCCATCAAGGAATCCAAGAAGTACAAGTGGCCATCCCTTACTGAAGAGGGGGAGTGGAAGACCATGATTGTAAGTGGACCCACCTCCAGAAATAAACACTTTTAACCCTTATTTTATATAAAAATTGAATATGTGTTTGTTGTTTCTTATCCCCTTGTGTAAAGATTACAAGAATTCCATGAGTCAATCTCATGGAATAGGGTGTAGGGATGCAGCTTTCGTTGATCATGGCACCATGATCCAGACACACATTGGTGAAAGTCTGACTTTGCCTGTAATTTGAGGCCGTTCCTAACATGGAAGCCTTTGCTGCTGACTCTAACATGAGTACAGACCTCCGTATCCCTGGAGAGGAACCCTTGCTGAGGTCTATCAACCAAGTCAGTTGAACTCAGGATTTTTAAGGAGGTCTTTCTCCTCTTCTAACAATGCTGCTGTTGGTCCGCGACTGCTTATTTGTCAGAGTTATTCTGCTTGTTTCACTGCTGGCTTTCATATCTGAAGGTTGTTCCTCTATCTGCCACCTGGGAATGCACCTTGTAGCAGTCAGCTCTGCTGAGGGAAATTGAATATAGTTAGCCGGAGCTAGTACCATAGGAGTATGATTGTCCCAGATGTTAACATTTTCTTTAAAAAAACTTTATCTAATAGATAAATAATTGCTTATTTTTAAAAAATTGTAAATTCCTTCCTTCCATCCCTGAGGCTATCTTTTGTTAAATAGGGGCTTGTTTTTCTCGTAGTGAGGTTTAATGAAAGTAACACAATTAAGTAAATCATCTAATCAAAGCTATTTTTAATAAACTTACTTTTAAAGAAATAGAAACAGTAGCCAAAACAAAAATAAACAAGAACTGGAGGATCCCACCTAAGCACAGTTGGTACAGTGGAGTGAACCCAGGAGGAGCTCTGAACCTCAGAAATAGACAGCATCAAACAACACTAACAAGATTTAGAACAGGCCATCTCAAGCCATTGAAGATAGAAAATAATAACAAATTCTACCCCACTTGCCCAAAATGTAGCTTAGCACCTGCAGCTCCAGAACATATTTTGGCTTGCATTAGATGTACTAAACAGGACCTTTGGGAGAGACCGCTGCTTATCATAAAATAGCTCAAGGAGCATGGAATTCGTGTAATCTTTACACAAGGGGATAAGAAACAACAGCAACATTCTATATTTTATGACCTTTGTAAATGAAAACAAGGCATTGCTTCTTTGTTTGTCACCTTATCTGCCCTCTTGATCTCAAGAATTATTCTAACGCACCAGAGTGAAGAGAACACACCTCTCCCTAAAGGACACTTTAGAACATTGTTAGAAAGATGAGAAATACCTCTTTAAAAATCCAGAGTTCAACTAACCCGGTTGATAGACCTCAGCAAGGTTCCCTCTCCAGGGATACAGAGGAGCTGTGTCTGTACTCATGTTAGAGTCGGTAGCAAAAGCTTCCATGTTAGGAACGGCCTCAAATTACAGGCAAAGTCAGACTTTCACCAAAGTGTGCTTGGATCATGGTGCTATGATCAACGAAAGCTGCACTCCTACACCCTATTCCAGCTAGAGGAGCATGAACTCATAGAATTAGTGTAATCTTTGCACAAAGGGATAAGAAACAACAGCAACCTTGAAACTGGCGGGTGCAGGTGGCTCTGACCCCTGGCCTCAACATCCTCTACTGGAAGACAATTGGAGTCACCAACGACTACAATGAGAGGAAGTCCAAGCCAGTTCGCATAAAGTCTATTGAGATCAGTGGTGAGTGGTCATTGTGCTATGATTGAAATGGTGGTCAGCTAGCTCATCCCTTTACACAGACTTAAGTCTGGTCATCTATGGACAATGACTTTCCAGAATGGTTGCAAGGTTTCCCACTATATACTAAGTGTAAACCTACCATCCCAAGACATATTATTGACTGTATTAACTCATCCATTGATGAGCTCTACTCTTCCCCAACAGACACCATCAACAAGTTTTACAAGCTTGATACCTTAATATGATTGAGTGGAGATAAGAAAGAAGAAAAAGAACTCTTTACACTAAAAGAGAAGTTATAAGAAAAAAATACCTAATCCAAATAAATAAATAGTGAGTGACATTCCGGTAACAGCGTTGTTACCATCATCAGGCAAAAAAAGTGCATTAGATGTACTAAACAGGACCTTTGGGAGAGGCCGCTGCTCATCATAAAACAGCTCGAGGAGCATGAACTCATGGAATTTGTGTTATCTTTACACAAGGGGATAAGAAACAACAACAACAACAGAATAAATGAGGAAAAAATATCACAGCATGTTCTTTGGAATTCATTTTCTTCAGCTCATAGGAAGAATTACTTCTTGGGTCCATTGAAGTCTATAAAAATCAAAAAGTCTATAATCCAAATTGTGCCTTATCATTTTTATAGGCTTCAATGGACCTAAGAAGTTATTCACATGTTCTTAAATATTTTTTGCTGTATTAAATGCTGTGATATTTTCCCCTCATTTATTATTTTATAATACAATATAATATAATGCAGCTTGTGATTGTAAAACGACATTTGAAAATTATCCCGCGTGAGTTTCTTTTCAAAGAAAAATCAAAATTTATTTTAAGGAGAAATAACGATTATTTCTAACCTTAAGGATGAGGTATGAAAGGATGAATTGTGAAGAGTAATGATAAACGGAAAAAAAAAGTGTCCAGGGATGGGAAACAAACCCACAGTGTTCCGCTTACCGGGCAGATTTCCCATCCCTGGACACTTTTATTTTTCCGTTTATCATTACTCTTCACAATTCATCCTTTCATACCTCATCCTTAAGGTTAGAAATAATCGTTATTTCTCCTTAAAATAAATTTTGATTTTTCATTGAAAAGAAACTCATGCGGGATAATTTTCAATTATCGTTTTACAATTTATTATTTTGTCTGATGATGGTAACAATGCTGTTCCGAAATGTCATTCACTATTAATTTATTTAGATTAGGTCTTATTTTCTTGTAGCTATAATCTATAATCCAAATTGTGCTTTATCATAAAGAAAAGGTTGAAGTTCAACAAAACACTTGTCTACCTACAGATGTATCTCCTAAATATTTTGTATACAGTGGAGGTCTGTATACACCAAGACTGTACCTACCTATCACACTGTGGAAGTTGGCATTGAAGAAAATGAAGCTGCTGATGCACTAGCCAAAAAAGGCACAAAAGAACCCTTGCCACGGAAAAATAAACTTACTTTTAAAGACACAAGGTAATAAGACCAAATTCAAATAAATAAATAGTGTGTGACGTTTCGGTAACAGCGTTGTTACCATCTTCAGATCGAAACGTCACACACTATTTATTTATTTGGATTTGGTCTTATTACCTTGTGTTTATAATCTACTAGCCGAATGACCCGGGCAACGCCCGTGTTTTACCCGATTGAATGATTTTATTCAAATACTATTTGTTACAATTATAAATTGGCGCCTTAAATAAATGCATATATTAGTTAATAACTATAGCCTATGTGCTTTATCTGTCTATGTACTGTTGGCTTCTGTAGGCGTCTCTTACTGGGAAAAAGAAAGAGAGGATTCCATTTAGTTATTAACTAATATATGCATTTATTTAAGGAGCGACCCGCTCCAACACAATAGTTACAAAAACCAAAAAGCGAGTGGGGGGGGGGCAAAGTCAAAAACAAAGTGTCTCGCGTAGTGGTGGCGTGATCATAGTCAACCAATAGGAAAGCGCCATTCCAAAAAAAAAAGCAAACGGTGACAGAGATGAAGACATGACGCATGACGCTCGTAACTGTATATAGAATAATCCAAATTGTTCCTTATCAATTTACTTTTAAAGAAATAGAAACAGTAGCCAAAACAAAAATAAACAAGAACTGGAGGATCCCACCTAAGCACAGTTGGTACAGTGGAGTGAACCCAGGAGGAGCTCTGAACCTCAGGAATAGACAGCATCAAACAACATTAACAAGATTTAGAACAGGCCATCTCAAGCCATTGAAGATAGAAAATAACAAAATCTACCCCACTTGCCCAAAATGTAGCTTGGCACCTGCAGCTCCAGAACACATTTTGGCTTGCATTAGATGCACTAAACAGGACCTTTGGGAGAGGCCACTGCTTATCATAAAATAGCTTGAGGAGCATGAACTCATGGAATTTGTGTAATCTTTACACAAGGGGATAAGAAACACACTGTGGTAATATGGCAAAGGAGATGGTTTACTTTGGAACTACAAGTTGTTTCCTATCAAAAAGTGGTGACAAGACCGATACCAAATTATCGAAAGGTTTGTGATCTTTGGTAACAGAATTGTTACCGAAATATCACAAGCATTTGAATAATTTAGATTTGGTCCTGTTACCTCTTTTGATTCTAACCTATAATCCAAATTCAAGGTAATATATAAGACCAAATTCAAATAAATAAATAATGTGTCATTATTTATTTGGATTTGGTCTTTTATTACCTTGTGTTTATAATCTATAATCCAAATTGTACGCTATATCAAGTTTGATAAAGCATGATTTATAAAATAAAAGGATTTAAAAGCGCGAATGTTTCTTTTATACATAAAACGAACTTCTACTGTCCTTACTGCGATGAAAAAATATATATTGGGAGGGCTTGGCTCATCAGTGGTGAACCCTCCCAGCGGTTTCGCCAATTTAATCCACCAGACCGCTTCTCAGAGCTCTAATATTGTATTGGATCATTCTGCTTTTATATGCTACACTGAAGGATGGAATCTTAGAAATGGTTTTCAAGTAAACTATGGACATAAGCTTATAGGACAGTAGAATTATATTCAAATATTTGCTTCGAGCAATGCTCTTCAGCAAACTATAAAGACAAGGTCATTAGGAATAAATTAACACAAAGCAAAGCACGTTATTGCTTTGTGTTAATTTATTCCTAATGACCTTGTCTTTATAGTTTGCTGAAGAGCATTGCTCGAAGCAAATATTTGAATATAATTCTACTGTCCTATAAGCTTATGTCCATAGTTTACTTGAAAACCATTTCTAAGATTCCATCCTTCAGTGTAGCATATAAAAGCAGAATGATCCAATACAATATTAGAGCTCTGAGAAGCGGTCTGGTGGATTAAATTGGCGAAACCGCTGGGAGGGTTCACCACTGATGAGCCAAGCCCTCCCAATATATATTTTTTCATCGCAGTAAGGACAGTAGAAGTTCGTTTTATGTATAAAAGAAACATTCGCGCTTTTAAATCCTTTTATTTTATATGTATAGATGGCGCGTTATTGCTTTGTGTTAAAGCATGATTTGGATTATAGATACAAGAAAATAAGACCTAATCCAAATAATGTAGTAGTTAAATTATTTGGATTAGGTCTTATTTTCTTGTTAAATCAAGTTGTTTCCTAAACCAAAGCTGTAGCTGGTGTCCTACCCAGAATTGACACTGTGATGGTGGTGTTAGGGGTGGCCTACACTTCAGAATGTAGCCCCTGTGCCCCCGGTACCTACAGCAGCCAGGGCTCCAAGCTCTGCACCCCGTGTCCTGAGAACACCTTCAGCCTACGGGGAGCCTCAGCTTGCCAGACCTGTGACTCCCTCACCCAGTACTCCCGTAGGTCATATCATTAGATACACTACGGGCTGGTCCCAAACTGTGGTGGGCTTTCTCCACCTGCTGTATTGTTGCGATGGGATTCTTTTCAGTAAAAGTTATAACTACACTTGAAACTCATCATTACTTGGAACAACTTCACCACACAAGGGGGTCGGTGGAAAGGTGGTCTAACCATTGGTTTTCGACTGCTACGACCCGGGGTCAAATTCCGCATTGGGCATTTTTTTCTAATTAAAAAAAAAAAAAAAGCTCCAATGACCCCTGATTTTTGCAAAGAGTCCAACCCCCACCAGTGAGTGCAAGTAACCAAAAGGGCTCTGGCACATTTGTAATTGCAAAAGTTGAACTACTTTTCACATGTATATACATGTGGTGCACTTACAGTAAAAGTAGTCGCCAACTTCTACCCACCATGATTATCATGGCCTGTACCACGTGTACTAGGGATAATAATAACTTCACCACTTGAACCACTTGGGATGTTATAACAAGGTTCCAGTGATGGCATTAGCTTGTCACTTTGTGTCTATTTGAGGAAAGATATTAAAATTGTGTTCAACTTAAAAATACATATCAGTTAATTTTTTTTACATAACAACACTCTGGTTCAATAAGTAATAAATTTTAATAGTATTTGATATGGCCCTAGGAGTAGAGTAAACCTTGTTATATCTAGTTGTAAATGGTTTTAAGCATTTTAATCTACTATCTTTGGATAACTGTGTTAACGCCAAGGAAAGTCTACTCCTTTGGTAGAGGTACAGGCTAACAACATGTGCAGCTTACTTTATGGAAGTACTTATAATTCTCCTCGGCTGAGCTGACTGCTACAGGGCGCGTCCCCAGGTGGCGGATATGGGAACGACATTCAGATATGAAGGCCAGCTGTGAAACAAGCAGAATAACTCTGACGAATAAGCAGTCACGGACCAACAGCAGCATTGTTAGAAGAGAGGAGAAAGACCTATTTTAAAATCCTGAGTTCAACTGACTTGGTTGATAGACCTCAGCAAGGGTCCCTTTCCAAGGTACAGAGGAGTTGCATCTGTACTCATGTTTGAGTCGGCAGCAAAGACTTCCATGTTAGCAACAGCCTCAAATTACAGGCAAAGTCAGACTTTCACCAAAGTGTGCCTGGATCATGGTGCCATGATCAACGAAAGTTGCACCCCTTCACCCCATTCCACATGGGTAATCTTTACACAAGGGGATAAGAAACAACAACTTATAGTTTCAGCTCGAAGAGCATGAACTCAACGAATTTGTGTAATCTTTGCACAAGGGGATAAGAAACAACAACTTATAGTTTCAGCTCGAAGAGCATGAACTCAACGAATTTGTGTAATCTTTGCACAAGGGGATAAGAAACAACAACTTATAGTTTCAGCTCGAAGAGCATGAACTCAACGAATTTGTGTAATCTTTGCACAAGGGGATAAGAAACAACAACTTATAGTTTCAGCTCGAAGAGCATGAACTCAACGAATTTGTGTAATCTTTGCACAAGGGGATAAGAAACAACAACTTATAGTTTCAGCTCGAAGAGCATGAACTCAACGAATTTGTGTAATCTTTGCACAAGGGGATAAGAAACAACAACTTATAGTTTCAGCTCGAAGAGCATGAACTCAACGAATTTGTGTAATCTTTGCACAAGGGGATAAGAAACAACAACTTATAGTTTCAGCTCGAAGAGCATGAACTCAACGAATTTGTGTAATCTTTGCACAAGGGGATAAGAAACAACAACTTATAGTTTCAGCTCGAAGAGCATGAACTCAACGAATTTGTGTAATCTTTGCACAAGGGGATAAGAAACAACAACTTATAGTTTCAGCTCGAAGAGCATGAACTCAACGAATTTGTGTAATCTTTGCACAAGGGGATAAGAAACAACAACTTATAGTTTCAGCTCGAAGAGCATGAACTCAACGAATTTGTGTAATCTTTGCACAAGGGGATAAGAAACAACAACTTATAGTTTCAGCTCGAAGAGCATGAACTCAACGAATTTGTGTAATCTTTGCACAAGGGGATAAGAAACAACAACTTATAGTTTCAGCTCGAAGAGCATGAACTCAACGAATTTGTGTAATCTTTGCACAAGGGGATAAGAAACAACAACTTATAGTTTCAGCTCGAAGAGCATGAACTCAACGAATTTGTGTAATCTTTGCACAAGGGGATAAGAAACAACAACTTATAGTTTCAGCTCGAAGAGCATGAACTCAACGAATTTGTGTAATCTTTGCACAAGGGGATAAGAAACAACAACTTATAGTTTCAGCTCGAAGAGCATGAACTCAACGAATTTGTGTAATCTTTGCACAAGGGGATAAGAAACAACAACTTATAGTTTCAGCTCGAAGAGCATGAACTCAACGAATTTGTGTAATCTTTGCACAAGGGGATAAGAAACAACAACTTATAGTTTCAGCTCGAAGAGCATGAACTTAACGAATTTGTGTAATCTTTGCACAAGGGGATAAGAAACAATAAGTTATAGTTTTGCTCCCAGATTGACCCTGTTGGTGTGTGAGCAGTGCGAGGATGGTCCCGCTGTGCAGACAGACCCCCGTGCACCAAGCTGGACTACTACTCCCATCTGGTGCCCTGCGATGGAGCGGGGACCACCCAGCGAGTGTATAAGTGGGTGCAGCCCAAGATCTGCCGGGAGGACGTGGAGCGGGCGGTGTCCCTGCCCCCTAGGTCCCCTCCCCTGCCCTGTCCTGTCTGTAGCCCCGGCCAGGCCCGGCCCTCTAACCATTCCTCTACTGGACACTGTGCCTTCTGTCCCCGGGACTTCTACTCTCCCGGCTCTGGTACTGGTAGGTTTCTGCTTGTCCTCCATCACTCTGTCTCACTGTGTGGGAACAGCCTGCCAGAGATGTCCGGCTTCCACCGCCCCCAACTACGGCCATCTGTACAAGTCCTGGCATGGCGAACTGCCCGACATCTCTTCTCGCTGTATGAGCCTGGATGGTAAGATCAGCCTCTCTCCATCACAAGTTGAGTTAAAATTGATAAGGCACAATTTGGATTATAGATTATAAACACAAGGTAATAAGACTAAATCCAAATAAATAAATAGTGTGTGACGTTTCGGTAACAGCGTTGTTACCATCTTCAGACAAAAGTACTTTTGTCTTTTATTTTATTTTATTATTATTATTTTTTTGCTTATCCCTAGTACACGTGGGTACTTTTGTCTGAAGATGGTAACAACGCTGTTACCGAAACATCACACACTATTTATTTATTTGGATATGGTCTTATTATCTTGTGTTTTTGAGCTAAAATTATAAAATATTGTTTTCACAATGAGAGAGTATCTTTTTTTATTTGAAAGTCAAGCATCCAATCATCCTTCTACAGACTTACCTCAAAGAAACATTGGCCATTTCCTACACTTAATACATATTTTTTCTTCTACCATTGACTTTTGTGGTCAATAAAATGTGGTTAAATCTCAAATCCAACATAGGACTATAGAAAAGAGATTTTTCTCTTGGAAGCTTTGTGAACATTTTTTTTATAACTCTAAAGCCTTTCACAATTTTGCCATAAATTACAAGTTTTCTCCTCAAGGAGCCATAAATTCCAAGTTGTTTATATGGCTCTGTCTCCTCAAGGAGGGAATAATCTATAAAATTGGGGAGAATGGTGAGGCAGACAACATGTTGGCCACATCAGGCCATGCAAATCTCATTGATAAACTGATTGCTAATACTCATTGTCAAAGATGGACACTTTCAATCTCACAGGTTTGTTGAATGAGATGCATTTTTGATCTCCCAGCCAGTACCAATTATTGAGCAATCATCCCTGTTTGTGATATAAATAACCTGGTTACTACTGAAAGTTCAGCAGATGCTACTATGCAGGCTTTCCTTTTACTCAAGGTTACTACAAGAAAGCCCCCCCCCCCCCAAAAAAATAAAAAAAGAAACCATGGCATTGAAGGTAATGAAGCTGCTGATGCGCTAGCAAAAAAAAAAAAGGCACAAGAGAACACTTGCCACGCAAAAATAAGCTTACTTTTAAAGAAATAGAGATAGTATCCAAAAAAAAAAGAACTGGGGGATCCTACCTAAGCACAGAGCTGATACAGTGGAGTGGTCCCAGGAAGAGCTCTGAACCTCAGACAGCATCAAACAACACTAACAAGATTTAGAACAGACCATCTCAAGCCATTGAAGATAGAAAATAACAACAAAATCTACCCCACTTGCCCAATGCTTCAGCAAGAGATGTTGCCATGGACCACAGTCCTGACACAAAGTGGCTGGGGTCCAGGTATATCAGGCTGCAGAGACTCCCCGGCCTGGGTGCCAGCTGGGACCTACATCCAGACCATCCTGGGCCACCGGGCAGACTCCTTCCTGGTGCTGTCCCTGGCTGTGGCCGGCTTCAGGGGCCGGGAGAGGGTGGTGAATGGCCGGCCTGCTGAGGTGGGCCGTGTCTCCTTCACCTTCGAGCTGGACTGTCAGTCGGACTGCTACTTCCTCTTTATGATGGTACTTCCTCTTTACTATGATGCCTTCCCATATCTATGGAACCTTCTCTTTAGCATGCTACCTTTTTATGTCTCTGTGCAACATACTATGGTACCTTTGCATGCCAGTTTAACTCCATCTTCACCACAGTACCTTCATGTGTTTGGTTGGGTATGTGTACAGACATCAGCCAGAAAGTCTGTCACAGAGATCCAACGCTGGGTTGGCAAACAAGATAAGCAATTCTTCACGTAAGTAGCTCGTTACATTTCTCTTTGTGTCTATTAGTACGATTACAGTACATCATGTTTGCAAAGTGCCTACAGGTGAATTCATTGTTGTTGTTTATTATCCCCGTGTGTAAATATTACATGAATTCCATGAGTCCATGCTTCTCGAGATGTGTTTGATGAGCAGTGGCCTCTCCCAAAGGTCCAACAGGTGAAACTAATTATAATGACATTACTTAGAACCAAGATTTTGTGTTGTTAAAACTACGTTGTTGAAATAACCACAGTTGAAATAATTGGGACAAATTTAGTATTATGTTGTTGCAACCAAGTTGTTGCTATAAAGGAGGCTGTTTTAATAAGATTTCACTGGATTCTCTTTTGACCTTACTCACCAATTCACACTGAAGAGACAAATCCATTTGTGCTCCTCCAGTTTTGGCCCTTTTCCACAATGTGGTAGTTGGACACACAGTTCTTCCACCTTTTGGCTTGCATTAGATGCACTAAACAGGACCTTTGTAGAGGCTGCAGCTTATTATCAAGCAGTTCCAGAATCATGGACCCATTGGAATTTGTGTAATCTTTGTACAAGAGGATAAGAAACAACAACAAGTTGTTCTATGTAAAGTGTACAGAGAGGAAATTGTGTAATGGCTGGCGGCCCTATAACAGCAGGTGTGTAGGTTCCCCCTGACCCTCAATGATTCCTACATCTTCAACTGGGCCTTCCAGCGAGAATCCGTGGAAGATGTTAGACACAACAACAGCGTCCCCAAAGAGGATGTGGCCCGTATCTATGAGATCTCTGTGACCAACACCATCAATGGAGGAGCCTCGGACTGCATTCCTTGTCCAGAGGGCACTGAGGATGAAGGGTAGGTGGTAGTAGAACATACTCCATGAGAGGACACCTCTCTACAATATATACAAGATATTGAAAAAATAGAAAATAAGTGGGTCAGGCGTTGATATTAAAAATAAAGAAAGCATATCCTGACCAGGAGCATACGTGAACAACACGTTCGTGGATGGCATTTCTTGATTTATCAAGAAATTAGGTTGGTCAAATTACAGGGAACAGGCTAAATCAATGTTTAGTTGATTACTGTTCCACCAGATGGAGCTCTGCCTTCTGTAAAGCACATGTGCTCCTGGTCAGGATATGCTTTCTTTATTTTGAATACAAGATATTGTAACAGAGTATAAGTGTGAGGAAGCTACAACAGCTGTGTGGTGCAGGTGTATCCCCTGCCCCCCGGGCAACTACATCAAGGACAGAGAGTCCCTCCGGTGTCTGCCCTGTCCCCCTGACACCTACGTCAGTGTCCCTGTGCCCTACGGCCTGGAGAGTTGCCGTACCTGTGGCCCCGGACTGAGAGCTCAGGATGGACAGACTTGTTTCACTGACTGCCGACTTTCCCTCTCCCCCCAGGAGACCTACGACTTCACTCCCCTGGCTGGGTACACTCCTCTCTTTGTCAGCACTACTCCAACTTGGAACTAACATACAGTAAAACCAACCATGAATATAGCTGCTGCACATGGCTGGTACAGAGCAGATGGGACAATTCTGTCCTTCCAAGAGAACAACAGTCTTTGATTTCCAGACTTAAGTCCGGTCATATCTACAGACAATGAATTCCCAGAATAGTTGCAAGGTTTTCCCACTATGTACTAAGTGTCAACCTGCAACTCCAAATCATATCATTGACTATATTGGCTCATCCATTGATTATCACCCTTGCCTTTTTTTAACCTCTCTCAAATACTCATGGTGTACCAGCCATGATAATCATGATGGATAGCTAGCAACTGCCTTTTACCTTAAGTACACCACAATTCTACAAATGTAGATAGCAGTTTGATATGTTACAATTACAAGGTGTTAGAATCTAGATTTGGTTACTTGCACTCAATGGTGGGGTCGGACAGTTCACAAGAACCCTTCCTTGCCTTCACTGTGTTACAGGGTTTTACTGGAGAGAAAATTCACATATTAATTTAGAGAGAGAGAGGCATTTTGATGCAAAATTTAGGCATTTATTCAGAGTTGACTTTACACCTGCATGTTATTTTGCTATTTAAATAATTTTCTAGAAATTTATATCAAACAAAAGATGTCTGCACTTATAAAAGAAAAAAAAGTTTATTTCTCTTCCTTAAGAATATTTACATGCAAGCCAAGCAAAACTAAAATTAAAATTAAAATTGAACGAACAAAATTTACATATCTCTTGATAGAATGAATTTACCTTTTCTTGGTCAAAAAACAATAAAAAATAAATTAATTAATATTCAATTATTATCTAATATTCAATCACTCATATTTAATTATTTTTTTAAGTTAATCCACATCAACTCCCCCTTTTTTAAGATAGCAATACTCATTAAGGTACATATCTATCCGGTGGTCTCCTCTCTCGTAGTGGATATCTCCGGGAAGGTGTAGATTCAGTCGGTGGTCCAGGTGTAGATTCTGCTACTATTGTAGCAGGAGTCAGGGGACTTGACGTCTGAGGCCTTGGGTAGCTTATTCCTTCTTCTGATGACGAAACATCCTTTCTCTCCATACTTCTCCTCATATAGTTAGTGTGTACTTTCCTTTCTATTCCATCAGTTTCTATCATACAGCTGTTGCTTCCCACTATTCTCTTTACAATCCCAAACATCCATTTCGGTTTTCCTCTTTCCATCCATCTGTATCTTACTCTATCATTTATTTTGTAGCTATTGTTCTGTTTTTTATTTTTCAATCTCCCCACTCTTACTGATTTCTTGCTCAACATGGAAATCTTCGTTCTAATCTCGCGATTTAAAAATATTCCAGCAGGGGATTTTTCCGTTCTAGTCAAAGGACTCAATCTATATGCATATAAAGCCTTAATCAAAGCAAACTCAAGGGGTAATTCTCTTTCCTCCGAAATAATTTTTTTCATAGCTTTTTTTATCTCTCTTACAGACACTTCCGCTAGTCCGTTGCTCTCCGGATGGTAAGCGGGGCTAAACATCGCATGTATGCCATTTCTTTCGAAAAATGTCTTTATTTCATAACTTCTAAACGGGGGCCCATTATCCATTACCGCCACCTCCGGGATACCATATCTCGCCAAACATTCTCTCAAAAAGTCTATGCAGAATCCCGCCGATGTATTTGGAACCATTTGACATTCTATCCAATTAGAATGCGCATCCACCAATATCAAAAAAGTTTTTCCCGCAAAATAGAAATAGTCAAGATGAATTCTCTTCCAAACTTTGTTTGGTGGAGTCCACTCGGTAAATTCCTGTTTTGGCAGCTTTGATGTGTTTTCCATACAAGTGCTACAGCTTTTAGACAGTTTCTCAATTTGCTCATCCATTCCCGGCCAATAGACAGAACTTCTGGCCAGAGTTTTCATTTTATTTACTCCAATATGATTTTCATGGATGATTTTCAAAACATATTCTCTTAAGGAATCGGGGATGATCATTCTATTTCCGAAAAATAGGCAATTTCTTACTATTGTTATCTCGTTTTTAATTCTATTATAAGGTTTTATATCTACCTCTGAGTCAACATCATATTTATCGTACTTGACTAACTTATATAAGTTTTCTAAGAGTCGGATCTTCTTGGGTTTTGTACGATACCAAGACGTAATCTAATATCGAATTTTCTATTAATAATATTTCTCCCATTTCCTCTTCCTTCTCCCCTTTTTCAGGATTTGGAAATCTTGAAAGAAAATCTGCAAGAGGTATTTCAGTTCCCTTAGTATATTTAATTTCAAAATTGAAATTTGATATTGAGAGTGACCATCTATGTAATCTATTTGCCACTAAGGCTGGTAAATTATTTTTATCGCCAAAAATGGCTAGTAATGGTTTGTGATCTGTATTAATAATAAATTTTCTTCCGTAAAGGAATTGTTTTAGCCTGTTTAAGGTAAAGAATATTGATAACCCTTCTTTTTCTATTTGGGAATATTTCTTTTCTGTGTCATTTAGTGTTCTTGAAACAAAAGTAATTGGTTTCTCAATGCCGTTTACAATATGGGAAATATATCCTCCAATACCATAATTTGATGCATCACAAGTAACATAAAGAGGTAAATCTTGCGAATAATGCGTCAAACAAGTTTTTGTACTAATCAAATTTTTACATTTTTCGAAAGCCTGATCATGTTCATTTTTCCAATTCCAATTATAACTTCTTTTCAATAGAGAGAATAAAGGATTTGCATGTATGGATAAATTTCTAACGAATTTACTGTAGAATGACAACATGCCCAAGAAAGATTTCAATTCTGAAATGTTACTCGGTTTAGGACATTTTTTTTATACTGTCCAATTTATCCTCAAGGGGATAGATTCCATTTTTATTTATTCTATGTCCCAAATAATTGATTTCATCAACAAAAAACAAAGATTTTTCTTTATTAATTGAAAAATTAAAATCCGATAATTTATTCATGACTGTTTCAATATCTGAAATATGCTCATTTACATCAGACGATGCTATAAGAATATCGTCTAAATATATTATTACATTTTTAAGACCGGAAAAAATATTGTCCATAGTTCTTTGGAAAATAGTCGCTCCGGACTTGATACCGAAGGGCAGCCTTTTATATTTAAAAAGGCCTTTATGGGTAGAAATAACTGTTAATTTTTGAGATTCCTCGTCTAGAAGTATCTGATGATATGCGCTTGAAAGATCAATTTTACTAAATATACTTTTACCAAAAAATGAATGTAAAACATTATCGATGTTCGGTATCGGATACTTAACATCCTCGATAAATGGATTTAAGGTTCTTTTAAAGTCCGCACAAATTCTAATTTTGCCGTTTTTCTTAGGGACGCATACTAGCGGTGAAGCTATTGGGCTATCCACTATATTTTCAATAATATCATTATTCAATAAAAATAATAGTTCTTCTTCAATTAAATTTCTAATAGCAAAGGGAGCAGGTCTAAATTTATAAAATTTTGGTGCAAAATTATTTTTTACATTAATGTGTATCGAAATATCTTTTATTGGCAAGACTATATCTTCGAAAAGTTTATAATATTTATTAAAAATAAAATTAGTATCAAAATTATTATTTTGTTGGACATTAATTTGTACCATATCAAAATATACTATCCAGTCTTTTCCTATGAGAAATTTATTATTTTCAATATTTGTTACTATTAAGTTTAAATGGCCTATTTTATTTTTATATCTTACTTTTACTTTACATTCTCCAATAGAGGAAATGCCCTTTCCTTGATAATCGGTTAAATAACATTTAGACGGAAATAATTTAACATGTTCAAAATATTTCAAAAATAGATCTTTTGACATAGTTGTTAAAGCCGCACCAGTGTCAATTTCTGCTAAGAATTTTATGTCGAAGACATACAAAATACTCTCAAATTTATTAGTCAGATATTCTATATTATTGATGGACTCACCATTCTTTCCCGAAAATGATTCTCCGTGGGCAGACGCTTCACTAGACACTCCTCTCTTTCTTGGTTGAAAATATCCATTCTTAGATTTTGAATGACAAACAGTCGATATATGTCCCAATTGTTTACAAGAATAGCAGAAAGAATTTCTAAAAAAACATCTGTCCGAATGATGATTCATCTTTCCACAATGCTTGCATTTAGAATGTAATTTGTTTATTTCTTTAGTTTCAGCATAAGACTTCATTTTCAACACATTACAATCTACCGATTCTATTCTGGTAGCAATATTTACTGCCATATTAAAAGTGAGCTCAGGCTCTTGCAGTAATCTTTTCAAAATAACTTGATTAGAAACTCCTGCAATGAATTTATCCCTTAGGTGTTCTTCAATATTTAAGCCAAAATTACATTTATTAGCTTGTTTTTTTAATTTAAGGACATATTCTTCTATTTTTTCGCCATGTTCCTGAATCAATTGGCTGAACTCATATCTTTCAAAAATGATATTTAGCTTAGGTGTAAAATGAGTAAGTAGAACACTAACAATTTCTTCGAATTCTAATGCACAAACATCTCTAGGTGAGATCAATTCTTTCAGAATACCATAAGTATTTGGTCCAATAGACATAATAAAAAAAGGAACAATCTTCTTACCTTCAATTTCATTCACAAAAATGTACTGTTTGAATCGTTGAATATAATTTTCAAAAGGTTCATCTTTCATTACATAAGGTTCGAACGAAAGTCTCGTCGCCATTGTTATTTTGCTATTTAAATAATTTTCTAGAAATTTATATCAAACAAAAGATGTCTGCACTTATAAAAGAAAAAAAAAGTTTATTTCTCTTCCTTAAGAATATTTACATGCAAGCCAAGCAAAACTAAAATTAAAATTAAAATTGAACGAACAAAATTTACATATCTCTTGATAGAATGAATTTACCTTTTCTTGGTCAAAAAACAATAAAAAAATAAATTAATTAATATTCAATTATTATCTAATATTCAATCACTCATATTTAATTATTTTTTTAAGTTCATCCACATCACTGCAAACACAAGGTAATAAGACCAAATAAATAAATAAGTGTGTGACATTTTGGTAACAACGTTGTTACCATCTTCAGACAAAAGTACCGAATGAGAAATTTTACCACAGCATGTTTTAAATAGTTACTGTTATCAAGTGTGTAAACTTCTTATCTGCTATCTTGTTTACACACTTGATAACAGGAACTATTTAAAACATGCTGTGGTAAAATTTCTCATTTATTACTTTTGTCTAAAGATGGTAACAACACTGTTACTGAAACGTCACACACTCTTAATTTATTTGGATTTGGTCTTATTACCTTGTTTTTATAATCTATAATCCAAATTGTGCCTTATCAAATTCAGCTGCAATATATATATATTTTAAATATCGTAATCTTTCAAGTTTTAAAATCTTCATTTGAGAGTCAGTGGATGAGTGATCTAAACCTTTGGTTATCAACCCCCATGACCCAGGATCGAATCCCGCATTGGACACTTTTTGTTTCTGATTAACAAATGCTCCAATAGCCCCTGATTCTTACAAAGTCCAATTCTATCACAGAGTGCAAGTAACCAAAGAGGGCTCTGGGACACTTATAAGTACAAAAGTCGAACTGCTTTTGACATATGTAGACATGTGGTGTACTTACAGTAAAAGTAGTCACCTACTTCTACCCACCATGATTATCATGGCCATGTGTACTAGGAATGATAAAAAAAAGAAAGAAACTCATTAGACATTTGGGACAATAATTATTGAGAAAAAAGCATCTGTGTAAAATGGATTTTACAAAATTGATAAGGCACAATTTGGATTATAGATTATAAACACAAGGTAATAAGACCAAATCCAAATAAATAAATAGTGTGTGACGTTTCAGTAACAGCGTTGTTACCATCTTCAGACAAAAGTACTGAATAAGAAATTTTACCACAGCCTGTTTTAACAATGTTAAAACAAGATAGAAAATAAGAAGAAGATAGTTTTCTGAGAATTTAATTCTAAGAATAATATTCTGTGTTTCTGTTATCTTGTTTACACACTTGATAACAGTAACTATTTAAAACATGATGTGGTAAAATTTCTCATTCAGTACTTTTGTCTGAAGATGGTAACAACGCTGTTACAGAAACGTCACACACTATTTATTTATTTGGATTTGGTCTTATTACCTTGTGAATTTTACAAAAATTTAACACAGACTCGTTCTTGTATAGTGATATGGAGGGTACAGCAAATTTACAATTACAAAGGTGAAGTTGAACTTTGCAATAGCAACATCACACTTGGCCAAGATTTTTTTTGGTATTGTTATAACCATAGTTTTAAAAAATGGGCACCTCCTACTCGAGACCTTAGAATTATGGTGTTATAGCCAAGTTGCTTTTATTAATGAAGCTGTCATAACGTAAATGTATTGAAGCTGATTTTCAAATTGATTAGTACTAGGCCATGATAATCATGGTGGGTAGAAGTTGGTGTCTTCTTTTACTGTAAGTGCATCACATGTCTACACATGTTTAAAGCAGTTCCACTTTGCACATACAAATGTGCCAGAACCCTGTTTGGTTACTTGTACTCTGGTGAGATTGGACTTTTGCAAGAATAGGGGGCCATTGGAGCATTTTTTTTTTCTTTTTTTTTTTTTTCAATTAGGAAAAAGTGCCCAATGCGGGATTCGATCCCAGGTCATAGTCATTGAAAACCAATGGTTTAGATCACCCTTCCACCAACCTCCTGAATAGTTTTTTTTTGTTTATCACTAGTACACGTGGCCATGATAATCATGGTGGGTAGAAGAAGGCGACTGCTTTTATTGTAAGTGCACCACATGTCTACATATGTGAAAAGCAGTTCGACTTTGCATTTCCCTGAATAGTAAGTAGATTTTGTTCTGTGCACATACAATAACAACTTGTGTGTGTGAGCAGTCCAAAGGAAGTCCACGGCAGCACTCTGTTCACAGCCAGTGGCACCCAGTACTTCCATCTCTTCAACATCTCCCTCTGTGGCAACATGCAGGGCAAGCCCACGGCCCTCTGCCGTAACAATGTCACCTATCATGTAGGTATCCCCCACATGGCATTCCACCTAATCAGGAGATTTCAACTCTGACAGTCAATACTTGTATCTCTTCTCTAGTACAGACCATGTTCTATAAATACATTTTAAGGCACTTAGATTTCTTATTTCCGAATATCATTTGTTGGTACAGTTAACCCTGTCTATAGCGACCCTTCTAAATAGCGCCTTCCTCTCTATAGCACCTGATTTTAAACATTAAAATGTAAACATTTTACATTAAAAGTGACCTGTCACCCCCTCTCTATAGCACCCTATTTTGGTGAGTCTCAAGAGGGGGCGCTATAGACAGGTTTAACTGTATATATTAACCAATGATTTATTTAACTCCCAATGTTTCAATGACCTGCTGTCACACTCCTCAGAATGACAGCAGGTCACTTCTTCTTCTTTCTTATCTCCACACTGGGTGAAGTAGAATGCCTTTGTCATTAAGACTGGGAGCACTACTCAGTGGCAGGCCGACTTAGCTCTAAAAGAAATGGCTGCCTCTGACATGAGGAACAGATGCCATGTGCAGCCGCTCCTAACATAGAGTACAAACGCTGCTCATCCTGTATCCCTGTATTAGGAGCCCTTACAGGGTACTATCAGCCGGGCCAGCTGAACCCAGGTTTTTTTAGTGAGCTTGTTACTGCTCCCCCTCCTCCTTTTTCATCCGGGCTTGGGACCAGCAAGGGCGGAGTTGTAGGCAGTGTTAAATCAGTGTGTGTGTGGGCAGGCGGCGGACCAAGGAGAAGAGGATGTCCGTGCCATGGTGTGCCGCTCCACAGTGGTGCCCAGCACTGTCTCCCCAGCCTCTGCCCCCATGGCCATACAAGCTGTCAGGTAGCTCCTGCCTGGTTGTTGTTTCTGTTGTTGTTGTTGTTGTTGTTTCTTTTCCCCTTGTGTAAATATTACATGAATTCCATGAATTCATGCTCTTCGAGCTGTTTTATGTTGTTGTTTCATTATCCCCATGTGTAAAGATTAGACAAATTCCATTAGTCCATGCTCTTCAAGCTGTTTTATGATAAGCAGCGGCCTCTCCCAAAGGTCCTGTTTAGTACATCTAATGCAAGCCAAAATGTGTTCTGGAGCTGCAGGTGCCAAGCTACATTTTGGGCAAGTGGGGTAGATGCCTGGTGGCTTCTTTCATCACACGTATGAAGTCTTTAGTAAAATAATCAATAACACATGGCCCCATCTGTATGTTGAAGTTCTCAGCCTTCTTATCTTTTTGTTGTTGTTGTTTCTTATCTTACTACAAATTCCATGTCCTTGAGCTGTTTTATGATAAGCAGCAGCCTCTCCCAAAGGTCCTGTTTAGTACATCTAATACAAGCCAAAATGTGTTCTGGAGCTGCAGGTGCCAAGCTACATTTTGGGCAAGTGGGGGTAGATTTTGTTGTTAATTTCTATCTTCAATGGCTTGAGATGGCCTGTTCTAAATCTTGTTAGTGTTGTTTGATGCTGTCTGAGGTTCAGAGCTCCTCCTGGATCTACTCCACTGTTTTAACTGTGCTTAGGTGGGATCCTCCAGTTCTTATTTATTTCTTTTTTTTTGGCTACTGTCAGTTTTTCTTTAAAAGTAATCGTATAGTAATTGGCAATCTCAAGTTGTAGGCCTCTCCAGTGCCATGAAGTTCTTCTCTTGTACAAATACTATGGTTTGTGTACAGCCTTGGGGAGATTCTCATTGGGATTTCCAAGGAATCTGAGCTGGACAGCATCTCTGTGGCCCCAGAATTCCTAGCAGGTAACTACCCCCAACATCTCTTTCACTCTCTGATTATAACTTTTTTTTTTGTGTTAAATTTTGTGTTAAAAACAAAGCCATATCCTGACAGCTTACACAAGCATTTTTAGAAGGCACACCGCCATCTATTAGAACAAAAATAAACTAAACATTTTATTTAACTTTGTGTTCCGTGATATTTTTGGCCAACCCAATTTCTTGATAAATCAATAAAAGCCAACTTTAATTTATCAAAGAAGAGATTGGGTTGACTAAATATCACAGAACACTAAATGTTTACCCCATGGAAGCAATGGTTGCCTCTCCCGTCAAAATAAATGTCAGAATCTGATGCCATCTATTGACCGTCGCCGCAACTAGCGGCATCGGGTCGGTGACAAAGCCACAACACTAACTTTGGTAGATTGTGAGGATTCTATTAGATCCCGTGTGGAGATCTCATGGAATAAAGTCCGCCCTAGACTGACGAGGGCCATTAGCCCAAAACCATGGTCTCTAGGTGGACGCTTATCAGTTTGCCAAAGTTGATGTTGTGGCTTTGTCACCGACCCGATGCCTCTAGTTGTGGCGACGGTCAATAGATGGCGTCAGATTCTGACGTTTATTTTGACGGGAGAGGCAACCATTGCTTCCATGGATTAATTTCCTCCCGGCAAATTTTCCATCTACTAAATTTTTAGTTTATTTTTGTTCTATTAGATAGCACTGCCATCTAAAAATGCTCATGTGAACGTGGTCAAGATATGCATTTTTTGTTAAACACAAGGTAATAAGACCAAATCTAAATAAATAAATACAGTTAAACCTGTCTATAGCACTCCCTCTTGGGACTCACCAAAATAGGATACTATAGAGAGGGGGGGCTATAAACAGGTCACTTTTAATGTAAATATCACATGGTACTGCATATTTAAAATCGGGTGCTATAGAGAGGATGGCGCTATTTAGAGGGGACGCTATAGACAGGTTTATTTGTAGTGTGTGACATTTTGGTAACAGCATTGTTACCATCTTCAGATAAAAGTACTGAGTGATTTTGTCTGATGATGGTAACAACGCTGTTACTGAAACGTCACACACTATTTATTTATTTGGATTTGGTCTTATTACCTTGTGTTTATAATCTATAATCCAAATTGTGCCTTATCGCCTTTTTTTTTGTTTTTAATATCAAAACTTGACCTTTTTTTAAAAATAACTTGTGTGTTGTTGCAGGCCAGGTGCACAAGAATGATATCCATTTCTTCTATTCCTCCGGCATGTAAGTTCCGTGTGCCTTCCTTGTTATGTGCAGAATGTTATTGATGGGAGTGTTTGTTGTTTTGCCACCAGCTAGCTGCTACATTACATAACTCCATAAGAGAACACTCTCGCTAGAGAATTACCTCTCTACAAAGAACACAAGGTATAATGATAAGGCATAATTTGGATTATCGATTATAAACACAAGCTAATAAGACCAAATAAATAAATAGTGTGTGATGTTTCGGTAACAGCGTTGTTACCATCTTCAGACAAAAGTGCTGAATGAGAAATTTTACCACAGCATGTTTTAAATAGTCCCTGTTATCAAGTGTGTAAACAAGATAGCAGGTAAGAAGAAGATAGTTTTCTGAGAATTTAATTCTAAGAATAATATTCTGTGTTTCTGTTCTTGTTTACACACTTGATAACAGTAACTATTTAAAACATGATGTGGTATAATTTCTCATTCAGTACTTTTGTCTGTAGATGGTAACAACGCTGTTACTGAAACTTCCTACACTATTTATTTGGATTTGGTCTTATTACCTTGTGTTTATAACACAAGGTAATGAGACCAAATCCAAATAAATATATACAATAGAACCTCAATGAGAGGACATTCACACTAGAGGACACCTCTCTATAAAGGACAGTTTTCATTTGCAAAATTAAATTTTTTTACTATTAAGCAACTCTCTGGTAAGAAGACACCTCTCCCTAAAGGGCACTTTGGCTTTTCAATTAGGTGTCCTTTACAGGGAGGTTCTACTGTAGTGTGTGATGTTTTGGTAGCAGCGTTGTTACCGAAAGGTCACACACTATTTATTTATTTGAATTTGGTCTCATTACCTTGTGTTTATAATCCAAATTGTGCCTTATCATCTTCAAAGAACAGTAGATTCATCACCAAAATTACCATTTATTTACTATTTATATCAACTCTCTATAAGCTGACACCTCTCTCTAGAGGCACTAAGCAAAGGCCTGTCCACACTCACCTAGAGGACACCTCTCTACAAAGGACAGTTTCCCTTTGCAAAATTAACATTTTTTACTATTAAGCAACTCTCTGGTAAGAGGACACCTCTTTTCAAAGGACACTTTGGCTCTGCAATTAGGTGTCCTTTACAGGGATGTTTCACTGTAGTGTGTAATGATTTGATAGATGTTTTTTAACTCTTTAAATATCCAGAACTCTTTATAGAGAGGGCTTTGAAGGCTTAAAAAAAATACTGTATTTAAATTTTATTCAAAGTATATTGGGATTCAGGCAATAACTCTGAAAGATATTTGATTCACAGTGACCTTTATTGAAGACACACGAGATAACCAAGTGAGCGAAAGTAGAGCAGTGACATCAAAGACTTTCGTCTTCCTTAAGTTTTTCAAATTAAAGACACTTCGGCCAGTAAATCTTTTTTATTGTCTCGATATTTCAACAAAAATCTTTTGTCCTCGTCAGGAGTGAACAAAAATTAAAATATTTGACAAAGCGTTAAAAATTATTTTAAGGCTGCAAGGGTGTTCTCACGTGGTATTTCAAATTTTGTACAACATCTAAAGCACGAGTCAAAAAACAAATATTTAACGCCCTTGCAGCCTTAGAATAATTTTTAACGCTTTGTCAAATGTTTTCATTTTTGTTTGCTCCTAATGAGGACAAAAGATTTTTGTAGAAACATCGAGATAATAAAAAAGATTTACTGACCGAAGTATCTTTAATTTGAAGAACTATGAATGCCGACCAGGCAGCCTCTATCTTTACGATCCTTAAGTTTTGTACAAGAGTGTATATCTCACTATGGTTATTTTATAGACAGTTAAGTTTCTTTAGCTCATCATCCCAAGGGATCAGAATTTTCAGTTGAATTATAGTTGGTTAAGACAATTTTCAATTCTGATTATATAAAAGGGCGTACCTGGATCTGTAAAGAAGAAAAACATTTTTTTTTTCTTAAAATATTTCAAGAGATTGCTCCCTCTTTATCAATTTATTGCACAGTGAATTTAATTTACAATTTCTTGTAGATCATATAAAAACAAATTTGACAAATTTGAAATAATGTAAAATTTGTTTTTACTTATTTATTTCAACACACAAACGCGATATCCCGGCTAGGGATAATTGCGTCGATTTACATTTTTTAAACAGAAACAGTTATAAAATTTTTACAAAAAAAAAAGTAATCGAAATAAAAAGAGAAAAAATATATATGTATTAGGAACCTGAACCTTTCATACGATCTACAATAATTTGTAAATTAAATTCACTGCGCAATAAATTGATAAAGAGGGAGCAATCTCTCGAAATATTTTAAGAAAAAAAATTGCTTTTTTTTTCTTTACAGATCCAGGTACGCCCTTTTATATAATCTTAATTAATGGATCGCCTTTTGACTCAAATTATCAATTCATTGTAACACACAGTTAGTGGACATTTATCTAGGACGTTTTGTTGTCAAGAATTAAAGGGAATTAAGGTCTTTGTTGAATTCTAGGCAGTAAAAATCCTAGTCTTCTTCTTTCTTTCTTATCTCCACCCAATCATATTAGGGTATCTGCTTTTCACATGTGTAGACATGTGGTGCACTTACAGTAACCATGATTATCATGGGCTGTACCACGTGTACTTGGGATGATAAGCAAAAATATATACACCTATCCCCCGATTTACACTGTACTTTTTTTTACACGTTTTCGCTTTTACACGGTTTTCCAAATAAGTTTTTTTTTTTAATCGCATTATACTAAATGCTACTGTGATTGAACACATGCTCTGTGTACACATCTCACGAGGAATCCCGAGCTTTATGTGCTGACTACATATTTTAACCTGTCAATGCATTTTATTTTTATTTCTGTGTACACCTATCCCCGATTTACACGTTTTTCTCAGGAACGTATCTACCGTGTAAATCAGGGATAGGTGTATATATATTAGGGTATCAAGCCTGTAAAGCTTGAGACTTTTGATGGTGTCTGCCGGGGAAGAGTAGAGCTCATCAATGAATGAATCAATACAGTCAATAATGTGGTTTGGGGTTGCAGGTTGACACTTAGTACATAGTGGGGAAACCTTGCAACCATTCTGGAAAGTCATTGTCCGTAGATGACCAGACAAAAATCATAGTAAATAGGCTGATTTGAATATTTTTTAAATGGTTGAATTAAAGTCTTTCTTGTGAATTTTAGTCTGTTGAATAAGAACCTGGTACAGTAGAACCTCCCTTTAATGGACACCCCGCTAGCAGACACCTCTCTACAAAGGACAGTTTTCATTTGTAAAATTACCACTTTTACAATTTAGCAACTCTTCGGTAAGAGGACACCTCTCCCTAAAGGACACTTTGGCTCTGCAATTAGGTGTTGTCCTTTATAGGGAGGTTCTACTGTAAAGAACAAATCCAAATTAAAAAATAGTGTGTGACATTTCAGTAACAGTGTTACTACCATCATCAGTACTTTTTCATTCAGTACTTTTGTCTGATGACGGTAACAACCCTGTTACCAAAATGCCATACACTATTTTTTTAATTTTGAATATGATCTTATTACCTAATCTATAATCCAAATTGTGCTTTATTATTTTACCTACCCATTCTTCAAATACAAGAATTAAAACTATTATCAAATGACATCTTTTGATATTCAGCATTATTGAGAACAACAGTCTTGATTTCCAGACTTAAATCTGGTCATCTACGGACTGACTTTCCAGAATGGTTGCAAGGTTTTCCCACTATGTACTAAGTGTCAACCTGCAACCCCAAGACATATTATTGACTGTATTGACTCATCCATTGATGAGCTTTACTCTTCCCCAGCAGACACCATCAAAAATCTCAAGCTTTACAAGCTTGATACCTTAGTGTGATTGAGTGGAGATAAGAAAGAAGAAGAAGAAGAAGCATTACTGTAAAAAAATAGGTCAAGTTAGGGAATTAAAATAAAGTGACCATTATTAAGTGGATGCCTTTTCCTGTTTGTATGGCTGTTTTTTAATTATATGGTCTAAAAATTTAGAAAAGTTTTTAAAAAATGGCCAAACCGTGGCTATAGTGAACCAAAAGCTCTGTCCCATTGGGGTTCACTATAGAGGGGTTTTACTGTAGTAACTTGTAGTACAAGAGTGCAATAATATCTTCTTGTGGTAAATTCTAACAAAGCAATGTATTTGAAACATAAGATCTAAGTGTCAAGATGTTAGGACAGCTTGGAGATGGTAGAATAAGTTGTGTGTTGGGATTCAGCTGATTTATCCAATTGCGAAACTCCGCCTTTGCCGGTCCCAAGCCCGGATGAAAAAGGAGGAGGGGGAGCAGTAACAAGCTTGCTAAAAAACCTGGGCTCAGCTGATAGTATCCTGTAAAGGCTCCTAATCCAGGGATACAGGATGAGCAGCGTTTGTACTCCATGTTAGGAGCGGCTGCACATGGCGTCTGTTCCTCATGTCAGAGGCGGCCATTTCTTTTAGAGCTAAGTCGGCCTGCCACTGAGTAGCGCTCCCAGTCTAAATGACAAAGGCAGATGCATTCTACTTCACCCAGTCATGATGGTTGTCAAATCTCAAGCTTTACAAGCTTGATACTCTAATATGATTGAGTGGAGATAAGGAAGAAGATCTAATTACGATATCGCAACACCACTAGAGTTGGCTATTTTGGTTGGAAAAGCTTTTTCAATCTACCTCATTCTCTGACATTTTTTTTTCATGGATAATTTGTGGTTAAAATGTTGAGGCCACCATCATCACCGGTTTATCTCCAAGAGGTGATAACAGCAGCTTTGTTCCACCATCTCAGATTGGTGTAATCTGCTTGGATAACGGTTGTTGGAGACATTTGGTTTTGTTGTTTGGTGAGAGAAGGAAAGCTATTTATATCTTCTTTTAATATAAAGCAATCTATATACAGCAAATACAAGAAAGTAAGACCTAATCCAAATACAGTTAAACCTGTCTATAGCGCCTCCCTCTTGTGACTCACCAAAATAGGGTGCTATAGAGAGGAAGGTGCTATTTAGAGGGGGCGCTATAGACAGGTTTAACTGTAATTTAAAAGTGTGCAATGTTTCGGTAACAGTATTGTTACCCCTCATCAGACAAAAGATAAATGATTTTTTTTATTCTTTTGTTTGATGATGGTAATAATGCTGTTACCGAAACATCACACACTCATTAAATTATTTGGATTAGGTCTTATTTCCTTGTATCTATAATCTAAATTGAGATTTATCATATACAGCAAATGAAAACATTAAGATACGAATGTTTCTTTTACTCATCAATCAAACTTCTACTATCCTTACTTCTTTAATACAAAGAAGGCTTCTCCTCTACGTGGAGAGAAGCAGCCCAAGTAAGGGACTACCCTGTAGTACGGTGTCGTGAGCCCCGAGCCGCTACGGTAACCGTGAACAGGGAACTCTGAAATGTGGCTGAACAATGGGGCAATGGCACCTTTCCTTTCCATGGAGTGTACAAGACACCACCACCACAAAGAAGGCTTATTTAGGATTCTATTGAAATATTTTTTTATTTAAAGTGAAAACAAACATATGACACTCTGAAAAACCTAATACCTTTCTTTTTCAAGAAAAAATTCATCAGTTCCTCATGTCTGAGGCAGCCATTTCATATTGGAGTTTAGTCAGTGGCCTGCTACTCAGTAGTGCTCCCAGTCTTAATGACAAAAGCATTCTACTTCACCCAATCATTATGGATGTCAAATCTCTGAAATATATTTGATAACTCTTAAAGATATTTGATACACAGTGACCTTTATTGAAGACACATGAGATAACCAAGTGTCAACAAAATTACCTCTATCTCCTTAAAAAAAAAGGGATAACCAGTGACATCAAATACTTTCTATTTCCATGAATTTTGTTCATTAGGGTATGTAGTATTGGGGGGAAACCTATTTTTGTTAATGCTTATCTTGCCAATCTTGGAAGACTTAACTTACTAAGAAGAATCTTTTGTACTTAGGCCGGATGTTGTAATGTATGGTTTTACTATCATTCCAATTAGGGGATGTTTGGTTCTACAAGCAAGAATGGTAATGTTCAACCGACAGTACTGGTGTTCTACTTGTTCTTCTAGGGGTTTTCTAGTCTCCTCTCCCTATAGAGAAGGCAGGAAATTCTATGCAACCATTATTGATGAGAACAGCACATCAACAGAAAAATAGATTCCCTGCACAAAGCTACATACAGTTTAAGATCTAAGATTCCATAACAACCTATCACAAGTTTACTTCAACAGTTCTATGGCTGCCTACTTTATTTTGTGCATGTTAACTGAAAAAGAAATGCATTCAACATCTTGAAAATACATATACAGTTAAACCTGTGTATAGCGCCCCCTCTTGGGACTCGCCAAAATAGGGTGCTATAGAGAGGGGGTGACAGGTCACTTTTAATGTAAAATGTTTACATTTTAATGTTTAAAATCAGGCGCTATAGAGAGGAAGGTGCTATTTAGAGGGGGCGACAGGTTTAACTGTATATCTAATTTAAATAAACGTATTTCAATATTCACAGTAGAACAACCTCTTTCTCTCTAAAGGACAATACTTAGATGTAGAGCTAAAGTGTCATTTAGTGTCCTCTTATTAGAGAGTAGCTAAATAGTAAAAATGTGGTAATTTTAGCAATGAAATCTGTCTTTTGTAGAGATGTCTCTAGAGCAGTGATTCTCAACCAATGTGCCGCGGTAATTTTGTGTGCCGCGAAATTCTAAAAATGTGCCGCCGAATTTTAGTCATATGATTATGTTCACGTTTGTATTGGTTTTTCTTTTTTTCTTTTTCATTTTTTTACTTTTTAAAATAACGAAATTAGCAAATTGAATGTTAGAGATGTATATTACTTATATTTTGCATAGAAATATTGATACATAATTTGAATTTTCTTGCATTCAATTTAGCAAAAGTGTGCCGCGAAATTCTAAAATTGTGCCGCCAAATTTTCAAATCTTTAAAATAATGCCGCAACAAAAAAAAGGTTGAGAATCACTGCTCTAGAGTGATTGTCCTCTCATTGAGGTTCTACTGTAAGTTACTATATGCCTCCTGTGGGTGATCATATTCTATGTATGGATTGCATTATTTTCCTAAACCATCAACTATATTTCTTCAGTAGGTAAACACAAGGTAATAAGACCAAATCCAAATAAAAAAATAGTGTGTAATGTTTCAGTAACAACGCTGTTACAGAAACGTCACACACTATTTATTTATTTGGATTTGGTCTTATTACCTTGTGTTTACAATTCTATAATAGTAGAAATCTCTGATAAAAAGAACTAGCTCTCTGAATGCTACCATCCTCAACAAACAGATGGGGTTCTGTTTACCACTGTTGCCAAAACAGGTGTTTTCTTGTCTTGTATTATGTTGGAGGGCAAAGTTATTTGTGAATTTCTGACACCAAAGTTTTGTTAAGAAATCCAATTGGTGAAATAGCTTGGAGGGTTCACCACTAATTGTAGAAATCCGTCCTATATATAAAAAAGAAGTAGCACCAAATAATTCCATCACCTACCAACAGATGGGGCAGGTAGATATAACCAATGTTGTGAAACATCCGTTGAGCACCACCATCAGGTATAGAGGTGTGTGTCAGAGCCACAGATGCCTGCCACTACGGGAGGTCCACCACAGTGACCCTACGCTGCAGTCCTGGGGAGGACGGAGCTGGAAGGATCACCCTGCCTCAGATGTGCACCGATGGAACCTGTGACGGCTGCAACTTCCACTTCCTCTGGCTCACCCGGCATGCCTGCCGCCAGTGTAGCCCTACAGACTACCAGGTGGGTCTTGTATCCATTGGCTGTTACACTCTAGATACGGAGGAGGAGATATTGACAGAGAGAGAGAAGGAATAAAGTTTATATCTCGTACAATATTGATACATTTAAAATACAATATAACGCGGCTGATGATTGTAAAACGAAAATTGAAATTATACCGCGAATGTTTCTTTTATAAAAATCGAAATTTATTTTCAAAGAGAAATAGCGACATTTCTAACTTTGAGGATGAGGTATGGAAAGGTGAAACATGAAGAGTAATGGCGAACGGAAAAATAAAAAGTGTCCAGTGGCGGGAATCGAACCCACACCCTTCTGCTTACCGGGCAGGTGCCTTGTCCACTCGGCTACCCTGGACGTATTTTTTCCGTTCGTAACTAATACTTAAAGTAACATTTAAAATACAATATAACGCGGCTGATGATTGTAAAACGAAAATTGAAATTATACCGCGAATGTTTCTTTTATAAAAATCGAAATTTATTTTCAAAGAGAAATAGCGACATTTCTAACTTTAAGGATGAGGTATGGTATCCTCAAAGTTAGAAATGTCGCTATTTCTCTTTGAAAATAAATTTCGATTTTTATAAAAGAAACATTCGCGGTATAATTTCAATTTTCGTTTTAATATTGATACAGTAGAACTTCCATGAGAGGACACTCCCGCTAGAGAACACCTCTCTACAAAGGATAGTTTTCATTCGCTAAATTACCATTTTTACTACAGTTAAACCTGTCTATAGTGCCCCCCTCATGGGACTCACCAAAATAGGGTGCTATAGAGAGGGGGGTGCTATAGACAGGTCACTTTTTATGTAAATCGCATCGTACTACGTATTTAAAATTGGGCACTATAGAGAGGGATGCACTATTTAGAGGGGGCGCTATAGACAGGTTTAACTGTATTAAGCAACTCTCTGGTAAGAAGACACCTCTCCCTAACGGACACTTTAGCTCTGCAATTAGATGTCCTTTACAGGAAGGTAGTTCTACTGTACCAAAACTAGGTCCCATCTATCTGTCTCCAGTTGGGTGTTTCACAATTTGACAAAGCTGGTGTTGCACCAACCATAGTCCCAATGTTTTTTTTTGTTGGTGTTATAGCAAGGTGTTCAGCTATATTTTAGTTATATGACAAAAGACAAAATATTTTCTGGTGTGCCAAACTTTTTGGTGCAAAAATGAGTTAAGCCCTCAGATAATCTCTTTGGTCTACAGAAGGTGGCAAGACAATTTGCACAAGGTAATAAGACCAAATCCAAATAAATAAATAGTGTGTGACATTTCAGTAACAGCGTTGTTACCATCTTCAGACAAAAGTACTGAATGACAAACCATATTCAGTACCTTTGTCTGAAGATGGTAACAAAGCTGTTACCGAAACGTCACACACTATTTATTTATTTGGATTTGGTCTTATTACCTTGTGTTTATAATCTATAATCCAAATTGTGCCTTATCATTTACACACTATTTGTAGATGCCTATATGCATCTATTGGAATTTAGAACATTTTAATGCTTCACTGAAGAGCTAGGCAGGCACACAATAGAATGAATAGTTTTACCTGTGTGGCTATGGAGGGTGAAGGAGTCAAAATATTTTGTGTGATTTGACTCACAGTCAATATAATTTATTCTTATCCTTTTAAAGTTCTACACATTTTTGTTTTGAAGATAAGTGAGTGCTAATTAGATCATTAGGATTGTTCCGTCTGTTTCCTTCTGCTCCATGAGTACCTCCAGCAGCATGGTGTTGGCCTCTAGCAGTCGGTGCAGCAGGAGGCTGGGGGAACAGTCTGGCTCAGCCACAATGGTGGCCTGGCACTCTGTCTGGGTGGCCTCTTCCAGCTTCTTCAGGAGGGTGAACAACGGTTTCAAGAAGTGCTTGCGTTTCACCAGTTTTGCTGTACACTCTAATTGGTGGAGAGTCTTGAGTATACGAATGGTCTCGAGAAGATGGCCGAGTTGGAGCTCTGAGTCAACTCCATGATCCTCTTCTGTGAGTTCTTTCACGAGGTGATTGATCAGTGCAGAGCTGCGGATAATGGAAGTTAGAACTTCTGGTTCCACTTTGGAGAACTGGTCTTCCTGGAGCTCCACACTGAAATAAGGACAGTATCCTTTGCCGTAGTGCAGAGACTGGGTTTTACTGAAGAAGTCTAACTCCTGTCCTATCATCTGTAGAAGGGCCAGGTGTACTTGCCACTTGAAGTTGGGCGTGAAGTGAGTGTCCGGTGTAGCAGCATAGATGGACAGCTGCAGCAAGCTGTCTTCCAATGTGAAGTAGCAGCTGTTCCTTTCTAGTGTTGGAGTCTCACTGTCTGCAGGAGAGGAAGGCTGTTTTGCAAGTTTCTCACAAACCTCTTTAAGACATTCTTTCAGGATTTTGAATTGGGTCCATTCCCCTGGCCAGAAGGTTCTTGAAGCCTCTACCAACACGGGGGTGGGGTATTTGGGCTGCAGAAACTCTACCTGGGGTGGTAGAATGGGGAAGAAGGCTGGGTGGAAGTAGAGCCTCACCACCAAGTTGTTACTCAGCTCTGCCCGGAGTTTGAAGATGTTGTTGTCCTCCTCCACATCTACTTGAATGTCCGTAGAGTTCTGGTAGACTAGAAGGACCTCCCTCAATATAAATACCTCAGACTCCTCTATTGCATGAAACTTCTGTAGTTCTTTGAAGTCTTTCAGTTCGTCTTTCTGAAGACTCTCAGGTATTGTATTCCTGGCCTCCAACTCCCTGAATACACTGGCACCATCCAGCAAACTTTGGATGCCACTGCTAGGTTTGAAGTTATTTGTGAGGATCGTACTTCTGTAATGGTATTTTTCATTTTTGCTCTTGAAGACCAAGTCTAGCAGCTTCTCAAAATCATCCACTTCCCTTGTGAAGCCTATATTTCTAGCCCACTGACTGTTTCCTTTTATAACTTCAAGTTTGATAGAAAACCTACTCCATGTGATCTGTAGTTGAAGATTCTCGGCAGTTTCAAAGGAAAATAAATTCATTCTAAGCTGATCTTCTCTTACAAACAACATGGTTCTAAACTGACCTCCTTCTATCAGCTGGCAGGTGGTGAGGTAAAAGGGCCACCTGTCCTGCCCAAACCTTACCTCGCAATACGTCCTGAAGAGCTCCCTTGCCTTGTCAACAGCCATCTCCAATTGCAGGCCACCAGGAAATATCTTATCAGCATTGTAACTTTCGGTTTAGCTCCCTCTGGAGGATTGCTTTTTATCAAACTTCTTTTTATAATCTTTTTTATCTGCGTTCTTCTCTCACCCCTTTCTATTTTTTGTTTTTAAATAGATTCTCCAGATACATTACTGTGGAATCTTGTTATAACATCCTCTTTTATATCACCTACTATATGACAATTGGAAACTATTATGTATGATTCTTTTTTAAAACAATTTCTACTGCCCTTACTGTAATGGAAAAATTAATGGGATGACCTGACTTTTTAATAATTTAATTAAGCTAGGCCCTCCCATTAATTTTTCCATCGCATTACTGCGATGATGCGGTAAGAGGACACCTCTCCCTAAAGGACACTTTGACTCTGCTTTTAGGTGACCTTTACAGGGAGGTTTTACTATATTAGATATTTGTGCACACAGATGTTATACATTCTAATTGCTACAAGGAAGATAAAGTAAATCTTTATAGAATGAATCTTTATAGGAAATTCTTTATAGAATGAGGTTCAAACTAAAGAAGACAAAAGTCACAGCTTTCAATAGCAATACATCTAAAGAATGCAATGTTGGGGCATGGAGGTTGGATAGGTAAAATCCAGGATGAATGGAAGTGTTTTCTTCTTCTTCCTTATCTCCACTCAATCATATTAGGGTATCAAGTTGTGACCCTTGACAACCATCATGACTAAGTGAAGTAGAATGCGTCTGCCTTTGTCATTAAGACTGGGAGCACTACTCAGTGGCAGGCCGACTTAGCTTTAAAAGAAATGGCCACCTCTGACATGAGGAACAGACACCATGTGCAGCTGCTCCTAACATGGAGTACAAACACTGCTCATCCTGTATCCCTGGATTAGGAGCCCTTACAGGGTACTATCAGCCGGGCCAGCTGAACCCAGGTTTTTTAGTGAGCTTGTTACTGCTCCCCCTCCTCCTTTTTCATCTGGGCTTGGGACCGGTAGAGGCGGTTTTAAAATTACAAAATATTTCCTCACAATGAGTTTCTTTTTATTACAAAACGCTAGCTTTCAAGTGATAATCGCTCTTCAACGGACTTAATAAAACATCGACTATATCCCTCAAGAAATATTTACAAAAACATACGCGCGCAATGTGGATATTTACAACTGAAAATTTTTAAATTGATATGTAATTTAACAATGTTATGGAATATGTCTATTTACATTTTTAGGGCATCCAGAACCTATAAAATTGACCTATTGATTTCTTCTAAGATATCTAAGGTATTGTGATGGTAAATCTTCCTGTTTATGATCTCTGTTATATTCATTGGAAATGAGAGATTCTAAGAGTAACCATTGATATTTGTTCTTAATGTTTTTGTAGTGGCATTTCATGGAAGTGTTATAAATATGAATGGAAAAGGCAAAAAAGACTTCAAAGTCAGATCTGCAGAAGCAAAAGATGCTTTTTGTAGAAAAAAAGGACTTTAAAAAAAAAATATTTCAATATGGAAGAAATTTA
This sequence comes from Cordylochernes scorpioides, assembly GCA_030710605.1. Taxonomy (NCBI): domain Eukaryota; kingdom Metazoa; phylum Arthropoda; class Arachnida; order Pseudoscorpiones; family Chernetidae; genus Cordylochernes; species Cordylochernes scorpioides. Next base: position 12,837,929 of record CP092869.1, read on the forward strand.
TGCTTAAATGTATCAATATTGGTCACTTTTTCCGAATGGATGTGAAGCTTGTACAATGACCAAAGAACTGATTTAGAAAATGAACTATCTTTTTGACTTCTGGTTTGGTAAAAGATTCATTCAATGGTGGACAGTTAGACTGACAAATAAGGAAGTTTGGAGAACACAAGGTAATAATCTATAATCCAAATTGTGCCTTATCGAAGTTTGGAGAAATTTACTTTAGAAAATACCTTCTAAATAGAGTTTAAACAGGCAAATAATGGATTTATTAAGACATCCAGGAAATATTGCCATTTCAAGTGTTAGCAAATTACAGGATTTCCTCTTTTTTTTTTAGATTTCATTTAAAACCTTGTTGAGCAACTTGATTTGCGTTTAGCCCCTGAAACCAAAACTACCAATATATGGAGTAGGTTGTAGACAATGGCTGAAATAACTACCAAGCTTGGGTGTAGTTATCTAACCTAGTCCTAGCACATGTTGGGGAGAAGTCTGATCTACGTGGCACACTGTCCGACTTCAGAGCAGAATGTGACATTATACCAGATGACCCTTAGTGGGATTCTCTGATGTAAATAATATTTAATTTTCTCTATATTAACCCTTTTTCTTCTTCTTTCTTATCTCCACTCAATCATATTAAGGTATCAAGCTTGTAAAGCTTGACAACCATCATGACTGGGTGAAGTAGAATGCATCTGCCTTTGTCATTAAGACTGAGAGCACTACTCAGTGGCAGGCCGACTTAGCTCCAAAAGAAATGACCGCCTCTGACATGAGGAACAGACACCATGTGCAGCCACTCCTAACATGGAGTACAAACGCTGCTCATCCTGTATCCCTGGATTAGGAGTCCTTACAGGGTACTATCAGCCGGGCCAGCTGAACCCAGGTTTTTTAGTGAGCTTGTTACTGCTCCCCCTCCTCCTTTTTCATCCGGGCTTGGGACCGGCAAAGGCGGAGTTCATATATTAACCCTAAATATTCTTATATGAACAATTAATAAAAGTATATTCAATCCAACCTAGATTGGGTAGTTCTCAGGGTTTACTTTGATCCATTTGGATTATAGATTAGAAACATTCCTAGTACACATGGTGCAGGCCATGATAATCATTCTGGATAGTAGTAATTGACCGCTTTACTGTAAGTGCACCACATATTTACACATGTGAAATACAGTTCAACTTTTCACTTTCAAGTGTGCCAGAGCCCCTGTTTGGTAACTTACACTCGCTAGTGGGGTTGGATTTTTACAAGATTCTGAGGCCATTGGAGCAATTAAAAAAAAAAAAAAGAAATACAAGGTAATAAGACCAAATCCTTATAAATAAATAGTATTTAACATTTTGGTGAGCGTTGTTACCATCTTCAGACAAAATTCAGTTCTTTTTCTGATGACATTCAGTACTTTTGTCTGATGATAATGACATGTCACACTCTATTTATTTGTATTTGATCTTATTACCTTAATGTATAATCCAAATTGAGCTTGATCAACTAAACCACATGTTTATCATCTCATGGCCATCTCAAGCCATTGAAGATAGAAAATAACAACAAAATCTACCCTCACTTGCCCAAAATGTAGCTTGGCACCTACAGCTCCAGAACACATTTTGGCTTGCATTAGATGCACTAAACAGGACCTTTGGGAGAGGCCGCTGCTTATCATCAAACAGCTTAAGGAACATGGACTTATGAAATTTGTGTAAGAAGATAAGAAACAACAACAAAAAGATAAGAAGGCTGAGAACTTCAACATACAGATGGGACCATGTGTTATTGATTATTTTACTAAAGATAAGACTTCACAAAGGTGATGAAAGAAGCCACCAGGCATCTACCCCACTTGCCCAAAATGTAGCTTGGCACCTGCAGCTCCAGAACACATTTTGGCTTGCATTAGATGCACTAAACAGGACCTTTGGGAGAGGCTGCTGCTCATCATAAAACAGTTCGTGGAGCATGAACTCATGGAATTTGTGTAATCTTTACACAAGGGGATAAGAAACAACAACAACATGTTTATCATGGCCTGTAACCTATTGGAGGATATTAATAAAATCAGCTTCTTATCCGCCATAATTATAAGAGCCTATATATTGATGAGACAAAGGCGGGGATGTAATACTCAGAAGGTTTATTTGGTGCTTGGCTTGTGATCCAGGAAGGTCATGATGTTCGGGGTCTTGCCGGGCCGATTGTAGGAGGGGTTGGAGCTTTCTAAATCGCCGGGTTAAGATCCAAACAGGATGAAGTTTAATTTATTACATTACGGGCACCTTGTATTTAACACATAGCCATGAAACGGTGGTCAATGGTCAAATACAATTTATACCTGTCATCTCTGTGGTGTTGTTTCTCTGATAAAATTAATTAAATAAAAATTAAAGAAAAATAATTTTTTAATGGTCACATGTACTATCAGTAGGCTACTTGTTGACACACAACAATATGGAATAATCTCTCTCAATATAAAAGCCAACGTATGTATGTGTGTTTACTTGTCCTTTCTATACATTTCCTCAATATTTAACCAATCTGGCTGACAACAGGACATAGAGCTAAGTTTTTGTCCCATTTTCAACCAGACTATATTGATAAAGTTGGCAAAAGTTACAATTACGGGTTATCACACAAAAATGTAATTTACTAGGGCCTAAAGTAAGAGTAAATTAACACACAGAAAACTGTACAGTCAAGAGTACAACAACTACAATAAAAGGGAGGTAAATAGAAACTCTCGATTTGTTATATATATATAAAAAAAAAAAAACAGTTTTATCTTTTGATAAGGCACAATTTGGATTATAGATTATAAACACAAGGTAATAAAACCTAATCCAAATAAATAAATAGTGTGTGACGTTTCGGTAACAGTGTTGTTACCATCTTCAGACAAAAGGAAGGTAAATAGAATGGGGGATAACAATGCTGTTACCAAAACATCACACACTATTTATTTATTTGGATTTGGTCTTATCACCTTGTGTTCAGTACTTATCTTTTATTGTAGCGTTGGTAGGGATTGGAACGGGGTCACAACCAATCTGGCTGAAATTTTAACAGGACATAGAGCTAAGTTTTTGTCCCATTTTCAACCAGACTAAATTGATAAAGTACAATTTTGGATTATCTATATAAGAAAATAAACCCTAATCCAAATAAATTAATAGTGTGTGACATTTCCGCAACAGTGTTGTTACCATCATCAGACAAAAGAATAAATGGCCAGACTAAATTAAAATTAACCAAGTACTAGACTAATTTATTCATTTTCTGGGGGTTGAGTGGAAGGGTGATCTAAACAGTTGATATTTGACCGCTACAACCCTTGTTTGATTCCTGCATTGGGCACTTTTTTCTGATTAAAAAAAAAAAATGCTACTATGGCCCCCGATTCTTGAAAAAGTCCAACCCCATCAGTGAGTGCAAGTAACCAAACGGGGCTCTGGCATATTTGTAAGTGCAAAGTCGAACTGCTTTTCACATGTGTAGACATGTGGTACACTTACAGTAAAAGCAGTCGCCAACTACCCACCATGATTATCATGTCCTGTAACACGTGTACTTGGGATAAGAAAAAAAAATCTATATTTTTTTTCTGTCATAAAATGATGATAATATTATTGATTGTTCTTTTGATGGGCCAGAAACAGGATCCTTTTGCAGCTCAGTGTTAAAAATAGTTGATGGAACTTGCATATATGGGAAAGGTGCAATCAACAATAATTTGGACACGTTACCAATTATTCAAGACTTCTAGGCAGAGAGAGAAGAGAGCTGTAGGGAAGGTAGGAGTAGTTTGTTAGCTTTGTTCCTTATCTTAGCTAGGTGGTAATTCTACTGTTTTGACAACTGCTATCTACTCTTATCTGCCTTTCCACTTTTGTAAGATATCTTATAAAGCTCTCTTATTTTTACATTCCGACTTTAAACAAATTTCAAAGCTTCCTCCTTCTCTTCTCAGCAAATCATCTTGGTCTCCTTGTATAATGTCGGTGTTGAGAACTTCTGTATTATCCTTCTTCTTTCTTATCTCCACTCATTCAAATGAGGGTAATTTGACAACCATCATGGCTGGGTGAAGTAGAATGCCTTTGTCATTAAGACTGGGAGAACTACTCAGTGGCAGGCCACTGACTTTGCTCCAAAAGAAATGACCGCCTCTGACATGAGGAACAGACGCCATGTGCAGCCGCTCCTAACATGGAGTACAAATGCTGCTCATCCTGTATCCCTAATTAGGAGCCCTTACAGGGTACTATCAGCCGGGCCAGCTGAGCCCAGGTATTTTAGTGAGCTTGTTACTGCTTCCCCTCCTCCTTTTTCATTCGGGCTTGAGACCGGCAAAGGTGGAGTTAGTATTATCCTGAAGTGTGTGTGTGTGTGTGTGTGTGTGTGTCATGAACTGAGTTTGCTCTTTTATAACGCACAGAGGTATCAAGTTGAAAACAATCAGGTCTCCATGAATAAGTTTTGAAAATTCAAAATTATTATAGGTCCTTATGATTCTTTTAAAAATTAAACAATTTCTACTGTCCTTTCTGAAATGGAAAAATGAATGGGAGGGCCTGGCTCATCAGTGGTGAACCCTCCCAGCGGTTTCGCCAGGGATAAGTTTCTCAAAATAATTTATAATTTACAAATGTCTAGCTTTCGGACACGATAGCCCTTCTACAGGAGAAAGAGTATGTACTGTGTTAAACATGATAAGGCACAATTTGGATTATTCTATATACAGTTACGAGCGTCATGCGTTCTTCATCTCTGTCACCGTTTGCTTTTTTTTTTGGAATGGCGCTCTCCTATTGGTTCGCTACAATGGCACCGCCACTGCGCGAGACACTTTGCCCCCCCCCCCCCCCCCCCCCCCCCCCACTCACTTTTTGTTTTTGTAACTATTGTGTTGGAGCGGGTCGCTCCTTAAATAAATGCATATATTAGTTAATAACTAAATGGAATCCTCTCTTTCTTTTTCCCAGTAAGAGACGCCTACGGAAGCCAATAGTACATAGACAGATAAAGCACATAGGCTATAGTTATTAATTAATATATGCATTTATTTAAGGCGCCAATTTATAATTGTAACAAATAGTATTTGAAAAAAAAACATTCAATCGGGTAAAACACGGGCGTTAATGATCCAACAGGTCCACGTGTCTAAATTAAAACACGGGCGTTGCCCAGGTCATTCGGCTAGTAGATTATAAACACAAGGTAATAAGACTAAATCCAAATAAATAAATAGTGTGACGTTTTGGTACAGCGTTGTTACCGAAACGTCACACTATTTATTTATTTGGATTTGGTGTTATTACCTTGTGTTTACTGTGTCAATCAGTATTTAGTCATTGAAACCTCCCATAAGAGACCATAGCCTGTAAACATGGTTAAACCAGGGTTCTCCTGGAGGTAATCTCTCATTAGAGACTCAGTTGTAAGATGGCCTGGATGTGACTGGCAGGTTGTACGCGGGGAATGTATCCACGGACGCCAGGACCTCCACTATCTGCCCCAGAGTGGTGCAGGCTGCCTGCCACCCCCCAGAGGCCCCCCACACAGCTCTCAGGCCTGCTCAGCCCTGCCCCGCGACCTGCAGCTTCTCATTGCCCTCTCAGTAGCCCTTGGAGTGCTGCTCATGGCCCTGCTGCTCTACTTCTGGAAGAAAAACAGAAAGTGGGTTGTCTCACTTGTTTACCTCCCTTGTCTACTTCAGTGTGAAAGCTGAATGTGGTGCATTTACAGTAAAAGCAGTCGCCTACTTCTACCCACCATGATTATCAAGGCCTGTACCACGTGTACTAGGGATAAGCAAAAAAAAATTACCTCTCTGTAAAGGACACCTTGTTTACAGAACCAACATATTCTTTATGGACAGATGTTCTCTTACCAGAGAGTTGCTAATTAATTAAAACAAATATTTTTCTGATGAAAACTGTCTTTAAGAAGATTGTCATATCATGGAGTATGTTCTACTGTACTTGAAAAGTTGCCAACACTCTTAAAGTCAAATGTTGAATTATAACACTGTAAAATTAAATCAATAGACTGATTGTGGGATTTAAAAAAAAAATTGGTGATGATTGTTGGTTGAATTAAAGATAGCAATTTGATAGAGAAATGGTTAGGACTTTTGAAAAAAAAAAATAGTTGAATTATAGTAAGAGTTGAATTAAAGAGTTTAAACTCTATTTAGAAATACAAGAAAATAAGACCTAATCCAAATAAATTAATAGTGTGTTAGGTCTTATTTTCTTGTATCTATAATCCAAATTGTGTTTTATCATCTATTTAGAAATGAAGTGAGAGAAATGACAAATTCATATGTTGAGTTGAGTTGTGGTGTGACAGGCTGGAGTACAAATACATGAAGCTGGTGGAGTCCAGCCACGGTGGCAAGGAAGGAGAGCTACCCGCCGCAGAGAGCTGCGCCATCGACGACGAAGAAGAGGAAAACTACGATGCTGTGAACTTCAAGGACTCCAAAGGTATCTTGGGGAAGTTCCGGACCATCCGAGTGGCTGGCGGAGACACCAAGTACGAGACGATCCACCTCACCAAGCAAGAGAGCATGACTTAAGTCATTGCTATAAACAACGGGAGTGCCTTGCTCTGGAACCCGCCTGCAGCTCATTTACTTCCTTCCTTCATGTTTCTGTGTATATCTGTGATCCCCGCTAGTGTTGCTGCTTGAACACATGATTCTAGTCACCAAATTATATCACCCCCCCCCCCCCCTTCCCTTGTGTGTCTCTCTGCACCCTTGTTGTACAAATATATATTACATGGCTTCAAGTGTACTTTATTTAAAATGATGATGATGGATATGAGATCTAAATATAATAAAAAAAATTTATCTTTGAAAAGAAAAAATGGCTTTTTTTTTGTTAGAAAGCATTAACTTTCATTTATTCTGCCCAAAATATATATTGTTGTTTCTTATCCCCATGTGTAAAAATTATACAAATTCCATGAGTTCATGCTCCTCGAGCTGTTTTATGATAAGCAGTGGCCTCTCCCAAAGGTCCTTACTCCACATAGAGTGTATCTATCCTGAACTCAGTCACCAAAAACTGAAGGAAGACATTTTTGTTGGCCCTCAGATGTGGCAGTTTATAAATGACTCCAATTTTAAAAGATCCACCACAGGAGTTTCCTACTGCAAGTTGTAACACATCCTCAGGCTATATATATATACAGAATTTAAAACTTTTTGACCCATTCATATATTTTTAAATAAATAAATAGTGTGTGACATTTCGGTAACAGCGTTGTTACCATCTTCAGACAAAAGTACTGAATAAAAAATTTTACCACAGCATGTTTTAATTAGTTACTGTTTTCAAGTGTGTGAACAAGATAGAAGATATTATAAAAATATAATAATATTCTGTGTTTCTCTCAGAAAACTATCTTCTTCTTATCTGCTATCTTGTTTACATACTTGATAACAGTAACTATTTAAAACATGCTGTGGTAAAATTTCTCATTCAGTACACACTTTTGCCTGAAGATGGTAACAACGCTGAAACATCACACACTATTTATTTATTTGGATTTGGTCTTATTAACTTAAGTTTATAATTTATAATCCAAATTGTGCTTTATCATTTTAAATGAATAATTTTCCAATCTTACTGCAATGATAAAATAATGGGAGGGCCCACTAGTTCTTTTACAACAGATTCAACTGAGTTTAGATGAACCGGTGCCGTTAGTTGTGACATTCATTACTCCAAGCTTTTCTCATCTTTACTCACTACAGTTAGAGTGTCAATAATTTGATTGTTATTTGGTGTGTGTGCCGTTCCATATAACACATTTTGGTGTTACATTTCTTCCTTTTTTTGCTTATCCCTAGTACAAGTGGTACAGGCCATTATAATCATGGTGGGTAGAAGTAGGTGACTGCTTTTACTGTAAGTGTATCATATGTCTACACATGTGAAAAGAAGTTCAACTTTGTACTTACAAATGTGCCAGAGCCCCGTTTGGTTATTTGTTTACCCCCTTTGATGTTCTCTTTTTCTTCTTATTTCTTATCTCCACTCAATCATATTAGCGTATCAGGCTTGTAAAGCTTGAGACTTGACAACCATCATGACTGGGTGAAATAGAATGTGTCTGCCTTTGTCATTAAGAATCGGAGCACTACTCAGTGACAGGCCGACTTAGCTCCAAAAGAAATGGCCGCCTCTGACATGAGGAACAGACGCCATGTGCAACCACTCCTAACATGGAATACAAACGCTGCTCATCCTGTATCCCTGGATTAGGAGTCCTTACAGGGTACTATCAGCTGGGCCAGCTGAACCCAGGTTTTTAGCGAGCTTGTTACTGCTCCCCCTCCTTTTTTTTTCATCCGGACTTGGGACTGGGAAAGGTGGAGTTCTTTGATGTTCTGAGGAGCAGAAGTGACATCAGAAGTTGCTCGACATAGACCTCTGCATGGTGGCTTACTTCAGACAATGGTGCAAAAGTTATGGGCAGATGGAAGTACTGCAAAGAAGTGGTTGACTCAATGCAGGCGATGGCTTCTAACGCCCAGTGATGCAATGTCTTGGTTCGGTCAGGTAGACAAAGTGGAGGTGTAATGATATCCACAGGTAGAAGACACCAGCCCGAAGTGTTGATCCTTCCGAAGCAAGCAGGAAAATGGAGTGATCCTCGATAAAAGCAGTGAGCAGGCGACCTTCACCCTATAGTGAGTATCCTGACAGCTGAAATCCCAACAACCCAAAATCCGACAGACCAAAATCTTGACAGGGTCAAAACCCTTGCTCACATGCGACACCTCTCCTTGCTATGTACTAAGTGCAATTCTCAACCTGCAACCCCAAATCACATTATTGACTGTATTGACTCATCCATTGATGAGCTCTACTCTTCCCCAGCAGACACCATCAACAAGCTCTACAAGCTTGATACCTTAATATGATTGAGTGGAGATAAGAAAGAAGACCTCTCCTTGGATGCTGTATAAGATTTAAAAATCCAAGCAGGAAAACATGCTTCACATCTCTCCCAGATGGTGATAGGTTTACTAAAAATCCAAGGAATACTCTCATGCAGAGACTTGATGCTTACATTGTCCCCATTCCATTAAATTCAAACAAGATGCACATCTGCAAGTGACCAAATCTGATCCTAGTTTTACCAGCAGCGATCTGAAGACAACCTTAAATAAAATGAGTGTTTCGTTGAGCCCAGGAATAGCATTACTGCCATTTTGTGAAACTCTACCAATTTTGAACAACTTTGTTTTAAACAAGTCATTGGAAAGAAGATCTTGTACAACTCATTCCACAACACCAGAGCTCGCAATAGCTAATCATCCCATAAAATGATAACTTTATGACTTTTGATAAATTTTTAGAAAGACTTATCTTGGTTTCCATGGTGACTGAAAGGCTTGGCCAGTTTACTACCCTCCACCCATAGCAGAGCTGACTGCTACAGGGCGTGTCCCCAGATGGCAGAAACAACCTTCAGATATGAAGGCCAGCGCGAAACAAGAAGAATAACTGACGAATAAGCAGTCACGGACAAACAGTAGCATTGTTAGAAAGAGGAGAAAGACCTCTTTAAAAATCCTGACTTCAACTGACTCGGTTGATGGACCTCAGAAAGGGTTCCTCGCCAGGGATACAGAGGAGCTATGTCTGTACTCATGTTAGAGTCAGCAGAAAAAGCTTCCATGTTAGGAACAGTCTCAAATTACAGGGCAAAGTCAGACTTTCACCAAAGTGTGCCTGGATCATGTTGTCATGATCAACGAAAGTTGCACTCCTACACCCCATTCCATGAGATCAGCTAGAGGAGGATGAACTCACGGAATTCCTGTAATCTTTACACAAGGGAATAAGAAACAACAATTTGGCTTCAGTCCAACTTGCTCAACCACATTGCCACTCCTAAACCTTAAGGAAGAAATTTCAAAATCTTTAGACAACACAAATATAAACTTTTTTATGCTTATGATTCTTTTCAAATAAATCAATTTTCTACTGCTTTCTTACTGCAAATGATAAAAATAATGGTAGAGCTTGGCTCATCAGTGGTGAACCCTCCAAGCCATTTCCTGTTGATATACGACTGTTTATTCATCGGAGTAATTCTGTTTGTTTCACAGCTGGCCTTCATATCTGAAGGTCATTCCCCTATCCACCACTGTAATATAGCATTTTTCTTTTACACTGATACTGAAGTTAAACTCTTGGAAAGGGTATTTTAAATAAGCTCTGAACTTAAGCTTTGAGGACAGTAGAAATACATTGTAGTAAGGAGTGTAGAAATTTTATTTATTTAAAAAGAAACATATGTGTCAAAAATATTTTAAATTTATTACAACAGATAGCGTGTTAATGCATTATATAAACATTTATTGTTTGTATCATTTTTAGTGGTATCAAAGTTTTTGCTTATCCCTAGTACACGTGGTACAGGCCATGATAATCATGGTGGGGAGAAGTTGGCAACTGCTTTTACTATAAGTGCACCACATGTATACACATGTGAAAAGCAGTTCGACATTGCACTTACAAATGTGCCAGAGCCCTGTTTGGTTACTTGCACTCGCTGGTGGGGATGGACTTTTGCAAGAATCGGGGGCCATTGGAGCATTTTTTATTTTAATCATAAAAAAGTGCCCAATGCAGGAATTGAACCCGGGTCGTAGCGGTCCAAAACTAACGGTTTAGACCATCCTTCCACCGACCCCCGGTATGAAAGTTTCTATGAATGAAGGTGTTGTACATAAGAATGTGGATTGAGGTTGTCCCTAAGGATCTTTACTTGGATCTTTCCTATGGGACATATCCTTCAATGACTTACTTATCCTGTTGTCTTTACACAAATTCCATGAGTCCATACTTTTTGAGCTATTTGATGATAAGCAGTGGCCTCTCCCAAAGGTCCTGTTTAGTGCATCTAATGCAAGCCAAAATGTGTTGTGATCTCATGTAGTGGGTAGGGGTGCAGCTTTCGTTGATCATGGCACCATGATCCAAGCATACTTTGGTGAAAGTCTGACTTTGCCTGTAATTTGAGGCCGTTCCTAACATGGAAGTCTTTGCTGCCAACTCTAACATGAGTACAGATGCAACTCCTCTGAATCCCTGGAGTGGGAACCTTGCTGAGGTCTATCAACCGGGTCAGTTGAACTCAGGATTTTAAAGAGGTCTTTCTCCTCTTCTAACAATACTGCTGTTGGTCCATGACTGCTTATTTGTCAGAGTTATTCTGCTTGTTTCACAGCTGGCCTTCATATCTGAAGGTCATTCTCCTATCCGCCACCAGGGGGGTGCCCTGTAGCAGTCAGCTCTGTCGAGGGTTTACTTATCCTAAAAACTGTATATATGCTTCATATTCTATAAGCCTACGCCAATGATTTATTGCCATTATTGGGCGGCCCCAAATACAAGCAACTTCATTCTTTCTTATCTTCCACCAATCATAGGGTATTAAGCTTGTTGATGGTGTCTGTTTGACAACCATCATGACTCGGTGAAGTAGAATGTGTCTGCCTTTGTCATTAAGACTGGGAACACTACTGTGGCAGGCCGACTTAGCTCCAAAAGAAATGGACGCCTCTGACATGAGGAACAGACGCCATGTGAAGCCGCTCCTAACATGGAGTACAAACGCTGCTCATCCTGTATCCCTGTAGCCCTTACAGGGTACTATCAGCTGAGCCCAGGTTTTTTAGCCAGCTTGTTTACAGGAGAGTATATCTAATTAATTTCACAATGGTGAAAGAAAACTCCCTTGAACTAAATGTTGACAAAAACAAGCTAGCACTAACTTTGGCTTAGGATTTAAGGCCATGAGAGCATTTATAAACCTAAGTAGTCTTTCCTTGTATTCAATATGCCAGTCCATTTTGATTCCCCTATATACACAGTGTGGCAAATAATTTTTAAGAATGGGTTTGTAAAATAATACATAAACAAGTTAATTCAATTTCTACTATTTTTTTATTCAAAATAATTCCCTCCGGATTCAATACATATGTTACAACGATTTAATAAGGAATTAAATGCCTCTTGTAGGCCACTTTGAGGAATCGCCTCCAAAGTGCTCGTCGCAGCTCTCTGGATGGTCGGGATATCATAAAAAAACAACCTTTTAACTTCAATTTTATTTTTGGGAATAAATAAAAGTCACATGGTGCTAAGTCAGGCGAGTACGGAGGATGATTCAACACACAGACGTTATTTTTGGCCAAAAAGCGACGAACAATGAGTGAGGAGTGACTCGGTGCATTATCATGCAGCAAACACCAACTGTCTTCATCGCGATATTCTGGACGAATGCGACGAATTCTGGCAATCAAACGTTTCCGAACGTTTAAATAATACTCTCCAGTAATGGTTTGTCCAGCGGGAACAAAATCTTTGTGGATAATACCTCTACTATCAAAAAAGGTAATTAGCATTGTTTTGATTTTTGATGGCACTTTTCGCATTTTTTTTGGCTTGTGGAGAGTTTTTTGACTTCAATTCGGCACTTTGGCGCTTTGTCTTTGGGTCATACTTAGAGCACCATGTTTCATCACCCGTAACAATTGATTTCAGGAAGTTTGAATCATTTTCATAGGCAGAAATGATGTCCCTGCAATGTGTAATTCTCAATGATTTCTGCTTGCCCGTTAAAGTGTGTGGAACAAATTTAGCACAGACTTTAGTTTTACCTAAATCTTCATGCAGAATGGTTCGAATCGTTTCTTTGTTGATGTGTAAAACCTCTGCCATCATTCTCAGGGATGCACTGCGATTGTTTGCAACAAATTCTCGCACTTTTTCTATACTTTCTGGTGTCTTTGAAGAACTTGGTCGTCCAGTATGCTTATCATCTTCTAGCGTATTTCTTCCATCCGAAAAACGTTTGTGCCAAATGAAAACATTTGATTTACTCAAACATAACGTACCATAAACTTGCTTCATCAAAATATATGTTTCCGATGCACTTCTACCAAGTTTTGCATTAAATTTAATGACCGCTCTCTGTTCCATCTCAGAATTCCGACGAACAAAAATTTTTATTTTTCAAAAATCGCCTGCATGGTTTTAAAGAGTTAACCAAAATGGCTGAAACAAAGCCACGCGCTAGATAAGGCTTCGAATATATATACGCATGCGCAATTTCATAAAATTATTTGCCACACTGTGTATATATATATGTCATAATATATACTCTTCCTGGAATAATAAAACAAACCTACAGTCGACCCAGAGAGAGATGGGCAGCTAAAGGGTGTCACTTTAGACATCAGCGACATTCCAAGGGGCTCCTGGGGTCCGTCACTTAACACCTCGGGACTTTGGAGACAGTTGGTGATCGTGTGCGATACGAACGGCTGGCCGCCTGGCGGTGCCGGGTCCGTCACTCTCCATCTCTCTCTGGTTGCCTGGGTCCTTTCTCTTCCAACTTGTGGTGCGATTATTTCTCTTTCCCCACATTATTATTATATTGTCACATAAAAAGTCGACAAGATCTTATCGCATATATACTTCTTAAAATTTTATCTTTTAAAAGAAACAAACACATTTTTTCATTAGAAAACATAACTTTTTATTTATTCTGTCCAAAAATAGATTGGCTTTTATATTAATTATATTACAGGTTGTACCTGCTCATATTTATATACACTCTTGTTATGTATTTATTTCACACCTTGACTAGACCATCTTGGTGGTATTGGGAATGTTCGGGGGAAAAAATTCGCTGTATTATGATTAAAAAAATAATAATAATACAATAGAACCTCCCTTTAGCGGACACCTCTCCACAAAGGACAGTTTTCATTGTCAAAATTACCATTTTTACTATTTAGTAACTCTCCAGTTAGAGGACACCTCTCTCTAAAGGACACTTTGGCTTTGCAATTAGGTGTTGTCCTTTACAGGGTGGTTCTACTGTACTTGATTAAAATAACAATTAAAATAAAGATCTTAATTCTCAATTTCTTTAAAAAAAAAAAAGCATTATCCAAATGCTGAATTAAAAAAAAATAACAATCAATAACTATATCTTAAAAAAAAAAGAGAAAAAAGAGAAAGAAATCAAAAACTATAAAAGAATTATTCACAACAGCATGGCTGGTTTCAACTGGCACATATACAAATTAAGTAGAGAATCAAATTATGCAAATAAAATATATATATAAATTTGCATAGTGTTTTAAAAAAGAAAAAGGTAGAAAAAGATTAAAACTTCAATGATTTACGAGAGGGATATAGAAATAAGTTGATCACCAACAAAGATTTTACCAAAGAGAAAAATGATTTGAAAAAAAAAAAAATTCTGGGATAGGTTAATTCCAGTCATCATCATCATCGTCTTCGTCATTTTCGGAAGCAGATTCTGAAGCGGCACGTGGAGGGGGAATGAGAGACATCATCCTGTCTATGGGGGTGGATGCTGCGGTATAGTCCCCGCTGGTCTTGCCTGGACACAACATTGGTGGGTTCAGAGATACTGACTAAAATATGGTGATACAGTAGTACAACCTCCATGAGAGGACACCTCTCTACAAAGGACAGTTTCCATCACCAATACAGTAGAACAACCTCCATGAGAGGACACCACTCTACAAAGGACAGTTTCCATCACCAATACAGTAGAACAACCTCCATGAGAGGACACCTGTCTACAAAGGACAGTTTCCATCACCAATACAGTAGAACAACCTCCATGAGAGGACACCTCTCTACAAAGGACAGTTTCCCTCACCAATACAGTAGAACCTCCATGAGAGGACACCACTCTACAAAGGACAGTTTCCATCACCAATACAGTAGAACCTCCATGAGAGGACAACTCTCTACAAAGGACAGTTTCCATCAACAATACAGTAGAACCTCCATGAGAGGACACCTCTCTACAAAGGACAGTTTCCATCACCAATACAGTAGAACAACCTCCATGAGAGGACACCTCTCTACAAAGGACAGTTTCCATCACCAATACAGTAGAACCTCCATGAGAGGACACCTCTCTACAAAGGACAGTTTCCATCACCAATACAGTAGAACCTCCATGAGAGGACACCACTCTACAAAGGACAGTTTCCATCACCAATACAGTAGAACAACCTCCATGAGAGGACACCACTCTACAAAGGACAGTTTCCATCACCAATACAGTAGAACCTCCATGAGAGGACACCTCTCTACAAAGGACAGTTTCCATCACCAATACAGTAGAACCTCCATGAGAGGACACCACTCTACAAAGGACAGTTTCCATCACCAATACAGTAGAACAACCTCCATGAGAGGACACCACTCTACAAAGGACAGTTTCCATCACCAATACAGTAGAACAACCTCCATGAGAGGACACCACTCTACAAAGGACAGTTTCCATCACCAATACAGTAGAACAACCTCCATGAGAGGACACCACTCTACAAAGGACAGTTTCCATCACCAATACAGTAGAACAACCTCCATGAGAGGACACCACTCTACAAAGGACAGTTTCCATCACCAATACAGTAGAACAACCTCCATGAGAGGACACCACTCTACAAAGGACAGTTTCCATCACCAATACAGTAGAACCTCCATGAGAGGACACCTCTCTACAAAGGACAGTTTCCATCACCAATACAGTAGAACCTCCATGAGAGGACACCACTCTACAAAGGACAGTTTCCATCACCAATACAGTAGAACAACCTCCATGAGAGGACACCACTCTACAAAGGACAGTTTCCATCACCAATACAGTAGAACCTCCATGAGAGGACACCTCTCTACAAAGGACAGTTTCCATCACCAATACAGTAGAACCTCCATGAGAGGACACCACTCTACAAAGGACAGTTTCCATCACCAATACAGTAGAACAACCTCCATGAGAGGACACCACTCTACAAAGGACAGTTTCCATCACCAATACAGTAGAACCTCCATGAGAGGACACCACTCTACAAAGGACAGTTTCCATCACCAATACAGTAGAACAACCTCCATGAGAGGACACCACTCTACAAAGGACAGTTTCCATCACCAATACAGTAGAACCTCCATGAGAGGACACCACTCTACAAAGGACAGTTTCCATCACCAATACAGTAGAACCTCCATGAGAGGACACCACTCTACAAAGGACAGTTTCCATCACCAATACAGTAGAACCTCCATGAGAGGACACCACTCTACAAAGGACAGTTTCCATCACCAATACAGTAGAACCTCCATGAGAGGACACCTCTCTACAAAGGACAGTTTCCATCACCAATACAGTAGAACCTCCATGAGAGGACACCACTCTACAAAGGACAGTTTCCATCACCAATACAGTAGAACCTCCATGAGAGGACACCTCTCTACAAAGGACAGTTTCCATCACCAATACAGTAGAACCTCCATGAGAGGACACCACTCTACAAAGGACAGTTTCCATCACCAATACAGTAGAACCTCCATGAGAGGACACCACTCTACAAAGGACAGTTTCCATCACCAATACAGTAGAACAACCTCCATGAGAGGACACCACTCTACAAAGGACAGTTTCCATCACCAATACAGTAGAACAACCTCCATGAGAGGACACCACTCTACAAAGGACAGTTTCCATCACCAATACAGTAGAACCTCCATGAGAGGACACCACTCTACAAAGGACAGTTTCCATCACCAATACAGTAGAACCTCCATGAGAGGACACCACTCTACAAAGGACAGTTTCCATCACCAATACAGTAGAACCTCCATGAGAGGACACCACTCTACAAAGGACAGTTTCCATCACCAATACAGTAGAACCTCCATGAGAGGACACCACTCTACAAAGGACAGTTTCCATCACCAATACAGTAGAACAACCTCCATGAGAGGACACCACTCTACAAAGGACAGTTTCCATCACCAATACAGTAGAACAACCTCCATGAGAGGACACCACTCTACAAAGGACAGTTTCCATCACCAATACAGTAGAACCTCCATGAGAGGACACCACTCTACAAAGGACAGTTTCCATCACCAATACAGTAGAACCTCCATGAGAGGACACCTCTCTACAAAGGACAGTTTCCATCACCAATACAGTAGAACAACCTCCATGAGAGGACACCTCTCTACAAAGGACAGTTTCCATCACCAATACAGTAGAACAACCTCCATGAGAGGACACCTCTCTACAAAGGACAGTTTCCATCACCAATACAGTAGAACAACCTCCATGAGAGGACACCTCTCTACAAAGGACAGTTTCCATCACCAATACAGTAGAACAACCTCCATGAGAGGACACCACTCTACAAAGGACAGTTTCCATCACCAATACAGTAGAACCTCCATGAGAGGACACCACTCTACAAAGGACAGTTTCCATCACCAATACAGTAGAACAACCTCCATGAGAGGACACCACTCTACAAAGGACAGTTTCCATCACCAATACAGTAGAACAACCTCCATGAGAGGACACCACTCTACAAAGGACAGTTTCCATCACCAATACAGTAGAACCTCCATGAGAGGACACCTCTCTACAAAGGACAGTTTCCATCACCAATACAGTAGAACAACCTCCATGAGAGGACACCACTCTACAAAGGACAGTTTCCATCACCAATACAGTAGAACAACCTCCATGAGAGGACACCACTCTACAAAGGACAGTTTCCATCACCAATACAGTAGAACCTCCATGAGAGGACACCACTCTACAAAGGACAGTTTCCATCACCAATACAGTAGAACCTCCATGAGAGGACACCACTCTACAAAGGACAGTTTCCATCACCAATACAGTAGAACCTCCATGAGAGGACACCACTCTACAAAGGACAGTTTCCATCACCAATACAGTAGAACCTCCATGAGAGGACACCACTCTACAAAGGACAGTTTCCATCACCAATACAGTAGAACCTCCATGAGAGGACACCACTCTACAAAGGACAGTTTCCATCACCAATACAGTAGAACCTCCATGAGAGGACACCACTCTACAAAGGACATTTTCCATCACCAATACAGTAGAACCTCCATGAGAGGACACCACTCTACAAAGGACATTTTCCATCACCAATACAGTAGAACAACCTCCATGAGAGGACACCACTCTATAAAGGACAGTTTCCATCACCAATACAGTAGAACCTCCATGAGAGGACACCACTCTACAAAGGGCAGTTTCCATCACCAATACAGTAGAACCTCCATGAGAGGACACCTCTCTACAAAGGACAGTTTCCATCACCAATACAGTAGAACCTCCATGAGAGGACACCTCTCTACAAAGGACAGTTTCCATCACCAATACAGTAGAACCTCCATGAGAGGACACCTCTCTACAAAGGACAGTTTCCATCACCAATACAGTAGAACCTCCATGAGAGGACACCTCTCTACAAAGGACAGTTTCCATCACCAATACAGTAGAACCTCCATGAGAGGACACCTCTCTACAAAGGACAGTTTCCATCACCAATACAGTAGAACAACCTCCATGAGAGGACACCTCTCTACAAAGGACAGTTTCCATCACCAATACAGTAGAACAACCTCCATGAGAGGACACCTCTCTACAAAGGACAGTTTCCATCACCAATACAGTAGAACCTCCATGAGAGGACACCACTCTACAAAGGACAGTTTCCATCACCAATACAGTAGAACAACCTCCATGAGAGGACACCACTCTACAAAGGACAGTTTCCATCACCAATACAGTAGAACAACCTCCATGAGAGGACACCACTCTACAAAGGACAGTTTCCATCACCAATACAGTAGAACAACCTCCATGAGAGGACACCACTCTACAAAGGACAGTTTCCATCACCAATACAGTAGAACCTCCTTGAGAGGACACCTCTCTACAAAGGACAGTTTCCATCACCAATACAGTAGAACCTCCATGAGAGGACACCACTCTACAAAGGACAGTTTCCATCACCAATACAGTAGAACCTCCATGAGAGGACACCTCTCTACAAAGGACAGTTTCCATCACCAATACAGTAGAACCTCCATGAGAGGACACCTCTCTACAAAGGACAGTTTCCATCACCAATACAGTAGAACCTCCATGAGAGGACACCACTCTACAAAGGACAGTTTCCATCACCAATACAGTAGAACCTCCATGAGAGGACACCACTCTACAAAGGACAGTTTCCATCACCAATACAGTAGAACCTCCTTGAGAGGACACCTCTCTACAAAGGACAGTTTCCATCACCAATACAGTAGAACCTCCATGAGAGGACACCACTCTACAAAGGACAGTTTCCATCACCAATACAGTAGAACAACCTCCATGAGAGGACACCTCTCTACAAAGGACAGTTTCCATCACCAATACAGTAGAACCTCCATGAGAGGACACCTCTCTACAAAGGACAGTTTCCATCACCAATACAGTAGAACCTCCATGAGAGGACACCACTCTACAAAGGACAGTTTCCATCACCAATACAGTAGAACCTCCATGAGAGGACACCACTCTACAAAGGACAGTTTCCATCACCAATACAGTAGAACCTCCATGAGAGGACACCTCTCTACAAAGGACAGTTTCCATCACCAATACAGTAGAACCTCCATGAGAGGACACCTCTCTACAAAGGACAGTTTCCATCACCAATACAGTAGAACCTCCATGAGAGGACACCACTCTACAAAGGACAGTTTCCATCACCAATACAGTAGAACCTCCATGAGAGGACACCACTCTACAAAGGACAGTTTCCATCACCAATACAGTAGAACCTCCATGAGAGGACACCTCTCTACAAAGGACAGTTTCCATCACCAATACAGTAGAACCTCCATGAGAGGACACCTCTCTACAAAGGACAGTTTCCATCACCAATACAGTAGAACAACCTCCATGAGAGGACACCACTCTACAAAGGACAGTTTCCATCACCAATACAGTAGAACCTCCATGAGAGGACACCTCTCTACAAAGGACAGTTTCCCTCACCAATACAGTAGAACCTCCATGAGAGGACACCACTCTACAAAGGACAGTTTCCATCACCAATACAGTAGAACAACCTCCATGAGAGGACACCACTCTACAAAGGACAGTTTCCATCACCAATACAGTAGAACAACCTCCATGAGAGGACACCTCTCTACAAAGGACAGTTTCCATCACCAATACAGTAGAACCTCCATGAGAGGACACCTCTCTACAAAGGACAGTTTCCATCACCAATACAGTAGAACCTCCATGAGAGGACACCACTCTACAAAGGACAGTTTCCATCACCAATACAGTAGAACAACCTCCATGAGAGGACACCACTCTACAAAGGACAGTTTCCATCACCAATACAGTAGAACAACCTCCATGAGAGGACACCACTCTACAAAGGACAGTTTCCATCACCAATACAGTAGAACCTCCTTGAGAGGACACCTCTCTACAAAGGACAGTTTCCATCACCAATACAGTAGAACAACCTCCATGAGAGGACACCTCTCTACAAAGGACAGTTTCCATCACCAATACAGTAGAACCTCCATGAGAGGACACCACTCTACAAAGGACAGTTTCCATCACCAATACAGTAGAACCTCCATGAGAGGACACCACTCTACAAAGGACAGTTTCCATCACCAATACAGTAGAACCTCCATGAGAGGACACCACTCTACAAAGGACAGTTTCCATCACCAATACAGTAGAACCTCCATGAGAGGACACCTCTCTACAAAGGACAGTTTCCATCACCAATACAGTAGAACCTCCATGAGAGGACACCTCTCTACAAAGGACAGTTTCCATCACCAATACAGTAGAACCTCCTTGAGAGGACACCTCTCTACAAAGGACAGTTTCCATCACCAATACAGTAGAACAACCTCCATGAGAGGACACCACTCTACAAAGGACAGTTTCCATCACCAATACAGTAGAACCTCCATGAGAGGACACCACTCTACAAAGGACAGTTTCCATCACCAATACAGTAGAACCTCCTTGAGAGGACACCTCTCTACAAAGGACAGTTTCCATCACCAATACAGTAGAACCTCCATGAGAGGACACCTCTCTACAAAGGACAGTTTCCATCACCAATACAGTAGAACCTCCATGAGAGGACACCACTCTACAAAGGACAGTTTCCATCACCAATACAGTAGAACCTCCATGAGAGGACACCTCTCTACAAAGGACAGTTTCCATCACCAATACAGTAGAACCTCCATGAGAGGACACCACTCTACAAAGGACAGTTTCCATCACCAATACAGTAGAACCTCCATGAGAGGACACCTCTCTACAAAGGACAGTTTCCATCACCAATACAGTAGAACCTCCATGAGAGGACACCTCTCTACAAAGGACAGTTTCCATCAACAATACAGTAGAACGAGAGGACACCTCTCTACAAAGTGACATTTTTCATCACCCATACAGTAGAACCTCCATGAGAGGACACCACTCTATAAAGGACAGTTTTCATCACCAATACAGTAGAACCTCCATGAGAGGACACTCGCACTAGAGGACACTGCTCAACAAAGGATAGTTTTCATCACCAATACAGTAGAACAACCTCCATGAGAGGACACTTCTCTACAAAGGACAGTTTTCATTTACAAAATTACCATTTTTACTATTTAGCAACTCTCCGGTAAGAGGACACTTCTCACTAAAGGACAATTTGCCTCTGCAATTAGGTGATGTCCTTTACAGGGAGGTTCTACTGTTTTTTTTTAATTGTCCCATTGTATAATTATACAAGGTCATGGAGACTATATTAGTCCATAAGTCTTCATGATGGGGAGCTGCTGTCATTGGTTGGCTATCCAGGTGGCACTGTATAGAGGTGACAGTCAGACTACTGTACAGACTGGTTCTGCTGTATCATCTTCTTACAAAAAAAGGACAAAATGCTTTCAAAACAAGAGTCAACTTTCAACAAGGGAATATAAAAGTGGTGGTGGTGATCTCTACAGAGTAATTGGATCTATTTGCTCTTGATGGGAACATCTGAGGCATACAGAGGTTGGACTTTGCCTGTTAACATTTAACTCTCAAGCCATTGAAGATAGAAAATAATAACAAAATCTACCCTCACTTGCCCAAAATGTAGCTTGGCACCTGCATCTCCAGAACACATTTTGGCTTTCATTAGATGCACTAAACAGGACCTTTGGGAGAGGCCACTGCTTATCATAAAACAGCTCGAGGAGCATGAACTCATGGAATTAGTGTAATCTTGGGGATAAGAAACAACATTTAACTGAGCTGAGTTAACTTTAACTTAACATACTGCTTTACTATTGCATTTGGCCTGTTCTAGTCAAAATGCTGGATAAATCAATGCAATACCCAATTGGATGCCCAATACAATATTGGAATGGTGGATTAAACTGGTGAAAATGCTGGGAGAATTTACCATTGATGAGCCAGACACTCCCAATACTTTTCCATCGCAGTAAAGACAGTAGGAAGTTTATTTGACAAAAGTGGTGCTGAGGTAGTGCTTAGGAAAATAAAGGTGGTTTGAACCATGCACAGTACCTACCTGGAGTCCCAGTGTGGTGGGCTGCATGCGCAGAGACAACACATCAGTCAAGGTTTGAAGTGTGACACTTTTTACCATCTCTTATGGTGTATGCTGGATCCTCAATGGATGTCCTGACTTAACAAACATAAGGTAACAAGACCAAATCAATGAATTGTGTGGTAACCGCATTGTTTACCAAAACTTCATCAACAATTTATCTTGAGTTGTCAATAAAATAATACCTTGCATAAATATTGAGTAAAATCAATCATTCCTCCAGGGAAAGTATATTTTCAAAACATTTTTATTGTTCTCTAGCTTACGGGCACAGATACTTTTGGATACTTTTACCTGGAGCCGCGATATATTTTACTCAACAATTTATCTATTTGGTCTTGTTACCTTTGGTTTCTACAGAGGGTATTCCAAGAATGAATTTGCAAAGCTGTAGTTCGAAAGAAATAAGCATTTTTATTTATTTGAAAGAACAATTGCATTGATTTATATTTCACGTGAAAAAAAATAATTTTAAAACATTCAAAAATGTCTAAAATTATAAGTGATTTTGTAAAATGTTATGTTTCAGACTTTCCAAGGAAAAATATTCGTTTACCCAAAATGATTAAAATTATGATAGAAGAGAATATATTGATATTACTAAGTGCACAATCAGTCACATAATAAAGGAAAACAAAGAAAATTTTAACATCAATAAAAAAAATTGATCAAAAATAATCCTCTGAAAGAAAGGTGCCTGAAGAAACCTTCAACTTCAACTGAAAGAAATATAAAGGAAATGGTTGTCAGAAAGAATCCCACTTCTCAAAGGAACATTTTCACAATAACCAATGTACCACTTTCTATTGTTAACCATATTATCAGGAAAAAATAGGCTTAAAAAAATATATAAAAGGGTTAAAATTTAGTTTTTATCAAGCCATACCATATTGAGGAACGCAAGACCTGCAGCAGGGCCCTCTATGAAAAACTCAGCAGGTGAAAATGGAAAAATGTTGTTACACTGGACAAGCATAGGTTTACCTAAATGATAGCAATCAAGCCCGTGCCATTTACTACGTTAATTCTCAAATAAATACTTTCAGAACTGGGCCAAGTAATGCAAGGAAAGTTTCTCAGAGGGCTTCATGATGGTTGCAGGTTTCTGCTACAATGGGAAGGTTCCAACAAAGAAGGTGGACTCAAATGTCAAGATAAATTCCCAAATCTACCAAAGACTTGTCTTAGACCCCTTATATGACAATGAGATCCAGTTTTTGTATCCAAGTGACTCGAGATCCACGTTTTTGCACCAGGATAAAGCCACGAGTCATACCTCAATTTCAACATGTCAATACCTGGACGAAAAGATGGATGAAACCGGCATTTCGTACATCTCTTTTAAGCATATCCCTGCCAAATCCCCAGACTTGGCTCCTATGGATTTTTATTTTTGGTTTGCTGAAAAACTGCTCTTAGATCTAGAAAGCCAAAGATGCTAGATGGCCTCTGGAAAGTTGTTAAAAACTGTTGGGATGGTCTTGATCAAAATATTCTAAGACGAAGCCTTATTTCCTGGAAACATCGATGCAGGGCTGTTGCTGAACGTCAAAGCCTACACATAGAAAACCATAAGTTGTACAAACATTTGTAGATTATTTTAGATATAGCACTAAAATCGCTTCTGTAATTTTCAGAAGAATAGAGTACAAAGGAAGCCTACCGGAAATTCCTTTGCGTCGATTCTGCAGCTTGCTGAGGAGGTCGGCCATCAGATCCCCTCCTTGCTGGCGTTCTTCCTGCTTCTGTTTCTTGGCCTCTAGCTTGCGGTCTGAGACACTCTTCAGCTTGGCTTTGCCGCCAGCCTGTCTGATGGATTGTAGGAGGTCTGCCCGCGCTGAGCCTGGATTGGATACTGCCTCGGGCAGCTTGGAGGCTGCTTTCACTGGTGGGGGAGCTGCTACTGGAGGGGCTGGGGGACCGTCTGGGACTTCTACTACTGGCGGGGGAGGAGGAGGGGGAGCTTCTGGGGGAGGTGGGGGTGGAGGAGGCGGGGGGTGGCGGTCCCCCGTCAGCCACAATCTCCTCCAGTGGACTGGCCACCGTGGGCAGCTCCGGCAGAGAGCTGGTGATCTCCGGGAGCAGGGACGGGGCGATGGAGGAGTCCAGGTCTACCGCACTGTAGAGGAGGTCGTCCGCAATACCTGGTGGTCACACCACATGGAACTTGCTCAACACATCTTGCAAAGATGTGCAAAGATTACACCAATTCCATGAGTCCATGCTCCTTGAGCTGTTTGATGATAAGTAGTGGCTTCTCCCAAAAGTCCATGAATATTATAAGGTAACAAGACCAAATAAATTAATAGTGTGTGACATTCCAGTAACAAACGCTGTTATAGAAACTTCACACACTATTAATTTATTTGGTCTTGTTACCTTATAACATTCATGGACCTTTGGGAGAAGCCACTACTTATCATAAAACAGCTCGAGAAGCATGAACTCATGGAATTCATGTAATCTTTGCACAAGGGGAGAAGAAACAACAACAATGACAGGAGACATCAATGCCTCTACAATTCTGTGTCTACAGAGAAATGCTGTAGAGTATCGAGGTGTGGTAGAGAGGTAGTAGAGAAGTAGGACCTTTGGGAGAGGCTGCTACTTATCATAAAACAGCTCGAGAAGCATGAACTCATGGAATTAGTGTAATCTTAAACAATAACAATTGACAGAAAACATCAATGCCTCTACAATTCTGTGTCTACAGAGAAATGCTGTAGAGTATCGAGGTGTTGTAGAGAGGTAGTAGAGAAGTAGGACCTTTGGGAGAGGCCACTACTTATCATAAAACAGCTCGAGAAGCATGAACTCATGGAATTAGTGTAATCTTAAACAATAACAATTGACAGAAAACATCAATGCCTCTACAATTCTGTGTCTACAGAGAAATGCTGTAGAGTATCGAGGTGTTGTAGAGAGGTAGTAGAGAAGTAGGACCTTTGGGAGAGGCTGCTACTTATCATCAAACAGCTCGAGAAGCATGAACTCATGGAATTAGTGTAATCTTAAACAACAACAATGACAGGAGACATCAATGCCTCTACAATTCTGTGTCTACAGAGAAATGTCGTAGAGTATCGAGGTGCTGTAGAGAGGTAGGACCTTTGGGAGAGGCTGCTACTTATTATCAAACATCTCGAGAAGCATGAACTCATGGTATTCATGTAATCTTTACACAAAGGGATAAGAAACAACAACAAGAGGAAACATCAATGTATCTACAATTCTGTGTCTACAGAGAAATGCAGTAGAGTATCGAGGTGCTGTAGAGAGGTAGGACCTTTGGAAGAGGCTGCTACTTATCATCAAACAGCTTGAGGAGCATGAACTCATGGTATTCATGTAATCATTACACAAGGGGATAAGAAACAACAACAACAAGAGAAAACATCAATGCTTCTACACTTCTGTGTCTACACAGAAATTCCATAGAGTATCGAGGCAGAGGAGAGGTACAGAGTGAGAAGGTACCTGGTAGGTCTGGCAGGGCCAGGGGGACATCCATCTCTGGCACCTGCCCCAGCTCTGGGGAGTAGAAGAGATGTTTCTCCAGCTGGTGGTCTGTCTGCCGGGTGGAGATGGTGACTGGGGCCTCGTCCAACTGCTGCTCAGTGCGCATCTCCTGCCGCGTCCGTGTCACCGCACCTAGCGGGTCCAGGGTCACGTATTTCTTGTACCTACACATCAGGAGACAACTAGTTAGCTTGGCAGAACTGACTGCTACAAGGCATGTCCCCAGGTGGCAGAAACAACCTTCAGATATGAAGGCCAGCTGCGAAACAAGCAGAATAACTCTGATAAATAAGCAGTCGCGGACCAACAGCAGCATTGTTAGAAGAGAAGAAAGACCTCTTTAAAAATCCTGAATTCAACTGATCCAGTTGATAGACCTCAGCAAGGGTCCCTCTCCAGGGATATGGAGGAGCTGCATCTGTACTGATGTTAGAGTTGGCAGCATAGACTTCCATGTTAGAAACAACCTCAAATTACAGACAAAGTCAGACTTTCACCAAAGTATACCTGGATCATGGTGCCAATCTCTAATGTTTTCATGCGTTGAATAATGTAAATAACTTATGTAAATAAACTTTTCTCCTTGTTTGGCGCAAGTATCCCTTGCGGGATATAGCGCTTTGGAAATAAAATAATTGATAATGGTGCCATAATCAAAGAAAGCTGCACCCCTACACCCCATTCCATGAGATCATGATCACCTATAATTTGTGTAATATTTGCAAAGGAGAAAAGAAACAACAACTAGTTAGTTCCATTCTGGAACTCCACCAATAATTCCTTCAATGATATTTATATGTTAGAATGAAGAATACCATTTGTTTGATTCTCAATATGAATATCTTTTAAGTAGGACCCTCTTCTACAGGCTAGAGTGATTGAGATATAAAGCATCATATATGTACCATAAGTGGCACCTCTCCCTTTAAATATACATCAGAACAATGCATTGTTCATCCCTAGTACACGTGGTACAGGCCATGATAATCATGGTGGGTAGTTAGCGACTGCTTTTTACTGTAAGCACACCACATGTCTACACATGTGAAAAGCAGTTAGACTTTACACTTACAAATGTACCAGAGCCCTGTTGAGTTACTTGCACTCGCTGGTGGGGTTGGACTTTTGCAAGAATCGGGGGCCATTGGAGCATTTTTTAAAATTTTAAACAGAAAAAATGTCCAATGCGGGAATCAAACCCGGGTCATAGTGGTCGGAAACCAAACGGTTTAACCAGCCTTCCACCGACTCCCACTTTACTAGTGATGATAAAGAATGAGCCCCAACATCAGTTTTTAGAAAATTCAGGCAAAAAGACCAACAACCTGTATACCATGGTTTCAGGCTATGGCCCTCATCAGTACAGGGACAGCTTCCATTTCAAAACATCCTACGAGAGAGGTTATGGAATCAGTAGAATTTTCCAAAGATATGTTTAAGCCAGTGAAATGGTAAGAGACATTTTCAGACAAGAATACAACAAAGTTGCAGGGGGATGATAATCATGTACAGTAGAACCTCCATGAGAGGACACCTCATTTGTATTTGCAAAATTACCATTTTTACCTTTTTGCAACTCTCCGGTAAGAGGATACTTCTCCCTAAAGGACACATTAGCTCTGCAATTAGGTGTGCTTTACA
The DNA here is from genome assembly GCA_030710605.1 of Cordylochernes scorpioides. Lineage (NCBI taxonomy): Eukaryota > Metazoa > Arthropoda > Arachnida > Pseudoscorpiones > Chernetidae > Cordylochernes > Cordylochernes scorpioides. The sequence goes on from CP092869.1 coordinate 12,865,650, forward strand.
GGGAGATTCTACTATATATATATAAGGGGGTCGGTGGAAGGCTGGTTAAACCGTTTGGTTTTCGACCACTACGATCCGGGTTCGATTCCCGCATTGGACACTTTTTTCTGATTAAAATAAAAAATGCTCCAATCGCCCCCCGATTCTTGCAAAAGTCCAACCCCACCAGCGAGTGCAAGTAACCAAACGAGGCTCTGGCATATTTGTAAGTGCAAAGTTGAACTGCTTTTCACATGTGTAGTCATGTAGTACACTTACAGTAAAAGCAGTTGCCAACTTCTACCCATCATGATTATCATGGCCTGTACCATGTGTACTTAGGGATAAGTAAAAAAAAAAAAAAAGAACCTCCATGAGAGGACACCTCATTTGCATTTGCAAAATTACCATTTTCAACCCTTCTGTAAGAGGACACTTCTCCCTAAAGGACACTGGCTCTCCAATTAGGTGTCCTTTACAGGGAGGTTCTACTGTATATATATAATTTTCAAATAAAGAAATTTATTATTGAGGTTTTACTGCAGCAGTGTAAGTAACCTAATAGGGCATCTTGTAATTGCAAAGACCAAATTTGTAGTATATAGGTGGTGCATTTTACAGTGAAAGCAAGTTTTCCATGGCCTGTATCACACATGCAGTTAGAATAAGTAAAAAGAAAAAGGATAAGGCACAATTGGGATTATCTATATATATAAAAATGAATGTTTGTATGTTTGTTGGTTGGTCTGTATGTCCGGTATACAAATTCGCAGTAGTTCACTAATTCAAACCAAAATTTCAATACATAGGTAAAAAATAACGAGGATGACGATAGGCTATTTTAAAAAATATATAAATCAATTATTAAAACTATATATTCAAATTATTCTACTTAGCTCACGAGCAGCGCCCTCTATCAAGTATTAAAAGGTTATAAATATGTATAAACACATATAAACACGTATAAACACATATAATATAAATATTTATATAATAACCGCTCTAATTTTAAATATTTGGTATGTTTTATTTATTTATATATTTTCATTTTTAGATATAACTGATCTAATTAGCCTTTAAAATAACTGCTCTAATTCGAAATATTTGGTATGTTTTATTTGTGTTCACTCTATTTCTATTTATTTGAAGTATTAGAATTTCCATGTTTCGAGAACCTATTTCAAAAAGGTCGTTAGGTGTTAGAACTCATGGCGAAGGGGAATCTATTTTTTGCTGTTTCTTCTCCTCTTTTCACACACCGGCCCCCCCTTGCCGAGAGAATGTAGCCGCCCGCCCACCAGATGGACAGTCCAAAGTACCCACCGACAAATTGGAGGGGCGGAGGGGTCAAAAGGTCAGGGCGCGGAGGCCAGAGTTAGTGTCACAGCTGTGCCGACAAGACAAGAAAAAATCCTCGCGGGGGCTTGCCCAAGATGAACTCCGGGATCTTCGTCCATCTATATATATAATTGCCTTATTCTGAAGCTCACGGATAGAATGCGCGCCCATTGGCTGCCGGCGAACACGTGTCCTCCCTGCCCCCCTCTAGACAACCCAGTTATCAGCTGTGTGATACATACACCTGTCTATAGCGGCCATTCTAGACAACCCTGTTATCAGCAGTGTGTTACATCCACCTGTCTATACAGACCACCCTGTATATAGCGGCCATTCTAGAAAACCCTGTTATCAGCTGTGTGATACATACACCTGTCTATAGCGGCCACTCTAGACAACCCTGTTATCAGCTGTGTGATACATCCACCTGTCTATACAGACCACCCTGTCTATAGCGACCACCCAAGACAACGTTTTTGACAACGTATATTAAGACAACGTATTCGCACTCGGGTAAAACCCGGGCGTTGCCCGGGCCATTTGTCTAGTAGATTATAAACACAAGGTAATAAGACCAAATTCAAATTGATAAATAGTGTGTGACATTTCGGTTACAGGGTTGTTACCATCTTCAGACAAAAGGGCTGTCTGAAGAGTTTTTAGACTTTTTGTCTGAAGATTTCTTTAATAAAAAAAAAAAAAAAACTTATACTTTAAAGATAAACAAAAATGTTGAAAGAAGAGAAAGAAAGATATTTTAAATATGTACAGAATTAGTATGCAAGTTAGTTAGATGAAAAGATAAAAAATATACAAGGTATGTCCCATAAGTTCCCGGACTGGGTCCATAAAAAAAAAGGTAAGATTTTTAAAAAAAATTTTTATTAAAACTTTTCAAAGTAATCCCCCCTTGCTTCAACGCACCAGCGCCATCGTTTCTCCCAATTGTCGAAATAGTTTTTATAGGCCTCTTTTGGAATTCTCTTCAATGCCAGCAGCGATTTTTCTATTATGTCTTCCCTGGTGTCAAAATGTCTTCCTTTTAGAACTGCTTTGAGTTTGGGGAACAGGAAAAAGTCATTTGGTGCGATGTCTGGGGAATAGGGTGGTTGAGGTAGGATTTCTGTCCCGTTTTTCGCCAAAAAACTCGTCACCAAGTGCGCTGTGTGAGGGCGGGCATTGTCATGGTGTAGGATCCAGTCACCATTAGTCCATTTTTCTGGCCTTTTTTTTCGAATTGCTTCCCTTAGACGGCGAAGAATGCTCAAATACATTTCCTTAATAACTGTTTGGCCTGCAGGAAGATACTCGTGATGAACAATGCCCTTGTTATCCAAAAAAAGCGACCAGCAACACCTTGTTTCTGGATTTCAATATCCTGGAATTTTTGGGTCTAGGCTCACCCTGACCTCTCCACTCGGCAGATTGACGCTTGGTTTCAGGGTCATAGCCATAGACCCATGTCTCATCGCCTGTGATTATCTTGTCTTTCCATTCCGGATCCGTTCTTGTCATTTTAAACATGTCTTCACAGGTTGCAAGCCGACACAGATTTTGCTCATTAGTGAGGAATCTTGGGATGCATTTTGCAGGAGTCTTTTTGAACTTCAAATCTTCGGTTACGATCTTTCCAATCGTTGTTTTAGAGATGCCTGTGTCTTGCTCTAGCTCCAGCAAAGTGGTTCGAGGATTTTCTTTTATCAAATCGGTGATTTTTTGCACATTTTATCAGTACTTTGAAATTTTGGGCGTCCTTGACGAGGAGCATCTTCAATGGAAATTCGGCCAGCTTTAAATCTAGAATGCCATTCAAAAACAGTTGTTTTCTTTGGGGCATCATTGGGGAATGCTTTATTAAGCATTTCAAAAGTTTCGGTTGCTAATATTTGAAGTTTCACACAAAATTCAATGCATTCTATGCATCCTCTGCTTCAATTTTTTTCCATCGTAAAATCGCTGCAGCGCTAGGTGTGACCTTTAAATAAATTAGAATTACCTTGGCGCGCGCGCACCTACGACTCGATATTGGTACCACCGTGTTGCCAGATATTTTTTCTATAATAAACAGTCAAATTTATTTACATTTTCCATTTATTTATTTTTTTATGGACCCAGTCCGGGAACTTATGGGACATACCTTGTATATATCAACACAATTGATATATGTACAAAGGATTAGTATGCAAATTTAGTTAAATGAAATCAAATTGTAAAGTATTGTGTGTATTCGAGAAAAGCAATTTACAGATTTAAAAAAAGTTTTAAGGAATATTTTAGAATGAAAATATGTTAGATATTAGAGAATTATTCAATTAAAACATAGGTGGTAACAACGTTGTTACAGAAACGTCACGCACTATTTAATTGGATTTGGTGTTATTACCTTGTAAAGAGAAAAGGTGTAGCCAAGGAAGTGATGGACTCACGGGTTCTCTGCAGTGTTGAAGAGAAGCAAGGTGCTGACTGACTCCAGGTGACGTGGTAGCCGGCCCAAGCCTTCCTCTCCCAGTCCGGCCGGAGCTCGGATCCTCTCAGCTGGATGGAGGGTGTTGAACTGGAGCTTCTCCTTCAAGGTGGCCTCGTCCGGACCCACATGTCTGGAGTGGACCTTGTAGGGAGTCCTGACTGGAGGCACCAGCTCGGGTCCATTGGCCAGGAAACTGGTGTAGTCCTCTAGGACCTCTGGACCTGGGTACTTGTAACTGGAGAACACCTGGACCCACAGTTAGGACTTAGGTTTTTACAATGGCAGCAAACCTTGGAATATGTACTGCTTTTGTCATTTTGGTGATGAAAGATGTTCTTTGTAGAGAGGTGACCTCTCAAGGAGTATGTTCTACTTTATTGAATATAAGTTCGATTCTAGGAAATTCTTCTTTTTTTTGTAGATTTTTTTTCAAATTATCCCCCCAAGTACATGTGGTACAGGCCATGATAATCATGGTGGGTACTTAGTGACTGCTTTTACTGTAAGTGCGTCTACACATGTGAAAGCGAGTATGACTCTGCACTTACAAAGGTGCCAGAGCCTTGTTTGGTTACTTGCACTTGCTGGTGGGGTTGTACTTTTGCAAGAATCAGGGGTCATTGGATCATTTTTTTTAATTAGAAAAAAAGTTTTCAATGCGGGATTCGATCATGGGTCATAGCGTTCAAAAACCAATGGTTTAGATCATCCTTCCACCGACCCCCTTTTTGGTAGATAATACAGTAGAACCTCTTTCTGAAGGACAACACTTAGTCACAGAGTCAAAGTGTCCATTAGATAGAGATTGTCTTCTTAGCATAGAGAAGAAGTTTATTGGTAAATAAAAATTGTAATTTTGGTGATGAAAACTGTCCTTTGTATAAAGGTGTCTTATAACAGAGTGTCCTTTCATGAAGGTTCTACTGTAAATATTATTTCTACTGACCTTATATACTGTACAATGATAAATAAATCAAATTAGAAAGGTCTGTGGCTCATCAATGGTGAATCGTCCTAGAGGTTTCCCCAGTTCATATTATAGTAAAACTCCACCTTTGCCGGTCACAAGCCTGGAGGGGGAGCAGTAACAAGCTCACTAAAAAACCTGGGTTCAGCTGGCCCGGCTGATAGTACCCTGTAAGGTCTCCAGGGATACAGGATGTATTCCATGTTAGGAGCGGCTGTACATGGTGTCTGTTCCTCATGTCAGACATTACATATTGGAGCTAAGTCAGTGGCCTGGTACTGAGTAGTGCTCCCAGTCTTAATGACAAAGGTAGATGCATTCTACTTCACCCAGTCATGATGGTTGTCAAACAGACACCATCAAGGGTCACAACTTGACACCCTAATATGATTGAGTGGAGATAAGCTGAAGCCATGACTTCCCACACATTTCAATTTTTTATATAACTCAAATTATTATGTCTCTGTAGAAAAATAGATTACAATTCAATATATCAAAAAAAGAATAGTTACAAAAATGATAATAAATGTTAAAAAAAAAAACTTTCAGCAAATAGATGGGGTATAGAGATAATATTTGTAATAATTCTCTAATGTGAATATTTGAGGGAACTGCAGCAAAAGTCCATATTAGCAAGTGAGTATTATAAACACAAGGTAATAAGACCAAATCCAAATAAATTAATAGTGTGTGATGTTTCTGTAACAACATTGTTACCATCATCAATCAAAATAATTTTGTCAAACAAATCATTTTTATTATTTTGTTTGAAGATGGTAACAACGCTCTTAACGAAACCTAACACACTATTAATTTATTTGGATTTGGTCTTATTACCTTGTAGCTCTAATATATAATCCAAAGTGTGCCTTATCAAACACAAGGTAATAAGACTATATCTAAAATAAATAAATAGTGTGTGATGTTTCATTAACAACACTACATCACATACTATTTATTTAGATTTGGTCTTATTACCTTGTGTTTATAATCTATAATCTAAATTGTGCTTTATCATTAGTGAGTACAGTAGAACCTTCTCTGTAAAGGACACCTAGTTACAGAGCCAAAGTGTCCTTTAGAGAGAGGTGTCCTCATACTGGAGAGTTACTAAATAGTAAAAATGGTCATTTTGGTAATAAAAACTGTCCTTTGTAGAGAGGTGTCCTCTAGCTGGAGTGTCCTCTCATGGAACTTCTACTATATTATTAAAAATAATAATGAATTATGTTATTAGGGATAAACAATCTGAATGGAATGCAATAAAAAATCTGAAGAATGATATAGTCCCATCCTACAAAAGCTGATAAAGGCTTAATGATTGTGATGAAACATGAAGATATTTGGATAAGAAGGCTTTTCTCAATGATAAAAGAGTGTATGAAAAAAGAAATCCTACAGGAGAACCAACTAAATCACCTTTGGCAAACTCAGAACACTGATCTGGATGTATTGGCTTCAGACTAACGACCGCATTCATGAGATATGTGAAGGATTCAAGAAATCTTCAGATTGTGTCAAAGAGGTACAATTTGGATTATAGATTAGAAACACAAGGTAATAAGACTATATCCAAAAACTTAAGGAAGTGGAAAGGCTTTGATGTTGCCTGTTGTCCATTTTTTTTTTTTGAAGGAGACAGATGTTGTTCACATTTGGTTATCATGTGAGTCTTCAATAAAGGTCACTTTAATAGCTTTCAGAGATATTGTCTGACTCCCGATATACATGCTAAAAGGTACAACTTCCTTAAGTTTTGTCCATGAGTGTAGATACCAGGTATATCTACATTTTTTTAGATAATCTTTCACGGGAAACTCTTCAGTAATAGGATACATCAGAACATTGGAATCCTGAGTCAAGAAGAGATTGTGGCTACAATTAGAATTCTAAGCTAAACACAAGGTAATAAGACCAAATAGTGTGTGATTTTTCGGTAACAGCGTTGTTACCATCTTCAGACCGTTGTTACCGAAACATCACACACTATTTATTCCGATTAGGTCTTATTACCTTGTGTTTATAATCTATAATCCAAATTGTGCCTTATCAATTCTAAGCTAGATTTACTTCCGACTTATAATTAAAGAGAAATAATGAACAAAGTTTGCTGTAAATTCTAGGTCTTAAGTTTATCATTAGGCTACATTTAAGGCATTAAAGAGAGAGATATTTCAAATCAAAATGAGTATGTTCTTATGATGAGAAGGAATTGGGGTTGAGAGGTCACAAGTTTACTGGAGAAAGTTTGCTAGAAAATTTCGGGAAAAGACTTTACCCTGATGGCCTTGCTAGAGCCACGGATCTTGTCAATCTGAGCCTGAGCAGTTCTGGCCCTGTCTGCGATGTTGCTGACTCGCGCACGGTAGTTCTCTACGCGGGAAGACACTCGCGCAAAGATGTCCTCCGTGATGGCCTCCAGGTGTTCCAAGGCATCGGCTATCTGGAGGTACATCTCCTCCGGCCGCAGGTCTGGAGGCACCAGGTGGAGCTGGTACTTTTGTACCGGCATGCTGTTAACACATATCCCTTGTACTTTTTTTTTTGCTTATCCCTAGTACACGTGGTACAGGCAATGATAAATATGGTGGGTAGAATTAGGCGACTGCTTTTACTGTAAGTGCACCACATGTCTACACATGTGAAAAGCAGTTCGACTTTTCACTTACAAATGTGCCAGAGCCCCGTTTGGTTACTTGCACTCGCTGGTGGGGTCCCTTGTACTGACTGTAGGCAGCAACTCAAGTACATACCTGGATGACAAAATGGACGGGATACACAGAAACAGCTAGTCCATCTGTTAGAACCCCCATGCTAACCTTTGCTACCTGAGAAGCCAACCTCAGTAAAAAAAAAAGCAGCATGAGAGGTCACCTCTCTACAAAGTACAGTTTTTGGAACAAGAAAATAAGCCCTAATCCAAATAATTTAATAGTGTGTGACATTTCGGTAACATTGTTACCATCATCAGACAAAAGAATAAATGATTTATTCTTTGGTCTGTTGATGGTAACAATGCTGTTGCCGAAACGTCACACACTATTAAATTATTTGGATTAAGTCTTATTTTCTTGTATCTATAATCCAAATTGTGCTTTATCAAAGTATAGTTTTTATATATTCAATTCCCATCTAACAATAATATTTTAATAAATATATTTTTGCAATGTGTTTCTTCTCACATACACACAATAGAACCTTCCTGTAAAAGACAACACCTAATTGCAGAGCTAAAGTGTCCTTTAGGGAGAGGTGTCCTCTTACTGGAGAGTTGCGAATTAGTAAAAATTGGTAATTTTGATAATGAAAACTGTCCTTTGTAGGGAGGTGTCGTCTAGCGTGAGTGTCCTCTCATGGAGGTTCTACTGTATTCACCAAATATTATCTCTACAGATCTTACTGCAATGCTAACATTTATTGAATGGAGGGGCTTGGATCATTAGTGGTAAACCCTCTCAGTGGTTTTGCCAAATTAATCTCCAGAAAAATCCAGAATGATCTTTTTGTGAAAAAAAAAGAAACACATTACCAAAATACAAGGTAATAAGACCAAATCCAAATATATAAATAGTGTGTGACGTTTCGGTAACAGCGTTGTTACCATCTTCAGACAAAAGTACTGAATGGATTCAGTACTTAAGTTAAGATTCAGTACTTTTGTCTGAAGATGGTAACAACGCTGTTACCGAAATGTCACACACTATTTATTTATTTGGATTTGGTCTTATTACCTTGTGTTTATCTATATTAATAAAATGCAAATTTCATAAGTGGTGTTCGCTAAAAACTTTCGTTACAATGCATCAATTTCGACCAAATTTTCAACATTTATGTAAAACGAGATGGAGCAGGTTTTGCTTAACATCAAAATATTTTTCCTAACTTTAACATGCGTAACTTCGCTGTTATCGATTAAATACAAAAAAATCAACAGAGTTAATTTTATTTATATATAAATACAAAAAAAAAATCAGCAATTCATTCAACTCAATCTAAAAAAATATTCAAAACAAGCAATTTTAAGATAACACCATATGTAAAACAGTCGGCCAATAAAACAACAAAGATATTACATCTTTCTCACATATTCACACACAATCTTGATTAATAATTAAAACTAATCTTTGTTTAAATCAATAAGCTTGAGGGATAAGTATCTTTGAAAGATACTTATCCCTCAAGCTTATTGATTTAAACATTCTATTAAGGGATTAGCCTATTAAAACTAATCTTTAACATTGTTTATTATACTTCATAATATATAATATTCGTTAGGCAAACTTTCACTCGGATAAAACCTGGGCGAAGCCGGGTACACATCCGCTAGTAATCTATAAAATCTATAATCCAAATTGTGCCTTATCACATTACCAAAATATAATTATTACATTTACATTACATAATTATTACATTCATTACCAAAATTACAATTTTTACTAATTAGTAATACTCTGGGATAAGAAGTCACCTTTCTCTAAAAGACACTTGAGCTTTGTAACTAGGTATTGTCCTTTAGAGAGAGACTGACTCTACCGTATTCCATTTGGGAAAAAATAATTTCAAAAACACAAGGTGATAAGACCAAATCCAAATAAATAAATAGTGTGTGACGTTTTGGTAACAGCGTTGTTACCATCTTCAGACAAAAGTACTGAATGAGAAATTTTACCAAAGGGAATATTCTTGCCATCGCCCGCACAAGTCTCAGTGGAGACTTTTCCGGGCACATGAAAATTTTACCAAAGCATGTTTTTAAATAGTTCCTGTTATCAAGTGTGTAAACAAGATAACAGATAAGAAGATATTTATCTGGGAAACACAGATAATTATTGTTAGAATTTATTTTTTTTTTCAAATATTATTTGAATAATTATAATTATCTGTGTTTCTCAGATAAAAAAAAAAAAATATATATATATATATATATATATATATATCTTCTTATCTGTTATCTTGTTTACACACTTGATAACAGGAACTATTTAAAAACATGCTGTGGTAAAATTTCTCATAAAAACAATTAGTTTTGGCAAAAAATAATATGCCACCGATTGTAATTAAATCGACGATCGGACCAACCGGCGAGAAACTATGCATAATCGAAGCCTCCTTAATAACGAAGATCCTAGACAAATGTGGAATCGAGTATAAACTTGAGGAAACGGTTCAATCAAAGAAGAGAATTCGCGGCTCCCAATCGGATGACTCAAGATCGCCAACTAGGAGCGAGCGTAATCTGAAGACGCCTAGAATGGACATCGACGAACAAAGTCCCGCCACTGGAGTTTCTCAACAAATGAACGCAGCTCACCCACCGCAAGACGATGACGAAAATAGCGACAATGATGGCCCATGGACCACAGTCACTAACGTGAAAAAACCGAGAATTCCTCCTGTTATTGCAGAAAATGTAGCAGATTGGAAGCTTCTTTGCCAAGAACTAAAAGACTTGTGCATGGAACCATTCCAAGTCACGATTTCTGGCAAAAAGCACATAATTAAATCGAAAAACATAGGCGACTTCAAAAAAATCAGGGAGTATGTACAGAAAAATAATGGAGGATATTCCTACAGACTACAGGAGGAAAAACCACTGAAAGTGGTATTGAAGGGGGTATCAACAGCCTTCAAAGAAGAAGACGTCGTAATTGAACTGGTCTCAATGGGCTTCACTGAGGTCATTGTCAAAAGACTCCATAGACAATCGACCAAAATACCGATGAATATAGTCCTAGTAGAGCTACCGAAAAATGAACAAAATAAACGAATCTATGGAATAACCGAAATACTTTACCAAAAAATAGTCGTGGAATCATTCAGGACTACAAAACGAGTGACCCAATGCTTTAACTGCCAGGGTTTTGGGCATGGCCAGCTAAACTGCTTTTTGAAGCCCAAATGCGTCAAGTGTGCTGAAGAACACCATTCGAAGGATTGTCCAAGAAAGTCGAAACAGCTCCCACCAAAGTGCGCTAACTGCGGAGAGGCGCACACAGCCAATTACCGCGGATGCCCAAATTTTCCGAAGCCACAACAACAGCAGCTAAAGCCTCCCAGACAAAACTCCCCTAACACCATACCTCAAGCAAGCTCCACTAAAACAGAAGAAGCAATTGTTGAAAAACAAATGGCAAGTTACGCTGAAACTGCAAAAAAGAAAACTACTCATTCTGACACCAGGGAACTGTGCGAAAAGATATTAGAAATTATCAAAACTTTCTTACAATGAAAGGCAAATTACCTTTAAAAATCGTTTTCTGGAATTGCAACGGAATCAAACTCAAAAAAGAAGAATTCCTACAGTTGGTGACCTCAGCCACCGAATCCGACGACCTGGACCCAATGACTAGCTGACAGCCAAACACCCAACAACTGCCCTCCTGTAAGGTTCGGGGGGCCCACTCCAGCATTACAACTCGCCATGTGTAAATAATCTGGACAAGGTGACTCGTGAGCTGTGCTCGAATGTAACACCTGTAAATTGAGATGAAATAAATGAAATAAATTTCTCATTCAGTACTTTTGTCTGAAGATGGTAACAACGCTGTTACCGAAACGTCACACACTATTAATTTATTTGGATTTGGTCTTATTACCTTGTGTTTATAATCTATAATCCAAATTGTGCCTTATCAATTTCAAAAATGGTAACTCTTTTGTCTTAGCATTTTTGTACAACTACTAAAAATGCTTCCAAACCAATGAAACCGGGACAAAATAATTGAATTTTTGAAAACCAACCAAATCCATAAAATAAATTATTGAAAAATTGGGAGTGAATGAATTCAAAAATCAATACTGAGATGTTTTTTATATTTTTGAAAGAGATTGATCTATTCTAAAATCAATTTATTGATTAAATTTGCCACATGCTTCGTAGCACAGCATCAAATTGGTCAAAATGCAGCTAAATTTGATTATAATGATCAACAAAGAAGAAACTCTGGAATTGACTATTCATTCTGTCATTTAGCAATTACATGGCTGAGATAGCTTCAGTTAGACCTTGGTTCCCAATCAATACTATCCATTTTTACAGAGCAGGAGGGACAAGCACCAGTTCTGTCCTCCCAAGAGAACAACAGTTTTTGATTTCCAGACTTAAGTCTGGTCATCTACGGACAATGACTTTCCAGAATGGTTGCAAGGTTTTCCCACTATGTACTAAATGTCAACCTGCAACCCCAAGACACATTATTGACTGTATTGACTCATCCATTGATGAGCTCTACTCTTCCCCGGCAGACACCATTAAAAGCCTCAAGCTTTACAAGCTTGATAACCTAATATGATTGAGTGGAGATAAGAAAGAAGAAGACTATCCATTTTTGACCATTTTCCTCTACCTTTACCAAAAATTAAATGGTTTTCTGGTTTATTTAAGTAAATTTGATAATAAACACAAGGTAACAAGACCAAATACAAAGATTATAGGTCTTATTTATCTTTAGTTTATAATCCAAATTGTGCCTTATCATGAATTTGATAATGTTTATGATATATGGAATGGTTACAAGGTTTTCCCACTATGTACTAAGTGTCAATCTGCAACCCCAAACTACAATTTTGACTGTATTGGCATATCCATTGATGAGCTCTAATCTTCCCAAGCAGATATCATCAACAAGCTCTACAAGCTTGATACCCTGATATGATTGTTGAGTGGAGATAAGAAAGAAGAAGAGACTCATCCCCAGCAGACACCATCAACAAGCTCTACAGGCTTGATACCCTGATATGATTGTTGAGTGGAGATAAGAAAGAAGAAGAGACTCATCCCCAGCAGACACCATCAACAAGCTCTACAGGCTTGATACCCTGATATGATTGTTGAGTGGAGATAAGAAAGAAGAAGAGACTCATCCCCAGCAGACACCATCAACAAGCTCTACAGGCTTGATACCCTGATATGATTGTTGAGTGGAGATAAGAAATAAGAAAAGACTCATCCCCAGCAGACACCATCAACAAGCTCTACAGGCTTGATACCCTGATATGATTGTTGAGTGGAGATAAGAAATAAGAAAAGACTCATCCCCAGCAGACACCATCAACAAGCTCTACAGGCTTGATACCCTGATATGATTGTTGAGTGGAGATAAGAAATAAGAAGAGACTCATCCCCAGCAGACACCATCAACAAGCTCTACAGGCTTGATACCCTGATATGATTGTTGAGTGGAGATAAGAAAGAAGAAGAGACTCATCCCCAGCAGACACCATCAACAAGCTCTACAGGCTTGATACCCTGATATGATTGAGTGGAGATAAGAAATAAGAAGAGACTCATCCCCAGCAGACACCATCAACAAGCTCTACAGGCTTGATACCCTGATATGATTGAGTGGAGATAAGAAATAAGAAGAGACTCATCCCCAGCAGACACCATCAACAAGCTCTACAGGCTTGATACCCTGATATGATTGAGTGGAGATAAGAAATAAGAAGAGACTCATCCCCAGCAGACACCATCAACAAGCTCTACAGGCTTGATACCCTGATATGATTGAGTGGAGATAAGAAATAAGAAGAGACTCATCCCCAGCAGACACCATCAACAAGCTCTACAGGCTTGATACCCTGATATGATTGTTGAGTGGAGATAAGAAAGAAGATATCTGTTGTGATATGTAAATAACCTTTGTTAAGTGTTATAATTGTTACCTATTGTTGGTTATGCAAAATTATTCCATTTGTCAATTGTTTTAAACTTATGTAAATTATTTCCTTTTATCTCTATCTTGTATATAAGAAGATTGCTAGATTGAATAAACATTCAGTTCAGCTTGTAAGTCGTAGCGAGTTTGTTCAGACAACTCATACACATTACAACATGGCGCAGTCGACAAAAGTATCGAATTAGAACAGATTAATTCAACATTGAGTAGAATGGAAGGAATCAAGCCGCCGGCGGAATTTGTCCCGTACAGCAACGAGAAAAAATGGGAAACCTGGAGAGAGTTGTTTGAAATTTTTGCAATAGCGGTAAATTTAGAAAGCATGCCGCTGGTGCGTCAGCGAACAATCTTGAAGCATATTGCTGGTGAGAAAACAGTGATGATATACAAAACATTTCACATAAGTGAAAATGATACCTACCCAAATGTAAAGGAAATGCTTGATATGCTTACAAACCATTTTAAGCCCTTCAAAAATACGATTCAAAGGAGAAATGCATTTTTCACCTGTGTACAAAAGGAAAAACAGGGAATCATGGAATTCGTCACAGAATTAAAGCATCTGGCACAAGAATGTGAATTCGAGAATTTAACAGAATCTCTCATAAGGGATCGCCTTATAATTGGAATACTTGACCGAGAAGTGAAAAGAAAATTGTTAGAAGATCCACAGTTGACACTACCAAGGGCAATTTCGATAGCTGTGATCTCCGAGTCAACATGTTCACAAGTAGCATCGTTGAATGAGCAAAAAATGATTGAAAAAATTGAAAAACGTAATTGGGTGAAAGATACAATTCGAATGGAAAATGCAGAAGCAGGACCAAGCGGTATAAACCCGAGAAGAGAAAGAATAATAGAACCATGTAAGTGGTGTGGACAACGACACAAGTATGGAAAGTGTCCAGCATATGGGAAGAAATGTAATGCATGCGGAAAAACCAATCATTTCTCAGTAGTTTGCCGAACAAAACGTATAAGAAATCTCTTAGCGGAAAGTGAAGCTGAAGAATCCTGTGACGAGATAAATCTAAATGAAGTCGCTGTAAAGACTGTTCGGTCGGACAAGTGGTCCGCGGTAATAATAATTAATGGCAAGAAGACCACGGTACATTTGGACACTGGCGCACAGATAAATGTGCTTCCTCATAAAGTAATAAACCAATGGCCATCAAGACCAGAAATCAGACCCACGTCATTAAAGGCGTTCGCATATGGAAATACAGAATTGCCTATCGTCGGCAAATGCAATGTGCTATGCCAATATGGTGAAAAGAAAGGAATGTTTGAATTTATCGTAGCCGATGTAGAAGCGCAGACACTTATCACGGGCGATACTTGCGAGAAACTTGAAATACTGAGGCGAATTAATCATATAAACACGGATGAAATGAAATTGTGTTCTGAAACTCAAAAAATCCTCGAACAATACCACGAAGTATTTCAAGGAGTAGGATTAATCAACTCGGAATGTAAGATTTACACAAAGCCTGAATATTCTCCTGTGCAAGTCCCTCCCAGGCGCATCCCAACAAGCCTCGGAGCTCAAGTTCAGTCTGAATTGGAAAAGATGGTGAAGCAAGGAATCGTAACAAAAATATATCATGAAACAGAGTGGTCTCATCCTATGGTCGTTGTAAAAAAAAAATCTGGTCAAATCAGAATATGCCTGGATCCTCGGAAATTAAATGAGGCCCTTGTGGGAAGACATTTCCAGACTCCGGCTCCAGCTGAACTATTGCACGAGATACCCAAAGCTAAGTATTATACCGTGTTAGACGTGAAATCAGCCTATTGGCATATTCCGGTTGCAAAGGAATGCAGAGATCTGTTGGTGATGACCACGCCATTTGGCAAATTCAGATATAACCGATTGCCATTTGGTTTGAAAATATCGGCACAAATTTTTGTTGAGAAAATGACGAATATCTTTAGGGATAGCTTTCAAAATATTACATATGTAGACGATTTGCTGATATATGCGGATACCATTCAAGAGCACAATAAAAAATTAAAGGGAATTCTAGAAAGAGCAAAAGAAAAAAATATCAAATTTGATTTAACAAAGGCTCAAATATGTCTAACGAAAGTTCGTTTCTTGGGCCATGTGATATCACAAAATGGAATTGATCCAGAGCCAAATAAGATTGATAAATTAATTACCTTTAAAAGGCCAGAGGATAAAAAGTCGCTGCAAAGAATCATGGGTCTTTATAATTACTTAGGAAAATTCATTCCAAATTTAGCTGCGTCCACATCCAATATAAGAGGAATATTAAGAAAGAATGTTGTCTGGCATTGGGGGCCTAAACAGGATGGGGAATTCGATCATATTAAGGAATGCGTGAGGAATGCTCCTTCGTTGGCACATTTTGACAAAAGCAAGATGCTGATTTTGCAGTGTGATGCCAGCAAAGATGCAATGGGAGCTGCTCTGCTACAGGAAGATCGACCTCTAGCATTCGCATCCGCGTCATTTAGCGACTCGCAGAAACAGTACTCTCAGATTGAGAAGGAGTTACTGAGTGTTTATTATGGATGCAAAAAGTTCGAATATCTATTGTCAGGACACACTTTCGTTGTCCAGACGGATCACCAGCCTTTATTGCCTCTAGTCAAAAAACCGCTGAGTGATATATCACCGCGTCTACAAAGATTAGTAATGAAGCTTATAGCATTTGACTTCAAATTGCAGTACAAACCAGGAAAATACTTGATTGTGGCTGATACCCTATCCAGGGATACTCACCCCATGGACGAACTACCAACGCCTTTTCTTGAAGACAAAAGAATGGTCAAGATGGTACGTGTTAATATCTCGGACGAAAAACTGGTAGCGATGCAGAAAGATACCCGAGAGGATCCTGCTTTGGTTAAAGTAATCGATTATGTGATTGAGGGATGGCCTATATGCAAAAAAGACGTCGATGAAGATGCCAAAGTATTTTTCGATTTCAGACACCGTTTGTATTTATGGAATGATCTATTATGTATAGGATCGGCCATAGTGATTCCGAAGACACAAAGGAATGCTATGCTTAATTTGTTGCACCAATCGCACCAAGGGATATCTGCAATTCAGGGTTTGGCGCGAGAATCTTTATTTTGGCCGAGAATGTCCATCGACATTGCTGAAAAAGTAAAAAATTGTGAAATTTGTCAAAAACATCAGAAATCAAAAATACGGCAGCCGTTAAAACCTTTCCCAGTTCCAGATTATCCATGGCAGACAGTATCATTGGACATATTTTATATTCAGAAAAAGCCCCATTTGTTAGTGGTCGACAGATATAGTGGCTACCCGGAGGTATTTACATTGGACCCACCTACGGCGATTAATGTAAAAAATAAATTGAGGGAAACATTTGCACGATTCGGGATTCCAGAAAACATGATGTCCGACAATGGACAACCGTTTCGCTCAGAGATTATGACTGACTTCTGTATAAGATGGGGTATAAAACAGCTATTTTCAAGTCCACACCTTCATAGATCTAATGGTCTGGCCGAGAGAAACATTCAAACAATAAAAAATCAACTAATCAAATGTAGAGATGAAGGGTCCGACCCATATCTGGCTATTCTGGCATATAGAAATACACCAAAAAATGACCTACCGTCACCCGCACAGTTATGTTTATCGAGGAGCCTTCGATGTCAGATCCCCAGAATTACACCGCTATATAGACCCTATCAAACTAATTGGAGAAGTATAGAGAATGCCAAAAGAAAAAGACAGAGCTCAATGAAAGAGCAGTATGACAGAAATAGTAAAAGCTATCCCAAGGTCAATGTAGGAGAGGATGCATGGTGTCAAATACATCCAAGGGAGACATGGACACCGGTGAAGATTTCAGCGCAGGCTGATTCTCCTCAGAGCTTTGAAGTTGTGACACCATCGGGAAATAGGTTGATAAGAAATCAACAATTTATTAGGCCAAGGGATGGAGGCTACGAGAAAAGCCAGTTGTCTTCAGAACCAATTACCGCCTCCCCAGAAGCTCAACATCCGCAGTGCTACAGTCCAACGATGGGCGAGTCATCCACAGCCCCGATACAGCGGTCAAGTGAAGAGACCAATATTGACCAGAGGGAAGGCGCGACTACATCCGCTGGGATTGCACCAGAACCATCCGGAAGGCCCCGGTTTTCAAGGTTTGGAAGAGAGTTAAGAAAACCACAAAGATTTGGTTTTTAAACAGAGGGGAGGCATGTCAACCGCCTTTTGATTTGCCTGATCTGATTGTTGATGGTTGTCTAGATTCGTGACATTCTTTAATTGTTGTAGCAGAGGGGAAACATGTTGTGATATGTAAATAACCTTTGTTAAGTGTTATAATTGTTACCTATTGTTGGTTATGCAAAATTATTCCATTTGTCAATTGTTTTAAACTTATGTAAATTATTTCCTTTTATCTCTATCTTGTATATAAGAAGATTGCTAGATTGAATAAACATTCAGTTCAGCTTGTAAGTCGTAGCGAGTTTGTTCAGACAACTCATACACATTACAACAATATCCTACGGTAGCATCTCCCATGAGAGTCCAGAACCTAGAAACATCTTCTTTATTATCTTCACTCAACAATCATATCAGGGTATCAAGCCTGTAGAGCTTGAGATGATGTCTGCTGTGGATGAGTACACCTCATCAAAACATATTTGACATCCATAATGAATGGGTGAAGTAGAATGCGTCTGCATTTGTCATTAAGACTGGGAGCACTATTCAGTAGCAGGCCGACTTAGCTCCAATATGAAATGGCTGCCTCTGACATGATGAACAGACATCACGTACAGCCACTCCTAACATGGAGTACAGACTCATCCTATATTCCTGAAGTCCTAGAGGTTTCCTAAAAAATTCAAGGGGAATGGGTATTTAAGGCCAAAAAGTCTTCTTCTTCTTTCTTATCTCCAATCACACTAAGGTATCAAACTTGTAAAGCTTGAGACTTTTGATGGTGTAAGGCCAAAAATTGAATTGGAAAACAAAATTTAAAAAAATAATGAAAGGAAAAATAATACGAGAGAGGGCATCTCTCCGATCAATAGACAGGCAAAAACTATATTCACCCTTTTCTCAAGTGCCTCTGGAAACCGGTAGATTAGGGTCAGTAACAAAGCCACAACACCAGCTTTGGAAAATTCAGAACACCCACCGGGAGACAATGGTTTTGGGCTAATGACCCTTGTCAGTCCTAGGGCAGGTTTCGATTTCATAAGGTTCAACAAGGGATTCATGAAATCTTTAGAATTTGCCAAAGAGGTGTTTAAAGTGAAAATATCATGCATCCAGGGAAAAAGTTTCTCTTTAAAAATTTGTTAAATCTCTAGAATTCAGGTACAAAAGTCCTTCTACAGGAGAAAATACAGAAAAACCACCTTAATACGAACCCTGAATATAGAGAACCTTCCCTTATAATGAACACAAGGCGATTCCCAATTTCATTCCATTGAAAATACCATCGTTATAACGAACTTTGCGATTTTTCAAATAACGAACTACCCCTATAACGAACCTATTTTCGGTCCCAAATTATAAAATCTATTAAAAATACTCTATGCTTATAACAAATTAAAATTGTGATTTAAAAAAATTTTAAAACAACAAAATTTTGAGCATGTTTCAGATCACGGATCGCGATTTCAAAACAAAAAATGAGCGTCATTGTTTGTTTTCATTTCCATTCTATTTTTGCTGTATGTTGTATAAATTTTTACACATTATACTTTTATTTAATAGAATATCTTTGCATTCGACAATTTTGAAATAGAAGAAAAATACAAATGGAAGCCAAAATAAAGAAAAGAAACAAAGAGTGGCGTTCTAAAAAAAAAAAAAAAAACAGTGAAAGCCTGCCCTTTTAGAAGCGTTTTATATCAAAGTTAACCTAGGCTAAAAAATAATTCCAAATAATTTTAAAGCCAGAAATGGTTTGAATAACAGGTTAAAACAAAATTTAATATACACTTCAGAAGAATATGTGGAAACTGGAATTGGAAGAAGATGTATGTTACATTAAATTGCCAATAGAATTAGAGTTAAAATCAAATGGGGTGTTTACAGTTATTTAAATATAGAATCAATGCAGGCCTCCACAGCACATGCTTATTGAGTTAGGTCTTTAGCTGGTGGAGTGGCTAGATCAATGTTATTGCTGAAATATAGAAAAGAACTTTGCCAGGAGGATATTTTTCTTTGTTGTTGTCTCCATACATCTCTTTCACAGCAGTCGCAATGTCCTCTATCTTGGTTGTGTAAAGCTGCTGTTCTGGGTCCATGCCAATTTTCTGTTGTCGTCGTGTCCAATTAATAGCCTCAGATGTCTCCATACATCTCTATCACAGCAGCAGCAATGTCCACTACCTTGGGTGTGTAAAGCTGCTGTTCTGGGTCCATGTTAATTTTCTGTTGTCGTCGTGTCCAATTAATAGCCTCAGATGTCTCCATACATCTCTATCACAGCAGCAGCAATGTCCACTACCTTGGGTGTGTAAAGCTGCTGTTCTGGGTCCATGTCTATTTTCTGTTGTTGTTGTGTCCAATTAATAGCCTCAGATGTCTCCATGCATCTCTTTCACAGCAGCAGCAATGTCCTCTATCTTGGGAGTGTAAAGCTGCTGTTCTGGGTCCATGTCAATTTTCTGCAAGGCTTCAGCCATTGCTAGGCATGAGAATATGTGGGTAGGTGTTAGTTCCACACCAGGACAGTATATATATTTTTAAATCTATAAAACGACGAGAAAGGTAACCTTTCTTTTTTTTTAAATCAATACCCTCCTGTCAAAAAGAAAAAAAAAAAACTGTACATGATCAAATGGTAGAATTATGAAGAAAGCATCTTCTTCTTTCTTATCTCCACTCAATCATATTAGGGTATCAAGCTTGTAAAACTTGAGATCATGACTGGGTGAAGTAGATGCATCTGCCTTTGTCATTAAGACTGGGAGCACTACTTAGTGGCAGGCCGACTTAGCTCCAATATAAAATGGCCGCCTCTGACATGAGGAACAGATGCTATGTGCAGCCGCTCCTAACATGGAGTACAAACTCTGCCCATCCTGTATCCCTGGATTAGGAGCCCTTACAGGGTACTATCAGTCGGGCCAGCTGAGCCCAGGTAGAAAGCATCTGATGTGCAAATGTGAGTTTGCTAATGGCTTGCGGCATCTAGCGGAATATCTTGATAAATCAAGAGCATAGGTACGTTGTTGGCCCTCATCAGCATGGTGCAAGCTGTACCTCAATGACCAAATATATTAGAGGTTTCCTGAAGAATCAAGAAATGGATATTTAAGGTCAAAAGTAAATGTTCAACTATTTGAAGAAAAAAAAAGGTATCTCCTGATAATGCAAATGAAAGTTGCTTGCACTATCATATCAGAATGTTGTTGCTTATTTGTTTAATGGATATGTTTATTCAATGCTCTTTTTCTTAATTGTTTATTCTCTTTTGGACAATTCTGTTACCTACTCTACTACAATTATTGTAAATAGTTTCACGCGTAATTATCCAGATCGGATATAGCGTGTCTTATTTGCAACTGGTAACTGATAAAATAAATCTTATCAGAATATGTATCGAATAATATTTTTCCCCAGAATATAGGCCAGAAACCCTTTCTTGTAATACAGTATAAACTCCCTGTAAAGGACAACAATTACTTGCAGAGCCAAAGTGTCCTTTAGGGAGAGGTGTCCTCTTACCAGAGAGTCGCTAAATAGTAAAAATGGTAATTTAGATAATGATAACTGTCTTTTGTAGAGAGGTGTCCTCTAGCTCGAGTGTCCTCTCATGGAGATTCTACTGTATTGGCGATGAAAACTGTCCTTTGTAGAGAGGTGTTCTTTAGTGGCCTCTCATGGAGGTTCTGCTGTAATGGCGATGAAAACTGTCCTTTGTAGAGAGGTGTCCTCTAGTGGCCTCTCATGGAGGTTCTACTGTATATATAAATAGGCCAACCATGTAAGAATGTCTGGCTGTTAGCCCTCATCATCAGAGTGGTGCACGCTGTACCTCAATAACCAATATTTCATGACTTATCATTAAATTTCTATCGATAAGGTACAATTTGGATTATAGATTATAAACACAAGATAATAAGACCAAATCCAAATAAATAAATAATGTGTTATTAATACACACTATTTATTCATATTGATTTGGTTTTATTACCTTGTATTAATTTCTATCTAGGTATTCCAACAAGTTGAAAAGGAAAAGTCTAAAATTCATATTGAGAGATAAAATTGATAAGGTACAATTTGGATTATAGATTATAAACACAAGGTAATAAGACCAAATCCAAATAAATAAAGGGTGTGTGATGTTTCGGTAACAGCATTGTTACCATCTTCTCATAAGAGTACTGAGTGATTTTGTCTGAAGATAGTAACAGCGTTGTTACCCAAAATTCAATCACTATTTATTTGGATTTGGTTTTTATTACCTTTTGAGATAATATGAAAATATTAAATCTCTTATTACCTTATGTTTATAATCTATAATCCAAATTGTGCCTTATCAAATACATTTTATGTTTAAGCATTAGGAAAGAAGAAAAAAATATAAGAGATTATACAAAAAAAAGATTGAAAAATAAAAGAAATCTAAGGTAACAAGACCACATCCAAATGGTTTAATTGTTATGGTCTTGTTAACTTGGATTTCTAATCCAAATGGTAACTTAGCAATGGGGGAAAAAGAACAAGAAGACATCTGTCTGCACATGCTTGTATGGAATTCACTGATCATGTGTTCTTATTTTCTTGTATTTGTCTTCTTCTTCTTCTTTCTTATCTCCACACTGGGTGAAGTAGAATGCCTTTGTCATTAAGACTGGGAGCACTACTCAGTGGCAGGCCGACTTAGCTCCAAAAGAAATGGCCGCCTCTGACATGAGGAACAGACACCATGTGCAGCTGCTCCTAACATGGAATACAAATGCTGCTCATCCTGTATCCCTGGATTAGGAGCCCTTACAGGGTACTATCAGCCGGGCCAGTTGAGCCCAGGTTTTTTTAGTGAGCTTGTTACTGCTCCCCCTCCTCCTTTTTGTATTTGTAAAATAACCATGCTTTAAATGGTATATTTCTTGTAAATAGATGGTGAGCTTGTATATAAATGGTCTGTTTACTGTGTGTTTTGGAGAGAATTTTACCCCTCATAGATATGTGAAAAATAATTGAAAAAATAAATAAATTAAAAGGTCAGGTGTTGATATTAAAAATAAAATAGACATTTTCTGACTACTCACATGATCAATTTAGATTGCAGAGTGCCATCTGGTGGAACAGAAATCAACTAAACGTTGTTTTAACCTGTTCCCTGATATTTGGTCAACCCATTTTCTTTATAAATCAAGAGAAACCATCCACAAACATGTTTTGGGCTGTTGGCCCTTGTCAGAGTGGTGCAGGCTGTACCTCTACTCTTATATACAAGTATATTACATACTTGAACTCCGCCCTTGCCGGTCCCAAGCCCGGATGGAGGAGGGGGAGCAGTAACAAGCTCACTAAAAACCTGGGCTCAGCTGGCCATGCTGATAGTACCCTGTAAGAGCTCCTAATCCAGGGATACAGGATGAGCAGCGTTTGTACTCCATGTTAGGAGCGGCTGCACATGGCATCTGTTCTTCAAGTCAGAGGCGGCCATTTCTTTTAGAGCTAAGTCGGCCTTCCACTGAGTAGTGCTCCCAGTCTTAATGACAAAGGCAGACACATTCTACTTCACCCAGTCATGATGGTTGTCAAACACCATCAAGGGTCACAACTTGATATCCTAATATGATTGAGTGGAGATAAGAAAGAAGAAGACTTATATTACTAGCATCTTAAGAATGGAAGATACAAAGCTGAAATCAGAATTGCAAAGGCAAAATATTTCATTTGGAGAAATTGATTTCTATTGAGAAGAACTTGAACATGAGAAACTAGATATAAAAAGGAAAAAGATGATCAAAAACTCCAACTCCAAAACTTTCCAGCTACTTGCCAAGTTTTAATTCTTTTTTTTTTTTTTAGATAAAATTATAAAATTCTTTGATAAAATATAGCAGTTCTGATGAAGTATTGTTGTACACACAAGAAAATAAGACCTAAACACAAGGTAATAAGACCAAATACAAATAAATAAATAGTGTGTGACGTTTCGGTAACAGCGTTGTTGCCGATTTGGTCTTATTACCTTGTGTTTATAATCTATAATCCAAATTGTGCCTTATCAAAATAAGACCTAATCCAAATAATTCAATAGTGTATGACGTTTCGGTAACAGCGTTGTTACCATCATCAGACACAAAAGAATAATTTTAATAAGAATAATAAAGAATCATTTTTGATTTTATTCTTTTGTCTGATGATGGTAACAATGCTGTTGACGAAACGTCACACACTATTAAATTATTTGGATTAGGTCTTATTTTCTATAATCTATAATCCAAATTGTGCTTTATCAAGTATTGTTGTGTTTATCCTATCACAGATGTAAAAAGCTTGTTTATAATTTGCTAATTGATGCATTTGTCAGTTTGAATGCTATTGAGGTGTTTAAATTACTTATCTCCCTTTGAATTAAATAAAGTTGCATTTAAATACAAGAAAATAAGACAATCCAAATAATTTAATAGCGGGTGACGTTTCAGTAACAGCATTGTTACCATCATCAGACAAAAGAATAAATCATTTATTCATTTTTATCATTATTTATATCATCATATCATTATTTATCATTTATTCTTTTGTCTGATGATGGTAACAATGCTGTTACTGAAACATCACACACTATTAAATTATTTGGATTAGGTCTTATTTTATTGTATCTATATTCTATAATCCAAATTGTGCTTTATCATAATGCATTTACTTACATTATAAATGTATTTTATTTATATATATATTGCTTATAAATTATTTATGTATGTGTTTAATATCAGTGTTTATATATAATTATAAATAAATAATAGCAATAATAATTTTTATTACATTGTTTACAAAAGTAAAATGGTTAAATAATATGTTTTTGTCTAATAAATGCTAGAAAATAATCTGTGTGGATTATAATAATAATTAGCAGAAGATTTAAAATGTTTAAATTGTGTAATATTGATGAAATGTTGTATTAGCTAACCGTTTTCTGTTCACAAACGCATAAACTTTGATTTGGTGGATTATGTTATATAAAATGAAAAATAGTAGAATTGTAATAAATTTAATATTATTTTCGTTTTCTTTTAATTATTAGCATTCACACATGGCGTATGTTTTATTTAATTTCTTACCTTATATAAAAATTGGCTATTGAATTATTATTTATTATTCTAGATATTGTCATTAAAATATAAATTTACAAAACATTATTACATGTTGGAAAAAAGAGATCTTCTGTGTTGATATATTTTTATATTTACAAAATTGTGACTCCCACCGATAGTAAAAGTTATCAAAATATAAATACCGCACCAAATTTATTTGAAAAATATTTTTTTAAATTAAATCAGTTAAAAATTTGATTTATACTTTTAAAAATATTCTATATTTTTTAGGTATATAATAGGTATTTATTTATATCAAAAGAAAATGTTTGATATTTTTGTTTTTGAATGGCATCAATGGCGCCATTGTAGCTAGTCGGCGAAGCGCCCCAGACTTAATGTGTGTGTGTGAGCGGTTGGAGTAACATGATGGATACCTCTGATAGAGGTGATTTAATTCGCCTCGAAGATCTGAGACGGACTCTTGACGAAAAGGACAAGCTGATTAAAAGACAATTTATACGAATCGAAGATCTAGAAAATGAAATTGCCCTGCTCAAGCAAGAAAAAGAAGCATTTTTATGTGATATCAACAAACTTCGGTTTGAACTGGAGATGAGCGAACTCAAAAGACAGAAGGAATCAAGGTAAGATTTTTAAAATATTTATCTATGTCAATATATTATTTTTTAAAAATATATATACTAATTGCACACAAAATAATTTGAAATGTATCGATTTAAACGATATATATTTGGGCGTGTCATTTTTTATGGATAAACAACGAAAAAATCAGAAATAGCGTATTTAAAAATTACTGACACTTAAATATTTCTGTTATATGATTTTATTAGCTTCAAATATTTTACACGCAGAGCACAACACATATATAAGTCTTGTTTTATTTTACTTGACGCGAAGAGTTTTTAAATGTCTCAATTGGAAAATAAGATAAAAACTATAAATTAAACTAAAATAAATATGATAATAGTTAATACACCATATATTATTATAGATATATACATATTCATATATATATATGCCTTCCGAAAACAAATTTCTATAGCAGACGAATTTTACCACTAAATAAACAGTGAAACGTCAATAATAATAGGTACGGTTTTTTTTCGTTTGTTGTGATTTATTATTTAATTCAATAGATGTCAATTATGAGTATACACATATTCTATATTTATTATGGATATATATAATATATAATTTTAAAAAATATCATATATTTTAAATTATCATTACTTTTTTTTTTCTTTAGATTTGTTGTTATTTTAAAATACAATACATAACAAACACACATTTAACCTGAAATACATTTTTTATTTGATTTCTGATATATATTTACGTAAATATAAAAATAAATATCAATCAACATTTTTTTTTTTTAACTACAGGTTTGTTTAGAAAGAGAGAGGAAAAAAAGGCGTCAAAAAAAAACTCTTCTGATAAAAATAGAGGGCGGCATGCGAGGTTAAAAAAAAAAAAAAAGCACAGCTGTTCACCAAAATACCAGGCATGCGTTCGGTCGTTTAAGTGTTCGTTTGATTTTTCAAAATGACAACCATTTTTTTTTTTTCGCGATTGTTTTAGATTGCAATATGATACATTCTACTTTTCTTTCATAAGTGGACATGGGATTTGATTATGCTATGTGTTTAATCAGTTTTATTTGTAACAAAAACTCAATATTACTAACAAAATAACGTTAAGTGTACTTTACATTAAATAATTGAAAAGTTATATATTTATTTTTAATTATTTATATGTGACGTTTAAAATGGCGATATATTTTGCAATTAGTATTGCATTTTTTTTACAAATAAGTGCAATCCGTGTATGAAAATAGGACCAATAATTAGACACGTATATTGGATTTGGTTGAAAAAGTATATTTAGACCAAAGTAAACGCATAGAGGCTGAACGTATTTCTATCGTTCGCTTTAACACGTTTTAACCACCTACAGCGGCCTAAAGACCTAAAGAGATGGATCTTAGGGTCTGACCATCATGATATCTTTGGCTAAATCAAGAATTTACAGATTCTTCATGACTCTGGAAATTATCCGTGATCTAATTGCTTGGATTCTTCATCGTTTGGAGAACTTCCTCAATGTAACATAATTGCATATTTTTCACTATTATGGTGCACTAGCGCGCCATCTGTTATGAAAATTCGTAACTATTTTAGACGCACAAGATTCTTTATGAAATTAAACAATTTCTACTACCCTTACTGCAATGAAAAATTAATGGGAGCGTCTGGCTCATCAGTGATGAACCCTCCCAGCGGCTTCGCCAGTTTAATATACTGGTATATATAATACTAATGGTAGATTAAACTGGCGAAACCGCTGGGAGGGTTCACCACTGATGAGCCAGGCCCTCCCATTTATTTTTCCATTGCAGTAAGGGCAGTAGAAATTGTTTAATTTCAAAAAGAATCTTACGCGTCTAAAATAGTTTCATATTTTCACCATCTTTATTATTTTATTTATTATTAAAGAAAGATTGCTGGAGAGCTGTAGGACATCAGAAGACCATATCTACGAGGGTCACAGCACTAACCAGGAGTCAAGATAGCAAATGTAAATATCTGTGTTTACTTTTACTGCTATTATTTTTCGAAGTTGTAAATAAAAATTTGTTAAATAGACTGATAATTCGTTACACTTTTTAGAGAAAAACTTGTAAACCTTTTTTTTTTTTTGAAAAATAAAGTTATTTTTTACTCTTTATATCAAAGTGTTAAGCCGGTATTGTAACTTTAAATGGTATTTTTTCTTTCTATCACCTGGTAGATGGGCGTCTTTGTAGTGCTACTCTGGAGATATTATGAATAGTATATAGTCTTGTAATCTCTTCTTTTAGTTTCTTCATTGTTTGGAGAAAAAACTTTCCAGGAACAATCTTTATCGTTTTGACAGTGGTGTTGTGGTATAGCGTTGTTTTAAGGATATGGGTTATTCAGGATGGCGTGTTCAACAAGTAAGGATAGTTGTTTATTGATTTGTAAGGCCGAAAAATGTTGTTTTATATTCATACAATTGAATTGTGTGGGCTTTTAGTTGTATAATTTCATCCTACGGTTACACAATATATCCGTCGATTGTACCTAGCATATTTTTATTTATTTATTAATCAGGCGCGATATTGAAGTATTTGCACCTATTACAGAGGAAACAAACAAAAGACATACTATGAAAACATAGTACAAATGTGATATTGTACTGGGATAAGGTGCATAAATTATGAAAAAGGCATCTCCTTATCATGCAGCTGAAAGTTACTAATGGCTTGCGCCATCTATTCTTGATTAATCAAGAATTGGTATTTGGCCAATTCTGGAATATTTAAAAATCAACGAGAATAGTTGATATTTATTCCGATAGATGGCGCAAGCCATTAGAAACTTTCAGTTGCACGATAAGGAGATGATTTTTTTCATAAAAGACATACTGTTGCACTATAATCTTACAAATTAAAATAAAATAGGTGCATTTAGCCATGATGTAACAATACACACACAAACAAAACTTAGAATTAAATACAGTAGGACTTTAATAATTCTAACATCTTTAATCCGAAGACGACTTTAATCCCAATATTTATCTTGGTAAAACGACATTTTAAAACTATTCCGCATGTGTTTCCCTTCAACGAAAAATCAAAATTTATCTCAAGGAGAAATAACGATTATTTCTAACCTTTTGGATGAGGTATGAAAGGGTGAATTGTGAAGAATAATGTTAAACGGAAAAATAAAAGTGTACAGGGATGGGAATTTATTTTTCCGTTTAACTTTACTCTTCACAATTCACCCTTTCATACCTCATCCCAAAGGTTAAAAATAATCGTTATTTCTCCTTGAGATAAATTTTTATTTTTCGTTGAAGGGAAACACATGCGGAATAGTTTTAAAATGTCGTTTTACAATCACAAGCCGCATTATATATTGTATTTATCTTGGTCACTAGAATTTCCTATAAATAGAATTTCCGTTTTTAATTCGAATTTTTGAATAATTCAAACATTTTTTTAAAAATTCTTTGGGGCTCGAATTATCCAGGTTGTACTTTATTTACAAATTTACATGTATTAATCGACAGAGTTCATAAAAATTTATATAGACAAAGTGGGGGGGCTGTTTGTACCAGCATATAGGGAGGTTTTCAGATTTAGCCCTCTCCTATGGTAATCTTCCCATTTTAAAATATTGTATTTGATAATGATATTGACAATCACCATTTAAAGAGCAGAGCAAAGTCCATTAGCGAATGGGCATTCAGCCAATCGGGATTTGACACCTTTGTAAGTGAAAATAAATCAGCATACTATAAGGTTATCCCAAAAGATCGTAAACACTTGCAAAAAAAATTGAAATACCAATATTATTCGCTGTTATGTATAATGTCTTTGTATTATGTATAAAGTAATTGTATTATGTATTATTATGTATTCGCTGTAATAATATTATTCGCCAAGTAATAAGAAATACACGAACTTTTAGAACAAACTTATAAAATCTTTATTCAAACTCCACACTTTGTAAAATTAATTACATGGAATAAGCATGGATATGTAGATATGTATAACATATTTATGCAATATATATTTGCGTTGTCAATTTGTTCGTTTTCGATATTATACTCACTGTCAAAATCGACATGTAAGTGTAAATTTCAATTGAAAATGTAAATATCTTCCTCTACACTTACAGTAAAAACAACTTTTGTTGAGTTCAATGATTTTACTTCCATTCCCCATCATTTACTGGAATTTACATATAAAAAGGAAAGCAGAAGAATACCTATAACCTACATGTATATACAGTAGAACCTCAATGAGAGGACACTCACGCTAGAGGACACCTCTCCATAAAGGACAGTTTTCATTTGCAAAATTACCATTTTTACTATTTAGCAACTCTTCGGTAAGAGGACACCTCTTTCTAAAGGACACTTTAGCTCTGCAATTAGGTGTTTGTCCACACTTTTTATACACGATGTAGTTACATTTCACAATTAAAAACAACAACAAAACAAAAAGAGATTATCGCAAAAATGGTTTTACTCTTCATAAGATGGCGGTCCCCCATTTGTCAAGCGTTCCAATATGGAAATAGGGAAGCAAAAAAATAGTGGAAATTAAGGAAGGAAGGAAGGAAGGCGAGCAATAATTCCTTGTGGAACCCTCATCTAAATATAGTAGGCATTAAACTTATGGATCAATTGGTGGTAGGCAGGCTTTGGGAACCTTGTCCTTTTTAAACTGAAATCCTTGATATATCCGCTCTTTTCTCTCTCCAATTTAATCTCAAAAGTTTAAAGAAAAAACATTAATTAAACTTTAGAACTCTATTGTGATATCTTATTCACACTAATTACATGCAGCAATAAAATTAGTTTGCTAATAGAGTTAAACTGTTTCTTTAGCAGTGTTGCCAGATCGTTTAGACGGCATTCATAGAGTATATTTTGGGAATCAGTGGTGCCAGATCGTTTAGACGGCATTCATAGAGTATATTTAGGAATAAATTGACTATTAACTGAATAGAATTTTTTTTCTGATTTATTACAAGAAGAATCTTGTAGATCGACATTGGTCATTAGTGTCATCTTCTCCTAAAATAAATTTCGATTTTTTGTTCAAAATAAACACATGCGGGATAATTTTCAAATGTCGTTCTACAATCATAAGCCGCATTATATTGTATTATAAAGAAGATTTTTGTTGTTCTTTATCTTAAGTACACATTTTACGTGACATGATAATCATGTTGGGTAATATTTGAGGTTTATAGGGTTCACCATTGATGAGCCAGCTTTCCTAAAAGTTACAATTTTGGATCGTCACAAAAGTTTACAATTTTTTTGCTTCCCTATTTCCATATTGGAACGCTTGACAAATGGGGGACTGCCATCTTATAAAGAGTAAAACCATTTTTTGCGTTATTCTCTTCTTTTTCTGTTGTTGTTTTTAATTGTGAAATGTAACTACATCGTGTATAAAAAGTGTGGACAAACACCTAATTGCAGAGCTAAAGTGCCCTTTAGAAAGAGGTGTCCATTGAGAGAGTATAAAAGTACTTAGAAGAAATATAGCAAGAAGAAAATGCATTGTTATACCTTTTCTTTAATAATAATAAAAGCTTTCGAGCAAGCTCTTTCTCAGTACATTGTTGAACTGTTAGATTATCATCATTCCTTTTTATAGTTTATTCCTTTTGTAATATTTATTGTACACTAGACGGGTGACCCGGGCTTCGCCCCGGGATTGACCCGTGTGCATATCTACCCGAGTGATATATATTTAGATAAGATTTTTAAAAATAATTGTTTGTTATTAGCATTATCTATTTGTTTGCATCAACATAATTTAATCTAATCTTTGATAGAGGGTGCTGTTCGTGAGCTAAGTAGAATAATTTGAATATATAGTTTTAATAATTGATTTATATATATTTTAAAATAGCCTATCGTCTTCCCCGTATTTTTTTACCTATGTATGGAAATTTTGGTTTGAATTAGTGAACTACTGCGAATTTGTATACCGGACATACAAACATTCATTTTTATATATATAGATATATCTTGATTGGTTATTGGAGCGAGAGAGGACCTAGACCAAGACTGCGGATCACGACCTACGAAGAAGACAACGAATAAATAAACACAATAACTTTAAAAGGTAATTTATTTTTATTTACTTTTATTTGTTTGCTTTGAGTATGGAAACCCGCTCGGTGTATAACACCAAGAAGGAAGAAATCAAGGTCGACGACCCTGCAAAGCTGCAACTTGGTGCAACAATATTGTGTAAATTCATTCTACATGTTTAACGAGAGTAGGTAAAAAATCTCCAAGGACCGGCTAAATTTTTCTGCGGAACGATACATCGGTCCAAGTATCGATGCTTTAGAAAACAGGCTGTGCAAGGTGACGACGAGTCTTTGTCGCATGTCCCTCCAATCAATTAAAACCTATTAATTGTTTTAATTACCGACCGCACGCCATTAAGTCCTTCACTACCGCCAGGACAACAAAAAACTTTCTAATTATACGCTTCCACTCATGGTTGAGCATACTTAATTGTTCCTGACTGACTTTTCTCTAAGTACGTATTGCTTCTTCTTCTTCCTTATCTCCACTCAATCATATTAAGGTATCAAGCTTGTAGAGCTTGAGACTTGACAACCATCATGACTGGGTGAAGTAGAATGCGTCTGTCTTTGTCGTTAAGACTGGGTGCACTAGTCAGTGGCAGGCCGACTTAGCTCCAAAAGAAAAGGCCGCCTCTGACATGAGGAACAGACACCATGTACAGCTGCTCCTAACATGGAGTACAAACGCTGCTCATCCTGTATCCCTGGATTAGGAGCCCTTACAGGGTACTATCAGCCGGGCCAGCTGAACCCAGGTTTTTTAGTGAGCTTGTTACTGCTCCCCCTCCTCCTTTTTCATCCGGGCTTGGGGCTGGCAAAGGTGGAGTTACGTATTGCTTGATTCAAAGGAACGTCTCGGCCTTATGTGAGAGGAAGAACTCTTGCAAATTATTGTATCTACAAGTTTGATAGCTATGTCCTAGCCATCTCTCATGGTCTGGAAACAAAAAATTCCTTGTAGATCGAAATTTGAAAATTATGCCGCAAATGTTTCTCTTGAACCAAAACTCGAAATTTCTCCCAAGGAGAAATAACGACTATTCCCAACCTTAAGAATGAAGCATGATAGGATGAATTCCCATCCCTGGACACTTTATTTTTCCGTTTATCATTGCTCTTCACAATTCATCCTATCATGCTTCATCATTATGGTTGGAAATAGTCGTTATTTCTCCTTGGGATAAATTTCAATTTTTGGTTCAAGAGAAACATTTGCGGTATAATTGCCAAATTTCGATCTACAATCATAAGCCGCATTATAAAGAATTCCTAGTTACCCCATCGTGGATCGTCACAAAGCATTCTTCCTTAGCTTTTGTTGAGGATATGTAAATATTCAACGATATTCCTTTTTTTTTTTTTTAATACAGGACGATATCATGTTGTCGTTGCTTATTCCTCAAGTCGTTTAAACGATCTCCATTAGGTTTCATTAAATTGACTTAGACCCAGAGCAGCAGCTTCACACACCCAAGATAGTGGATATTGCTGCTGCTGTGATGGAGATGCATGGAGACATCTGAAACTCTTCTTTGGACACGTCAACAACAACAACATTAGGTTTCATTGTCTCAGATTTTCTATTATAGTCCTGGGGTTTTTCCAGAGGTCTTTTTTTGAAGGATTTAATACAATTTAATAGATGTTCAGGACTGGCTGGTTGGGAATCGCATTTGGGACATTTCGGGAATGTTTTGATTTTTCCATTAAATTTGAGCATTCTAAGATGTCCTGTTTGTAATCTTGACGTTTCGACGGATGATATCATATTGTAGCAAAGTATTTATTTTATCTTTTATATACGTATTATTTTTAATAATATATTTTGTTATTTATATTTTTCTACTCTAGAAACTTCCCTCATTGCTTATCTTATATCTTATAAATGTTGATTTTGTTCTTCCCTTAAATAAATTGCCGTGTCATTCTGAACTTTGTCTTTCCTAATTTTCTTCGTGACAATATAATGATTACAAGAAAAGGAATCGCCTGACATCATCTTGAAGAATAAACAAAAGTTAAAGGCGACGTGTTTCTTTTATTAATGCTGTAAATTCGGCAAGTTTTCGGACTTTGACGTCCTTCAACAGGCCTGACTCGATCAATGCTAAGAGCAACCTTAATATATCTATACTTACATCTATCTCAAAACTTAGCGATTGCACATTGAAATATAGAGGAAATACAAAATAAATAGGTTAATTTATTTTATTATATAGTGTATAATATTATGGGATAGAAAAGCATCTATCTTCTTTTTAATAAGTAAAAAAAAAACATTTTCTTCATCATCCTTTGCGTAAAATACAGATTCAGATGAAAAGAATAAGCCATAACACCAGCTATTTGGCAAATTCAGTTCAATAACTAACCTGTATAGCATGGTTTTGGGCTATGGCGCTCATCATTTCTTCAAATGAATATAATTATCCCACAATTTTACAATATAATGTCATTATGAAAAAAGGCATCTCCTTATCGTGCAACTGAAAGTTGCTGATGGCTTGCGCCAGTTGCACGATAAGGAGATGCCTTTTTTAATAATTTATGCACCTTATCCCAGTACAATATCACATTTGTACTATTTTTTTACAAATATAATGTCAGTTTCACAGATTCTTCTTGTAAATGATGGGGAAGGATTAACCTATTCTAACAGAATACATCGGGTACACAATGCTTGCTACTCAAGGTGATTCAAGTATACGCTTTAGGAAATCAAAGGACCACATAGTTTTAGTCCTAAGCTTCTTCAATATAGGCTTTATTGTAGATCTTTCTTCAAAACCACATTCTCTTTCAATTAAAGAAGAATTATCCAGCCAGTGAGTTGATAAAAAGAATGCGTGATTGTGAACTCCGTGATAAATCGAAAGATATCGGTAAATTAAGAAACAAAGTAACAATGGAAAAATCGACATGCTATCTGATGCTAATGTAGAATTGATCATCCATTCATCTATCCAAGAGACTTAATTACCTTTTCAACAGCCTTTCCTACCGGCATCTACAAGAGAGTGTCGAGCTCCTGTTTATTGATCTTACTCCTCCTGTCAAATGATAATTCTGTCATCGTGGGGAGAGCATCTCTTCGCCAATTGCTTCCTTTGACGTCACATCATCATCAATCTTGGCTCTTATTTAGTGCATGGCTTCCTTCTTCCCCCCTTACGACTGATTTCCTAGCGAAATGTTGTGTTCCATCCATGTTCCCGCTGTTCTACTCAGTATCGTTTTTATTAAATAATACAACACACTTCTGTAGATTCATTTTATTAACATAGTTTCAAGCTTTAGGGCATTTCTGTCCATCTACAGGGCAGGTAGAAGGTACAGGTAGAAGCGTTTTTTTTACTTATCCTTTTAGTCTAAATTAGACCCAATTTGCCCCCACTGCCAAGATGAAGACCAAACCGTAGACCACCTCCTCTTCACTTTTTTGCCCAACCTTCCAATACCAAAGATTCCAGACAGCCACTCTCCTAGGTATCACCAACATATGTCCAGCATCCCTAGAACATCTCCCAAGAAAGAAATCTGCCTGGCGACACCTCATTAATTGAACTTCCACTGGCATTGTATATAAATCCAATAAGACTTAGTTCAGAAGGACATCCCGGGTAGTTGGCGACTTCTGTACGCTCCAGGAACCTGGGTTACTTAAATAAATAATTAGACAAGATCTTGGAGGTCGTGCTCATAAAGAAGCTCAATAACTCTTCTTGGTTCTCTGTACAGGGATCTCTTGTTCTTTCCGATACAATTTAGTATATGTTGGGGAGTGGCCTCTTCGGTTTTGCACCTGGTACACATGGGGAAGCTTTTGGCTTCCTCTTTGGTAGAAGCGTAAATCTCGTTAGTAGCCCGTAAAACCATAGTCTCTCTTTCGGGCATCTCTGCCCTTCTACAGGAGAACTCCTGGGGCAGAAATTCCTGAAAGCTAGAGACTACGTTAATAAAATGAAAAGAAACACATCTCCAGAAGTCTGTGGTATTTTTTATGTCCAGGAGATTTGGATCAGTTAATCAGTATCATTTTACCACTTGGATCATACCATACAAGCGTTTTTAAAGAGATTCGTAGAAAGATACACGTTAAAGAAGGGATTCAGATAATTTATTGCACAGACATCGGGGAAAAGCAAATCCTAATGTTAGTGAAAGTCGCTCAAATAGGAATTATAACAGGAATTATACATCACCAACTTAACGTTCTCTACTGGGATGATAAATAAAATGTTTTAATTCATTTTTAAAGGATGATATGCGCCTCTTTTGGTACACATACAATATGCACATTGTAAATATGTAAATTGAGTTTTTCTATATAACTTATCTAATTACGTAAAAAAAAAAGTACAGATGTTACATTGTACTGGGATAAGGTGGATAAATTAAGATAAAGGCATTTCTTTATCGTGAAACTGAAAGTTGCATGATAAGGAGATGCCTTTTTCTTTATATAATTACGTTTTAAAATTTCCATTTTAATAGTAATTCTTATTTATATTATATAGTGCTTTTCTATATATATCGCCTAACGTTCTGGGGAGATAAACAAAATAATTATAATTTAAAGGAAGAGGTATGTCTCTTTTGGTATACATAAAATATGTACTTTGTAAATTGATGTTTGTACATAACTAATTTAATTTGGTTTATAATTTGTGTTAGTTATTTTCTATTTCCTTCTTTTTTTTCAGATATTTTAAAGTTTTATTTGTATTCAGTGAGGGTCTCTGACTCCCCAGTTTACATAATTGAATGAAACTTATTTGGGCGATGGTTTCATCGTTTTGTCTCACTTATAAATATGATGGGTGGAAAGGCGCTGATCCTGTTTTGAAAATAATCATCAAAATATTGCGCCATGTTGATATTGTTCACGTGCAGAGCACGCATATTGTAATATATTATACAAATACAGATTTGACAATTTCAGACAACCTGTATATCACGATTTCAGGCTATGGCCCTGATGAGTACAGGGGCGGCTATAACATCCTACGGGAGGATTTAGGAAATTGGACGAATCATCTAAAGAAGTGTTTCAAATACGGAATTATGTGGCTGATCTTAGACGTTGTAATCTGATGGAAGAATATCAACAAATATTGCTTTGTTTTGGAGGCATTTTTTAAAAGGAAAAGACATTTTTTTTTTTTGCGCATGAATGTCATTCTTACGTTAAATTGGATTTTCATAGAACTTACAAGCAGTATTTTAAATTCCGTAGTGAACAATGGATGTGAGAAAGTTTGGTCTATAGAATGTTATAGAAATACCGGCTAGATAAATAGAATCCTGTCTCCCTCATTGATTACCGAAAATGCAACCTAATCTAACCGGAACCTAAACCTAACCTATCCTGAATCTAACATAACCTGAATCTAACCTAATCTAACACAACCTCAAACTAACCTATCCTGAATCTAACATAACCTGAATCTAACCTAATCTAACATGACCTGAATCTAACCTAACCTAATCTAACCTAACCTAAACAAAATCAACGGCCGCAATTAGCGAAGTAAACAATGAGGGGGACCGAAGAGTGTTTTGCCACCAAAAAATGACTTGTAAAGAAATGATATTTTACAAAAGCGTGAGAGATATCTCGGCGGAACAGAAGAATGTGGAGGTTTGTTATCCACCCCGGCTCTAACCACCTAATTGCCGGCGGTTGATCCACCTTTTATTGAACACTTCCCTCCCTGTTCCCTGCAATTATGCTGTGGTAGATCACAGCTGTGGTGGAATCTAGGCTCTCGGCTGGATGCTGAACCATTACGGCGACAATCCACTGTTTGTTCTTTGTACGTCTGGATAGATCACCGCTGTAGTGGAATCTGTGCTCTCGGCTGGAAGAAGTAATTACGGCGACAATCCACGGTCTGTTCTCCATCTACGTCTGGGTAGATCACCGCTGTGGTGGAATCTGTGTTCTTTGATGGAAGCTGAAGCATTACGTCGACATTCCACGGTCTGTTCTCCATCTAAGTCTCTGTGGTGTGATCTCTCGCCAGAAAAAAAAAGATGACACTTCTGAATCATGATAGTAATAACATAAAACAGGATTTCAACATATACTCTAAATAATGCCTTGATCAATTATATTGGCCAAAGTACCATTATTCGACCTTACTTAAGAGGATGTATTCATTCCCTTGGCAATTGACAATTCAAAATATTTTATCGATACTTAGTCAAATATTACAAAAACTAATGAGAAATTAAACAAAGATAATTGATCCTTTTTACATTTGAATTACAGTAGAACTTGGATAATTTGAAAGTCTTTAATTCGAATATTCATCTTGTTCCCTAGAATTTCCTATAATAGAATTTCCATTTTCAATTCGAATTTTTGGATAATTCGATTTTTTTTCCTCTTGGGCTTCGAATGATCCAACTTCGACTGTATAAGAAATCATGAATATATATATACAATGTGGATAAAATAATGGTGTTTTCTGTAATTGTTAGCTGTATATATACTGAATGTAATATTTAAATCAAAGATACAATTCTCTCATTGGCCTTGTAGAACGAGAGTGGTGTACACGTGCTAGCATGTTCTAGTAAAAACATAAACATCCTCGATAAAGAGAGGCGAGTTACCCCTCGAAATATTGGAACAATAAAATAATTATAAATCCAATATATGCATCTTTTTTGAATATAATTTTAATTATGGATTGCTCAATCTCTCTTAAATATATATTAAAATAGGGGCATATTTTGGATCAAAATATTTATTGAATTTCAATATTTCGACGAGGCTGTTCGTCTATCTTCTTCTCGGAAAAATTCAAAAACCTTGTAAACTTATTATCCGCGTGATGTGCAAACGAGAAGTATTGTTTTCTATAACATATGTTGGTGTGACAAGACCATTTAAATTGAATTATTGTATCTTCAGGTATAAAATGCTATATATATTTTTGACTATTTTTGTTTTAACTGTAGGTATGATTGTGGTATTTATATCTCCCTATTGATGCTATTTTTATCTTCTATATATATTCGATTGTATTTGCTATACAGATACTAAACACCATTTATTTTCTACCAGCTATCACAGCGTATGCCGTAACTTTTTATACGTCGCCAGATATCCCCGACTTGTCAATAACAGTTGACACACCCATTGTTCTTGTCCCCATTTCACCACCTAGGCGGAACGACTCACTGCACGCACAAGTACGGGCCAACTTGGGAAATGCAATGGACGTTACGTTTACCAAGAGTTGGTAGAAAACAAAGAACCTAATACACCGGCCAAACATTTGATGTAATACACACACCAACCAATACATAAAAGACATGATAAATTATCCGTGTTTAATCTCGAAAATCTCGAGAAAAAGAAATAAGAAAAGAAACGAAACTCTTGATTCCTTATTGATTATAGAAAAACATGATAAATTATGAATTAAACAAGGCAACAAATCTCTGGAGATGTGTTTTTTTTTTTCATTTTTATTGTAATCTCAAGTTATCAGGCATTACCACCCTTATTTCTGGTAGACTTGATGCTGTAACCAGGAGGGACACTCCCTCTTTAAAAAATCTGAGTTCAACTGACTCGGTTGATAGATCTCAGCAAGGGTTCCTGTCCAGGGATACAGAGGAGCTGCGTCTGTACTCATGTTAGAGTCGGCAGCAAAGGCTTCCATGTTAGGAACAGCCTCAAATTACAGGCAAAGTCAGACTTTCACCAAAGTGTGCCTGGATCATGGTAGCATGATCAACGATAGCTACACCCCTGGTACAGGCCATGATAATCATGGTGGGTAGAAGTTAGCTACTGATTTTACTGTAAGTGATCCACATGTCTAAGAATCAACATGCAAGAACGATTTCTATGAAAAATAGACTTTACTTCTCCTGACGAAGACAAAATATTTTTATCGAAACGTTGAGAAAATAAAAAAACTCTAACTGGCCGAAGTGTCTATTTTTCACAAAAATATGAATGCCGGCCAGGCAGCCTCTATCTTCAGGATGCAAGAACGAAATACAGAGAGTGCTTTAAACATCTCCAAATGACACTAGTTAAAAGGTCTTCACGTGACATTTCAACTATCTTTTATATACAGACATGGATGCATTGGTACATTGCGAAGATGTGAGAAATCAGTTCGTTTAACAAATAAAAATCTTCTATGTATTTTGTTGCTAAATTAAAAAGAATGAAATGGCCATTTAAGCTAGAGAATATCATGAAAGATAAGCTGCTTTTCATATGTGTAGACATGTGGTGCGCTTACAGTAAAAGCAGTCGCTAACTACCCACCATGATTATCATGGCCTGTACCCCGTGTACTAGGGATAAGCAAAAAAAAAATAAAGATAAGCTTCTATTCATTGAACTATAGAGATTTTGTTCGCGCCGATTATGTAAATTTTGTTACTTTAGCTAAATATGCAAATTTGGTGGGTAGAAGTTGGCGACTAATTTTACTGTAAGTGCACCACATGTCTGCACATGTGAAAAGCAGTTCGATTTTTGCACTTACAAATGTGCCAGAGCCACGTTTGGTTACTTGCACTCGCTGGTGGGATTGGACTTTTGCAAGAATCGGGGGCCATTGGAGCATGTTTTTTTTTTATTTAATTCAGAAAAAAAGTGTCCAATGCAGGATTAGATCCCGGGTCGTAGCGGTCGAAAACCAACGGTTTAGACCATCCTTCCACCGACCTCCTTTTTTAAAAAAATAATTACACAAAAATATAGCTCTGCGTGTTAGAACGTTTACAAGGAAAAACTTCTCAATTCTCTTCCAATTCCTAGACGTTCATACTTGAGAAAATCAGTAGTCATTGAAGATGCTCTCAAAACCAGCTAAGAGAGTAGTGACTTAAGTAAATAGACACCCTAGCTCAAATTCCACAGCCATGTCTACTTTCTGCAGGCCAGAAACATAGAACATCCATTTAAAAAGGTACACCTCATCTTAAAGACAAAACATAAAAAAGGTTGTTGTTACTCTTCATTAGAAAATAGGTTCCATTGCCACGTTAGTCACCTTGGACCAGAATTTGGTCAAATATTCCAAGGGTCCACTTCTCTCCCCTGACGAATTAGACCTTCTTCCTAAATATAGCTTGTCGCGAGAACTCTTTAGCTGTGTCATTAATGTTGTATATATATAGTTTAAGTTTAATTGTAATTGGTACATGTTGGAAATATCTTGATATTTTAGCCTATAAACTTGAGTGACCTCATATATCCAGTTTGGAAAATTTGAAAAATTGTTGACTATTTATTTAGGATTTTGTGTTTCTTTTCAATTTCTTCACCAATGGTGAGAGAAAGAAGGAAATTTCCCAATTTATAAACCATTTATGCTTAAAAAACGTTTTCTTTTAAATTATTATTATTGTAGGTCAGTTGGGCATTAGATGGAGGGCTTAGACTGTGTGTGTGTGTGTGTGTGTGTGTGTGTGTGCACAAGTTTTTTTTTGTCATTTTATCAATTACCTCACATCTTCCTAGTGGGTATGAATCCATTTCAAAATAGATCTTTCTTTTATAATGAGAATCATTCTTCAATTAATAGATTATTCTGAACGTTGGTTGGCAATATGGATTTTCTTTATATTTATGCTGAATGGTACTTAAGCTATCTGTAAGGTTCCATATGTCTTCTTCTTTCCTATCTCCACTCAATCATATTAGGGTATCAAGCTTGTAAAGCTTGACAACCATCATGACTGGGTGAAGTAAAATGCATCTGCCTTTGTCATTAAGACTGGGAGCACTACTCAGTGGCAGGCCAACTTAGCTCCAAAATAAATGGCCGCCTTTGACATGAAGAACAAACACCATGTGCAGCTGCTCCTAACATGGAGTATAAACGCTGCTCATCCTGTATCCCTGGATTAGGAGCCCTTACAGGGTACTATCAGCCGGGCCAGCTGAGCCCAGGTATTTTAGTGAGCTTGTTACTGCTCCCCTTCCTCCTTTTTCATCCGGGCTTGGGACCGGCAAAGGCGGAGTTAAGGTCCCATATGTTGGTTTCAGCATCTAAACATCTGTAAGGCTACTGGGATATCTATAAAAGGAAAGGTTATCTCCCGTCAAAATAGACAAAAAAAGATGGCGCAAAGTTTTTTCGTCTTCTTTGAGAGGAGAAATGACCTTTCTTTTTATAGATTACTATCCCCCCCTGTCAAAATTTCCATCAAGATTTCGGCTATTGAATTGTCCAAGTCACAACTGCCAGCTAAACATCTCTTTAGCAAATTCTAAAGATTTCATGAATCTGTATATCTTATGAAATCAAAGCCTGACCGAGACTGATGAGGGCCATTAGCCTGAAAACATGGTTCCCTAATGGGCCTTCGGAATTTGCCACAGCTGGAGTTGTAGCTTTGTCATCGACCTCCCAACTCTCTTAGTTTGCTAGTTTTGGCTTCTATTTGGACTAGACAGATAATATATATTTTCATAAAGAAATATCCTTCCAGCATAATTTCCATCAATATTTCGGCCATTGAATTGTTCTATCCACACTGCCAGATAAACATCTCTTTGGCATTTTCTGAAGATTTAGTGAATTCCTAGCGGATCTCATGATATCAAAGCCTACCCTGGACTGACGAGTGCCATTAGCTAGAAAACCTGGTTCCCTAATGGGCCTTCAGAATTTGCCACAGCTGGAGTTGTAGCTTTGTCACCGATCCCCCAACTCTCTTAATTTGCTAGTTTTGGATTCTATTTGGACTAGACAGATAATATCTATTTTTATAAACAAATATCCTTCCAGCAAAATTTCCATCAATATTTCGGCCATTGAATTGTTCTATCCACACACTGCCAGATAAACATCTCTTTGGCAATTTCTGAAGATTTCATGAATTCCTTGTGGATCTCATGATATCAATGACCGACCAAGACTGACGAGGGGCATTAGCTCGAAAACCTGATTCCCTAATGGCCTTCGAAATTTGCCATAGCTGGAGTTGTTTCTTTGTCACCGATCCTCCGATTCTGCTAGCTTTGACATCTATTTGGACACGTGATATTTCTTTTTATAGAAAATAAAACCATTAAATCACGAATGTTTCTTTTACACATCAAACAAACTTCTACTGTCCTTACTGCGATGAAAAAATATTGGGAGGGCTTGTCTCATTAGTGGTGAACCCTCCCAGCAATTTCGCCAATTTAATCTACCAGCCCGCTTCTCTTAAAGCTCTAACACTGTATTGAACGATTCTGCTTTTATATGCAACACTGAAGAGTGGAATCTTAGAAATGGTATTTAAGAAAACTATGGATATAAGTTTTTAGGGCAGTAAAATTACATTAAAATATTTGCATCGAACAATGCTCTTCCGTAAACAATAAGAACAATGCCAGTTAGGCATGCTATAGATATTTCTTTTTATAGATCAATATTTTTACAGCAAAATTTCCATCAAAACTGGAATGGTTAAAATAGACCTTTTCTATCATCATGATGGTCTTGTACACCTATCCCCCGATTTACACGGTACTTGTTTTACACGTTTTCGCTTTCACACGGTTTTCCAAATAAGTTTTTTTTGTTTGTTTTTAACGCACTATACTAAATGCTACTGTGATTGAACACATGCGCTGTGTACACATCTCACGAGGAATCCCGAGCTTATGTGCTGACTTGCTGCACACGCACACTGTGTCTGTATTTCTAATTTAAAAAAAAAATTTAATTTTCGATTTACACGTTTTTCTCAGGAACGTATCTACCTTGTAAATCGGGGGATAGGTGTATTGTGTTTGGATTCTCTACAAGTTTTCTAACGAAAATAAAAGATTCTGTCTGAAAATTCAAACTTTGACTCAATGATAAAAAAAAATAAAAAAAAATGACTATTTCAATTATTAAGAAAAAAGGCATTTTCCTAAACGCGCAACTAAAATTTTGCTGATGGCTTTTCGCCATCTATCGGAATAAATTTAAACTAATCATTGAGTTTTATTCAAGAATTGACCAAATACCGTTTCTTGATTAATCAAGAAAAGCTAACCATGTACACCTTTTAGGGGGAAGGAGATGCTTTTTTTTTTCTTAATGTATCCACCTGATCCAAGTAGAAATTCACTCTTTTTACTATTT
Organism: Cordylochernes scorpioides; assembly: GCA_030710605.1. Classification (NCBI taxonomy): domain Eukaryota; kingdom Metazoa; phylum Arthropoda; class Arachnida; order Pseudoscorpiones; family Chernetidae; genus Cordylochernes; species Cordylochernes scorpioides. The sequence goes on from CP092869.1 coordinate 12,909,122, forward strand.
TTCATATTTCAATTATGCTTTTAATTTACCGATACTTTCCCGTAGACAAGGAGAAACCCCAAAATTTACGGCTGACCCCCCCTTTTTTAACAAACGTTTTTATTTTGAAAAAAAAAAAAAAAAAGCTGGCCCTGAAAAATTTTCCTTAAACTTTTTTCTAGGATCGTTTTTTTATACTGGGAGCTTAAAATATACCCAGTAACTTCATCAGAGGTACATCTCCCTTTAAAAATGCATACACGACTAATGTATTGTGTTATCTCTTCTGAGCAGACCCATCAAGGCAGATGTAACGTAATAATTATTGTGGGTAATTAATACACTGGCCCGCAAAATTAAAGGAACAACATATTTTTTCATTTATCTCAAATTTTATTGAACATTTAGCAATGAAATTTTATGCACAAATTTATTATTCCATTATTGATTAAAATTACCCGAAATCAAAAAAATATAACATGTATTTTATGCAAATCAGCCGGTCAAGCAATGATCTTTTGAGATATTTGAGATTAAAAAAATATTTTGTTCCTTTAATTTTGCGGGCCAGTGTATTTTAACACATTTTGAATACACATAAATACCCTTTTTTTCTGTCTTCTTTAGAAATTTTGGCAAACAACATTTTTATTTCTGATCTAAAACATGTGTTAACATTTTAATTTTGGATTATAGATACAAGATAATAACACCTAATCCAAATAACTTAATAGAATGTGACGTTTCAGTAACAGCATTTTTACCATCATCAGACAATTAAAAAAAAATTCTTTTGTCTGATGATATTAAAAATGCTGTTAACTGAAACATCACACACAATTAAGTTATTTGGATTAGATCTTATTTTCTTATATCAATTTAATATACAGTTAAACCTGTCTATAGCGCCCCCTCTAAATAGCGCCTCCCTCTCTATAGCGCCCGATTTAAAAAACATAGTACGATTCGATTTACATTAAAAGTGGCCTGTCTATAACTTTGGTGAGTCCCAAGAGGAGGCGCTATAGACAGGTTTAACTGTTTTTTTTTTCCATTCATCATTACTCTTCATAATTCACCCTTTCATACCTCATCCAAAAAGGTTAGAAATAGTCAATATTTCACCTTGAAATAAATTTTGATTTTTCATTGAAAAGAAACCCATGCGGTGTAACTTCAAGTGTTGTTTTACAAAGTTTAACTGTATTAATATAAAGCAATAACGCGCCATTTATACATAGGAAATAAAAGTATTTAAACACGAATGTTTTTTTTTACACATAAAACAAACTTCTACTATTCTTACTGCGAGCATACCTAACTGGCTTTGTCCTTATTGTTTGCGGAAGAGCATTGCTCGGTTCAAATATTTATATGTAATTCTACTGTTCTAAAAGCTTATGTCCATAGTTTACTTAAATACCATTTCTGATATTCTACCCTTCAGTGTAGCATATATAAGCAGAATGACCCAATACAGTATTATATAATAGAGTTACCAGAAAGCTACATTTGATTATTTTCACTCGATAACGGATAAGAACTTTTGAAAGAATCGGGAATCATTGAAGCAATTCTTTTTCACTAAAAAGTTCCCAATGTGGGATTTTATCTAGGTTTGTAGCTGTAGAATATAAACGTATTTATTATTTTGTTGATGAAAACCCTGAAATTTCAATTTAGATACAAATGTACAAGACTTGTATTAATATCTAAGGAAGTTTGGGCTATATAGGATGAAAGGGTATTGTTGAAGCATTTAAGGAAAGGCACGTAGCCATCAAAATTCAGTGCTGCGAGAAAGATAAAAGAAGGCATCCATAATATATTGGAAGAGAGGAAGCCCAGCGGAAGTGTTCTGAAATTGAAACTTTCATCGGAATAAGTAAATAGCCTTTCCCTTCTTTCACTGATTTTGTGGCAAGCTTCTAACTCCCTAGCTGTGTAAGCCTCTAATCATTTCTTCATCGCAGTAAGGACAGTAGAAGTTTGATGTGTGAAGGCAACATTCGTTTCTTAATGTTTTCTTTTTCTGTATACATAGATGACGTGTTATTGCTTTGTATTAATTTATGCCTAACTGGTCTTGTCCTTATTGTTTGTGGAAGAGTATTGCTCGATGCAAATATTCATATGTAATTCTACTGTTCTAAAAGCATATATCCATAGTTTAGTTGAATACCATTTCTAAGATTCCACCCTTCAGTGTAGCATATATAAACAGAATGATCCAATACAGTATTAGAGTTCTAAAGAAGCGGTCTGGTAGATTAAATTGGCGAAATCGCTGGGAGGATTCACCATTGGTAAGCCAAGCCCTCCCAATATTTTGTAATCGCAGTAAGGATAGTAGAAGTTTGATTTATATGTGAAGATAACATTGGCGTCTTAATGTTTTCTTTTTCTGTATATAGATGACGCGTTATTGCTTTGTATAGTTACTTCTACAGAGCAAATTATAGCTATTTCATTAATTAAAAAGGCATATATTGGATCAAAATATCATTTATTTTACCAATATTTCAGTTGGCTGAACGCCAACCTTTATTAAGGTGTTATAACATTTTAAAGTGTGTCAACAACTAAAATATTAAAATGTTATAACACCTTGATAAAGGTTGGCGTTCAGCCAACTGAAATATTGGTGAAATAAATGATATTTTTATCCAATATATGCCTTTTTAATTAAAGATTTATCTATGGATTGCTCTATTTTCAAAAAGCTATTTCATTATAAACCTTTTTTTTCGTTATGAAAGGTGATACTATAACGGAGAGTGGCAATATTTAGGGAGTTATTAATCTACTTGTGTAAATATTAGTTCTAAAAAGGTGGATTACCTTAGGTTTCTTTTAAAATACACCAAAGCTTTCAAGTATTAAATCTTCCTCAAGACTACCTGAGATTTCTAATTGAAAAGTCCATAAAATGTCTTCTTCTTACTGCAATGGTAAAATATTGGGAGGGCCTAATTCATCAGTGGTATATCCTCCAGTGGTTTCGCCAATTCGTGCCGTGTGATTTCTTTTCTGACACGTAGAAAGCGCCTTGTATTTATTAAAGGGTTTGAAAAGATTGATCGTTATGGGGAGTTTTCCTTATAGATTGTCACCATATTCAGAGTTTTTCATTGACATCTCTGAAAATGTGTTTATTACAGAGGATATATAAGCCAATGGAAATTATACACTCGCAAACATACAGCTTTATTAAGACCACACCGGTCTTATACAGATTCACAACAGAAAGAAGCATAGATGGAGCTTCTATACTTCAGACAACACAGAACTCAACAACAGCCTCCAAGTCCGACACATGCCCAGTGGCCACAGAATCCACCGTGCATAGGTTGTTAGCGTATCATTGAAAAGGTTAGTGTGGAATCAGCCGTGTTTTAGTCTTCGCTTTCCTCATCCGAATGGACCACGATATTCGGCGATTCTATTAATCTCCTCCGAACTCTGACTGTGACCTTGTAGAATTTATATAAAACAAAGAGAAATGAAATTATTGAAAGCGATTTTTTCTTTTTCAAATTAAACAACTCTAGACCTGACCACATTCATTAGAAGCATTGAACTCAGGGAATGAAACATGAATTAAGAGATTAGTAATGTGAATAATGAAAGAAGTGGCATTGGTATTACTGAAAAAAAGAAAGTTAAAAAAGAAAGTTGGGGGAAAAAAGAGGTGGCCATTAGCAAGTTTCTGTGGTGCATAGCCGATGATTGAGTCAGGATACGGCAAGGTTACACCTGGCCAATTGGGTATAGTGTCCTTCTTTCTGCCTCTTGTCGTTCTATAATTGATAGCTGTGTCCTTTAATGGCGCTTGTTAGACACGCTTTCATAGAAACTGGAGCACTCTCATTTTTATAACTGGGTTGGACACTTCACACTGGGGAATCCCCCAGACTCTCCTTGTGTTGACGCTGAAGTGACTAGAGTTTATCGAATCACAATTGACGATTCCGTTATTGACTAGACTTTCTAGTCTCACAGTGGCCATACTAATCATCTTCTCTGTGTATCGTTCCTATTGTAGTAGTTGTACCGCTGAACTGGTATCACAGGGGCCATGCTAATCTTCTCTGTATCGTTCCTATTGTAGTAGTTGTACCGCTGAACTGGTATCACAGGGGCCATGCTAATCTTCTCTGTATCGTTCCTATTGTAGTAGTTGTACCGCTGAACTGGTATCACAGGGGCCATGCTAATCTTCTCTGTATCGTTCCTATTGTAGTAGTTGTACCGCCGAACTGGTATCACAGGGGCCATGCTAATCTTCTCTGTATCGTTCCTATTGTAGTAGTTGTACCGCTGAACTGGTATCACAGGGGCCATGCTAATCTTCTCTGTATCGTTCCTATTGTAGTAGTTGTACCGCCGAACTGGTATCACAGGGGCCATGCTAATCTTCTCTGTATCGTTCCTATTGTAGTAGTTGTACCGCCGAACTGGTATCACAGGGGTCATGCTAATCTTCTCTGTATCGTTCCTATTGTAGTAGTTGTACCGCCGAACTGGTATCACAGGGGCCATGCTAATCTTCTCTGTATCGTTCCTATTGTAGTAGTTGTACCGCCGAACTGGTATCACAGGGGCCATGCTAATCTTCTCTGTATCGTTCCTATTGTTGTAGTTGTACCGCCGAACTGGTATCACAGGGGCCATGCTAATCTTCTCTGTATCGTTCCTATTGTAGTAGTTGTACCGCCGAACTGGTATCACAGGGGCCATGCTAATCTTCTCTGTATCGTTCCTATTGTTGTAGTTGTACCGCCGAACAAACGTATACAAATAGAGAGAAAAGTAACAGGTTACGAATGGAATAACAAGGAATTCTCGGGTGACCAGTCAACAAATGACTGGCTTCAAGTTACTGAGTTAGCGGCGGGCGGTGAGAAATGAGCGACAAGGGACGTTGTAATGGGAGCTGTCTCAAGGCGTCAGGTTGCCGGCGGTCACCTCCCTCGATGGTCCCTCCCGCCACGGACATAGGGGCTACATCGGGATAGCACACAAGAGTGCTAACGCCAACTACAACTACACTCTCAAGACAAAATATAATCTAGATGGGAATTTTGCCAGGAGAATATTGATCTATAAAACGAATGGTGACCTCTTCCATCAAATTGGCGCAAGACTATGGACCACCGCTTGTTCGGCGGTACAACTACTACAATAGGAAGGATACAGAGAAGATTAGCATGGCCCCTGTGATACCAGTTCGGCGGTACAACTACTACAATATGAAGGATACAGAGAAGATTAGCTAGGCCCCTGCTAAGGATGATACGCAAAATCGTGAAGCGTTCCATATTGACTGTCATCATAGAATATATTGTCGGTGGTAAAGATATAATTTCATTTACGAGTGCTGTTCGATGAGGTTAAAAAAAAAGAAAATTTGTTTTTGTAAAATGATGCTTTTATTTTTCAACCTAGTCGCCATTCAACTCCACATACCTTGTCCAGCGATGTTCTGATTTTTTTTTATCCCCCTCGAAAAAGTTTGATGTTTCGAGGTTGCTCCGTAGCAATTGAATTCTAAACGAATTTCGAGTTGTTATCAAACATTTCTTTTTTTAAACGTTGGTTAGCTTCCCAAATTAAAGCCGAGTTGAAAGAAGTTCATAGAGACTCAGCCCCATCATTCAAGACTAATAATTACTGGATGAAAGAATTTAAACGTGGCTGGTAATCAATACAAGATAAGCCATGTCCCGGAAGGTTTATGAATCTAGCCATACCTAGCCATTTTGCCTTATTTAGCAGATACTGAATATTTCATGAATTCCTTGTGGATTTCGAAGTCCAGCCTGAGTGGACGTTATCACGAAATCCTGGTCTACTGGTGGACATTCTAAATTTGCCAAAGCTGACCGAATATGCGAGTTTGTGCAGAGAGACGGTTGTCATTAAATATACATAACCAAATCGCTAGAATGCATTGAAGGCCTTTAGACACATCAATGAATCTAAATAAAAGGTCATTTCCATTAATTAACTATAAGTTTTACGTAGATTATAAATCGCCATTTTAAATTCTTCGACATTATCATCAAACATGTTCCGAACATGAACTCCCCAAATGGCAGGGATCTGTATAGATTCAAGGCGGCTTTAAGCTCCTGATCCGGACGTGCCCTCGGAGAGGGCTACGTCGATTGTAAATATCTCTCTTCATTCCTACCATTATTATTACAACTCCCTTTGAGTGTAAAGATTGACGAGATGTCAATAAAGTTGTTTAATTGTCATTCTAAATGTGACAAATAACTTGTGACAGCAGGAACGTGACAGACAATGTATAGATGGGATATACCAGAAAAGATGCAGAAATTGTAAGCAGGTTTAACAAACCCGACTGGAAGCCACATTGTAAGAATTCTATAGTTACAACAATGGGCCCTTTCTTCTCAATAACAATCATAAAATGATTGCCTCGGGAAACTAGCAAATTCCTATTGAAATATTCCTATTGATATAGTTGATTCTCATTTAAGACAAAGCCAGAATTTCATGGCATCGAACTCTAACCAAGAACATTCAAACAATCCCTATCCAAGATCGTCGAATTTGAAGTCGACCATCAGTTATTCCCAAATTTCACAACCTCCTGGCAGGCTCTGCAGTGGCAATATGGATACGATATTGAAATAATACGATGACACAAAAACCTACAGGACATGTGACAATTGTCCTGGTGTGGAAACTAACACCTATTTACCTATTCTCATGCCCAGCAATGGCTGCAGCCTTGTAGAAAATTGACATGGACCCAGAGCAGCAGCTTTACACACCCAAGATAGTGGACATTTTGACTGCTGCGATAGAGATGTATGGAGACATCTGAGGCTCTTCATTGGACAAAACAACAACAGAAAATTGACAGAGACCAGAGCAGCAGATTTACACACCCAAGATAGAGGACATTGCGACTGTTGTGATAGAGATGCATGGAGACATCTGAGGCTCTTCATTGGACATGACAACAACAGAAAATTGACAGAGACCAGCAGAGCAGCAGATTTACACACCCAAGATAGAGGACATTGCGACTGCTGTGATAGAGACGCATGGAGACATCTGAGGCTCTTCATTGGACATGACAACAACAGAAAATTGACAGAGACCAGCAGAGCAGCAGATTTACACACCCAAGATAGAGGACATTGCGACTGCTGTGATAGAGATGTATGGAGACATCTGAGGCTCTTCATTGGACATGACAACAACAGAAAATTGACAGAGACCAGCAGAGCAGCAGATTTACACACCCAAGATAGAGGACATTGCGACTGCTGTGATAGAGATGTATGGAGACATCTGAGGCTCTTCATTGGACATGACAACAACAGAAAATTGACAGAGACCAGCAGAGCAGCAGATTTACACACCCAAGATAGAGGACATTGCGACTGTTGTGATAGAGATGCATGGAGACATCTGAGGCTCTTCATTGGTCACGACAACAACAACAGAAAATTGACATGGACCCAGAACAGCAGCTTTACACACCCAAGATAGAGGGAATTGAAACTGCTGTGATAGCGATGTATGGAGACATCTGAGGCTCTTCATTGGACACGACAACAACAGAAATTTGACATGGACCCAGAACAGAAGCTTTACACACCCAAGATAGAGGACATTGCAACTGCTGTGATAGAAATGCATGAAGACATCTGAGGCTCTTCATTGGACACGACAACAACAACATTGAATTAATAAGTGAAACTCAGGTTATATTCCCCTGAGAGCCGCTTAGAATATTGGAAGAAGGACTGTTTCCTAAAATGTGAGTTATTGTTTATTATCTTTAGTTATACGTTATACAATTTTGATAATCATGATGGGTAGTTAGCGATTGCTTTTACTGCAAATGCACTACATATCCACACATGTGGAAAACAATTAAACTTTTGCATTTACAAGAATGCTCTAGCAAAATTTGGTTACTTGCACTGACTATTAAGTTTGACTTTTGTAAGATTCGGGTGACATTAAATCATTTTTTCTTCAGAAAAAAGTGCCCAATGCTGGACCTGCAATCCCAGGTCATTGCAGTCATAAACCAATGGTTCATATCACTTCCTCCACGGAGCCCTTAAAGGACAGATGTGCCATAGTGTCTTCATTGTCAAAAATTTGTGTCGCAAAGATGTAAGAACAGTTAAGACTAGAAAGCCGAGATGCAATAATCTATACAATACAATACAATGGTAATAACACTAAAGCAATAATAACCCTATTTCGTTATTTAAAAAAAACGTGGCACTATTATAAAGGGAGTTGGGATTATAGTACTGTAATGAATGGTACTGGCAACAAAGAGGGACTGGACGTCAATTAATCTACAATCTTTCCAATTAAGATGGCGATCGCCAGAATTTATTACCAGACGAAGGGGACAATGAGTTCGTTTGGTTTCTTTCCCTTCGACACGATTGGCAGTTTCTCTTCGACTCTTTTTCCTTCAGCATTCTTTCAGTTATGTCATTTGTTGTGTTTAATTTACTGATAGTACAAACAAACACTTTGTAGACATCGCAATTGTTGATAAAGGTAGATAGTTTGTGTTAGTAATGATTATTTTGCGTGAGAATAGATGTTTTGAACTAATTCAAAACACAATTTTTAAAAAGTGGTGGTGCTTATCTCTATGGTTAAACCAATTCCTGAAGTTCACTCCTCTCCAATTTTGCAATGGTAGTTATAGGCCTGGAAAATAGGTCCTCTATTGTCTATTCTGAACAAGATATGTTCCGGAGAAGCTTCTGCACTTTTACATTTCAAGCAGTTATTGAAGGTTTTTTTTTTCACCAATTCCTGAAGTCCACTCCTCTCCAATTTTGCAATGGTAGTTATAGGCCTGGAAAATAGGTCCTCTATTGTCAGTTCTGAGCATGATATGTTCCGGAGAAGCTTCCGCACTATTGCATTTCAAGCAGTTATTGAAGATTTTTTGTCCATTTTGAAATTTTAAGGTTTTTATATGACCACTTCTTAGTCTTGCTAAAGCTGTTTGTTGATTTCTATTGAGTTAGTTTCTGTTAGAATCTGTTGTATATATATTTTAATTTTGACTAATTATATCCACAGAGTATGTGTTTAAGATCACCAGTTAATAGGCGCTAACCGAAAAAAAAAGTTCCTTTGTTTATAATATAAGTCTCCCTTATCTATTTTATTCTTTCTCTTGTAAATCAATAAATATAATGTTTAATTGTATGTGTGTGTGAGTAACAGTTACCAAGAAATTATTCTAAAAAGAAAGAATAAACAATATTAAGGTAAAGGGTTTCTTTTAATTTTGATTTTCGCAAGTTTTCGAGCAAAATTTCTGCTCTTCAACGGGCAAAGTTCATCTTGATATTGTACATAGAAGTATATGCCCGTTGAAGAACAGAAATTTTGCTCGAAAACTTGCGAAAATCAAAATTAAAAGAAACCCTTTACCTTAATATTATTTCTTCTTTCTTTTTCGAATAATGTTTAATTGAAATTCTTGGAATCAGTTTCATTAAAAATTCTAAGTCAACAGAATCATCTTAAAACGACATTTGAAATACTATCCCGCATGTGTTTCCCTTCAACGAAAAATCAAAATTTATTTCAAGGAGAAATAACGATTATTTCTAACTGATGAGGTATGAAAGGGTGAATTGTGAAGAGTAATGATAAACGGAAAAATAAAAGTGTCCAGTGATGGGAATCGAACCCACAGTGTTCCGCTTACCGGGCAGATGCCATGTCCACTAGGCTACCCTGGACATATCTAAAGAATCATCTTAAATTGTTTTTCTTTCATTCGTTTACGGATACTTTTTTTAATTGGTGAAAGAATGGTGTTCTTTTTTCACAATTTCAATTACAAATATTGCAGTAAATGATATTTAAGACTGAATTTCAAAAAGGTTTGAATTGATTCTGATTGTTTTTAAATTTTTGAATTTGTTTTGAATATAGCATGGTCTATGCGATAGGAAAATAATAAGCTTTGTTACAGAATAACTCCCCCGTTAGGTAAAGCATTAAAGACAAATGTAATGGAATCAGCAAACAGAGATTTGAGATCATTAAGGCAACAATCTTAAGTTGACAAAAGTTACTTTTACGGATTATCACACAAAAATCAATAAACTAGGGCCTTCCGTGAGATAACTTAATACACAGAAAAACGTACACTTAAGAGTACAACACCAACAACAAAAAGGATATAAATAAATAAAAAACTTACGATTTGTTAAATAAAATAAAAAACAGTATTTATCTTTTATTTGCAGCGTTAATAAGGAGAGGACCGGGGTTACACAGGTATGCGAGGAGATCACCAGACAAGCACACAGAGAACGCTTTAAACGTCTCCACACAATCACCACTCCACGACTCCTCGCATTCCGTTTCAACCCTCTTTTATTGTACAAACATGGCCACATTGGTCCAATGACGTGGGAGATCACTTAACAAATAAACAAGATTCTTACAGTATAACTGAGAAGTATAAAACTGCTTATGTTTGTCAAATAATTTGACAAAGTGTATGGACAATAGCGGGAGTGACTAAGTTACCATTCCAAAATGGCGGGTATCGATAACAACATTTGTCGTCCATGTTTGCCTGCCTGCCTGCTACAGGCAATATTGACGTTGCTGGTAGTTTACGAGCAGCATTGATCTGTCCTGGGTTTGATCCATTGTTGGCAAAATGTCTTCTTAAATACAGCTTTGATGCTTTGTGTCTTCTTAATAGAGATTTATTCTGGCTTAGGATCATGGTTTTATGATAAATAACTTCTTACATACACCATACACTAGCACCTATTATGCTTTTTGAAATTTTTTCTCTTTTTTCAATCTCTTTTCCTACCATAGATACGTTCTGTAATACGTTCCTTGGGAAAAGGAGTACAGTAGAACTAACTCCCTGTAAAGGGCAACACCTAATTGCAGAGCCAAAGTGTCCTTTAGGGAGAGGTGTCCTTTTACTGGAGTTTTTGTGAGGTTATGTTCTCACGACAAAGGGCATTTATAATATCTTTGTTACAATAAATAAGGAATCAAGGGATTGGTTTCTCATTTCTTTTATTTATATAGCTTTCGAGTTAACATGCTCTTCAACACAGAGATACAGAAGTACAACATGCCCTCATGGATCTCCGTGTTGAAGCGAGTGTTGGGGACCACTATATAAGACAGAAGCTGTCAGAACGGCTTGTGAAACTGAAGAAGTCCAGACGTCTCTTCAGCAAGGGATCAGTCTGCTATATATTGTTGCATCAATACGCCCTACATTTATTCAAAATATTCTATGATATTTAATATTTTTTTAAAACAGATTATTTAGAATATCATCATTCCTTTTGTAATATTTTATTGTACATATATCTTGATTGGTTATTGGAGCGAGAGAGGACTTAGACCAAGACTACGGATCACGACCTACGAGGAAGACAACGAATAAATAAACGCAAACCCTTTAAAATGTAATTTATTTTTATTTACTTTTATTTATTTGCTTTGAGTATGGAAACCCGCTCGGTGTATAACACCAAGAAGGAAGAACCCAAGGTCGATGACCCTGCAAAGCTGCAACTTGGTGCAACAATATATCCAAATTCAATTTTGATGTTTTTAAGAGTTGTTGTTATTATTGTTGACTAAATGTCATATCTCAGAAGAAGGCCAAGTGACACTCACTCCTCACTTTCTTACTGCTACTCTTTTTGTGTTGTTTTTCTTGCTTCCCTCTTTCTTGTTTTTTTTTTCTTCTTTTTCTTCTGTCTATATCGTTGTTTCCTTTGTCTCACTGCTTTGTTCTTATGCATACCTCTGGTGAATCCTGTATGGGGTCAGTGACCCTAAATAAAGGCTTTTTGTTGTTATTGTTGACTAAATGTCAATAAAGATAATTGTCAAATTGTCTCCGTGTTGAAGAGCAAATGTTAGCCAGAAAGCTAGAGAAATGAAAGAAATGAGAAAAGAAACCTTTGATTCTTTATTAATTAAATCAAAATGTAAAAGCAGAAAAGAATCTTTATTTATATTATCAGCTTCCCGTACTTTTCACAAAGTATAAATATTATCATAATTGTAATAATTAGTGTATTACATTAAAAAAAGACATCTCCTTATCGTGTAACTGAAAGTCGCTGATGGCTTGCGCCATCTATCGGAATAAATATCAACTATTCTCATTGATTTTTAATTATTTCATAATTGGCCAAATACCCATTCTTGATTAATCAAGAAAAGCTAACTACGGACGCGTTTCGGGCTGTTGGCCCTTATCAGGAGATGCCTTTTTCTTAATTTATGCACCTTATCCCAGTACAATATCACATTTGTACTATTTTTTTACATAGTGTATTACAGTGAAGATTGATTTAAATACGAAAAACAGTTTTTTTTGACAGAGGAATGTTGAACGGTAAAGACTTGGAACGATAGATGCATATAGATTGACAGTATGGATACCGTGTTTTTTACCGACTTTTTATCGAGATGGAGGGAGGACAAGGGAATTGCAGCACATTGGAAACAATTTATGGATGCCTTTAAATTTCTAGATATAAGTTACAACCATACTTACACATATCCCTTCTTATCTTAAGATAATGTTGAGATGGATTACATTTAAGGCAATTATTTCTGATGGAATTTTTTTCTGGAGAAATATCTATCTCGGTTTTAAATCCTATTTTGATGGCTTGGCTCTTTTATTTGGAAACTAGCGATATCACCCGTCTTCGTCTGGGTTCTGCACAAGTGGATGTTTGAACAATAAATAGTGTTTACAAATATATTGCAATATATATAGATTTTTTAATTAGTACAGTAGAACCTCCATGAGAAGACACTCGCGATAGAGGACACCTCTCTATAAAGGACAGTTTTCATTTGAACAATTACCATTTTTACTATATAGCAACTCTCTGGTAAGATGACACCTCTTCCATAAGGACATTTTGGGGCGGTAACTAGGTGTTGTCCTTTACAGATAGGTAGTTCTACTGTATTTAGCAACTCTCTGGTAAGAGGACACCTCTCCATAAAGGACAGTTTGGCTCTGCAATTAGGTGTTGTCCTTTACAGATAGGTAGTTCTACTGTATTTAGCAACTCTCTGGTAAGAGGACACCTCTCCATAAAGGACAGTTTGGCTCTGCAATTAGGTGTTGTCCTTTACAGATAGGTAGTTCTACTGTATTTAGCAACTCTCTGGTAAGAGGACACCTCTCCATAAAGGACAGTTTGGCTCTGCAATTAGGTGTTGTCCTTTACAGATAGGTAGTTCTACTGTATTTAGCAACTCTACGGTAAGAGGACACCTCTCCATAAAGGACAGTTTGGCTCTGTAATTAGGTGTTGTCCTTTACAGGGAGGTAGTTCTACTGTACTAGTAGTGATGATTTAAAACAATTTCTATATTATTATCATCACTTTCAACCAAAAAATGTACAAATTCGTCCATTATTTGATTGATTTTTCATCTCCTCAGGCCGAAATGATGACTATGACTCCTTACATGCATGTTAGAAAGATAAAATTCTCTGAAATGTAGATATTAATGGTTTCACAACTATAGACGTACAGTCTAGATTTCTAAAATGCCTTTTCAGATTCTTCAAATTTGATGCTACAACATATAGAATCTGTCTCTATTATTTCACTACAACTCTAGCCGTTCTTATCTCAGCGTTGTTAAATGAAACAGGAAAAAGAAGGACTGGCCAAGATGCTAATTGAAGCTACTTGAAATAACACCATCAATCAACTCCTTGACAGAATTAGGTGCTAGAATTGCTAACGGTTTCAAACCTACATCCCTGTACCGGTTTCTATGACTATCATAGTACAGTGTGGGACGAGAGGGTTAATTTCAGAGCATACACTCTTCAACGGGCTAACCGTTAGTCATTTAGCGAAGAAGTGTCTGACAGAAACAATTTCTGCCTTACGATTATAGATAAGGCCTGCTGAAGATTGTGTGCTTGGAAATTTACCCTCTCTAGAAACACATTGCTGATTTAAAAAAATGAAAATACTTTGTAATTTTGTCTTTAACATTGTCACAGCCGACTCATGTAAATATTTTCATTAATAATTTAACTTATTAAACAAATCAAAGTTGATTTGTTTTTTTCTTTGTTAACATAGTGAAGCCACGGCGTTCTTCATTCTTTTTGTAACCTTACCAAAATAAAGCGTTAGCTTTTTAATGCGAACTCGTTCTGGTTTATTCTACAGTACAATGGAAACCACTAAACAAAAACCATCTACATCTTAAGTTGTGAGAATATATTAAATAGTGTGTTAAGTTGATATTTCCAGTTTATTGTCACCTTTTCTTCAAAGCCTTCTGCACGTATAGGTAAGCAGAGATATAGTCTTCCTAATCTCTGTGCCTAAAATGTAGGAAACTTCATTAAGGCATATTTCATGAGATAGGTATATTCGAAAGATGAACACTCACTGAAATGCAAATAACAATAATAATTTAAAAAAAACAGTTGCTGAGGATATGACCTATCATCTACTCCTGTAGAGGGGTTTATGATTGCCGAAAACTTGAGAGAATATATAAATAAAGCAAAAAAACTATCCTTGGAAGCCGTTTTTGATTATTATTAAAATATACAAGTATCAGAGTAATAATTAACAATCAATCAATTCTGTCACTGTTTGCTTTTGTGAATGGAATAAATACCCAAATATGGCCATTTCTTATAACCATCGGTGGTTCAGTGGTAGAATGCTCGCCTGCCACGCGGGCGGCCCGGATTCGATTCCCGACCGATGCATTTTTTTTTACAATTTTTAAAACTCTCATTTATATTATTAAAATATACAAGTATCATAGTCATCAATTCTGTCATCGTTTGCTTTTGAGAATGTATGTAAATAATGGATTTCATATTTTTTATTAATTTTTGTTCTGGCCTTTATTTGTTTAAATATCTTTTTAAAAATCGTTTAAAATGCAGTCGCAATCATTAGCGAACACATATGTTTGCCTAATATTTCCATATGCTCTTTTATTTTTTTACAGAAAAATATTTACATGCCAGTATTTTGGATTAATTTTTTTTATAAACCTTTTTTTAAATTCTTACTGAGAAGATGGGCATCGCAGTCAGGATTCTTTACAGTCAGTCACTCAACTCAGGCAATTTCAAAGGTTAATGGGGGTTTGGTGGAAAAGCTGCCGTCAATTTAAACTATATTAATTTTGAAACAACTAAATGGATTGCAAAATATAATTAAATCAAATACCTAAACGCTAATACAATACAAATTTTGCCATTACACACTTTTTTTCCTGTAGTTTATGTGTTTTTTCTGTATTGCTATTCTATGGCACTTCTACTATTTATTATTGATGTACTTTCAGTATGAAGGATATTTCACTCGGGGGATTTCTCGGGCGAAGCCGGGTCATTCTTCTAGTAATAGCTATATGTATGTCTTCCGTTGGGTCAAAGAATCAGAAACACATACTGAGGTAGTCAGACTTAGCTAAAAATGAGATTGTTCCTAAGATGGAGAACAGATAACTTGGCTGACGATCCTGACATGACTAGACATAGCTATTGGTAACTTTTTCCAGGTGAATCAGTCCAAAGACTGGTGTACCTTCTCAATCAGACTTATCTTCTAGGCGATTGGCTATACTATAGTCATAGTCTAGTATTAAGATGTTGCCATGATCTTTTCAGTTAGGATTGTCATAGCTAAAAAGTGCCATGGCTTCTCTTTGACATCTGCATTGCTTTTGATGATGGCACATCATTTTACACGAACAAGGCAGCTTTGTTGGCTGGTATTGTGATCAGGGTGCACAGACCGATCTGATCTTCTCCATGGACAATACCAGCACCACATCATTTCACTATTCACTCTGTATCATCATTGAGATTTGAAAATATTGTATTGACATCATACACAAGTCAATGGTAGTAGTATATAATAATAATCATAAAAAGAGGGATAAAATAAAGGAGTAAACTATATACAGTTATGTACAGTCGAGGAGATTCCCCCCAACGACGGAGAGTCCTCCTCCAGACAGTAAGGGGGTTTTCACGTTCTCCCCTCATCTCAAGGCTCAGTTTTTTTATAAACCTATCTCCACCACAGACTAGCCCACTTTATTCAGTTAATTGTCAAATTATATTGACAAATATTTGCACTCTTATCATATCTCAGGTTTTAGTGGAAAGAATTTTGTTGTTTATTTGTTGAGTGAACTGATCTCCCACGCCTTCTCATTGGACGAATGTGGCCATGTTTGTACATAAAAGAGGGTTGAACTGGAATGCGAGGAGTCGTGGAGTGGTGTTCGAGTGGAGACGCTTAAAGCGTTCTCTGTGTGCTTGTCTCGTGATCTCCTCGCATACCTGTGTAACCCCGGTTTATATTTTATTTAACAAATCGTGTTTTTTTATTTACCCCCTTTTTGTTGTTGGTGTTGTACTCTTGAGTGTACCTTTTTCTGTGTTTAAGTTACTCTTACTGTAGGCCCGAGTTTATTGCATTTTGTGGTAACCCGTACAAAGTAAAAATTGTCATAATGGCTGTTGGTCCATGATTGTTTATTTGTCATTCACAGCTAACATGATGGGTGTTCATCTATGTGCCACCAGACTTGTAGGATTCAGTTCACCTACAGGGAGTAGGGAGGGAGTTCATTGGCTGATGGCGGAACTGGGTCGTAGCGGACAAAGCGGTGGAGATAGATGCAATGGTATTTCCGGGGAGTTGATTTCCTGTATAGTGGAGCGTAACATTGTCTCATTCTGTCCTTCCTCTGTACAGTACAATGGCCACGACGTAACTATACAGACAATCATGTCGAATTCGTAAACCTTCCTGATTCTTAATTTGTTGATGGATTCTTTGGTTGACGTGAGAGTTCCGGGGAGTTGATTTCCTGTATATTGGAGCGTAACATTGTCTCATTCTGTCCTTCCTCTGTACAGTACAATGGCCACGACGTAACCATCTAGACAATCATGTCAAATTCGTAAACCTTCCTGATTCTTAATTTGTTGATGGATTCTTTGGTTTGACGTGAGAGTTCCGGGGAGTTGATTTCCTGTATAGTGGAGCGTAACATTGTCTCATTCTATCCTTCCTCTGTACAGTACAATGGAAACGACCTAACCATACAGACAATCATGTCGAATTCGTAAATTCTCTGAACCCATAATTTATCGATGGATGCTTTGGTTGACGTAAGAGTTGGCATCGTCATCCTGGCCTTACCTCGAAGAGTCAGCCTAGCAAGGATGGTAGACAATTTAAATAATTTTATTGATTCTTTTAATCAAATTTTACAAAGGTGGAAAAATAAAAGAGTAAAAGGGCATAAAAAGTGTAGGGGAATATATATATAGTTGTGTACAAATTTCTTCAGCAAGGAAGGCTTCCACACCTTGAGAGAGTCCTCCTCCAGACAAGGTCTTCTTGAACACTCCTCAGTTCCACACCGAGGAAGTACTTATAGATTCGTGTCTTGGCAGACGTCAGGATGGTGTCATCGTCTAGGCCATGCCCGAAGACCCAGCAAGGATGTTAGAGATACCTGATAGATGATAGTGTACAGTTTTTCTTGTGTCTATTTTAGTGAAAGATTTGATTTCTCTATCTTCGGCATCTCCCGACTGTGATACCAAACCTAGGATGGAACGAGATGTCAGAAACTGCTAAGTGGAGCCAAGCCTGACGTCGTCGTGTAGATTACACTCCACCCCAACTTTCTCTCTTTTTTTTTACTGCTCCCTGTTTATGACGCCTTCTTTCATCCCTACATACGCTCTGTTCCCCCCTCTCCCTGACGGCTTCAGAAATAACTTTTATTTATAGCGAAATATGCTCGGAATTTCTTTTGTCGCCTACTGAAAGGACGCAGAATTTAGATGAGGTAGGGTGAAAGGGAAAATATGGCAATAGGGGGGTAGAGGTTAACAAGACGATTAAGTACCACAAAGAAAGTTAAAAATCTAAAATATTTTGATATTTGAAAGCCTTAAAATTTGGTATTTGGTTAAACCTATATATTAAAATTCACTTGAGAGTAGGAAAGCTGTTGGCTTAGTAAGTTACATCCTAGATAAGAACTATACGTTGATCCATTGAAGAGAGATCTCATTACGATTATATCCGAAATATGTAAAATGAAGAATATACAGAGCTTCTTTCGAAAATTAATGATTGAATTTGATACTTGTATATTTGTTGTAGGATTCTAAAAAGTATCTACGTAAGCCCAAGAGCAATGCTATTAATGAACTTACCATTGGATAGTTCTTAAAATTGAAGATACTTCGGCCAGTAAATCTTTAGAGTTACTAGAGCATCTTTAGAAAATTAATGATTGAATTTGATACTTGTATATTTGTCGGATAATTCTAAAAATTCTCCCGTAAACTCAAGAGCAGCGCTATTAATGAACTTATCAAAAAATAGTTCTTAAAATT